>OY744481.1:42531531-43159104 GCA_963556165.1 Tipula helvola
TTTCATAATTCTGGTTTTTCGAAACCGATATTTTTATTTATACAAATAAAAATGTAAATGCTCATTTGTTCAAACTCTTAAATCTCCGAAAGTTCTTCAGCGATTGCTTTGAAATTTTGACACAACGTTCTATTCAAATACGCGCTAACACGCCTGTGACAAATAAAAGCACCTTCTCTTGAACGTAACAGCGCAATACTAAAAATTGCTCTTGCCGCATAGCATGCTTCTTTACAGCTGCTGTCACTTAGGATTTTATTTCCGATTGCATTAAGCTTAGGTCGTCGTACTCGCGGAGCGGAAGCACTGCGACGAGTAATTGCAGATCAAACTGAGGAAGAACGGGCAACAGCAAACGAGCGAAACAGACAAAAAATGGCTCAAGTACGGGCCGAGGAAGTAGCAGCGCGACGTGCAGCCAGACTTGAGAATGCAAGCTTGTGGTAACGGCGATTGCGTTCTGCAGCTTTAGATCGGCTTCGTTCTCAACCGAATGAACGCGACAGGCTGAGAATAGCGCGTCAAACACGACTTCGTGCACAGCAATCAAGCGATTACAATCGCCTTGCCTTCCGGTACAACTCAGCTGATTATTATAGTTTGAGCCGGCATGTTCTCATCGGTACTATGACTGAATGACTGAAGTGTGTGCTCATTGCAATACTCTGAAATTTAATGGAGAAACGAAAGGAATGTGTTGCTCCGCCGGAAAAGTTAAACTGCCTCAATTTGGAGAACCGCCAGAGCCATTAAAAAATTTGCTTGCCGGATATACCGCCGAATCAAAGCATTTTCTATCTAACATGAGGAAATGCCACTCATGCTACCAAATGACGTCGTTCGGCGCAGAATTCGTAACAGCTCAATTCATGCCAACTTTCATGAAAGGACAACATCTATTGGCATAAAAAGGTCCATTATTTTCCAACTACAAGTGCTTCTTCCCGTAAAAAAACATTTAGTTCGTTTGTTCAAACCAGCAATTGCCATGATGCCATCTGATACACGCAAGATTGTTATTGATGCTGACAAAACGTCTGCTGGAGAACATGTACGACGATTCAATGCTCCAACTATATACGAAGTGGCAATTGTTGTAGTCGGAGATTAATCCAACCAAGAGATATTGTTCCTCATCTGAGAAACGATCAATTGACAAATTGACAAGGCATTCCAATTAGACCAATAGTAGCGTATTGTAATGCACCTGCCTGCAAGCTATGTAAGGGTTTCATACAATTTTTCAACAGTCATACCAATTTCGTTTCGGCTTTCTCGGTTAAGAACTCGGTAGAATTGATTAGCAAAATTCAAGATGTTGATATTCCACTACACTCAAAATTAGTTTCGTTTGACGTTGCTAGTCTTTTCACTTCTATTCCAATTAACATTTTGTCTCAAATAGTTTATACTTACTTAGATAGGGATGTTGCAGATGGAAGCCTTCGGAATGAACTGAAGCTGATATTTGAAACTTGTATTAAACAAAATTATTTTTGCTTTGATAATAAGTATTTCAAATTCACTGATGGTCTACCGATGGGCTCCCCTCTGTCACCTTTGTTAGCAGAAATTTTCATGAATTTCTTCGAACAAACGATTGTATCAAGCAATAATCCTTATTTTCGTCATATGATCTTTTGGTACAGATATGTTGATGACATACTATGTTTATGGAATGGAACTGATAGGCTATTAACCTCTTTTCTCACTTGGTTAAATTCTCAATATCCCACCATTATTTTTACGGTAGAAAAAGAAGAAAACAAATCTATTAACTTTCTAGATATAACAATAACCAGAATTAATTCTTCATTAGAGTTCAAAATTTATAGAAAACCCACGTATACAGACGCCATTATACCTAACTCGTCAAACCATCCCCATAATATTAAAATGTCAGCTTTCCACTCATTCTTAGATAGATTAATAAACATTCCGTTGACCATATCCAATTATAACAAAGAGCTTAATATAATTTTAGAAATAGCAGCGAATACGGTTATGCAGCTAAGACTATATTAAAGCTATTAAACAGAAAACTGAAACTCAAAGCTTTAGCTAACATTTATCCACCTGATAGCCCAATGCCGAAAAATTGGCGCCGCTTAGAGTATATAGGAAAAACTAGTCAACGGATTAGTAACATCGTGACACAATAAACAGATACTATCTTTGCTTTTTATAACAATAATACAATTAAGAAAATGATTTTTAACAACAAACCAAGAATTGATCGCCTTTCCAGGTCTGGCGTTTATAAGATCAATTGCAATGATTGTAGTTCCTCTTATATCGGACAGACTGGGCGCAATTTTGAAGTTAGAGTTAAAGAACATTTATCTGGTAGCCATGAATCATCCCTTTATAATCATTTAACGTTAGAAAATCACACATCCAGTTTAAACAATTTAGAAATATTGCATGTACAACCAAAAAGCAGACGTTTAGACAACTTAGAATCTTAAGAAATCCGAAAAGCTATATTTCTTAACCAAAATATCCTCAACGAACAGAGAGAAATCCGTTTCTCACCAATTACCGACCCCGCATTGTTTTATTCACATACTCATTCCATACCATAAAATTACTAATTCGTCGGGTTATAAAAAAAAAAAAAAAAATAAATCAACATCTGGAATTTTGTTATTCGACCCCCTTTTAATTTTTATTTTTTAATGTTTATTGCTCTCACCAATTTTACCTGTGTTTAACTCACCCCTTTTTTAATTTTTAATTTTTATTGCTGTCACCAATTTTATTGCTTACCACTCCCACATTTTTTTATTGGTATATTTTGGTTTCACTTTTTGCTTTTTCCAACTATATATATATATATATATATAACTACATTTTTATTTTTACAGTTTAGTAGATACTCCTGATGATGGCCTAATAAGCCGAAATCGATCGAGTGATTTTTTAAACCTTTTGTAATTTTGCGAAATATTTAACAAGTGTTTTAAAAAAAAATTTTTAAAAATGTGTGTAAAATATACAATACATTGTAGATATGTACACGAAAATTGAAACAGAACGTTTGTTATTTATCCGTTTGAATCAGACCAAGCTTCGCTAACGATTTTGCCATCTTCATAAATAGACAATCAACGTCGTATACATGAGTACGCCCAAGATGCAATTGCGTATGTTCGTCATTACGGGCGTCCAGGCCTATTTATCACATTTACCTGCAATCCAGCTTGGGACGATATACAACAGCTCTTTTCATAACTGTATTGGATACTAATGCTCTCCTCGAGCATTAGTATCCAACACAGTTATACATAGGCTAACCTTTATACAGAAGAAGATCAATAGAAGATGGCGGTAAATTAGCAAACATACAAATGTGAAACGGTGACATCGAAGTAGATAACCGGTGGGTTGTTCCACATTCGCCTTTGCTGTCAAATAAATACGAAGCGCACATAAACGTGGAATACTGTAGTTCCGTTAAATCTATCAAATTTGTAAGTACGTAAATAAAAAAAGCGTCATCGCAGTTTTTGGTGTTCAACCAGAAAGAAGTGATAAGAATGCAGTCATACATATCGATGAAATCGCACAGTATCAGGCTGGAAGATACATAATCAGCAATGAAGCTGTATGACGAATCCTTTCATTTCCCATACATCATTTGCCATTATTTCCAGCTGTTGTTCATCTAGCATTACATCCAGAAAATAGACAACGCGTTTATTTCACAGTAGCAAATGTGCAACAAATTGCCCTGAATCCACCGGCTACAACGTTAACTGCTTTCTTCACGTTATGTCACAATAACGCGTTTACGAACACACTGCTGTATTCGAAAATGCCTGCGTATTACACATGAAATGCGAGTAGAAAATTATTTGAACGACGCAAACGAGGAGAGCGAGCCGGCTTCTATTTTCATACTGCCTGTTTCAGCTTTTGAACATAATTAGTGCTGGAAGATCTTATTGGTTACACTTTGTAATAGTGTCAATTCGTCGATATTACGGACGGTTCCAAGACAAAATCAGAAAGCTGGGTCTGTTCGGTAATCTATGATCACAAAGGGTTCCATTCTTAATTCTGGTTTATAAAAGCTTGGTTATACAAAAGCCTGGATTTTCAAAAGCTGATTAATGTGGTTGTTTCTGGTGGTACTGAAAAGATCATTTCTTTTGAATTTTATTGTACTTTAAATTAAAATTCTCAATAACCAAAAGGGGTTGCCGAATTAATTTTTGAAAACTCAAAAACCAGGCTTTTGAACCAGGCTTCTGAAAACCAGGCTTATCTACCAGACTTGATCACAAAAGCCTGTTTCAAATTCCTGGTTTCAAAAAGCATGATTTCGAAGGGAACCCCAATTTTAAAACGAAAATAACAGGTTCCTTTCGAAATCCTGGTTTACCAAAAACTAAGATTTCGGTACGATCTCAAAATTGGTTCTGGTTTCATAAACCAGGATTTCGATGGGAACTCGAGAAAGCTTCTTGGCCTCAAATGAGTCAAATACTAATACTGAATAATGGCTAAAATTATTTGAATGGAATATTTTAAGCTTACGGCTCAAATCTAATTTCAGATTCAATTCAAGGTTCCTTCAATATTTACTACTTGCAACGCACCAAAACCATCGGGGATTGGAATCTTCGCAATATTATATTATACTGCAACACGCAAATGTGCAAGCGTTTATATATTCTATACTATAAATGAACAAAATACGTCATTGACGTATACTATTTATAGCACGTACCAAACATGACGTAAACCGAAAAAGAAAAAAGCTAGCATTAATTCGTGATTAAAACAAATCAAAGCCTAATTACACATTCATGTAATTTATGTAAATGTTTTAAATAATTAAATTATTTAGTTTGTACATGAAAATAATGCAGCAAAGTTTTGACTGCATAACACCTTTCTATAACTATAATATGTTATTAAGTATTTTTGTAATATGTGTTTCCTCCAGCTCGTTATACCATACACCTTCCATTCACGCTATTCGACAATTTATTCAAAATTCTTTACAAGCAACAAAAAAGAAAAAAAAAAAAACGAAAAATAGCCAAAAAAAAAATTAATTTCGACTATAGGGTATTGCGCCGAAATAGAAGGAAATTAAATTAATTAAATTACAAACCGACCAACCAACTCTCTCTCACCCACAATTCTAACTATAAAAACTATATTAATTAAATATTAAGCTTTAATTACCCTCTAACATGATTAAGTAAATTAAAAATTATTTGGTACTGTGGATGTATGCGGGGATGGGTGTGTTGGATGGCGTTAATCCACTACCAAGAAAACTTTGTGTTAGTTTTTTACTCCAAAATGTGCTTAACGACTTTTTTGTTTTATTTAATTTGGCTTGGTTTGGTTGTGATAAGGATCTTCAAATAAAAAAAAAATATTTTACAACTTTTTATTGTTTTCGTCGTTATTTGAGCTTTTAAATTTATATACCATAGATGGGTTTTGTGATTTTACGATCTTGTGCGCGCGGTAAATTTTAGTTTTGGTATGGGGCTAGCACCTTTTTTTTACACTTTAATTTGTTTTTTTAACCAAATAAACAGGTGTATAACATAGCTTTTGTATAATAAGATGTTTCATTGCTTAACATATAAATTGCAGCAATAAATTTTTATTCGGACAGGTTTATTCACCTTAGCGTCTTAGACGGAATGGTGGAAATTTTATGCAAATAGATTTATTGTTGTTAGGATGATTGAATGGGTTAATTTGAAATATGGAAAGAATTTATGTTTTTGGGACTGAAATATGTTATTATGTATGGATTTTTTTTTCGACAATAAATAGAAATTGTTTTAGTATTTCACATCTTATAAGGAAAGATATTGAGCAAGATACTTAGGCTAGAAAGTCCTTAGCTTAAAATCGTTATCAACTGTGATTACAACATTTTGTTTTGTCTATGAAGATCGATTGTCGCATGTCAGATAAGTTTTATGTTTCTGTATAGTAAAACGGGGATCCATCCATGGTCATTATGTTGACCTGCGTCCTCAATAACTTGAGAATGGATTGAGATATCAATCTAATTTCTACATTGATAGTTCAAGACATCGATGAATTGTACTCCAACCAACCTCACAAAAATTGAAATAGAAAATAAAAGTTGTATTGAAGTGATACGGATGTACGACCAAGCCTCAGCAAGATTCCCGGATACGCCGGATCCACCGTACACCACTTTACATATAACAAAACCGAAGGATAGGAAAGGAATGTTAGCATTATGGACTCGACCCGGTTTCAGCCACCTATGCAGTCGATAGTTAGTAAATTTTTTGTTAGTATTTTTTTTTTTTTTTTTTTTTTTTTTTTTTTTTGACAAGTTGTTAGTCACAAGACAACACAATCTCCTAATCAGCGTTCCTCATTACTGCCGCCGGTGTTTCTGAAAAGCTGTAAGAAATTTCTACTATTATTTCCATCGGCGGTTGTGAGGGAGGGGGGCGAGATTTCGTTCCAGCAATAGGTTCCCATGCGGTCACCCAAATTTGTACTAACTATAGCACGTGTTGCTTGACGTTATTGTTCAAGTTGTTGCGCTTCTGCTTACTCTCCTACTCGCCCCCCCAGAAAATAAAAGTTGTATTGAAGTGAAACTTTTTCATGCAGGATTTCATATCTCGAAGGACCTATTTTAAAAAAATCACGTGAGGTACAAAACAAGGCATTTCAAAATTTTCTTTATTTCTGAAAGATTTTGCTTAAATTCAGCATGGGTATTGGAAATGGAATTCTAAAATTATATTCGGATGAATTTGGGCGGAACTTGGCCATTTAATATGAACGATATAAATACGAATTCTAAAATGATTTCGGAACCTGTTCTGGAATTAGGTCGAAAATTTTGGACGAAATACGGACACGTTGTCTAAAAGTTAGTCGAATAACACAAAAGGGAATAATTATTGAGGGAGTGAATCAGTAAGGGAATTGCTCACAACCCTCAACTCAATCACCATTTTAGCCCTTAACCTAACCTCAAACTCATCGTCTAACTCAATCCACGAATCAATCCTCAAATAATTCCCAAAACCGAACTGAACCAACTTTCAACCCCAACGCAAGCTAACTTAATCCCAACCAAACTTCAACTCAATTCTAGACAAAACTAAATCTCAACCCTCCACACAACACTCAAATAACTGAATCACACAACTCAAATAACTCAATTTCTCAAATCAACTCAATCTAACCGCCCACTGAATCCTCAACACGATCCAAAATTAATTCCCAGGCGAATCTTCCAAATCACTTTCAACTTCAACCCTCATCCGAGCTCTCTTCAAACCCTCAACCCAACACTAAACTCAAACATAATTCAAACCCAGCTCAAACCTAAACTTAACATTCAACTCAAATCCCCAAATTAACCCCACTGCTCAGCCCTAACTCAAACGCCCAACCTAGTGAAACCTAGTGAAAAACAAATGCATATACAAGAACCCAACTCAGAATAAGCCAAGCTAACTTCCTTCTGAAATCTCAACCTTACAACCAAATAAACCAAAACTCGACCAAAAATTCAGCCCTCAACTCAACACCAAACTCAACGGCCTACTTCAACTCAACTCAACTTAACTTCCAACTTAACCCATAACTCTTCCCAAATAAACCCAGGACTGAAACACTCACTAAATCACAATTCCCAACTCAACCCTTCCTCCTATGAACTCAACTCTACCCTATCACAACCTCTAAATCGAATCCCTCTCATCATCCCTCTTCTACATAACCCCAAATAAATTCCCAACTTAATCGCTGACTTCTTCTCAACTCCAACTTAGCTCTAGTCCAACCCCAACTCAACCTTAACTCAAGTTGCAACACAACCCTTAAATCAACCCCAAACTTACTCCCAAACTCTACTATCGGAGAAAATACCACCATTCGTTACAACAACAAGAGTAACAAGAGGAACAACTAATGCACATAGGTTTACGGTGAAGCTCCCGAAACCTCGAACTGAAGAAATCAAGCGCGAATTTATATACCGAACATCAAAAAAGTGGAATTCGCTAATACACTTCAAATTTCCGAAGGAATACAAAATGAATAAATTTAAGGTAGCTATTAATCTTTACTTGCAGGATCGCGCATTGGGTGCAGAAGCTCTGACAGTTACAAGGAGCTAGGACCGTTAATAAGTCCGCTCTGCACCCAATTAAATAAATTATAAAAATAAAAAAAATAAAAAAAAAATAAAAACTTAAGCTCAAGCACAACTCAACTCTCAAGTCAACATAACCTTAGAAACCGTTTGATGTTGAATGGTATTATACGGCATAGTACACTACGATATATTTCAGTACGGCATATGGTACAAAACGGTATATTTTATTAATGGGTTCTTAAAACGCTTTTTTTTGAAGAAATTCTTGTGTATGCCCAATAAGGGTGGAACTTGGTTGTTTTTAAACTCGTTATACTGAAATTTATTCCTTTAATAGAATTTTTCTTTACCTATTGGAATTTTCCTTGACTAAACAGAATTCTCCTTCACTTAATAGGATCATCCTTTACTTTAAAAAATTGCCTTCTCTTAATTCCCTTCACTTTGATTCGGCCTTTCAATATATTCGGCCTTTCGACACAATCGACCTTCCGACATTGGTCATTTTGGCCCTAATCAGTCTAACTCTATTTCAATCGTCAACTAAACACACAAATAAATCATCAGCTCAACCGCTCAGTGCACCTTAACCCAACCCCAACTCAATTCATAAACAACCCGCAACTCAACCGAAAACTCAACGCCCAACTCAATCCTCAAACCAGCATATACCAAAAAATTGGTTAACGTGGTATATCATCACCTGATTTTGGGTCAATTCGTATGGTAGGTATTCAATCCTCTTGTACAGCTTCCAAACATTTTTTAATTCTCCACCTTGACCACAGATTTCCCGTCCACAGAATCGTGGAATTTCATCCGGTAACGATTAAATTTACCAGTTGGGTTGGAAACACTCCCAATTTGGTCTAATTGACTTGAATAGCAGAGCCAACTTTTATACAAATTTTTAAATTTTATATTGGGCCATAAACAGTGATAAACCAAAATGAGTCATTATACAGCCATAAAATGACTACATAGAAATATCAGTTGTTAGGTTGTTCTGACAATTTTTCATTTTAAATCAAATATATTTCGGTTGAAATATGTCAGCTGGTAACTTACGGCTATCGGTATTATCGATATTTTTAATTTCGTCTAACTTTAATAGTTTTCATGAACCACCATCATAATCATAAATTTGTAAACTAACTGTTCGGAAACCTATGGTTTCTGAAACCAGAAATTTGCGAACCCTAACCATGAATTTATAAACTTTTATTGCGAAAGTCATCAGCAAAAGCCCAACAGAGTAAATTATGTTTTGGAAATTTTTAGAACACGATTTCTAAAATCAGAGTTTCCGAAATCACGATTACGGAAACTATAATTTTGGAAAGCATAATTTCTGGAAGTACGGTTTCGGAAACCACGGTTTTGAAATTTAAAACCATGGTTTCGAAAAACATGGCAAGCACGATTTTGAAAATCATGATAATGACTGTATCAGCCATGATTTCGAAACCCAGCGGGTAGATTCTGACAAGAAAAATTAATGTAGCAAATTGAAAATGTTTCATTGAACTCTAAGTTGTTTAAATAAAATAAGTTTTAGTAAAAATTCATTTGGAAATAATTTCGTGTAATTCGACTCTAACAATCGCAAATTTTCATTGTCAATAGCTTGGTCTAATAGGAAATGTCACAAAAATTGTCATATCATCAGAATCGGGGTTTGTGAAAACCATAACCATGAACTATCTATAACTATTGATTTTCGAAACCATGATTTTGGAAATCATAACCATAAATTTGACTACTTAACCCTTCGCGGTCGCACTGGAACGATTTCGCCCCAAGCGAAATTTTACTTTGGAATTCCTGAAAAACGAAACCTGGCTCCCCTCTCTCTAAAAAAAACTTAGTACTGGTATGGTCCGGCAAACGTCGTTTGCCTGCTCTCCGCCAGCTAGTTCCTGAGCAACGGCAGCACAGAGTGGTCGACCGGACGAAAACGTCCCAGAACGACCGGCCTGAAATTTTAAGTTCAAATTCAAGAGTGGGGTAATTTTTGGTCAAAATCTGCTAAAGTTCTCTCTAGAAAGCCTGCTTGTTTTGTTGATACGCAGATATATATAATATTAACCTTAATATGTATTGGTCACTGCGAAAAACCATATATACAAAAAATTTAAATTTAGTCGTTTATCACACACACTACATATCTAATGCCGAGATTGATATTTGAGCATTTCCACTCTCTATTCTTTGTTCTGAGAAACAAACATATTTTTCATTTTTCGTAATCACATTTTTGCAGTGAAAATGATCTTCGGTGTACTTTTCATAAAAATCCTCGATACAATTATACTTTTTTCGGCAGAAACGGTCATACGCCAGATTTTCTTGAACATCAAGGTGCCGATTATGAGAATCCATGGTTGTTTATTTTTTACTATGGCGCATTTTTTAATTGTTGAAATTTAGGCCAAGACACGTTTTCCTAGCGTTTTCGCTACCTAGGTAGATTATAAAAAATATAAAAACTTTTGTACTTTAATAATTGTAGATTCTCATTTTAGAAGGGTTCAAGAGTGTTCATGAATTTTTTTAAATTTTTCAAAGCGATTTAACACGTTGAAAGCAGTCTGACCGCGGATCCATCGAAATTATAGTGCGACGGATCGCGAATTTTTAGTGACAATACTTTGTCCTAATAGCAAATGTCACGAAAAATGGTCATTTCATCATAATCTACCCCAGAGTTTTTGAAAATTATAAACATTATTCACATATTACTATGATTTCGGAATCCACGATTTTGAACAATAGAATTTTGAAAAACATGGTTTCGGAAACCTGAGTTTTAGAATCCATGACTTCGGAAACCTTAATTTCGTAAACCTAGGCTCTACTGTTGAAATCGACAGTCTTCGTTCATTATCTTCTCTAACGCCCATTTAAAAATTTCACACTGTTACTTTCGATCTCTAGGAACCGAAATATGTTTTTTTAAAATATTTAAAAAAATATTTTTAAAAAAAATATTTTTAAAATATTTAAAAATTAAATATTTACCAAACATACTTGTTGCTATTTAATGATGGCAGTCGTTAAGTAACGAACGCTTCGAAACCAATAGTAAAATTTTAACAAAACGAACGAGAGAGGATAACGGTCGATTTCAAAAGTAATAGCCTTGAACTTGGAAAACAATATCCACGACTTTGGAAACCATGGTTTTGGAAACAATGATTTTGGAAACGAAAATTCTGAACAGAGTTTTCAGAACCATGATTACGAAAATCATAACTAATCAAGTGCAAAGTTGGCATTGAAACAAAAAACGGATGTGTTTTTGTTTGTGCTGAGGAAAAATAATTTTCCAATAGCTAAAATTTTAAAATTTGCTTCTATAATTGTTACTGTAAATTCTTGTGTTGTACTGTGTTATTGTGTGTTCACCGTTAATAATACGTTATATTATTGAAATTTCAATCGTTTAGTGGTTCCAGTTTTCAGTGATACCACACTATTCAGCAAGTTCGCTGATGTTATGAAGATGCTACAGGGCCTAAAAACCACTATTAATGAAATTGAAAAATCTCAAAGCTACATGTCAGATTCTGTGGATGACATGAATTCAAAAGTAAAAGCATTATTGGAGGAAAACAGCAAACTTAAAACCAAACTTTCTAATGTTGAGAGTGTGAAAGCTGGAATATCATGTAAACAAACTGGAAGCTGAGTTTGATAAAGCTGAGTAGCATGCAAAAGCTAACAGCATAATTATGTCAGGATTGCCGGAAAAATTGCCGACATCAAATTTGTGTCGTGCATATTCACAAAATTAGGGGTTGAACAAAATTTCAATGATGTGATTTCCATGAAGCGAGTAGTGAATTACACTAAAGAAATAAAGTTATCGAATGATGTGCTATTTATTAATCTTTCAACTAATGTTAGTAAAGCTGAAGTACTGGAAGCATATTACGCAAATAAGGCGTTGATGTTGATCTGGAGTTATCAACAATTGAACCGTCGCTGTACAAACCAGCTTCCTCGCAGAACAGACGGATCTTGGTTATGAACAATTTTACCAAGCTTCAGGCTAAATTATATGGGAAAGCAAAAGATATCAAAAATTTACTCCGGTTCCAATATTTGTGAGTAAAGAACAACCAAATCTTATTGAGAAAGTCGAGCGGCAGTATAATGTTTACAGCATAAATTCTCTCAACGACATCAATTTTGTGAATAAGTTATTTCGTCCCGTTCCCAGAGATGAGATTAACACAAATGGAAGTGAGGTTTATTGCCCCACATAAGTGCCATTTGGTCTTTCTAAAGGTCAGATTACGTTTCATTATTTACATTAAGGAGTTGTGTCATTTATCTTATTTTTATTTGTTGTTTAAGTTGGTACATTGTACCTTTTATGTATTCAACATTTCGGTTCTAATTTTAAATTTAATTGCATCCATAATTTCTGATATAGTTTCAAACAAGTGTGATGATAATCAATTCCCTTTTCATTTTATATGTATCGAGATTACTGATTATGCATCAACTAAATTAATGGCTATCTATAGACCACATTCAGATGTTGAAATACTCTTAAGTTTTTTGGATGGTTTAGATATAAGCAAAACGGTCACAATGATAGGAAAACGTAATAACACCTTAAAGAGATAAAAGGTAGACCCACGTAACGTGGATATTCATGATCTACTTAGTGCTCTCAATCGGAAAATCAAGTCTGAGAAGTACTATGCAAAGAAACAGTTTTATGAAAATACATTTAGTAATGTGAGCCAGAAAAATTTATGGAACAATATAAATATGTTTCTAAATAGAAATAATCATATATCTGAAATCCAAACTATTGTAGTAATGATCTAAAATATAATAATACCTCTGATATTGTCAATAAATTCAATGACTATTTTGTTCACATGGGTAAATCACTGGATGAATCAATTAGAAGTGATATAGGGATATTCATAAATTTGGAATCCAGATTCAATATTTCTAACCCCCACTAACCCTGCGGAAATTTATAATATAGTTTGTCTTCTTGATAGTGGTAAAGGTGGTGGGCCAGATAATATTCGTAACTTGGTTTTGAAGCATAATGTCACATTCTTCTCAGAACTTATAGCGAAATTAACAAACACAATTCTTAAAAGTTGTGCCAGTATTTAAAGATGGTGTTAAGGATCTTGCTTCTAACTACAGACCTATTTCGAATTTGTCTTATTTTACTATAAATAACATTGTAGTTGATATAGTTGAGTTTTTCAAGTACTTCGGAGTAACTTTTGACACGCAATTATGTCTTGGGTTGAACACACTAAAACCATTTGTAGTAAAATGGCTCCGTTAGTAGAATTGATAAGAAAACTTTTTTGTTTGTGTGCCGAGCTACTGAGATTTTACATTTATTCACTCCAGAATTGTTTATGAAATTATTGTGTACGGAACTGCCAATCGAAGCAGATTGAAATCTTGTCAAATCATGCAAAACAAAAGTTTAAAAGCTATTTTAAAGCTGTCTTCACGTTTCCCATCATTAGTTTTATTTGAACCGAGTTCAAGGGTGTTTTACCAGTATAGGTAGGTTGTATGAGTCTAAGTCTCAATATACATGTACAAGATGTTAAATGTTTTTACAGCGCTCTCTAATCTTGAATTTAAAACCTGTAATCATAATTATGACACCCGATTTGCTAATAGCTTATCATGTGGATCTATCAGTAACGAATTTGGGCGCAAATCGATAAGATTTTCTGGCCCTTCAAATTAAGATAAGTTGCCAGAATCACTGAAAGATTCAATGAGTTTTCTTCAATTTAAAAACAGCTAAAAATTTATTATGGAAATCTTATAAATAATTATATTTCTTAAGTACTAACTGGAAGTATGCATGTTAGATCTGGAAACAGACATTATTTACTTGAAAATATTGAAGCTATCACAACTACTCTTTAATATGACAAATTATTTTATTTTAATGATTCTTGGAAAACAGAAAATACATATTCTACATAAATAATTTAAAATTCATTTCCACATCAAACGTTAAATGAAATTCGCCCCCTGTACACAAAAAAACATACATTAAAGCAGCAAGCTTACAATTACGAGCCAACTTTAATATAGCGCATCTATACATAATATAATGAATGAACAAGGTTACATTTTGTATTTTGTATAATATACTCATTAAATTATCATCCACATACCCCCAAAACTTTTATATTTCCACCCAATTTAACAAACCAAAAAAGAAATCATATTAGATTAAATAGAAAAATAAAAAAGGAAAACCTTGTCGAATTTTTTCTAAGTCTTCGGAATTAGAAATGAATATAATAAAAATAATACAAAATAATATATTTAGAGAGAGAGATATATATAGAGAAAATGTATGTAATTTGAATTGGTCACCGTCAACTAAAAATAGAATCAATAATACAAGAACCAATACACAATGTAACACAAAATTACAGAACTATCAAAGCATAACACAAATAACAAAAATAAAAAACAAACCGCCGCAGGTATGTCCATGACCCATGAAAATATTTGTGTCCAAAAAATAAAGGGAGACAAACAGCCACCGTATTATTTGCGGTGGTGTTAAACTTGACACAAACACATATTTAGGTCCGATTACAATATTTTCAACAGCGTCATTGATAATATTCAACTTTTTCACTCACCATACAGTACGCACACATCCACTAGACACATAATGTGTACCCTGGGTCTAATTCTAGGAATTTCAACCGCACCAAATTTCACATGAGACGATACGTATTAAATAAAATGGGACATATACACACTCATATACATACACACAAAATAAAACACCACAAATAAACTAAACTTTATAGTGTATGTGTTTGGTAAAAAGAACTGGCAACAATAATACTGCTACTTTATCCTCGGCAGTGGCATAATGTGTACGTACATATGTATGAACAGACTCGATGCTTATTCTACAGAACTATGTGCCATACGTATATACATACATAATAATATGTAAACGACAGAATAGATGAGAAAATTGTGTTAAGCTTTTTTCGGTTTTATTTTTTCGCCGATACACACGATAATATGTACTCCCGATGTTGTGTGTTTTTAGGGTAGCACACCATACACAAGCTGTAAATATGTACTACTATTATTGCTGCAACAACCTGCAAAGCAGTGACTGCGCGTTTTCATTGTGCGCATTTGATCCATTTTTTTTCTTTTTCAAAAAAGTAGTAGGAAAAATTAAATTTTTTTTTTCTCGTATTTTCTACAACAAAGACAAAAAGCACAACAACACCAATATAAAAATAAAAATTCGTCTCGGGGTAAAAGCAAAAAAAAAAAAGCTCAAAGTTTATGTTTTACTCTTGACAAACAAAATATAATGAATTATAACTAGAAGTAATAGTCATAATAACAATGTATGTATGTATAAATGAAAATACAATAAATACAGGGTGACACGTAAAATGATTTAAACACCTGTTTCTCGATTTACAGTTATAAGAGCAGCAGCGAACAGCAAAGCACAAAACGAAGAAAATAAAAGTTTTTATTTTCCAGGTGATGGAATTTAATTTTAATTTTTTTTTTGTCTTTTCTTCATATATTATGCTTGTGTTTTGTACATAAGGTTTATTTCATTTGTTTTTTATTTTTAAGAGGTTATTGTGCTTCCTTGAGTTTAAGTGGAAATTGAAATTCAAGATAGATAGATGATAAGCATATGTGTGAGTCTTTATGTGCGGGAGGAAAAGCATACAATAAACATAAATAAATCTTTCTCTTGTTTTCAGTTGTTTGATTGTATGTGATTGTGCGTGTTTATATAAATATTTAGTACCAACCTACCTACCTACCTTCATTCTCTGTATAAGGGGTGAATAAAATCTTCAGAACGAAATATATTGGGAAGATTAAATGTTTGCAGCTTTTTAGATAGCGGACTAGATAATTTTTTTTTTTTGCTCTCGAAATAATATTTTAAGCTTTTAAATAATACATTTTTTTGTGTCTGCAGTGAAAAAGTCACGTGCGGCCAAGTTGATACACAGTATTCAACTTGAATATTCTTAAATTTTAGAAATTTATTTAGGTCACTGGAAATATTAGTTGGTCATTTTTATCGTTCGGAATATTTAACCTGGTCTTTTTTGTTTGTCTTACAAATTTTCCTGCTCCAATTCGGAATTTAGGGATGTGGTATTGAAACGGAAGTATCGATACTTAAGTATATTTACTCATTACAGTAAATACTTAAGTAAATTTACTCATTACTAGTATCGTAATAAAAGTTTCGATACTCTTAAGTGTCGATTACAATTAAAAAACACTTTCGATTTACATAGCCGATTTCTAAAGTAAACTAGGGCGCCTTAGCGGTAAAACCGACTAGTATGCCGTGACGGTAAATAACATGACAAATTTCAAAGGATAAGCTCAGTATGCAGCTCGAGCTAAGATAAATTTTACCGCGGTCTCTATAAGTCTCCATTTAATTACAGATAAATCGTCAAGCTAAAAATTTGTGTAGAGATAAATTTTGTTGATTTTGTTTGGCTTTTATTCGTTTGTTTTTGAATAAAGTTTCTTATAGTTTATTACTTTTTGATACTTTTAAAGAATTGTTCAAAGTTGCTAAACAGTTTATAAAAAGAATACAAAATTATGAATTCCAGTGTCGAAGAGGATATAATTTTTATTGGTGCTGCATTTGATGCTATCCACAGCATTACCGTCGTCCAAAAAATCATCTAAATATGTACTCGACATCGTAATGTTGGTCGGCCATTTTGATTTCTGTTTCTTTATATAAAAATAAATTAATTTTACTTCGCGCCTACTTCGATTATAAAATGAATCAAAATTCAAAACCGTCAAAATTTATCTTCAAATTATTGTCCTTGTGAGATAAATTGCGGCTAAAATGTTTGGAGAATTTATAGTGGCGCGCGCAATCTACATTTGAAGGAAACAACTGAAATTTTTTCAAATTTTTCACGCAAAGGTGCATACAGATACCTTTACCAAAATTTATCTTCAAATTATTGTCCTTGTGAGATAAATTGCGGCTAAGATGTTTGAAGAATTTATAGTGGCGCAATCTAGATTAGAAGGAAACAACTGAAATTTTTTCAAATTTTTCATGCAAAGGTGCATACCGCTCAGCGAAATTGTCAGCTAAAAAAAATTTATTTTATTTAGCTATAGCTAAATTTTACGTCAAATTTGTATGACAATTTTCTCTTAGCTGGAGCTGCATACTGAGCTTTTTAGGCCCGTTATATATTTCAGCTAAGCTAAGCTAAGCGATGTGAGCTAAATTCTTATCTCCAGGTTATAAATAAAATATTTTAATGGGAAGATATAAAATCATCAATGTATTTGTGTATAAGAGTAGTTATCAGCTGGAAAGTGCAAAGGGTTGAGCTAGGCGAGCTAATTTAGCTAACGAAAACTATATTTCTCGCTTAGCTTAGCTGAAATGTGCAACGGGCCTTATTCTCTAAAAAAATATGATAATGGGCAAACGTGTAAACTCGTAAAATGTGAAGGTTTCTTTTATTAGTTTGCAATTTTTCGATTTTATTCGAAGTATAATCAAAATCGAAAAATTAAGAATCCATTAAAGTAGGCTTCACTTTTTGCAAGTTTACACGTTTACCTATTATCTTATTTTTAGAGAATAAGGGTACAGATGAAGAATATAAAAACATACCTAATCAGATCGGGCATTATTAAACCACGAATTTTTTATGAACGACATCCTTCAGAAAAATTGCACAATGCGTTTAATCCATTTGTTTTTAACGTATTAAAGTCAAACTGCTTCTTGTATGTTGTCGAGTATTTAAATAAGATGAACAGAGGAATTGGCAATTTACAATGTAACATTATTGAAGTTATGGAAGAACATCCAGAATTCGACATTGTTGAAATAACTCGTAAAATTGGTGGTTCATTTGCTGAATTCTGTTGAGATGACTAGTCAATAACTGCTTGGTATCTTCTAAAAGAACCAATGTCAAGGTCTTCAGTAATAATTCAATACTTGTTTGCCAATCGAGCGAAAAAGGATTAAAAAACATTAATACAAATAAGTGAACTTGATGATAAACTCTACTGGCATTTGGAAAGAGGATTGGTATGAAAAATATCAAAAACGGGCCGACGATTTCGAAAATGTTCAATTTATTTCTAAATATGTACATGTACTCAAGATAATCGTTGAGTTTATGTAGAACAAAAACAGTCACGAATTATTCGTTATAAAAACTATGATATGGCGCAGGACTAAAACGAATACAGAAGGGAAATGGTGACTTTAGACAGAAAATTCATTACCATATATGTATGATGAAAACGAAAATACTATTTTACATAGACGAAAAGAGTTTGAGTCTAACTTTTATATTCAAAAGAATATTGATATATGTCGACAACTATGTCGCCAAGATGATCAATTAAATGACGAGTTAGAAATTCAAGACTTTGCTACAAGATTTTCACTCAGAATCAAATCCTTTTCAAGAATTATATAAAAACCCCAATGCTGCGGTTGATGAAGACTTACAGCTACACTTAAATTTTAGGAGCTCATGAGGAGTGCATATAACTTTATATTTTTATTAGAAAAATTACAATTTTAAGAAATGTATCGAATGAAGTTGCATCTGCCGCCGCGAAATTATGTTCCACACCTCGCGGCAAAAAAAATCGCTCTTCATCGTGGAAATTTTAAATTTAAATAAAACCAATCGTGTTATTTCGCATCGCACAACATTTTGTTTGTTTGTAGCACAATATTTTCAAAACAATGAAATTGTCAAATATTAATCAATTTCATATAATATTTGAGTAAATGATCAAAGCATACTGCGATAATTTTCTTCAAATCTGGGTACGAAGCTTTTTTTTGGCCGGTAAAGCACACGGTCCAATTGTCACTAAAAATAATCGCGCCGCGCTTGGTGTGATAGGATATGTGTGGTATACCGGGTGATTTTTTTAACCTGATAAACTCAAATATCTCGGAAAATAAGCACTCTACGAAAAAAATGGTAGAGATCAAAATTTAATTATTCCGCGGGGGAAATACATTAGTGTTAAAATTAAAACGCCCCTCCCCCCTCCTTGTAGGTGGGGCTGATGGTAACTTTGAAACTAAGATAGGAACCCCTATTTTTTATTGCAGATTCGGGTTCTACGGCTAAAAGCACGTAGGATTTGGCTGAAACATTTTTTTCCATTCATGATAGATGGCGCTGTAATTGACGATATCCAATTTTTTTTTATTTCTCCTACTGAGGACCTACGCAAACGAGTCTGCAATAAAAATACCATGGTTTCGTTGTAAATACACGAAGTTAGTCTTAAACAATTTGTATTTCTTAAATTTTCAATTACTGAAAAATGGCTTGTCATTAGCGTAACCCAGGAACATGCGATTAAATCAGCTTTCAAATTAATGAAATTATTTGTATTTTGTTTTAAAAATACGGATTCAGTCTGAAGATTATTTCGAAAACAACAATACCTGTGTCAAGCTATCAATACTACTTCAGATTGGTGTATCTAACTGTACAAGAGAAAATTGAAATGATTCTGGTTTATGGAGAAGAACTATCTACGCTTCGCGTTTTCCGAATAGGATTCGGTCACGTACTTCATTTCAGCGTACTGTCAAACAATTTATTACTGATGGAAGTGTTCAACCGAAAAAAAAGACTCGTCCAGCAACAGTCACCGAAGAAAATAATGAAATTGATGTATTGGCTGCAGTAGCTCATAATCCTCATATTAGTACACGAGAAATAGCTAGCGATTCCGGATTGTCGCAGACCGGTGTTTGGAAAATTTTAAAACGTCATAAGTATCATCCGTATCATGTGTCTTTACACCAAGATCTTCATGGCGTTGATTTCTAAAATCTGATAACTTTTGTCAGTGGGCACGTGAACAAATACAGCAAAACCAATTTTACGTATTGTTCTCCGACGAGTCGTCTTTTATAAACCATTGAACGGTTAATCGCCACAACATGCATTACTGGAGTGTTGAAAATCCGCACTGGCTTCGCCAAGTTGAACATCAGCGTCCTTGGCCTGTTAATGTGTGGTGTGGAATAATTGGCAACAAACTCGACGGCCCCCACATTATTGAAGGCAACTTGAATGGTCAATTGTAACAAGATATTTTATAAAATGAACTGCCAACATTATTTGAAAACTTGAGCTTAGAAGTGCGACGGAACATGTGGTTTCAACATGATGGTTCGGATAACCCGCACACCATTTGGTTCGTTGCTCCGCACACCATTTGTTGGTAGCACGTGTAGTACTTGATCGTGATTTCAATGGTCGGTGGATCGGGAGAGCTGGTCCGGTAAATTGGCCTGCCAGATCACCAGATCTTACTTCGCCAGATTTCTTTTAGTGGGGCTATCTCAAAGACCAAGTTTACAAACAAAAACCAACAACACGTGAGCATATGATTGAGCGAATCATAAATGCTTGTGCTGAAATTCAAGCAGACACACTCCTCAGTTGTGTACAGTCATTTAAAATGCGGATTAATAAGTGCATTGAAATCGAAGGCCATCATTTTGAGCACTTACTTTAATTGAAAGATGATGATGCAAGGGGACTCATGTAAATCAAGCACTCTTTTCCCAATTATTCGAAATTTGCAAAATGCATAAATTGTTTAAGACTAACATCGTGTATTTACAACGAAACCATGGTATTTTTATTGCAGACGTATTGCAGACTCGTTTGCGTAGGTTCTCAGTAGGAGAAATAAAAAAAATTGAATATCTTCAATTACAGCGCCATCTATCATGAATCGAAGAAAATGTTTCAGTTAAATCCTACGTATTTTTAGCCGTAGAATCCGAATCTGCAATAAAAAAAAATATGTGTAGCCTCTACGCGCGACAGAAGTGAAACTTTTTAAGTTGTAAATTTGTAATTACTACAATTTATCCGGCTGGCATATACAGTAAAATGTGTAGCTTTTCCGCAGCAAGAATTGAAGAAATAGTCAATTGTTATAGGAGTATTATACAAAGTCAGAGTAGATACATTCAAATTAGATAATTGCACATTCTACATTATCTAGTTATTTTTCTCAATCTCTGTTACTCCATGATCTGGTAAAACAGGATTATCACAACTCGATACAAAATCTACCTATAGAGGCACGATAAACAAAAGCAATATTATTTACTAATACTGATATTAAAGCGATATTTCAGCTTGAGAACGCAAGCGAAATTGTGATGGTGTATTGTTCGGTTTATATTTTAAAGGGAATTTTGCTTAAGACAAACATTTTCTTCAAAAGAAATTCGGAATACATACTAACTAATTTACCTAAAGTAATGCAACCAGCGATTGATTCATAGGTGCAGTTTTCTCATGTCATTTGGAACTATTGCAGAGTATAATTTCTCATTTTGTAGCTAGCAAAACCCAATTGTTTCATTTTTGAATTGTCGAGAAAAAGAAGTATTAAATTTAATGTTAATTTACCAACTCTCATTGTATGATCCTTTAAATATCTATACAAATTTAAGTTTTATAAACTTCACTTCTCTATTTATTGGAAATTTACAATAAGTTATTTAACATAATAACCGCCTACATCTAAATAGTACAAAAACATTAAGTTTGAGATATTTGTGTACAAGCAAATTATTTACAAACACAATTTTTATACTTGTTTTATATAATATACTTGTAAATTGCAATCAATACCTCAATATACTATAAATCTAGGAGGCATTGATTCGAGTATTCGACTGTTCGTAGATGTTGTTTTTGTATTGCTTGCAAATTCATTCAATTTTATTTCAATATTCTTTTGTTTTTTTTTTTCGAATCATACCATGCCTAAAAAAATTTCAATTCAAAAATAAAAGAAATACTGTCGCTTTTTTCGTTTCATATCGCTTCTTCAGTTTTTGCTTGTAATTTTTGTTTTGTTTCATCATTTTTAAAAATCACCCCAGTACTAAAGAAGTTTCACTTCAAAAATAGAGGTTCCTATCTTAGTTTCAAAGTTACCCCCCGCCCCACCGACAAGGAGGGGGGAGGTGGGTTCTAATTTTAACACTAATGTATTTCCCCCGCTGATTTTGATCTCTACCATTTTTTTTTCGTAGAATGCTTATTTTCCAAGATATTTGAGTGTATCAGGTTAAAAAATCACCCGGTATGTATTGTGGGTTATGTGGAACATGCCGCGCCGCGCTTGGTGTGATAAAACCTTTATTGTTCTGAAATTATTATATATTAGAAATACTTTGTTTATTTAGCTGTATTAAAAAACAAAACTAAATATTTCATTGTTGCTCGTCTAACTGACGACAGTGATCTCTGTGAATTAACATTGTAATTATAAGTGTTATAATTTGTACTAAAATGTTATGACGTTTACAATAATTAGAAAATAAAATTATTACTACTTCTACAGCGGTCGAATCCAGATGTATTAAAATAAAAGTTTTGTAACGAAATCGTAGTTATTTTATTACCAAAAGAAATCGTAAGCAGTAAACGTGTCGTGCAAATCCCAAAGCCAAATTGGTTTTATGAACAAACAAAGTGCAATTGTGGAAAACATTCCAATTTGTGTTTTGTCAGTGGCTTACAATTGCTGTTTGTTTTTTCGGCTGAATTTAGTTTAGTCCCGAACATTTTCAATGAATACAACGTATACATTTTGCAACAAGCTCAAGATAAATTTGTTTCTATTGCAATAGATATTATTAGTGGCTGTTAACCATAAAAATGAAATATTTGTGAGGCAAAAATTACACAAGATGTCAGTGATCGGCACATGTGGATTGTTATACGAAATTATTTTGTTAATTGAAAAACCTTATATTATTACAACAAATATAGACGTTACAGATGGATTAGCTAACGGTGCTGTTAGAACTTTGATTCATATCGAACAGAATTAACAAAATGAATTCACTCGTGTACTCGTATGGCTGGTTTTTCCTGATAAAAGAAGTGGTACAGTTGGCAGAAAAAAAGCTACTGAATTCATTAGGAACACAATATCGATAAACGAGCCGTTCGAATTACACATCGAACTACAAGTATTTATATTAACAACAAAAAAAAGAAATCACTTTTCTATGATACCATGACGGCATGACTACTCATAAGTCTCAAGGAGGTACCTATGACAAGATAGTCTATGAGTATAAATGAACTCATTCTATTCAAGAATTATTGAAGTTTTTTTCATATGTAACCGTAATGATAGTTTAAGATTTTACCATGGAAGAAGAATTGATCAATCAGATTTGTTTTTTCAAGAAGAACTTAAAACACTATTCTTGAATAGACTTAATATTTTGCAAGAATTAAACTGAAAAAAGTCTTAAAAAATGTGCTTCAGATTTTCAAGATTATATTTCTCAAAAAGTAACTTTTTAATTTATTATTATCAGAAACATGGCTTTCTAATGAAGAAGACGTTGAAATACCTAATTTCGATTGTATAGTAAAACTTAAACGAGGAAATGTTAGAGCTGCGGTAGTTGCGATATATAAAAACAAAAATATATAACCCGAATCACTACGCTGAATATAGAACTTACAATATGAAATGCAGGTGAATTTAAGCAGCTAGGTATATTGGTGACATATGTGCTTCTCAAGTTAAAATGGATGATGGGAGAGAATTCCTTATGGCTATGTGTATATTTCACCAAATCAAAAGTCACAGAAATCATACAATTTTTACACAGTCGCGTGGGTTACTCATATACAGTGATAGGCATTCGTATAAACGCAATATGTTTTTTTGAATATACTTCTAAGAGTAAAGTGTTTTGATTTTTTTCAAGTAGTATAAATTGTGTCTATTATCTTAAATCTGTTGCTAAGATCAGAGCCTACTGTATAAATAAGAGCCTCCAGTATCGACTGTATTTTTTACTAAGCTTAAAATAAGGTACAAACAATTTTTTCTTTACTATGAAACTATATGGGAAAACGGTTATTTTCATTTACAGATTTAGTTTATTAGAAATGTGAGCTTTTGTTTTGTTTTTATATCAAAATGTTCATGAAACATGTGCAGTTATTTGATTGAAAAATCGAGTCTTGAAAATGTTTATTTCTTAGGCCATGAGTGAATATGTTAAAAATATTTGGTTAAAAATTTGGTGAAATTATCGTGGTGAAATATTTTTATCTACCAAATTTAATATTGCTGTGTGAATTAATTAAAAATTAAAATTGTGACAACTGAACAACAACATGAAGCGCATTTATAATAATCATTTTCCTAGTTTGTTATCTATTTTATTACTTTATAAAAAGCGTAATTTATCAAATGAAGCTGTTTTAAGAAGAAACAGAAAGAAACCAGTCGTGCTTATGTATTAACTGAACCAATATTAAAAAAATGAGGTTATGTTTTTTTAACTCGCTTGTCAAATTTTATATACAGTGCCTCCTACCATGATGCATTTTTTATTTATTTTTTGTGGTGAGTAAATTTTTTAATTTTAACTTTTATGTCAAAATTTTAATTTTTAACTGGTTTTTAACTAATTCACTCACGGCCTTAGTGAAAATCGTCATGAAAAATAAGGTACTTTTGAAATTTAAAATATTGTTGTTTTTTAATATACGTCATCAACATAGCTCGAAATTTATAAACAGTACAATAATCATCTCTTTCATTGCCTCCATTCAAATTTCAATCCGAATATGCTTCTATTGACGATTTTACTGATATATATGTCGCGTAGGTTTAGTGCTATACTGCTATGTATAAATCAATTTTGACGTTTAGTGGATTATAATGTTTTAGTATGAAATGGCTGTTAGGTACAATTTTGTTTATTAAAATTAAATTATTATTCATTTGAATTCGTTTGTATATCATTTAAATGTTTATTTCACATACTAAATCAAACATGAAATTAATTGTATAGCACTAATGTTAGTTCATTATAGATGGCAACCCTTTCGTGGAAAATCGTCAATAGTTATTTTGAATTTGCAAACATGCTAGATTGTTTTGATTTTTTGTTTTCTTCGCACTCATTGTATTGATTTATTTTTTTCTGTTTGCTCTTTCTGATTTATTTTATTTTAATTGCTGAGCGGAGACGTGTTGTCTTTTTTCTTACCATTGGTTTTAGATGTGCACATATGATTACGTCATTAAACAGAATTTTTTCTTTTTAATACACATTGTTGTTGTTGTAGAACGTTTTTCAATTTAATTTCCCTTATTTCCTTTTGATTATTGCTGGAAAATAGGGAAATTTCAGAATCTATGTTTCAAATGAGTAAGACATTGAGCTTTTTGTAAGCGATTTCATAAAAAAATATTTAACCGGGTTTAACTTTTAATTCATGTTTTATCTGCAATCGGAATCGCGTTTTTTCATACATACACTATGAAAATAAATGAATTTTTAGAGTTTTTATATCCCATTCACATCAAGATGATTCTGCTAAAATAAATCATTAGTAAAAAATTTAATGTTTTACTTTAATAAAATTAAAAATGTAAATTTCAAGTAGACCTACGTATAATTCTCTTCTTGATAATGTACTAATATAAAAGACAAAATTAACAATTTTTCATAAATTATTTTATTTAATATTTGGTGTGGCCTTCACCTTTTTGAATTACTTCAAAAATTCGAGTAGGCATTGAATTTGTTAAATTTTAAGATTTTCCGGATCAATTTAGGCCCAACATTCATGGATTGAACTTTTCAAATCATTAATTGAAGTATATTGCTGCCCATTTCCATA
This sequence comes from Tipula helvola, assembly GCA_963556165.1. Lineage (NCBI taxonomy): Eukaryota > Metazoa > Arthropoda > Insecta > Diptera > Tipulidae > Tipula > Tipula helvola. The sequence goes on from OY744481.1 coordinate 42,557,449, forward strand.
AACCTTATAGTATACCGGTCACATGCCTTTTTCTATGTTGATTCGTATGTTGAATTAGATATTACACCGTTTTGAATTAAACTCATGCGCTTCGCCCTTTAAATGTGTTTTTAGCAATTGGAATTTATGCATGTTGGTCAACTCGTGTGGAGCTGCTAGTCTCCCATCGGGCGCGTCCCCAGGTGGCGGATAGGGGGAAACCCTAACCGACTTGTCGGAGGGTAAATGGGAAATAAAATACCATTCGTGGACCAAAACTAGCTAGGGGTGGTTCCCTGAATATAATAACCAATATGGGGGACTCTAACGGAGAAAACCTTACGGCGCAGGGAAACGGATACCCAGTGCCGGCGACTTTGAGGGGTGAGCAAGCGGGCTCCCAGTCGTCGTTATCCAATGACCGCAATACTTCAGAGGTGATAAGTTCTGTAAATCCATTTGGAAGAAGTTCCATAGTGCCACGATCACCAGCAAGACTCTATGCAATGCATAAGTCCGAGAAAGTTATTACCCCAAGTGGTACTCCAGTCAGTCGACTGGACAATACATTCGGGGGGGATCCATCCTCTTCGAAGGCTGGCCCTATGGATTTTGAGGAGGGCCAAACACTCCATGAAAGAAGTGATGCCAGCGGAAATTTTACAATGCGAGCAGTAAAATTCAGTGAAAGAACTGTTGACCTAGAAAAGGAAAATATGGATCTCTTTGAGAGGCTACAGAAGATGGAGCAATCATTTGCCAAGCTAAGCGAAGAAATTGAGTATCTAAAGCGAGAAAATGAACTTCTAAAAATGAATCGGGATGCTAAAGAACAAAGCGAATTAGAGAGTATTGAACCAAAGAAAGTCAACTATCTCACTGATGAGGATGAATTAGAAAGGGAGACGAACTGGATCCTAAAGAAGAAAAAAAAATATTCCAGGAAGGGTAAGAAAAGAAAAGCTGAATCGTCACCTGAGGTTGAACAACTAAATGTTAGTGGAACTACAAGTACCGAACCGGAAGTTGTCCAACCTGAGGCCAATCAACCGAAAGGTAGTAAATCTACCAAGAACATTGCACCAAAACTGGTGCAACCGAAAGAAAAAACCCCCCCACCAATAAGTATCGTGGGAGTAACCAGTTACCCAATAATTCAGTCACTGATGAAATCGGTTACTGACAAAGAATATAAGGTAACAGCGCTAAACAATGACGTTTGGAAAATTAATACTCTGGACTCAGAAACCTATAGAACATTATCTATGAAGCTGAATGCTGAAAAGTATCAGTGGTTTACCTATGAGGACAAACAGGCTCGTCCGATAAAAGTTATGGCAAGAGGTTTGCATCACACTTGCTCAAGCGAAGAAATAATGGAAGACTTAAAAAATAAAGGTCTTAAAATACTAGATGCTGTGAATATGATTAAAAAAGAGAGAATAGAAAACCAAGAAGGAAACCCAACTTTCAATAAAAGGGGACTCCCTCTTTTTATGCTAGTATTTGATAACTCAGAAAATGTTCAAAATATTTATGGTATAAAAGCAATTCTTCACATGAAGGTAAAAATTGAACCTATGAGGAGAACCACTACACGCATACCACAATGCAAGAAATGTCAGGGATTTAATCACACCCAAAAATATTGCAGCCGGGATCCGAGATGTGTAAAATGCTCAGGTAAACATTTTACCCAGGCATGTACAATAGGGAGAGATGTACCAGCTAAGTGTATAAATTGTAAAGGCCAACATCCGGCCAATTATCGGGGCTGTGAGGTTGCTAAACACCTACAAAAATTAAGAGATAAATCACGAAATCAATCGCAAAATCATGAAATTCGAAGGATTCAACCATCAAATCAGATGGATCAAAATCCACAACCAAGCAACGCAGGGCAAAGAAGAACATTTGCTCAGGTAGTGAAAGGCTCGGGTTCAACCAAATATATGGGCTCTGAAAATAATCGAATTATGGAAAACATTATGAACAGCATCGAAGCTATTACAAAGCGGCTAGATGACCAAAGTAACCTGAACAACATGATATTTGATCAACTGAAGAAAATGCAACTCCCACAACGCAATCCGATAAAAAATGTTAAGTAAGAACACAACTTTCAGAATAGCAATCTGGAATGCGAATGGACTTATGCAACATATTCCAGAAATAGAAATATTTTTAAATACAGAAAAAATCGACATTTTTCTAATATCCGAAAGCCATTTTGTTAAATCTTCGTTTGTTAAAATCCGGGGTTATAACTTATATCATTCCATTCATCCAGCAGAAAGAGCAAGAGGTGGTTCAGCATTACTAATAAAAGAAAATATAAAACACCATGTAGAAACAGAAATCGAAGAAGAAACAATGCAAGTCACCACTGTTAGGATTCACATTAAACACAGACAGCTTACTGTCTCCGCAATATACTGTCCTCCCCGGCATAACTTGAAAAGGGAGGACTACATTAAACTATTTAAATCATTAGGACGTGATTTTATTATTGGAGGAGACTTTAATGCAAAAAACACCTATTGGGGATCTAGACTTACGACGTCAAAGGGTAAAGAATTGTTTCAAGCAGCCCAGACATCAAAATGTGAATTTTACTCTGGTGGTTCCCCAACATACTGGCCCAGTGACGAAGCTAAGATACCGGACCTAATCGACTTTTATGTAGCAAGAGGTATATCTCAGAACTATATTCACATTGAAAACAGCAATTCTCTAGTATCGGATCACTCACCGGTTATCATGACAGTCAGTGAAACTGTAATTCAAAGGGAAAGTGCACCCAGATTAACAAATTCAAAAACAAACTGGGATCTCTTTCGTGAAATAATGGAGGACAAAATCAATCTCCAGGTACCGATAAGAAATTCTCGACAGTTGGAAGACGAATTGGAGCAACTCAATGAAATAATTCACTATGCTGCATTGGCAAGCACTCCCATTTTACAAAATAAGAAGACGCTTAACATATCCTACCCAATGGAAGTTAGAGAGTTGGTAAGAGAAAAACGACGAGCTCGTAAAACCTGGCAAATTAATCGAACACCGGAAAACAAAACAATTCTTAACAATTTATGTAACAGCCTCAAATCCCTTCTTAAAGAAGTTAAAAATGAATCAATCAACAGATATCTAGTTAGCCTAACTGATGAAAAAAATTCTGATTACTCACTGTGGAAGGCGACGAAGGGACTCAAAAGACCCAAAATGCAAGTGCCTCCACTTAAAAAGGATGATGGAACCTGGGCAAGAGGCCACAAAGAGAAGGCTGATCTATTTGCGGAGTATCTCCAGGAAACCTTCCAACCACTACCAAGACAAACTGCCAATGAAAATATAATATCTATTCACAAGCTGGATGAGTTTGAAATACGGCCAGTAACTCTCAAAGAATTAAAAGAAGAAGTGAAAAGTAACATGAATGTTAAAAAAGCCCCAGGGTATGATTTGATTACTTGCCAAATTATCAAAGCTCTACCTAACAAAGGATTTCGTAAGCTACTACACATAATCAATGCGAGCCTTCGGTTAAAATATGTTCCGAATCAATGGAAAGTAGCAGAAGTAATCATGATACCAAAACCTGATAAACCACCTAACGATAAAAAATCATACAGGCCAATTTCCCTGCTGCCAATTATGTCAAAACTCTTTGAAAAATTATTACTAAAGAGACTTAAACCAATAATTGAGGACCGACAACTAATTCCTCCACATCAATTTGGATTCAGAGAAAAGCATTCTACAATTGAACAGGTCCATAGAATCACCAACATAATTGAAAGAACGTTAGAACGTAAAAAAGTATGCTCAAGCATATTCCTGGACGTCGCGCAAGCATTCGATAAAGTCTGGCACAGTGGTCTGGAATACAAGCTGCATAGAGATCTACCGAGACAATTCTATGCCATACTAAGATCTTATTTATCCAATAGACACTTTCGAGTGAAATATGAGGATGAATACTCTGAGCTAAAGAAAATCTCTGCCGGTGTCCCGCAGGGGAGTGTCTTAGGACCAATCCTGTATTTACTATATACAAGGGACATACCAACCACAAATGAAGGAACCATAGCCACCTTTGCAGATGACACAGCAATTATGGCAGTTGGAAATAATGTCGCTGATGCAACGAGCAAACTCCAGAGGATGACCAATGCGGTTTGTAACTGGACAAAGCGTTGGCGAATCAAACTTAATGAGACAAAATCCACGCATATTAACTTTACTTATCAAAAGGCTTACCACCTACCTATACAAATTAACTCGCGACTCGTGCCATATGCAAATACAGCTAAATACCTTGGCATGAGCCTCGATGCCAAGCTTAAATGGAGAGAGCATGTCAAAAAGAAAAAAGAAGAACTTAACATAAAGTTCAGAAAAATGTATTGGCTCATAGGTAGAGGCTCTGAGCTTACAATTCACAATAAGCTGCTGCTATATCGGCAAATTTTGAAGCCGATATGGACCTACGGTATACAACTCTGGGGATGTACCAAGCAAACAAACGCCAAAATGATACAGACGTTTCAAAACAAGGTTCTTCGTAGCATCGTCAATGCTCCGTGGTACGCAAGAAATGAAGACCTTCACAGGGACCTACGGATGGAATACATCAAAGAGGAAATAAAAATGCATGCCGCAAAACACGAAATAAGGCTCCAGGAACATGGAAACCCCTATATTCGCCATATGATAGATAACCCTGTCGTTGAAAGAAGACTCCAAAGAACGAGGCCACTTGACCTAGTGAACTTACCAAACTAAAATTAGTAAATAGGTTTAATTGATTATGGGGCTAACCAGTGGGTTACACCCCAACAAACGTGAATTTTACTAGATATATAAAAATTTGTATTTGAAAGAAAAATTGCTAGATGAGCGCAGTCTCAGTCGTAATAAAATAAAATGAAAAAAAAAAAAAAAAAAAAAAAAAAAAATGTTGGTCAAATTTGACCTGTTATGAACTGAACTTTCAAATAAACTCTTGAAAGATAAGAATTGCTCATAATCGCCATTGAAACAAGGCCAATTTAACTGAGGCAATTCGACATCTTCTTCAGGTGTCGTGCAAAAACTTTGATCCCTCATGGTCTCCAACATTTCTTTTTGATGAAATGTGAAAGATTTTACTGTTTCCTCGATTTGTGTTTCCATAGCTATTAACATGGGATTACTGCCTTGAGCTAATGCTTTCAACTTAGCTTTTAAGTTAGCATACCGAGTAGTGAACTCGTCCATTTCACCCATAGTCTCATCAATTTCCAATATTTTTTGATCCATCTGCTCAAATTCGACAAAAGCTTTTTCCAGCAACTCTAAATGCACGTATAGTATCTCAGCAGATTCATTCCCAGTCAAACTCGTGGACAAATTTTCGATTCGAGTTAATGACGCTTTAGCATTACCTTGCTTTCTTTTTAGTTCTTTAAGCACCTCAACCATTTTCACAGCAAACTTACACGATTCGCAAACAATGCAAAATTATTAAAAGATTGTACTCACGATTGCGCACAGGTTAAGAATTAACTTTTGTCAAAGTCCAAGATACGTCTGGTACATGAACTGATAAAACTAGCAGTATCGAGCAATTTAGTAATCGTTTTTGCAAGACTACGGGAAATATATTTATGAATAGAAATAAATTTAAGGGATTTGCTTACTTAGAAAAAATTTCATTACATTGCTAAAACGAACGAGTATGGGATTTTACGCAAGTAATTTTAATATAAGAAAATCCGCTATATTTAGAGAATTAAATTTACAAATTGCTAAATTATCCAGTATGCAGCTCCAGAGCCCACCCAGTAGGTCAATTTTAAGTTAGTGAGACGAAATGAATTGGAATGGAATTTTCGATTTACTTATCTAAACTGGGGCAGTTCCCTTCCTTCGAATGTCCCCCTCTTTGTTATCAACTGTTTTTCTTCGGCTTATTCCTCCGATTTTTGGAAGCATTTCTCTTGGTTTCCGGAAGTGATTCTCAGGCGCTAATTCTTGTTTTGTAATCCTGATCTTCTCAACTGGTAGTTAGGCTAGCATTTGAGCATCTGTTTTATTGTAACCATTTTTGATTAGAAAGCTCATTGGTTTCTGGCAGTTCCCCTCATCCTGTCTTTTTGCTCTCCCATTTACAGGACCTGTCATAGCTTCTAGCTGGGATTGATCCAATGCTAGCAGCGAGTTCCGACTTGGATTTGGTTTAAAGGATTAGATCCTCCATCCGTGATTTAAGTAATGGTATCTCCATGTTTAAAGCTTTAGAAGCACATTCCGCCCTTTTGTTTTTACTCATCTGCTTCTTGTTCTTGCTGTTTAGTTGTCAAAAATAATATCTGAAACGAGCATATATTTAATTAATTTAGGAAACATTACTGTCCACCATGCCAGAGTTCGGTAACATGCTGACAGACAATTGTGTACAGATGACGAAGTTCTTTTTATCAGGGTTAATTTCACTAAAGATTCCGATTTTATCGTACCGCAAAATAACATCATCATCTCGCCATCAAATCATTCTTAAGCTAAACAATTTCAGCTGACGCATAACATTAAGATGACCGCAAATCCAAAATCTTACACAGTCCATTACATCCCCTCACAAATACATATAAAACAAATCTAAGCTAATAATCCGGCAAATAAAATGAAAATTTATATCTCATTCAATCGTTCCCCATACTTATATCCATCCATTTATTCATTTAAATCGTAAAATTGAGATGAAAAAACAACGAAAAAATATTTTCCCATCATCTTTGTCATAATCATTGTGTTATATCGAGTATTATTTACAAATTAAGAAAGAACCGCGTCAATCTAATTGTCTTCTAATCTGTTAAGTATCATCTTTCATCGACCTATTCCAATGTACTCCCACTACCGCATACTTTTTGTGTTAACCATATTTGATTGATTATCCAAAATTTTACCAAACCGCACAAATCATACACCATAATTGCGAAGAGGAGCGCACATTTAATGACATACAAAAGCGTTATGTACGAATACAGTGAGTGATAAAGAGCGAATCGAAAAAAAATGGGGTTTCATTTTTGTGCCTTAATTCGTTTTTTTTTTGTCATTTTTAGGAAAGTCATTTTCATATTGAATCCTCGAGAGTATTGCGGTAGATTAGATAAAATTGTAAAGTTGATATACATACAAAACGTGAAACACACACAAACACAAACAGAAAAGAAATTCAAAATTATTTTGTGCTCGTTGTTGAGACAGAGATGTCGAATGACGCTTTATAATATGGATTACTGGATGGTGTATGGCGCGATATGGTGGGTGGACAGAGGAGTCTGGTGATGAAATTATAAAAAAAAAAATTTAGAATTTTTTGTGTGTGTATATATTTGTTCGTTGAAATTTCGAGAATTTTTCCATTTTAATGAAATGGAAAATAATTTAATATCCTGGATTGTATTTAATGGTGAAAATATTAATGTTTTTTGTCCTAATTAGTTTTGTGCGTGTGCGGGGACAACTGAGTACCATCACTGATAATGAAGAGGACGTGATTTTCAAGTACTATATAATGGATTTTGTTTGTTTGGTTCGTTACTTAATGATTTTGTTACATCTAAATCTGAAGGGAATATAACAGGGACGCTAAATATATAGAAAAAAAGTTTATTTGTATAAAAGTTCGACGTATAGAACAAATTAGTTTCGAGAGTTGAACGTTTGAGTATTACGTAGAAATTTGTTTGTGAAATTTTCTGTGCTAACATAACAAAAACAGGAAATTTCTTCTCGAGCAAATATTTGGTAAATAAACAAATCCAAGTAAATACGTTTTTGATATTAGGAATGTCGAAGTTGAACTTTTTAAAATCGATTTAATCTACCTTTCCGGTGATGAAAGCTCAATGAACTTTGGGAATTCTGCTAGCGTGTGGTCAACGGCAAAATATCTGGTATAGGAATCTGAATTTGAAAATATTAAAGCAAGTCTAAGAAGCTATACAGGTTAGAAGCAATTTTATTTGATAAGCATTTACAACTTCTTGTCAACTATTGATAAACCCACTTTTACATGCATCACCAATTATCATTAGAATATTATATTCGCAAAAGACGGATATTATTACAATACTGTAGATGTTTGAATTATATAACCATATACCGGTTATGCCCAGATTCACAGAATTTGAGGGAGATCTTTTACCTTCAAAATATTATATCCTTGATGCTTGCATCAAGTTTGAAAAAATTTGTAGCTCTAATTTTAATGCCTACATTATCGCGTTGCACAGAGAAACAGCCACCTCTTGCAAGTGCTTGCTCGACTCATTCAGCTCGTGATCGTCAACATATCATCTGGTACCAGATAGTAAAGTCTGATTAACCCGCTCAAAGTGAACTGCTTCCCATTATCGGAAGTGGTAGTCTCCGGAACGGAAAACAGCAGATAAACCTCATCCTCCAAAAAATTGCATAGCAAAGACGCAGTTGCTTCCCGTAAAGGTTTGATCAAGACAAATTTACAGGCAGCTGAGGGGCTCAGAACCATAGTGGCCTAACCCACATTCAAAATTTCAACATTTTTTCATTTAATTGGTCATAAATGTCCATTGAAATGGTAATTTTTAATAAAACAAATATTATAATAAGTAACCTGAAAATAACTGTTTTTGGAATTGGAGGTCCGTATAATTAGATTCCATTTCCAACAACATTTATGGCCGATTAAAGGTAAATGTTTAAAAATGTGGGTTAGGCCACTATGGTTCTGAGCCCCTCATATCGTTTTACTTGACTTATCATTTGAGGCCAATAAAACTGTCGCTGAAGTCTTTCAAGTGTTTAAGTGTGCTAAACTGGGACAACCAGTTTGAATTCAGGAATATCGGTGTCCAGATGCCTAGTCCATACGAGTGAGCGGTTATTAGTTTGTTATTCAAGATCTTAAAATTGTGCTGACAATCTCTCAACTGTTTTATTTTACATATCCATTAAGATCATCAAGCAGAACAGCAGCTGATTTTGTCAGACTGTCAACATGGACAAGATTAGTAGAATCATCATATAAGGTAGTGGAAGACAGACGATTTTCATACCGAAGACTAGGGTGGCCAATGTTCTCACCAACGGAATCATCATCACAAGTAGGTGTTTCAGACAAAGCATCGGAACCCATGTTTTCCGACTGTTTTCGGCTTTGGGTGCTCTCCTCTTTCTGCTTTCGTTTGAAACTCTGCTTCCGTCAGTAAAGTGTGTGAGGGGAGCAGTCAGCGCTGTAAAGTTTTTGATAAATCTTCGGCACTGCATTTGCTTGGTGGCTGTTGGTGGTGGAAAATTCATAATGGCCTGACATTTCTCTGGGTTTGCATGAAAGCACCCATTTCCCAATATATAACTAAGTTAATATACTTCTTTAACAACAAATTGACTCTTAGACATATTTATTAGGCCGACTTTTCATTCCACTAAGGTTACCAACGTGATCAGAAGATCGTCCAAATACACGAAGGTTTAAGGTGACATAACATAATGTCCAGGTACTGTAAAGGTCGTCTTATCTCTGGATTGGCAGTCCAATGAACAACATTCGGTCTATTTCTTCATACATCATTTGTTGGTGGATCCTACACAACACAATGAATAAAACCACTATTTTACTGAGAGAGCTTCTCCAACATCGGTAATGTGAGATAAAAGTGTTGTTTTACCGAGCCCCAATTTAGTGCTATACGGAAATAAATTTTTCTCGTTCTTCTGAAGAGAGGAGAGAAGAGTAAGATTTATTTGAAAATTCAACAACATAGGGTGAGACTGGTTGTTAAATTGCGGTTGACTACTAGCGGTGTTATTTTGAGATGAAAAGTGTTGAAATTTAGGACCTAGAGCTGCACAATACTTCTCGGATCCACAGCACATATAAGTATTCTGGCTCCCCCATCAAGAATACCCCTATAAGGCATAGTGTCAATCCGTACCACAGCATGAGAACGCGCATCACCGATTTCAGAAGACAACAAGGAAGGAGCAACGTGATACCGCATGTATCCACGTCGCTGTAGGGCATGTATCCAACTCGTTATTCGGCCAATCCATAGAAGCAGGAGCCTCACAAGGCCCCGTAATGGATTCTGATTTTGAAGAATATCCTGACAAACTGGCTTGAGTATTCGAACTACAGTATAGGTTTTACGCTCCATCTGACTTAGATTTCATAAGGCTTCGGGCTTTAAGTTGATTAGGTTGTAGCTTGTAGGTCTAATAGGCTGGAGGTTTTGAGGTTATTTTTATTAGAGTTAACGACGTTAAACGACTCCATGACGGTAAACGATTCTAATTTAATGGATTTAACGTACTATTATTTTGTTGGATGAACTTAATGGATTGACAGTTTCAGGAGATATAATTGAAGTAGATGAAATAGCTTATATTGAGATTGCAAATGTAGTAGTAGGCTCGTAAAAATGTACTCTGGACGATGCGACATCAGGGTAGTACAGTGATAAACGTAATAATGTAGATGAGCCCTCTGAGGAGGATCCACTGAAAGCTTGTTCGGCACTGCTAAGGTTGGATTAGCTAATCGCGCCTGGAAAACATTTTACCTGTTGTTTAAACTGACAATTTGTTCCGATAACTGATTTCATTGAGCCATCATGGCTGACATCAGGGAGTTTTGATTAGTTGGACTTATTTCACTAGGATTCAGGCTTGCATCTACGTTCCCTAAATTTGAATTCCCATTGGAAACTTGTGCTGGGAGTAACACCTTTTCCTGGAACGACGTTCCAGTAGAAGTTGTAGAACTTAACTGGTATTTCATGTGATTAACGGATCATCTTCTTTGAATTCTGTTTCGTTGAATTTCTACTTCTACATTCATACAATTTACGCATTCATACAAAATTTGACCCTACAAATTTGATTTCAAGAAGTTGACCACTTAAAATAGCGCACATGTTCGACGTTTATTGGACACATCGGATGAGATAATACGCATTGGGAGAAGACGCTGAATCGAGAAATCATTGGTTAATCCATATAATGGTTAGCAAATTAGATGACGAGACCGGCAGTTTATGGGCACAGACACAGCGGATTTCGATTTTCCAAACATTAAAGAGTTTTTTGATTTCTTAACCAAGCGAATGCACTTGAATCACTAAAGAGCCAAAATAGACGTTCTCATTCACAAACTATGCCGATTAAACCCACCACTAAAAGTCATGTCGTTTCAGGTTCACAAGTCCAACCATGTTAACTTTGTCCTGCTTAGCATCATAGATTATTCAAATGTGCCAAGTTCAAAGATATGTCAGATACCTTTTTCAAAATACTCTCAGAAGGAAAAGCCACATACAACGGAGTACATTTGCAAAACACTCTATTAAGATGGGTAGTTGCAGATGGATTCAGGGCGATGTCGCATATACAATCTGTTACAATTAATGTTGGCAGTCCTGAAGATGACTCGATAAATCATTACGTAAGCTCTAGGAAATCGAAGCAATTAGGGCCACAAGAAATTTGTCACAGGAGGAGAAGTTTTATGAACAGCATTTTACGGAAACCAGCATAACTACCAGTAACGGCCGATTTGAAGTACGCTTACCGTTTAAACGTTCTCATCTTGGGTTGCTCTTTACATCATTACAACGAATGCATTCAATGGAAAGAGAAACACTTTCTAAACGATCAAAAGTTTGCTCCAATGTACAAGAATTTTATGAATGAATATATAAAATTGGTCCATATGAACCCAATCAGCGAAGACCAAACCAGATCAACGGTTATTACCTACCCCATCATGGTGTGTTTGAAAGTACTAGTAGCACGACCAAATTAAGAGTAGTTTTTAACGGCTCTTGTAAAACGGATAGCGGAACATCGTTAAATGGTTGACTCGCAGTAGGACCAACTGTTCAACCAATTGAAATTTTTGTGTGGTTTCAGGAAGTACAAGATTGCAATAACCGCTGATGTCGAAAAAATGTACCGCCGGGTACGGATAGCAGCAGAAGATACAAAATACCAGAGAACAATTTGGCGAGAATCACCAAGTACCCCGTTTACCACATATGAACTTCAGACTGTTACCTATGGTACAGCCAGTGCAACATATTTAGCCACACGCTCCCTGAATGCAGCAGCAGACAAATTCCGAGAACTATTCCCAGAAGCAGTAAGTCACATTAAAAATGAGATGAACAGAGATGAGCTAATGACTGGACCTGACCAAATTGAGCACGCGATCACACTGCGAGACGAAGTTAATTTAATTTTATCAAGTTCAGGATTTCTCCTAAGGAAATGGCTATCTAACGAGAAAGGTGCGCTGAATAACCATACTGCAACGAATAATCAACAAAACGTTTTGGGATTGTACTGGAATCCAAGAACCGACTGCTTCCAATTCAAAGTTAACCTAAACGACCAATCAACGTTAACTAAAAGAGAAATTTTGTCAGAGGCAAGTCGCTTGTTTGACTCTTTCATGATGGCTTGCACCAGTGACCATCAGAATAAAAATATTTTTTCAAAAGCTGTGGATTGAAAACCTAAATTGGGATGATCAATTACCTCCTTGCTTATCCGCAGAGTGGCTTAGCATTCGCAACGCTTTACCAAAAATATAGAAAATCGTGATAGACGGGTATAATAACACAACCCAAAATGGAAAAATTGCTTTACATGGTTTTTCAGATGGCTCTAAGTATGTTTGTATATTCGGCAGTCATCTATGGCGAAATTAAAAAGGAGAACGGCCATTCCGAAATGTAGCTGTTATCATGTAAAACCAAAACAGCACCAGTAAAATAGATTGCAGTTCCACGGTTAGAGTTGTGTGGTGCAACACTCTTATCAAGATTGCTAACAAAGGTCAAAGAAGAACTGAAAATGAAATACTTTCTTCCCATCGAACGGGCGAAATACTTACTATGATGAATTGATCCCAATGAATATACGTAGACTCCCAGGACAATCCTGCTGGCTGGGAATTTGGGGGAAAAAGAACCAGACCAATTGAGGAATTCAAATTTATGGTGGACAGGTCCAGAATGGCTCGGAGATCAAATTAAATTTCCACATAAGAAATGGGATACAAACACAAACACCACTGAAGAAATGCGTTCTCAAACAATAACACACAAATTCAACAACCTATAATGTTATAGACAACCTAATATCGTAAAACGAATATCCAGCTATAATAAAATTGTCCGAATACTAGCCTACGTCTTTCGATTTCTCAATATAAAATCAAATCCTAAACCTTCAGTTTTACCATACCTTACCAGTTCAGAATTACATAAATCCCGGATTTCACTATTAAGCATATAAACAATCAAACCACTTTAATTTAGAAATCAAACTCCTTGCACCAAGTAAAGAGCTTCTTTCTTCAAGCAAACTAATTTTCCTAAATGGAAATGAATTAATTGCCCGAGATGCATGCCAATCTAATTAGAAAAACAGTACGGAGCTGCGTAAAATGCGTGAAGCACGACGCCATGATGCTTAACCAAATCATGTAAAGTGCTTAACTGCTTCAATTGATTTATTCAATTTTTTGGCATTGGTCAAATTGATAGCAGGTGAAGATACAATAATTGGGGTTGACAAGAGTGTAACACCTGAACTGCTTGAGCTTAAAAGGTAGGCTATTGAGAAACCCGATCCAATCTACCGTGAACATATTTTAAACGTGAAGCAATCTAAGGAGATTTAATAGCTTGGTTCGTAAGAAACTAAATCTAAAAGTTATTGTACTGCAAATGAAGTATTTGTAACCGGTACCCATTAAATTCTACACAATACAACGAAACAGTGAAGTTCGATCACAACGGAACAAATCTAACAGAACTAATATGGAATAAAAAAATTGGGTCTATCCGACTCTCGGACGACACTTTTCCCAGAAAGCATCCGTTAAACATCACCAATTTTGGCATTATTTTGGGTTGGCACAATATGTCACGGCTTTTCCTAAATTTGGAGGCCTCTTCCCCAATATCACAATTGATCTATAAACCTTCTGCTCTCATACTGCCAAATCCCAGATCCACAAATAATGTTAGATTATTTAGGACACATGTTGAGCAGTAATCAAAGTCGTATTCGCCAATTTTCATTTTTGACCTTTAACAATTAGATCCAGTTATACATCAGTACGCCGTTGAAAGTCCTTAAGAATTTAATTTAGTCCATTCAGAGAGCATCTATAATGTTCAAGAATTTATTTTCTGAAAATTTTCGCAACGTAAGAATTTGCCGATATAATTCTTTACTCAGTGCTTCAGCCTGGACAGGGCATCGCTGTAGACCATTCGAAAATACAAAATAATAAAACACAACTAATACAAAAGCAGAATTAACGTTAATTATGTATCATTTTTACCGAATCCCACCTCCTTGTCATATAGCATTTCATTTTATGTATCTCCCAGCCCTGCTAAACCTGCGCCACCCTAACGGCGTAATACTGTTTTAAAGCATCCCATAGTAATTTGCTATTTGGAGTTATATACGACTTTGAATAGCAAAAGAATTTATTACTCAGAAATAATACCTTTAAAGGCAATTTTATTAAAACAATTCACAAATAATGTATCGATCAACATATCGTTGAAATTTCAATCATTAAAATGTCATAAAATGTCAATAAAACGTCACAGAAATGTCAATGTCATAGAAACAGGAATATCTTTGCTATATTTGAAAGCTCACTAGATATAATTATTTTTAAATGTTGACGATATTATTTGCCACCAGCAAAGTATTTTAGGTAAATTTAGAAATTTAAATTCCATATTGCACGGTAATCTATTCATTTAATCTTAAAGACACCAACGGAACAATTGCTGGAATTTGCAAGGTGTATTAACTTTATTCACATATTTCTTTGGAAAGTTCGACATTACCTCGGTAAACAGATAAACAAATTTATATTACTCCTTTCTGTCAAAACGACCCCTACGCAATGCTTCAATCGACTTCAAATTTTGTGAACAAGTAGATTATGAATTGTCAAAATTAACATCAACATAACAAAAAAATCGTCGGTCTTGTTTTCGAGAAAATCTGTTTGGCAGTTTTCTCTTCCACTGCAACCCCCTCTATTCTATACTCGAATAGACTTAAAAGTTTACACAAACTGCTTATTACTAAAATCTACCTTTGTACAAAATTTCGACCAAAACTATCAATATTTGTGAGAATGGGAGGCAAAAGAAAAATAATAAAAATGTGCGACTGGAAGGACGGACGATGGTGTTTCGGGGTCGTGGTCACCTAATTCGTCGAGAAATGTGAAAATCTGGAACAAATTTTTTTTCGCGATTACAATACTTACCCAATATAACTTCGTTATAGTGGGAAAAGTAAAAAATGCATTCTAAAATTGAACCGAAAGTATTTTCTGAGAATGGAAAAGATGATGTAAGAGAAGCACGCTGAAGTCGACCTAGTTCCTTTAAAAAAAATAAAAATAAGCTAGGTAGCACTTATCTAATGTTTTGCCGCTCTAGAAAACGTAAACAAGTATCGCCCCTGTAAATAGAACCTTTTCTTTCCAATCAACCGATGCTAAAACACATTTTGCTTAGGTGTTTCTAGGGTCTATGAAACCTAATCGGGTACAATTGGCACGAAACACATTGAGCTTTCGAGTAGTTTATGAACAAAGAACAAATTACAATAATCTCTATATCTTTATCTATTGATCTACCATTGACGATAACTCACCAAACAACTTTGATTAACAGCTATAGAAACATTGTTCAACAATTTTTATTGATAAGTACGCGACAAATTGATGTTGGAAGATTATACCTAAGAGATGCCATCAACATTGCAATTAGTTCCGTTATTTTGTTCGATCGAACCGATTTATCACGCTAAATGGAATAAAATTCAGGAAGATTGCTAATCGGACGAGTTTGTGAAATGAAATTATTCAGCGAGAAAACGAAATGTAAGTAAAGCGAAAATTCTATTCCATTCCTTCTCACTAATCCAAAATTGACCTACTGAGTGGACTTTGGGGCTGCATACTGGATAATTTAACAAATCATAAATTGCAAGTTTAAATAAACTCTAAACTTTTGTTTTACTGGTTAATAGAACTTCGAGGATATGGCTCATAATTTTGCAATTTTTTAATTTTTTCGGTTAATGTACCAGACGTATACGTCATTTGTAACTTGCCACAGTTTGGGTGCCAACTGTATCCCGCCACTTAATGGCAAACAGTGAAACAAGTTCGTCTGGTTTATTTGTGATGACACTCTTCGTTTGCCATTTTTGGTAACGCTTGAATTTTTAAAGTCACAAGATTTTTTTTTTAAGTTATAGGAAATATTCGTACTAATAAATCTTCAAATTTTTTCCAAAGTATGTTCTCTTGGATTGCCTATAAATACTAATCCTAGGCTGCGTACACCAATTTTACGTGTTAACCGGTTAATCTAACACAAATAAAATGAAGGCACATTGATATGCTCTTACGTTTTGGAATGCAATTTACATTTTTGTAAATATAATAAATTGTAAAATGACGACCGCAAACATAAAGTAAAAATTATACAGTAATTGCAGTCGTCCAAAACGCGATCACAGACAGTATAGCAACACTCTAATTAAAAAATTAATCAAAAGAATTCGAATAATTCAAGATCGGCGTCGACGACGAGGTATAAAATATCAGATACAAATCCACATTCATTTCCTGCTCTCGCAAATTATCTAATTTCTAACAATTTTTTTTTGTTCATTTTGTTCTCTATACTGATAGTTTTAAGTTACATATTTATATGCTTACAACATATATTTATATAGTACAAAACCTCTTCTATATAACACTTAACTCTTGATATACTACATAGTACATATATTCTTGAGAACCACTTGTTGTTTTTGTTGCTGGTAGATTTATTTATGTGTGTCGTTCATTATATTCAGTTAGCAGATATACGATATGACTTATACAAGTTGAAGAATTATTATTATTGTTTTTTTTTTATTATTCGTCTTCTAGAATTCTAATTTGTAATTCAAGACATAAACTAACCAATTTAATGTTTGAATGAAAAAAATATAAAATGACAACAACAAACTATTTTAATTTACATTATAGTCATGCATATTTTATTTGGCATGGAATTTGAAATGGAATTGGAATTCATTTTTGGTCAAATAAAATAGGTAACAAATCCTCGTTTGAAATTCGATTGGTTTTTAAAATCATTTTGAAATTTATTAGCAGTGTTTTATTATGGTCACACAAATAAAACGGTTATTTCAAACGATTGGTAACACTATGATGGCAAAAACACTCTTGTTATCTTCTGTCAGTGAAAGTTATTGTTTCATGATTATAATCAGAGACTGGAACCGAAATGTTTTTCGTTCCGGTTTTCGGTTACGTTCCTAATTTTTAAATTTCGGTTCGGTTCAGTTCCGGTTCGGCTATTAAATATCGGTTCGGTTCCGGTTCGGCTCCAAAACCATTTCAAGAATTGTTTGTTAATAAAATATTTCTATTTATGATTCCAAATTTTTTATTCAAAATTTAATTAAAATAATAATCATCACCTAAAATTTACGTTGAAAAAGTGCAACAAGAATATTTTCCCCCTCCAGTTAGTTTATAGGCAAAGAGGTAAAACACGAGGAAATGATGTGTTAACTTTGTGTGAACAGCCGGATTAATTATGAAATGCGCCCACTGAGCAGTTACAAAAATCTGCGTAAGTCGGAAGCGGAACCGTCTAAAACGAAAAAATTACCATCTTGGATAGTTCGATTAGTTTAATTTGCACAATTTTAAAAAGTGAAAATAATTGTATACATTTTTTCAGATAGCAAAAACTTGAACCGGAACGAAAATTAATTTCGATTCCAGTTTCGGTTCAGGTTCAATGTTTTATTTTATTTCGGTTCGATTCCGGTTTTCGGTTCATTGAAAATAGCGGTTAATTACGGTTTTCGGTTTTCGGTTCAGTTTCTGTTCCAGTCTCTGATTATAATCAATCCATTCCATTCCGTTAGATTTTTATAGACTTTGCATCAGACTATTCGCCAACTTAAAAACTTAAAATTGTGTCCCAATGTGGCATTAGTTTTACTCTCCTTCTTTCTTAGTATTAAAGATCCGTCTTTCATTCAAAATTATAAAGAAAATTGTAACGAAAAAAACGAGCGGAACGGAACGGATTCATCGTATTTGAACCTTTTTAAGCTACAAGCGATGCATGATATATAAAGACGTTAGTTCCTGCGGTTACTTCCAGATGAACCACGGCTTTGCGGAAGGTCTTGATCAGGAAATCGTTATTTCACCATACATTTGTGGCATATTCGAATATCTGTTTTTTTAATATTTCAAACTAAAATTCTCAAATCAGTAACTAAAAAATCTGAACCCCCATAAAATTTAATTTCTAAATCTATAGTTGCCTTATTGACTCTAGAAATTATTATTGATTATTTCAAAAATTAAAATAAATAATTGATTATGGCTATTCTGTCTAAAATCACACTCCGAAATAATTTAAATTAGATCTGAAACATTAGATAATAACAGCTTAAAGTTTTCCATACTACATTTTTACATTTTACATTTTTACGTTTACGTCATTACACGAAGTTTATTATCGTTTTAATTTTAAACGCACAATCTGCTAAACAAAATTCCCGCTAGAAGAAGATATAAGTTTAAATTCAGAATCATTTAGAAATTTGAAACTTTATTAACCTTGCCCCAATCAACAATGTTATGAACAAACTACATATTTGAATCCAAAAACTCTTCACCTTTGACGATTAAAAAAATGAATTCTAAATTTTAAATCTCAAATTCCAAATTCCAAATTGCAAATTTCAAATTGTAAATTCAAAATGTTAAATCTTAAATTTCAAATTCCAAATTACAAATCCCAATTTTGAAATTTCAAATTCCAAATTCCAAATTACCAATCCCAATTTTGAAATTTCAAATTCCAAATTTCAAATTCAAATTTCAAATTCAAATCGCAAAACATTCCTAATTTCAAATGTCAAATTTCAAATCCCAAATTCTAAAACCCAAAATTTCATTTACCAAATTTCAAATTTTAAATTTCAAATTTATAATCTCAAATACTAAATTTCAAACTTCAAACTCCAAATATCAAATTCCAAATTTTCACTTCCAAATTCCAAATATCAAATTCTAAATTTCAAATTCTAAATTCCAAATTTCAAATTCAAATTTTTAATCTTAAATTCCAAATTTTAAATCTCAAATTCGAAATTTCAAATTCCAAATTACAAATTCAAATTCCAAATTTTAAATTACAAATTTTAAATCTCAAATTCAAAATTTCAAATTCCAAATTTCAAATTACAAATTACAAATCCCAATTTTCAAATTTCACATTCCAAATTGAAAATTTAAAATTCCAAATTTCAAATTTTAAATCACACATTCTAAATTCCAAATTTCAAATGTCAAATTCCAAATCCCAAATTCTAAAATCCACAATTTCATATTGCAAATTTCAAATTTTCAATTTCAAATTCTAAATTTCAAACTTCAAACTTCAAACTCCAAATCTCAAATTCTAAATTTCCAATTCCAAATATCAAATTCTAAATTCCAAATTCCAAATTTAAAATTTAAATGTTAAATTCCAAATTTTAAATTTAAAATTTAAAATTCCAAATTGTAAATTTCAAATTCCAAATTTCAAATTTCAAATCACACATTCTAAATTCCAAATTTTAAGTTTCAAATGTAAAATTCCAAATCCCAAATTCTAAAATCCACAATTTCATATTCCAAATTTTAAATTTTCAATTTCAAATTCTAAATTTCAAACTCCAAATCTCAAATTCTAAATTTTCAATTCCAAATATCAAATTCCAAATTTCAAATTCTAAATTTCAAATTCAAATTTTAAATCTTAAATTCCAAATTTTAAATTCCAAATTTTAAATCTCAAATTCCAAATTTAAGATTCCAAATTTCAAATTTCAAATCACACATTCCCAATTTCAAATTTTAAATTTCAATTGTCAAATTCCAAATCCAAAATTCTATAATCCAAAATTTCATATTCAAAACTTCAAATTTTCAATTTTCAATCTCATATTCTAAATTTAAACCTTAAAATTACAAATCTCAAGTTCCAAATTTCAAATTCCAAATTCTAAATTCCAAATCCAAATTTTAAATCTCAAATTCCAAATTTTAAATTCCAAATTTTAAATCTCAAATTCCAAATATCAAATTCCAAATTACAAATCCCAATTTTCAAATTCCAAATTCTAAATTCCAAATTTCAATTTCCAAATTTCAAATTTTAAATGTCAAATTCCAAATCATAAATTTTAATTTCCAAAATTTTATATTCCAAATTTCAAATTTTCAATCTCAAATTCTAAATTTTAAACTTCAAGCGCCAAATCTCAAATTCTAAATTTCCAATTCAAAATATCAAATTCTAAATTCTTAATTTCAAATTCCAAATTCTAAATTCCAAATTTAAAATTCAAATTTTAAATCTTAAATTCCCAAATTTTAAATTCCGAATCTTAAATTTTAATTTTAAAATTCAAATTTCAAATTAGAAACTTCAAATTCGAAATTTCAAATTCCTAATTATAAATTTCAATTTTCAAATTCCAAATTTCAAATTCTAAATTCTAAATTCCAAATTGCAAATTTCAAATCCCAAATTACAAATTACAAATCCCAATTTTCAAACTCCAAATTGTAAATTTTAAAGTACAAATTTCAAATCGTACATTCCAAATTTCAAATATTAAATTTCAAATGCCAAATCCCAAATTCTAAAATCCAAAATTTCATATTCCAAATTTTAAATTTCAAATTTTCAATCTCAAGTTCTAAATTTAAAACTTCAAACTCCAAATCTCAAATTCCAAATATCAAATTCTAAATTCCAAATTTCAAATTCCAAATTTCAAATTTTAAATTCTTAATTCCAAGTTTTAAATCTTAAATTTTAAATTCCAAATCTCAAATTTTAATTTTAAAATTCAAATTTCAAATTACAAATTACAAATCCCAATTTTCAAATTCCAAATTGAAAATTTTAAAGTACAAATTTCAAATCGTACATTCCAAATTTCAAATATTAAATTTCAAATGCCAAATCCCAAATTCTAAAATCCAAAATTTCATATTCATAATTTCAAATTTTAAATTTAAATTTTCAATCTCAAGTTCTAAATTTAAAACTTCAAACTCCAAATCTCAAATTCCAAATTTCAAAATACAAATATCAAATTCTAAATTCCAAATTTCAAATTCCAAATTTCAAATTTTAAATTCTTAATTCCAAATTTTAAATCTTAAATCTTAAATTTCAAATTTTAAATTCCAAATCTTAAATTTTAATTTTAAAATTCAAATTTCAAATTACAAACTTCAAATTTGAAATTCCAAATTTCAAATTCCTAATTATAAATTTCAATTATCAAACTCCTAATTTCAAATTGAAAATTTCAAATTACAAATCCCAATTTTCAAATTTCAAATTCCAAATTGTAAATTTTAAAGTACAAATTTCAAATCGTACATTCCAAATTTCAAATACCAAATTCCTAATACCAAATTCTAAAATCCAAAGTTTCATATTCCAAATTTCAAATTTTCAATCTCAAATTCTAAATTTCAAACTCCAAATCTCAAATTCCAAATTTCAGATTCCAAATTTCAAATTCTAAAATCCAAATTTCAAATTTTAAATGTCAATTCCAAATCATAATTTTTAATTTCCAAAATTTTATATTCCAAATTTCAAATTTTCAATCTCAAATTCTAAATTTTAAACTTCAAGCGCCAAATCTCAAATTCTAAATTTCCAATTCCAAATATCAAATTCTAAATTCCAAATTCTAAATTCCAAATTTAAAATTCAAAGTTTAATTAAATTCCTAATTATAAATTTCAATTTTCAAATTCCAAATTTCAAATTCCAAATTCCAAATTTCAAATCCCAAATTTCAAATTACAAATTACAAAACCCAATTTTCAAATTCCAAATTGTAAATTTTAAAGTACAAATTTCAAATCGTACATTCCAAATTTCAAATACCAAATTCCTAATACCAAATTCTAAAATCCAAAGTTTCATATTCCAAATTTCAAATTTTCAATCTCAAATTCTAAATTTCAAACTCCAAATCTCAAATTCCAAATTTCAGATTCCAAATTTCAAATTCTAAAATCCAAATTTCAAATTTTAAATGTCAATTCCAAATCATAATTTTTAATTTCCAAAATTTTATATTCCAAATTTCAAATTTTCAATCTCAAATTCTAAATTTTAAACTTCAAGCGCCAAATCTCAAATTCTAAATTTCCAATTCCAAATATCAAATTCTAAATTCCAAATTCTAAATTCCAAATTTAAAATTCAAAGTTTAATTAAATTCCTAATTATAAATTTCAATTTTCAAATTCCAAATTTCAAATTCCAAATTCCAAATTGCAAATTTCAAATCCCAAATTTCAAATTACAAATTACAAAACCCAATTTTCAAATTCCAAATTGTAAATTTTAAAGTACAAATTTCAAATCGTACATTCCAAATTTCAAATACCAAATTCCTAATACCAAATTCTAAAATCCAAAGTTTCATATTCCAAATTTCAAATTTTCAATCTCAAATTCTAAATTTCAAACTCCAAATCTCAAATTCCAAATTTCAGATTCCAAATATCAAATTCTAAATTTCAATTTCCAAATTTCAAATTCTAAAATCCAAATTTCAAATTTTAAATGTCAATTCCAAATCATAATTTTTAATTTCCAAAATTTTATATTCCAAATTTCAAATTTTCAATCTCAAATTCTAAATTTTAAACTTCAAGCGCCAAATCTCAAATTCTAAATTTCCAATTCAAAATATCAAATTCTAAATTCCAAATTCCAAATTCTAAATTCCAAATTTAAAATTCAAAGTTTAAATCTTAAATCTTAAATTCCTAATTATAAATTTCAATTTTCAAATTCCAAATTTCAAATTCCAAATTCCAAATTGCAAATTTCAAATCCCAAATTTCAAATTACAAATTACAAAACCCAATTTTCAAATTCCAAATTGTAAATTTTAAAGTACAAATTTCAAATCGTACATTCCAAATTTCAAATATTAAATTTCAAATGCCAAATCCCAAATTCTAAAATCCAAAATTTCATATTCCAATTTTTAAATTTCAAATTTTCAATCTCAAGTTCTAAATTTAAAACTTCAATCTCCAAATCTCAAATTTCAAATTCCAAATATCAAATTCTAAATTTCAAATTTTAAATTCTTAATCCCAAATTTCAAATTCAAATTTTAATCTTAATCCAAATTCCAAATCTCAAATTCCAAATTCCAAACTCCAAAATTTAATTTTCCAAATTTTAAATTTTAAATTGCAATTTTTAAATTCTTAATTTCAAATTCCAAATTCTAAATTTCAAATTTAATTTTCAAATTGTAAATTTCAAATTTTATCACTAATGAATTTAGACGAAAATCAATTAGATTTTCGGGGCCTTTTATTTACAATAATTTACCAGATTTTATCAAAACTTCAGTAAAATTTTATCATTTTAAGAAAAATTTGAAATCATGTTACCAGACACTAATAAATAATTTTATTACTTAAATTTTAATATTTATTTAGTTATTGCTAAATGAAAGGATGATTTTCTATAATGTAAATGTATGATGAATGATAGCTAATTATTAAATGATTTTTATGGTTCATTTTAGTATTGTTAGTTTTTTATAGTGTCGATTTCCTTGGAAGGACATGGAATCCATTGGGAATCGACGTTGTAAGTTATTAATAATATAATACTAGGGTTAAGTACATTCTTATTGTTATATTTTATGTTATGGAATTTTATTATTATTAACTCAAAAAAAAAAAAAAATAAAAATAAATTTCAAATTTTAAATATCAAATCTCAAATTTTAAATTCCAAATTTTAAATTTCATATTTTAAAATCCAAATTTCAAATCTCAAATTCCAGTTTTCAAATTTTAAATTTCAAATTCCAAACTCCAAACTTGAAATTCCAAAATTTTAAATTTTAAACCCCAAACTCCAAATTTCAAATCCCAAACTTCAAATTTTATATTCTGTCAACGCATTTCATCAATATTGTTTCCAATGCATGTCCAAAATACTTTTACTTGTGAGTATTTCGTGTGTGTACTTACGGTCTTATTCAACTAGTCTAGTACTATGTAGTTTGTAGTGCACAACGCCAAAGTGCATACGTCTTTTGACTTGTTTTGAGGTCAGGTAGACCTTGGTTTTATTCGATAAATAGATTGCATGTCTAGTCTATCGTTTCGTATTCCAATTTTACATTATAAAATTTCACTTCAAAACGATACCAATATAAATATTTTCGATTTCCTAATTGCCCCAAACACTTTTGGCTCAAAGTAAAAATCAATAAAAAGAAAATACATTTTTGTCTCCGTATTTCTACTATACCAACATTTACTGGATACAGTAGATATTATATATATATATGAGAGAGAGATACATCTTTAACGGTAATACAATTTTTTGCTCGTTCGTTCGCCTCATCTTACTGTATAAAGAATAAAAATTTGGGAAAATGGAATGGAGAATTATTTGTAATTTACTTAAAATAAAAAAGCACACAAAAACAAAAGCACACAAGCATGAAATAAACACATTTACGACGCAAAGTATTGCACATTTATACAAAAATACATAAACAGATATACATACAGACAAAAGTTTAATTATTATCATGGGTAAAGTTTAAAAAGATTGAATAAAAATTATATTACCAACGTGGAGTGTAAAAAAGCTCTGGATATAACAGTATATACCAACTTATGGCACATGGAGAATTCGTATAACGCTATACTTATACATTTGAGTACTGCCTTTTAGGAATAAACGCTGATCGAAGCATTCCTGTAAATTAGGTCAACTTTATACACGAGAAGTTATATAAGCTTGGTGAGCTTTTAAATTTTTTATTACTAAATTTACTGCTTCTCTTATACTACTGGTGATTGTATATGTTTCGAGGGATGATTATCATCCCATAATACTGTGCACAAAATTTAAAGTTTGTATACAATTAGATACATTTTGTTGTTGTCTTTGTTGTAATAAATATTTTCATTGTTCTACTATTTATGTAAATGGGTGACAAATAATGAAATATGCCTTAGGGTCATTGTAGTCCAAAGTTTTGAGTACGTAATTATTATTATTTTATACGCGTACTGTATACCCAAAAATATAAACAAAAAATATGGAAGCTTAAAAAGTTTATGCTTTTTTTTAAATTGGACCTTGGTGATGTACTTCATCATTATTTTGTGCTACTCAGTATATACAATATGTACAGTATTATGTAAATGAGATATTTTTTTTTTATGAAATGAATAGCTTCTATTATACTGAGATAAAACAACAGCACAACGGATACAATATAAAAATGAGGACAAATTAAATTTCGTAAAAACCAGAAAGCTTGAATAAAATTATTCTTTTATTTCGTACTGGTCACTATATGGATATGCTTTTTGTATACAAAAAAATAAATTGTCTGTTATCTGATTCAAATATTTAGACAGAAATATTTCATTTTTTGTACTTTTTTTTGTTGGAACCATTATGGTGAATGCCCTGCTGCTCTCTAGAACTCAGAAACGAATAATTCTTATCACCATGATTGATCTTTTGCTAAGGAAGGAAGAATGAAATTTGTATAATTTAAGTTTTATAACCAACCCCGCACAGGAATTTATGAGTGGTTACGATAAAATTTATGGCTGATCAATATACGAGTAATTTGGTTTTTATGATGATTGGAATACTACGGTATAGAAATATTTGCCATTTTAATCAAATAAAATTAGCATGGTTATTCCGATAAAAATAGAAATTTTAGCTTAACGAATTCGTTTTATTAAAATTTTAATAAATTAAAGTTCTTTTCTCTAATAATTATGTTACACATTTTTGGGCAAAAATACTTTTCACTTTTATACATAACTGGTAGAACGCATTGGCCTGCGCTTTGACTTCTTATCGGGCCATAAAGTTTATGATATCCACACACTACAGACTTGTCCTCGACTAAATTATTTTATTTTGCCGACCGAGAGAGCCTAGTTTGTTTAGTCAGTCGATTGATAGTGTAGCATATAACAATGGTTCAAAAAATGTTTATACTTTTCGCCTTTATACGATTATTAAAAAAGCTCAACATAACAATCAACTAATATGCAATTAGCCGCTCCGATACATTTAATATATCTGGATTAATTAACACAAACCACCGATTTTAAAGTTATCACAAAGTTAAAATTTATTTTGAAAATTAGAAATTTAAAAATCCAAATTATAAGAATTATGCTAATTTTTTAATAAAATAACGGGCAATAATTACAAAAAAGATTTTAAGTAACCAACTACGCATATATATAGGAAATGTCCAATAACTTTATGCCAAATAACAATAATACACCCACAAACACCGCTAAACTCTATAAAATTAAACAAATTAACTGTTTTCCCACAACCATGTGCAAGCAACGCATGCAGTGTAAAATTACATGCCTAACAAAAACCTAAAGAATACCGTTATCCACCTATTGGATATGATTAATCCTGTATCACAATCATATATCACATTTAATTAAAACAACTACACCTATTTGACCAAACCACTTCCATTCTATTTATCCTTTTCACTTAAACAAATTTCTATTTGGAAGTTCATTGGGCATTTCCTAATTTCAAATGGAAGTCAATCAAGATCATTCATTAAATTTTCTACGTCATCTTGTAACGAAATTTCAAATTATCATTGTGAAAATAATGATTCCAAATTTGGCACCCGTACTCTAAGGAACTACGAACCAAATGATTAAATAGTATAATTAGAATAGAGGATGACATAAATTCACGACCTCTTCTAAAAATAAAACCAAGAATACAATACGGTTTTCTACACAAAGTATCAACAAGAGTATCAAATTCCCAGGCCTTTAACATCACTGTTCCTGTTGAGTAAAACACCATCAATGGTATACTCAAAACAGGACTTTTTACAAGACTAACTCAAGAAATCAATTTTAGTAATAGATAACATCTTCCTCAATGCCAACAAGACACCTCCATCATCCTTTTTTTCGTGTATATTAAAATTACGATCACTTCTAAAAACTGCATAACGATCATCAATTGATTCATTAGAGTAGATAGAGGAGTTAAGCCATGTCTCGGTTAAACATAATATATCAAAGTTGGTTGACAAAATTTGCAATCTAACATCAATAAGTTTCGTCTTCAAACCTTTAATGTTCTGATAATAAATCTCAAGAGTACTCTCATTAAATCATAAATAACAATAACTAAAAAGAAAGAATATAAATGATATAAAACCTCATTTGTGTGTATTTATGCCTACAGGAATGATTAATAAGTTAAAAAAAATTTGTTAATCAAAGTACAATGACATTCACAGTATTCTCGATTTGGCAAATCAGAAAAATACAGAGGCCAATCACTCATAATATAGCTACTGGCAAAAGTGGAAATATCATTACCCCTCCTTTACTTTACAAATGTATCGACTCTCAAAAATGAGAACTCTCCTTGAGTTGAAGGTCTACTCATCAGGTAGCTACGACCAAACTCCAAAAATACAATTCTCGCTTAATACATTATCAAGCAGAACGTACTGACTTAGCGAATTATATTCACTAAAAACAAACAAAAAAAAACAAGGAGAAATCTCGTTGGATTTTTTTATTTTTAGTGAATATAATACGCTAAGACAGTACGTTCTGCTTGATACTTATTGTATAAAACGAGAATTGTATTTTTGTACCTGATGAGTAGACCTTCAACTCAAGGAGAGTTCTCATTTTTGAGAGTCGATACATTAGTGTTAACTCTGGGGTAAAGTAAAGGAGGGGTAATGATATTTCTATTTTTGCCAGTAGAT
Source organism: Tipula helvola (assembly GCA_963556165.1). Taxonomy (NCBI): domain Eukaryota; kingdom Metazoa; phylum Arthropoda; class Insecta; order Diptera; family Tipulidae; genus Tipula; species Tipula helvola. Next base: position 42,585,442 of record OY744481.1, read on the forward strand.
ATATTATGAGTGATTGGCCTCTGTATTTTTCTGATTTGCCAAATCGAGAATACTGTGAATGTCATTACTACCAATATATTGTCTATTAGAAAGTCGAAAAATCAATTTGATTACCAGACAATTTTTTAACTTCTTAAAAATTTAATCAAAAAACGATAGGCGAACCCTATTGTTATTTACTAGTTTATCCAAATCTTACCCAACGATTAATACGCCATCATCAGTTTTACGGCAATGCATGTTACCATAACTCGCCCAAACATACATACTTATACTGGTTATTATTTCCTTTAGATCGGAGAAACTTACTTTTGACATTAGCAAGCAAATTTTTTTACATCCTGGTAGATAATCTTTAATAAAAATGTTGTTTGCACTATTAAAGTTGACATCATGCACTGGAACTGTGGTTTTGATTTTAAAAAGCCGCAGAATAGACTTCTTATCATATTTGTTACGCAATTTCACAGTACAATAAAATTCTTTCGGCTTTTTATAGACAAAATATATTCACAATAAAGGCATTCACAAAATTTTCCGATTGGTTAATCAGAAAAATCAAGAGGCCAATCATTAGTAATATATCTACCAAAAAAAAAAATATCAATCCCCTCTGTACTTTACCCCAAGGGTTATACAAAGTGTATTATACCCTTACATAAAAAATGAGAACCCTCCTTGAGTTCCAAATGTTGGTCTACTCTTCAGGTAGCTACGACCAAACTACAAAAATACAATTCTCGCTTCATACATACATAAAATATGAGGTAAGAACGTACTGATTTAGCGAATTATATTCACTAAATCAAAAACTCTAGGAAAACTCTCATATCTGTGTGTTTTATGCCCAAACAAATAATAGAAAGAGAAGTTTGTCTATTTATTAAAATAAATAAGATTCTTCCGGCTTTTTAGAGGCAAAATATATTAACAATAATGGCATTCCCTCAAGGAGGGTTCTCATTTTTTTTGTAAGGATATAATACACTTGGCCTTCTTATTTTTCTGATTAACTATTTTATTTTGTCTCTAAAAAGCCAAAAGAATCTTATTGATTTTAATATACAGACAAACTTCTCTTTCTATTAATGTAAGTTGTATCATTAAAGGCAAATCCGACATTTTTAAAAATTTCATCAGCAAAGACCAGCAAATTTTCACTTTTAACAAACGGCACACCGAATATTTGAATTATTAAACCGTTCACAAATTTTTCCAAAATTTCCATTCGACTATTAAATAATTGATAGTAATTTCATTATCATAGTCACTCACTTGTACTTCAAGTTTTAATAGTTGATTAATTTTATTGTGCAATTTATTAAATGATTCATTAAACAATTTATGTTGATCATTTAGTAACTGTAAAAATCTATGATATTGCTGAATTTTATGTACATCATCTTTTATTTTAAAGCATTTTCGGATAAAGATGATCTGGTGTTAGGCAACAGATTAGCCACAGACAAAATTAAAGTACACGTTTTACATATAAAAGATTTACCCTTTGTTTCGCTATATGTAGTAATATTTTCGCACAATATATGATATAAATGTTTACATTTATCACACTGCAAAACATCCTGGGTATGACTTTGTACATATTGTTACGATATGGATGGGAAGTTTTCCACAGTAATTTGTATACAAATCTTATTGGAAAAAAAATCATCTTGGATTCTAACTAATTGTATGTACATGTGTTGAGTGCGTATTGTACACTGTTATGGATCCATATAAATATAATTTTATTAAATTTCGATTTAAAAAAACGTTAAATAGTTTTAGTTTAATTGGAATCCAACTACATATATCGCATTCACGATCTCATATGATTTCGTTTTAATACGGCATATAGGGAACTTTATAGGCTGGTTGTATGGGGAATTTAATCATGTGCCTCGTGTATCATGAACCTGAGGCCAAATTTCAGACAAGTGGTGTTAATGGCCCCTTAACAATTTCAGCCGAAATCGCAATGTAGTCTTTAAAAATAATTTATGAGAAGTTTTGGCCTTAGTTGATAAAGAATTTAGTCATCTACATCGTGTGCAAACGGAATTCGAGTCTAAATCTCCGACAAAGGATGTTAACAACATCTTAACAAATTTACTCGAAATTGCAATGTAAACGGCAAAATTTAGTTATTCCTGGAATTAGGGCTAGTTTTTGGCTATGTCGGTGAGGGGTTTAGTCATCTACCTCATGTACTATAAGAGCCGTAGTTCTAATCTCGGTCGAGAAGTACTAGGGCCCATTTAAATGTATCAGTCAAATAATTGATATATAAAGTCTCCAGTAGAAGTAGGTTAGTAGCTACTATTTGTACTATCGGAATCTATCAGTTCAAATTTCTGGCAAGGAGTGCTAAGGCCATTCATTCAGTTTCAGTCAAAATCTCAATTGGTACAAACAATTATTCTGGGAACTTTATGTACATATACCAATTGAAATTTTGACTGAAACGGATTAAATGGCCTTAGCACTCCTTGCTAGAGATTTGAATTAAATTGTTGATAGCACACGTTGTGTGTTGGCTTACTTACTTCTTTCTCCGTCGAGTGCAAAAACTACCCCCTATCGGCGGAATGAATTAGTTTGGAAACTTTAGGGATCAATTTGACAGAAACTGATAAATGGGCCTTAGTAATGCTTGCCAGAGATTTGAACTGATAGATTTCGCCAGTACAAGTATTTGCTGAGCTACTTCTCCGCCCATCGAGCCCAAAAACTACCCCCTATCCAGGGGAATAAATTACTCTGAGAACTTTATGTACCAACGGAAATTTTGACAGAAGGTGATTAATGAACCTAACCCCTTCTTTATCAGAGATTTCATTACAGTTTCCGATAGTACACATAGCAGCTGATCTACTCCTTCATCCATCGAGCCTAAAAACTACATCTTGATAGCACATGTAGTTGCTGGGGTTCTAGGGAAATAAATTAGTTTCGGAACTTTTTGTACCAATTGAGATTTTGACTTTTTTAAACTGATTAAATGGGTCTTAGAATTTCTTACTAGAAATTAGCACATGATAGCAGCTGACCTATTCCTTTGTCCATCGGTTTCAAAAACTATTCCTATCCAGAAGAATAAATTAATCTGGGAATGAATCTAGGAAAATAAATTAATCTTGAATTCAGTTTCCAATAACATATTTTAGCTGTCTTAATCCTTCACCAATCGAGCCCCATACCTTACTTCTATCCAGGAGAATAAATTAGTCTGGAAACTTATTGTACCATGAGATTCTGACTGTAACTTTTTCAATGTCTGGTAAAACTTACTAGTAGATATTTGAACTTAGGTCCTGATAGTTCATGGAGTAGCTGCATAAATTGGTTGTCCATGGAACTGATTAACTATCCTTTAAACCCAGGAACAATTTCAACTGGACATTTTTTTTTTGGCAATTTTGACAAAATATTGTTAAATTTCATTTACACCACTTGCGAGAGATTTTGATTCATTTTCTTATAGTTCATATATTATCTTGAATAAATTTCACTAATATTACTCTCGAAAATTCTATTTTCCTAGGGAATAATTTTTATTCGAAAGATTTTGTAAAGATATTAAATTTTTAGTACTAAATATCTTATTTTTTCCAATTGGAATGTATTTTAGCAGTGTGAAACTAATACAACATATAATCTGTGGATTTGTTTAAAACTTCACATCCATTGCTGTGCTAGGCCCTGGTTTAAACGAGTAGTAATGTTAAGAGGGAGTACACATCATGCAAGAAGTAACTTGGAGGTTCTTATGTTGTATAATGGGAATACCAACCACAGTCGTAGATTCCTTAGAACCAATGACTGATATAAACGATTTGAATCGAAATTTACAAGTCTGGCTTCCTTTACTTCCGAACTATTGATAGTAAAAACTAGAGGAATAACCCCGGCAATGGGAAGTGTCACATACCACACGATTGACGATGAAGCTTTAACATTTAATTTCCATTTAGTTGCAAGTTGATCAAGGCGCAAAAGAACTACATTGTCATTAAAAAGGGCTTATATTGACCGAGATAAGTTCACAAAAGCAAGCAAAACGGTAACTAAATTGTTTCTGGGAAGCATTATTAATCGTTTCATTTCTCTAACTTAATTTGCAATATCGCACACGACATAAACATTGTGTATTGTGCGACCTTGTTGGCTCTTTGGACAGAGATTCCCATTCGGCTTCATTTTTAAATTTTAAGTCTTAAATGCTTCAAAAAATTTGAGATATAATTTCTAAAAAGGCATGCTTTTATGCGCCTCTTAAATCAACTATTGCAGTATTATTTCAGTAATCTGAAATTTATTTGTCCATCTAAATTATTGGATAACTTTAACAGTCATAACTTTAGGGATTTGATGATACATGGATTCCTCCTTTTTAAATACATTATCCTGAAGTAAAAGTACCTTATTCGTGGCTTCTTTAAGGATCGCCCTTTAGGCACTTATTTTTCGGGCAAACTATATAGTTGACGGACTTTCTAAGTATTGAATTCGGTAAAAACATTTTGATGAAAACTTGATGCCGCCTCAGAAAAGGTCCCAAATATTCGTCTGCATCAAAGTTAATTTACTCCATCCATCCGTCAATCATACTAATTCAATAATCCCTTATTTTGTATTAATTCATTTATTCGAAAATACGTATTTACCACGGCACCGCGCATTAATTAAACATTAATTTGTAAATAATTGACAAAGATAATGACACATTTTCCATATTATTATTTTAGGTAAACCTATACCCCAACCTGAAAAATTATTATTAATTTTATACGAGTCTTTATAATTTTCCCCTCGAAAACACCGACTTTTCAGTCAGCTTCCTTGATTGATGAATAAAACATTTTTTTTTGTTTTTTGATCATTTACATTCTCACAGAAAATTCTCGGAAAAACCATTGAAGAATAAATTGATTTTGAAAAACTTTTTAATCACACCACCAGTACACTGTAAATAATTAAAAAAAAAAGATACCACATTCTGTTTACTTACATACAGAATTTATTAATTTTCAATTTTCCTCTAACAAACAACAATAATAATTTATGTTATTAGATCTAATGAACCGTACACTTAATACATGAAATAACTCTCTGTAATACCGTTAAAAGCTCATTTCTGAAAGTCATTCGTTTTCCTATACATAAATTCATTTCCAACTACATATATGTACATTACATACGATACAACGACTGTACCTAAATAAACAACAAAAAAACGTCTTTTCATTTTGTATTTTCTTCGATTCGATTTACTTGAATTGGAAATAGCCAATTCATTCATTGTATCCTATTGAACTGTGCAAATCAAATTTTCAATGTTCTCATAGTATTCTCTCGTATATTATCTCGGATTCTAAAGAAGACGGCGACGACAATGACGACAACGAAGAAAAAGGATATTGTGTATATTGACATAAAAAAAAGGTTCCCTCGTATACAAAAAAAAAACATAAATTTTCTTTACTTGTTCGTTACAATGCGAAAAAGTCGAAACTTAACCCAGACATGATGGGGTTTTCGGGGTATAAATAAAAAAAAAAAATGGTAAGTATCAGCGGCACGATTTTCATTTATGATCGGGGCCGCAATCTACAGTAAATATATAGTTTGATGTAATCTCTCCTTTAAAGTATTTATTAGGCCACTTTATAGTTCCAAAAAAACTTTCAACTCATAATAAAGTTATACGTTTATTGATTAAATTGATCTCTAGGTATGCCGTTTTCGATCCCTCTTCAAAAATAAGGCGCATACGTATAAATCTATCTATAAATTTTAAATGTGGAATCGGATATCGATCGAGTTTGGTTGAAGTTATCAATTTATTACAATTTTATTGGCAACTGTACATAAGTACTGCTCTTAGGCACCATTATTTTCATCAATGGATTGAAATTAAATTTCATCCATTGAATCCATTGATTTCACAATGTGTTTAGTTCAATTGAAATTCGTCATTTTCCAGAACCACATCGTTCATATTAGAATCCCATTTACATTCATTAAAAAAAACCGAGATTCACCCTAATCTGTTGAGAAATGGCTTTGTTCCATTCAAATTAGCCATTTTACAGAACCACATGCGGAACTCATATTGGAATTCCAATATCATCATATAAGCCGAATTTCATTGGTTAAGGTGTTACTAACCTTCATTTACGTTGGCCATTTGCCAGAACCCAGGCCTTATGCTATTCATATTGGCGATTTTCATCATTTAGAAAAAACGGTTTAGCTGCATTCAAATTAGCCTTTTTTCATAACCACATCCGGAATTCATATTGGAATCCCATTTTCCTCGTACAAACCGTTTTCATCCCAAAACTTAAGAAGACACTTAGTTCCTTTTAAATTGGTCATTTTTCAACCACATCTGGACCTGATGATAGAACCCCGTTTTCATTATCAATTTTCATCATTATCGGCTTGTTGCTAGTGAAAAATCTAGAATTATGCATTTTAGACGGCCCGACATAACAGTTGATCAAAACTTTTTCAAGTATCACGTATACCCGTGTGATAAGAATCCATGTTTTGGGCAATGTTTTGATTTGCCCTGCATAAATGAGTTTAAATACTTAGGTGTAACAATTGACTCACAGCTAAATTGGACCTCCCACCTAACTAATATCAGGAAAATTGTTATTACTGCAGTGCATAAATTTTATAATCTTCGACCTTTGTGCCCTTCTTTTATTTTAAGAAGGTTATATCATGCTCTTGTTGAATCTATCTTAATGTATGGTATAACTAGTTGGGGTGGAATTTACTTTGCTAATATTGCAGATCTTTTTGTAGCGCAAAAAAGAATTATCAAATTAATTTATGCTTGTCCAAGGAATACACCCACTATTCCGCTTTTTCGCGAGTTAAACTTGTTGCCTCTAAGGTATTTGTATGTTTTTAAAGTATTGAAAATGTTTTTTGTTCGTAGCAATAGTTATCATAGTCGAATATACCACGTGTATAATATGAGAAATCCAAACAATTTTGTCGGTCTTCGTTGTAATAGTGAAAGGTTTAGAAGATTTTATTTATATATGGCACCTTATTGGTTCCATCTTTTACCTAAAAATGTCAAAATGCTTCCATCTGCGCAGAAACATAAATTTAACAGGGAAATTCGGACTTGGTTACTTGACATCGATGATATCGAGCAATATTTTTAGTATAAATGTTAAATTATCATACATTATGTTCTAATGTGCCGTCGTGTAGTTAAATATATCTATTTTAATAACTGAGCTTGTATTTTGTTGAAGATTATTGTTAATTATGTAAACAAAGAATATTATATAAATTTTAATTAAAATTTGTTTTAAATTGCTCCACTACAGACATAATGTCTATAGGAGCTGTACTTTATTTCATATTTTATAATGTTGTTTCAACTAGATTTTAATTTTGTATTTATTTTATTGAAATAAAGATAGTAATAATAATAATAATAATAATTTCATAGAAATGGCGTAATTCCATTCAAATTGGCCATTTTCCAGAACTTCCAAGTTAGTTGGCCATTTTCGTGAACCCCCGAGCTAAAAATAACAAAAGTCACAAAAGAACAAAGAAACGAAAAGCAACGCAACAATAATAATTGGGAAAAATTAAAAAAAAAAAGAGAACCTGGGCCCCAACGGAGGACTCCGAGGAAACAACTTTTCCTGAAATCATGACTCATTCGCAAACGTTTCCTGCCACTCGTAAATCACGCCTTACCAAATTTTAGCAAAATCGTTAAAGCCGTTTCCAAAACCTTGATACATACAAAAACCACAAGACGCATATCACACGTTGTGTTTTATTTTGTTAACGCTACTTACAACAGCATGCCTAAAGGAATGACAAGTAAAATACAAAATTCGTTTGTTCAAGATTGGCGGTTGCTCCACATCAACCATACGGCCATCTGCTAGAATTTTAACAAACTAATATTAAATTTGTTAAGTTGTACTATAAGCTGGTTATTGACGATTAGATCATAATGGATTTCCCTAGCGGAAACATTTTAAACTGAGTTTGCTGATAATTTGACGTGTATTTGAAAACAACCATTATTCATTTCTAAAAAAATTGTTTGGTGATATTCCTACTTAAATATATAGGCAATTTTTAATTTGATTCTAATTAGAAAGATAAAATCTAATTACCTGACAACTAAATTTTATTTTGCCGCATTTGACGGTGTTAGTTTATCAGCATCATTTTCAATTTTTTCCTCGAGGAGCGCTTAACCTACTTTTACAATCGACGCTGGTCTTTCTAATTTGAATCAAATTAAAAATTGCCTATATATTTAAGTAGGAATATCTACAAACCATCTTTTTAGTAATGAAATAGGTTTGTAAACTTCTTAAACGTCAAATTATCGAACAGTTTAACATTTCTCTGCTAGATGGAATCCATGATACTCCAATTGTCAATAAAATCTAATTTGATGTTTTGAACTATGCCACCAACTCACGTTTGAATTTTTTGTGAATTAAACTTACCTGTTTGGGGCGTCCTCAATATAAAAGGACAAAGAAAATCTGAATAGCACCGGTAGATTATGCTGTCGAGCTTCCTTGTCGTGTATAATTTAGTTTTAATCAATTTAGTTAGATCAGGCTTACTCAATGTAAACTTCGTTTGCTTGCAGAACCGAACACGATGTAAGAAAGCAAATAGTATTTAACATTTCTTGTAAGCGCCTTTCTTCACCAGATAGGGATTAACTTGCAGCAAAAAGAATTTTGAAATTTAAAAAAAAAACGTAAACTAATGAGCTTGGACGGGTTCGAGTAGCAAAGTAAATGGCAGTAAAGTGATATGCGGCCATTGTTCACTGGGCTAGCTCTGGTTCGTGGCCATAATTTCATCTCGTAGTTTATAACCCGCCTGAAAACAGATTTGGTCGAATCTGGAATTACCTTGTTTTTCCTCCTCTCATTGTTTGTTTCCGTTTGGTATTACACATATGTATAATCACAATCTATGCAGCATCGACCGCTTAATATACCAAACTCCGTTCGGATCGAACGTGGTCTAGGTTAGGTTAGGTTAGGTTTGGGTGGCGGTTCACTAGGACCAAGCATAGCCACAAAAAGGTCCGTAGCCGTACCACAATTTAAAAATGTTCGTCCAACTCATTGAAACCACTTTGAGCTTGCTACGAAGCACTGGATACTCCTGACGTCCACCCTGCTGAGTTTCGTCAGGTCGTTGAAAAGGGGTGCCCTATAAAATTCAGTCTGTTTCGTGCCAGACGTGCACAGTTACAAAGAACATGAAGTACTGTCTCTTCCTCCTCTTTGTCCTCGCAACTACGACATTAGTCATGTAAGAAGAAACCAAGTCTACTCGCATGTCTGCCTTTGAGACAGTGCCCCGTAATTACTCCAACAACCACACTGATCTGACTCTGCTGAAATGAGATCAGCTGTTTGAATCTCGCCAAGTCCAACTTTGGCCAGACCTGCCGAGTTATTACGCATGAGGTACTATTTGAGCATCTGTCATTCATCAACTTACTAGCTTCCTCCTGAAGCAGCAGTTTGCATACCGAAAGAGGCATTTTAATAACCTTTTTGCAGTTTGAAATGTGATCCGTTGTACCACGTCGAGCCAGCTCATCGGCTTTTATATTCCCTGTATTAATGAAATGCCCTGGCACCCAAATAATGTGAATGTTGAATTGATCTGTCATCTCGTTAAGAGATGAGAGACAGTTCCGGACTACTTGTTACGAGAATGCGACCTTGCAGTCACCTACGTAATCAGAATATCTTACGATCTCCACCTGCAGCAATTTGCAGCTCATGCTCAGCCTGGGAGGGTTCTTTTTTGTGGAGCCCCGTTAATACTTAAAGTGCTGCCATTAAATACTCCAATTCCGTGATGTTGTACTTGCGTTGCGCCGAATTCAACTTATGAGAATAAAAGGCTATTGGATGTTCTTCTCCGTTATAAATTTGATACAGTACTCCTCCGACAACAGATGTGGACGCATCGACTTGGATGAAGAAAGATACAGAGTAGTTGGCGTGAACTAAGACTGGAGCAGAAGTAAGAGCCTCTTTTAATTTATTGAACGCAAATTCTGCTTCGCATTCCACACGAGTTTTGATTTGGACTTTAATAGATCCGTCAAGGAAGCAGCGATACAGGAATATCCTGATATAAATCGTCGGTCCAGCCACTGAGGCCGAGAAAACTGCGAAGCTGACGAATAGTGGTAGGGACTGGAAAATCGGAAACCGCACTGACTTTCTCAGGATCAACTCTGATACAACCTTCTCCAACCAAATGCCCAAATGTTTAGTTTGTTTGAGAACAAAATGACTTTTCTCAACATTAATAGTTAAGTTGGCCCACCGCAACCGCTCAGCTACGAGTCGAAGGAGAGCAAGGTGTTCCTTAAAACCACTAGATGTCACCAATAAGTCATCAAGATAGACAAATACCTTATCGTGATATTGGTGAGGAATCACCTTGTCCATCAATCGACACATGCTTTGCGGAGCGTTGCATAACTCGAAAGGCATAACGGTACATTGATAAAGGGGTCAACCCGGTACCGTGAATGCAGTTTTGCTTTTTGCATCACTGTCAAGAGGAATTTGCCAAAAGCATCTTTCAAGTCCAAGCTAGAAATGAAAGTGGTGTTTTCCAATCGACTCAGAAGATTATCGATCAAGGGTAACGGGTATGCGTCCTTTAAGGTTGTTTCGTGAACCTATCGGGCATCCAGGCACAACCTAACTCGCCCATTTGACTTTTTCACCAGTGTAACTGGCGAACTCTCACTCTCCTATCCAGTTCAGCATATAGCTGCCTTTGAATTGTTGGTGATACGGCGTAATGTCGCTGTTTTAGAGGAGGAGCAGTCCCTGTGTCAATTCTATGGGATATTATGCTGGTGCGGCCCAAACCCAAATTAGAAAAAGATGGGAATAGACTAATTACGTCCCCGAAAGCTTTATTTTGTTCCCTTGGCAAATTATGTGTAGGAGGTTGATTAACCGAAAACGTACGAAAGAAGTCCATACCTAGGTATAAGTCTTGCGACAAGTTAGGAACCAAATACAATACAACCGAATTTGGTGACACTGGTTATTGAACTGAATGTCTGCAAGAATATATCCCAGTATGCACTCTACAGACCCGTTTGCTGTGGATAATTTGGAAGGGAAACTGTGAAATTTGTCACCAAAGCGTGTTAAAAATGAATCACACCCATTTATTAAAACGGTAATATTTGCTCCCGAGTGCAACAAGCCCCATTTATCGAAACCATTTATAACCACTTTGACGAATGGCCGTCCATCCGTGTGGTTTAACAAATGTGATTCATTGATTTCGCGTCTTAAGCGTTTTCGTTTAGCAAAATATTGATAAGCTCGATGGAAGCGAGATCCGGAAGAAGTGACTGGAGTGGAATTACTTATCTCTTTAGAATGGTTGGGGACTTCGGTTGATGCCGGTATAACTCGAGATCCGTATTGGAAGCCTAATCGATTTCGTCGAATCGCGTCGGGAATGATGTAGATTGAAGGTAAGGTTCCCGAACTTGTCCTTCCTTCCATCGTTCGTTTCTCTGGTAGGATCTCCTACAGTTAACGCAGTCCGGTAAATATGTATTAGGTACTCCACCTCCAAAGCAGAAGATTTTCCGAAGTTGTCGGCAGAATTTATAAAGGTGGTCCGGAGCCTGGCAGTTCCAACATTTAATAGGTAAACTACCAGCATTTTGAAAATTAAATCGAACACGATTATTACTTTTTGCAAGCGGTCGATTTAACGCGCAAACTTGAGCGGACTTATTTTCGTTGCCAACCTGGGTTAAAGTGCAATCAGGTAACATGACAGATGGATTTACTGGATTTGGGACCTGAACGAGATGTGTAGAAATTTCATTCACCAGTGGTCTGGAATTGATAATATTGCCCTCAGGATTATATCTTACCCGTTTCCACAAATTTTCGAGTAACCAACATTCCTGAGCTAATTGGCTTATCGTAGTTATAGTTTTATTAGCTAATGCTAATTGTAAACCCGGTCTTATATTAAATAAAAATGAGATTTTGTACTTGTAATGCGATTTTAAAAATAGCTTCTTGAAATTGGCCATAACTCTCATTAGGATAATTCTGTTCTCGAGTATCCAGCGCTCTACGAATATCTCGATCAGAACGACTTGAACAGAATCGATCAATCATATCACGTTTGAGGGTGTCCCAGGTAACCAAAGGATTCCTTTCTAACTGAATCCAGAACCATTCTAGCGCATCTCCCTGTAAGGACGTCGTTAAAGGCTCCCTCAATGTCCAAAAGGTTACCATCGCGTAGTCTCCATATTCGAAAGTGAAGAATTCAATCAATGAAGAAATGACGATAGATTTCATAGTTTTGTGTCTCGTTCTCAGTGTCAGCTTTGGATCGAGCTCTTATTATAGTAAGAATAAGATGGTTCAATAAACAATTAGGTAACCCAAAACGTATCAAAACCGGTAATTTAAGACCGCAATGAAGAAATGAAATTTGTAGTGATTGTAGGGTTTAAATCACATGCGCCTTTAAACATGAAACAGTCCAACCTCCAACGTTCTGTTTTTCTCCTTATTTTCCTGTCATTAAATTGTTTGTCCTCATCATCACCGGCCCGTCAATCAATATGATCAATTTGACTAAATTTGTTAACGTCGTGTGACGATCGGAATGAATGGCAATGTGTTGCGCTCATACAAATTGACTTCTGGATGGAATTTTTTTTGGAATTACAGGGGGAGCTGTCAAGAAAAGGATTAAAGTACGGATTATCAAGCATCAATTTAAGCCCGAGACAAATAATTATTTATGCATATTGTAATAATATGTGCGGACTGTGATATTACCAATCTACATTTGACTAAAAAAGAGTTTGAATGGTGAATAGATACCGTTTATCGAACCAGCTACGCCATAACTATTAAATAGATTTTTATATTCTGCATTTTTAAACTGAGATCTATTGTCCGAGTGAATAGCCTTAGGAACGCCATACACAAAAAATATCTCATTTTTAAGAAACTCCATTATCTGTTGAGCAGTCCCCATGCTTAATGCCTTGAACAAAAACAATTTAGTAAAATGGTCTAAACCTATTAAAATGAGTGTTTCACCCAAATAAATCTACGTAGACTGTAGACGCACTTTTAATAATTTGAGCCATATTACCCATTGGTGGTCTCAGCATTCGGTTTAGTGCTTTTGACATTTTACAGGTGTCACACTTTGAGATGAACTCTTTCATTTGTATATAAAGTGGAGACGCGTTTTCTTTCAACGAGTTCAGTTTTCGTGCATCCAAGTCTTGTGTTTGCGTTCAGTTTCCGTCGAATCACCGGCGAATTCCATGCACTTTTACTTACTCAATCACAACTAAATCTAACATTCGATCGATTTCCTCTCAATTTTGGCACTATAATTTGGTGCTCATACGGATTTGTCTTTCTGAGTGCATCATTCAAAAATGATGGAAATAGGTTCACTACTCTATCACGCTCTTCCTACTCCACTTTACTCAAACCGTGTGAATTACTTTCTCCTGGTTTTTATGTGTCACTTACGTTACAGGTTGGAAGAATCTTAAAAATCTCCCAAGAATCGACCCCGAGATTTATCGGAGATTCCAAGCTCGGTACAATACAAAACTTAATTTTGTTTGTTTCAAATCCAAATGTTACGCTTAAAGCGTGCATTAGTTTCGAAACAAGAACAATTTCGACCTAAAGACTGTGGTTTATTTCTGGATAAAACTATTAGAAATGGTGTTTGATGACAAATTTTTTATGTTTCAAATATTTTAGTGTTCTGGTATGTCTTTTAGAGTTAGTTAACAAATTTGACTGGTTGAGAGTTTTGGTAGTAGGTAATGCGATTGAATGAAATTTTGTATAAAAAGACGAGTATAATTAAAAACTAAAATCAGAATAAATTTACAACTAAAACAAAGTTGTTTGTTCTCTGATAGTAAAAGACCTCACCAGTGGTAATCTTTTTACTATATGAAAAAGAATATAAAACAGTTGTATAGTGTAGTGAATATACATAAATCAGTGGATACAGCTAAACAACAACCATCAATAAAGTCCAGCGAATTTCATCTATATAAAAAAAAAACACCAGATTCTATCGATAAGCAATGGAGGAATAACAAATTGGAGGAAAAATCACCACTCTACAAACAAACTACAACAAAGATAGGGAGAGCCGAAAAACCAAAAAATATTTGGCCACTATAGAGTCCATCATCAGTTAGCATAAGATGACGGTGAACAATACCCGCGCCGAATGGACTGCTCGACTGAGCGAAGCAAAGCAACCATAATATTAGCGTGTTTTATAATACTCTGGAAAATACTAAAATAACGAATGGGTTCTAAGTCACCTAAGTATACAAAATTTGGTTTCAAAGTGGCGTATTTGAGGTTTTCTAATAAATTGGGAGATCCTAGTGAATTTTATTCAAAATCGGCCAACCGAAAGTGGCCACTATCTTGCTAAATCAAAATATTGGAAATTATTTTAATTCAGGTTTCCATCTCTGTATTGTGAATTCAACATTGAAAAAAAAATCCTGAGGCATTTAAGAAATATTCAGCATATATTACGTATATATTTGGGAATTAGATTATTATCATCTTTATGAGTACCGTAAATTTTACAATCTTGTGGCTGTGGCTTTTCTAGACAGTTCAATTGCGTTTCACGATTCAGATGGAATTTGACAGTTTTTGTTTTCTACTTTGAAAGACAGAGACCGCTGTTATGGTTAAACAACCAACTTTTATAGACAATTGTTTGAATATTGTTCTATAGTTTTAAATGGTGTGCGAGGAATAAATAGTCGTAAATTCATTGAATCATATTGCGACATTAATTACACACACGATAAAGATAAACGATTTCATTATATTTTGTTGTTGCAGAGCTTTGGTTTAGATTCAGTTTTGTGCTGTGTTCATATCTTTATTACAGAATTTGTCATGCGCATTTCTTATCCCAAACACTAACAAACACAACTTGTAATATGGATATACATAAAAGCTTATTATTATGTGCTTTTGTTGTTGTTTAGTTTTACAAATTTTGATTTAACATTTAATGAAGCAAACTATACTTCTATGCGTTTTATGCTGTTAGCAGTTACATATACAACATACGAGTATAACAAAAAGCAACAATAGTTTTTCGTACAGCAATATATTGTAGAACACAGTATGACTCAAGATCAAATGACGACACAATGAAATACAAACAAAAATATTGCAGAGATGGGAAATGAATTTTCATTTTTTTCGTTTGTTTATTTTAAATTATACAACATACTGCTGATATAAGTATATATTATGATACGTCTATGTAAGTACATCAATCTTAGTCAAAATGTCAAATAACATCCTAAAAAATTCGTGCTGCTGTGGTGAAAATTCATTGCACTCATGGTTATGATAACTCGTTTGTAAGAAGTAACATACATAGATAAAATGCTAAGGTGGAGTTTTTCCAAAATTAATTTTCATCGTTAAGATGTCTACCGCACCGTTATTTATTGTAATTTCCACACATACACAATCATCAGGCGACTAAAACTACTATACCTACATATTTTGTCTGAATATTTTTGTTAATTATTTTGGATGATATTTGAATTTTTGTTGTTGCTTTCTTACTTTTTTTTTGTACTTGGTTACATTCTGTGGGAATTTACAAATGTGCGGTTTAGATTAGAATATACTTATAGTAAGGTTGCTTTTCATGATTTTAGAATGAGATTAACAGGATTAGTCATGGTATTTTGTTGGCACTGAATATTTATTTTATGGATTATTTAATCTTGGTTCTAAATGTCAAACAAACTACATATTTTTATACTACCTACAAAGCCATTTGTTGTAAAGGTATTTGCGAAATATTATTTGTAAATGCTCAGCTGACGTTTAGGTTTATGTCAACTCATTATTCGTATTTATAAGATAAGAAAACAAAATATTTGTAGATTGGGAGTAAAACTTATGACTGGAATATCATCGAAATTAATTTAACAGCATTTCAAGCAACTTCGAGTAAAATTTGTGAAATCTGGAGCAATCTGATACATTTTCTGGAGTCGACACTAAGAAAGTCAAGGGTATGCCATGCACATCTCGACTATCTGAAATATTGCTAAAGACCTTCAAAACCTTCGAAAATCGCTAATAATTCCGAAAATAATCAGGAAAATTGAAACGGGTCAACCTTAGATGTCAACAAATGATTCTAGAGTAGAACTTCGACCAACGTAAAAGACTCCCACACGATACTACAGGGTTTGGAGAAAAACGTGGAGAGAATTTTAAGATGGTCGGCGTCATCACCCGGCACATCACCTGAACAAAATTTCATTGGCGGGCGAGGGCGTGGAACATTGCCTGAACTGCGGAAGTCACTAAACTCACTGATGTCAGAGTCGATAATGGGTACGTCGGCAAATGCGAAGAAGGAGATGTTGAAGAAAGCTGGAGCCAATAGGCAAGCCAATATGCGGAATAAGAGTACAACTCTAGGATATATGAAATCGTCCAGGAACCCGGTATAGAGAGCAAAACATCCCCTCTCAGCTCCCATTTTCTTATAAAAATATTAGCACAAATTATAGCAGATGGGAAATTCGGTTTTCAGGGGATGAAAATACGTCACTCACGGACTTTCTTTTGAAGGTAAATATGCACGCAAGGGCATCAGGATTAAGTAAAAGTGATATTTTTAGGGGCATATTCGTGCTGTTGCAAGGTACGGCTCTAGAATGGTTTGAGGTATATGACGAGACGTTCCACAACTGGAATGAATTAATTAGAGGATTGAAAGCCCGATTCCTGCCGAAAGATTATGACTACACCATGTGAGGAGAGATATTAATGAGACTACAACTACCGGGGGAAACGGTTGCGACGTTCATGGCTCAGATGGAGAAATTATTCCGCAAAATATGGCGCAGCAATACGCAATGCAGTTGTCATTGGCAAAGGGCCAAGATTAAGACGCCTGATGGAACAATACACAAAATCAAAAGCGCGGTGAATGTACCATATGTGGCATATGATCAATGTCAGGTAATTAGGACCCTGATTTCACACTCCATCAGCACAGAGTTGATTTGCGGTATGGATTTTGGAGGGCATTCGACATTCAACCATCAGTTGAGCCAATGGGATTTTGTGATATCGTTGAACAGGTTGCGGTGTTAATAGATAATGACTTAAAAGTACATCAGCTAAACGAACATGATAAAGAGGAGTTAAACAAAATGACCCGTTCATTCCTTAACCCTCAGGGTACTGACTGGGTTACCGTAACCCAGACAGATTTTGAAAGTCGCGTCATTTGAAAGGAAGTGAAAGGTGGGGGTCCGGAGTGGAGGGTAAAAAGTCTTTGTGGTAGAGTCTGTGTAAGCCGTGAGTGGCAGCCTCATTCTGCGCTTGGTGCTCGAGTGGTACAAGTTAGAAAGTTGACCTCGGGTATTTCTCACTCAGTCAGTACTAAACGTTACAAAATCCGTATTTTCGGGAGATAGAATTTTTCTTTTTTTTTTGGAGTTTTGGCTGAAGTAAAGTGTTTTGGTTTGTACAATTTACTATTTTTTATATTTTTATTATTAATTAAATATTTATTATTAATTAAAAATTTATTATTGTGTATCCTACCCTCAAAATTATGCTCTATGCTTATGTACAGTAGAATTCGCTTATAATGAACGGTCATAGGACAAATAATTTTGTTCATTATAAACGTGTGTTCATTTTAACCAAAAATTTGGTGATAATGAACGGCTATAATCAAATGTTTGGTTTTAAAAAACGGTGTTCATTATAACCAAATGTTTGTTAAATTCGTTTATCCTTTACAATTTAAATCAAAATAACACGCAAATGAAAAGAATTGATTATGGAATGGAACTTGCGATGCAACTTGTTAAACCTGCGCTAGCTGCTAGACTAGCGCTCCGAGTTCTCTCGACCGCAAAACATTTTACAAGTGCCTCAAATGTAATAAGGCTATGTGCAGAGACCATGTAGCCAAAATATGCTGCGAATGTGGAAATACAGTCTGATTTTGTTTTTTTTATATTTTGAACCATAAAACTTTCATTCAACAATAAATTTTGTTATTTATTTATATTACAGTTGTGCCTTGTTACGATAAATCAATCACGGAACGTTTTATCGCTATCCTAAAAAACGGGTGATTTCAAAGTTTAAAAATAATATAGTTTTTGGAATGGATCAAAAAACTGATTTAGCCATTTTAAAGAACAACTTTTTAGCTTCAAAATGCAACAAGAAAAATTTCGATATCTTTTTTTTTCACAAAGTTATGTAATTTAAAAAAAAAAGTGATTTTTCACAAAATAAAATTTCAAAATGTTTAAACTTTTGAATGTATCTTTGTTTAAACAAATTATTCGATAAAGCCATTAGCACCCTCGTATTTGTGACAAAATGGACTATCGATTAAAAAAAAAACGTTTCAATTGGCCAACTACAGCCCAAGATACAGCCAATCAAAGTTGCCGGGTTAGGCTAACCCATGTCAGTACTGAACGTGACTTTTTTATAGTCGGTACCCTGAGGGTTAAAACTACCTAATGAGGGCACGGCCAGTCCCTCCTTTTTTCAAAATACTATGAATGTAGAATTGGACTTGGATCAAGTACTCGGGATTGATCTGGAACCCAAGGTGTTTGTATATCTGGATGACGTTATCGTGATGTCGCAGACTTTCGAAGAGCATATTACACTATTGAATGAGGTACGATTTTTCACGATTTTGTCTGAAGGAGATCAAATATTTTGAGTATGTCCTGGATAAATATGGATTAAGGGTCGATCCTGAAAAAAATACGGGAACCTTAAACTTCGCGACTCTCGAAGTACATCAAAGATGTCCGAAGGCTGATTGGTTTAGCGGCTCCAATCATCAACCTTCTGAGGAAAACTATAGCAAACTCTATGGCTGGCCTGATGATGCACAAAATGCTTTCACTAAATTAAAGTCTTTCCTGATGCCCAAGCCAATATTGGAAAATCCACATTTTAGCAAACCATTTACCATACAGACAGATGGGTTAGAACAGCCCCTATACCGGTATCCGAAGATGACGAGGGAGAAAAGGTGACAGCATACATGAGTCAAAAATTAACTTCAACTCAGCGTAAGTATCCAGCAACGGAGAAAAAGTGTTTGGCTGTGGTATTCGCCAGCGAAAATTCCGACCGTATATTGACGGCGTGATGTTTAAAGTGATCACTGACTGTGCTTCATTGATATGGTTGAGGAACTTGAAAGACTCGGCATCTCGTCTAGCCCGTTGGTCATACGGATAAACACCACATAGCGCCGAATGCTCTTTCGCGTGCCTTGGATTCCATCGAAGTCGATTCAACGAGAGTGCCGGATGACCCAACCTATCAACGTGTAAAAATTCAAGTTCAAATGAATCCCGAGAAGTAGGTATCGCTAACCCAGCTCTAACTAACAATTTGACGAAATCAGGAGAAGTTGGATCGAATTCCACGGATTGAATGAAAAAGATACATAAAACGATCCAAGAAAATTTGAACTGAACAGGGCATACGAAAAATATTCAAAACGATATAACCTACGAACCTGCCCGGAACTATTTATACATGTGGAAATAGTTCTTAAGAAATCATATAAACAGTCAAAAGCTGTAGAAAATTATGAGGCGAAACTAGATGGTGTTTATGAAAAGTGTAGCATATTACGGACAATAGGAAACGAATACGTATCTGTTAGAAAATTTAAACGGGAAGGTGATTGAGAAGTTCCATGCCAACGACACCACGAAGTTGTATGTATAGTAACATGAAAGTTTTTTTTTTTCTTGAATAAGCATTTGAAACGTCAAAGATTGGTAAGTCGATCACAAAATGATTGACAACAAGAAAGTACCTTTAATAGACTTAATGACAGTCAACTCGATAGGTTCTTACAAATAGAAAATTAAAATAAAAGAAAAGGAGCGGGTGCAAACTTTTCCGGAACGAACATTTTTGATAAATTGATTTCCCAAAAATACGGGGCAACTTGCGATGTCTACAAATGCAGCACGGGTTATTCATTATAAATCACCTCTATTTATCAATCCTTGAAGAAGACTACGACATAATTTGTATTACATAAACATGGTTAACTGTCAATTTTAAAAACCGCGGAGTACTTTCCAGAATCGTATATGGTTCATACCAGAGATAGGCATTTGTTTAAGGAGACATATGATGTGGCCGGTGAAATTGTGGTTTCTGCCCCAATTAAATGCACATCTATTTATTGATTTGACAGAGAGTGATCTTGAAATATGTGATGTGCGAGTTAGCTATTACTCACATTTAGTTATTTGAGTAATTATTTGTCAATTATGTACATATATTCCGGATCATACCAACTTGTTGATATACGACAAAGTTATTGAAGTTTTGAAGACGGGAATTCTGCCGATTCCTCAGCCTGCGGATCGACTAATTGCAGTGAGTGATTTCAAATTAGCAAACGTTGAATGGGAATATGTAGACGATTATTTAACGTTTTTAAATGTGAATGCTGATGTTGGTACTTTAATTTCTCAAATAATTTCACTGGGCCTGAAGCAATGTTTCAACTCTAAGAACAATTTTGGGAATAATTTGGATCTTGCTTTTTTATCCCTGGATCTTGAAGTAATAGTCTCGATGTGAAAGGATCTTGCTGTTTCTACGAGTATATGTCATGATCCAGATAACATTGAAGTGATGTTTGAGAATTGTATTCCTGTTGATGATCCTAACGCTTCTGCTGGATATAACTTGGCATAATAAACATTGTCTAACACTTAAGAAGTTTAAATTATCCCCAAGTAGTACTAATTACAATTCTTATGAAATCTTAAGGAAGAAGATTTCGAGTCAAACATCAAGGCAAATCTTAATCGATTTTATAGTTTCGTTCATTTCAAAACTGGATTAAGTGGGTAACCCTCGAGAATATTCTTGCAGAGCCGATCGTGTGTTGGGCTTCAGGGGGATTTGGACCTTTTTGCCAACTATTTTGAGCGTGTTTATACACATAAGCAGAAGGTTTCATATTGGTACAGTAGATATGTTAGTAGTACCGTTAATTGTTTAATGTTTAGGCTGAATATAGAAGGCTTATTATCAGAACTGTTAACCCCGAATATTAATCAGACTACGTGCCCTGATCTCATCTCTTCGGTTGTACTAAAACGAACTGCTAATGTAATCGCAAGGCCAATTACTATACTATTTAATAAAATGCTTTCAAGTGGATACTTTCATACCGTATGGAAATCGATTTTTAAATTAGGCTCTAGATGCGACATCAAAAAGTACACAGATATTTGGATTTTTTCTGTTATACTGAAACTTTTTCAAAAGATAGTGAAGAATCATTTGAGTTTTCTTACTAAGAAATTTGTATCTTCTAAGCAACATTTATTTCATGTGTACTTTTGAATAGTAGTAACGTTCAGGTTGTTTATACTGATGATTTCAAAAAGGCTTTTGATAAAATTGATAATATTTTGCTCTTAATTTGTGAAGATTGGCTAGTTTTCATCTGATTTTCATTCATGACACTTCAGGTGTACCGCAAGTCATTCACTTGGGTTTAATTTTGTTCATTCTCTATATTAGTGACGTTGTAACCTGTTTAAAGAAATCCGAGATTCTCATTTATGCCGATGTTATGAAAATATTTAAAGTAATTTCGAATTCTGATGATGCGGTCGATTTTCAATCGGATTTATCCAACTTATCTTCGTGGTGTTTCGCTCATAAATTATCTTTCAATATAGTGAAATGTAAAGCAATGTGCTTCAATCGATCCCGTACACTATCGAATATTGTCTAGATCATACGGTAGACAGTGTCACGAGCCACAAAGATTTGGGCATTACTTTTACAACTGAATTGTCCTTTCATAAACATTGTGCTCTTTGTGAAAAGATTTTAAAAAGAGATAATATACGATAATCAATTGAGTTATGGGGCGGTCATATGGCCCAATTGAATGTGTTCAAAAGTGTTATCGTAGAGTTTCTATTCGAAGATTTCCTAAGGACGGTAACGTGCCATCTTTTATTCTTACATCTTATCACGGAAGGTGCAAGTTACTAAGCATAGTATCACTTTAGTATCCGTAGAAGTGAATTGTCTGTAACTTTTGTTCGGGACATTTTGGTTTCTAAATTGACACTGGTGAGGTGCTTTATACTCCTTCTTGCGAGTTACATAACTAGGGGCTTTCAGTTCAATTTACCATTTCGCAGTAGACATTATGGGCAATGTAAATTCTTTAATGTAAATTAAGTTGATATATCCATCCGCGGCTGCTTTCACAAAGACAATAGAAATTAACTGCCAGGTGTTTCAACCCAATGAGATATTATGTATCCAAGCTACCACCATTCAATAAATTATGTCAGAAATCGACATATTATATCAAAATTCGAAGTGTTATGCTATGCTAGAATTAGAATCTTTGGTATACAAATTCGATATCTCATTTCAGAATTTCCAACTTCATTTCAGAATTAGATATATAATATCATAATTTGCATTTATGATGTTAGAATTCTAGAATATACATATGTCATATATTCGAGAAATTATGCCAGAATCCCAGTCATGTCAGAATTTGAATTTTTGATGCCAAAATTCGAGTTACCATGTCAGAATCCGAAAAATGTTGTAAGAGTTAGATTTTCAATATCAGAATTTGTATAGGTCTGAATTTGATAGGTCATGTCAGAATTTAAGTTTTTGATGTTAGAATTCGGTATATCATGTCAATACACCATACCAGAATAAAATAAATTATGTTACAAATCGAAATATCATGTCAAAATTCAATATGTCACGTCAAAATTTCAATTTTTTATGTAAAAAATAGATACTTCATATCAGGATTCGAAACATCATAACCGAATGCGATATCTCATATCAGAATTTGAATTTTTGATGCCAAAATTCGAGTTATCATGAAGAATTCTATACTTTATATCAGAATTAGATATTATGCAATATCAGGATTTATATTTATGATATCGGAATTCTATATACTATGCCAGAATTCGATATATCATGCCAGAAATAGACATGTCACATATTCGAGATATTATGCCAGAATACGATAAATTGTACCATTCGTTAGCTCATATCAGAATTCAATAAGTCATGTCATAAATTAAATATCAGATATCAAAATTCGATATATCATGATATTAAGCCAGAATTCGATATGTCATTTCAGAATTTGAATATATGATGTCAGAATTGATATGTAGGTATCACGTCTGAATTTTATCATGTCAGAATTTACATTTTTGTTGTCTGAATTTATGTAATAAATGTGTCAATCATGGCATAGTTCAATATGTCAAGTCGGGATTTGAATTTGTGATGTCAGAGTTCAATATATCAAGCCAAAACTTGGTAAATCATATCAGAATTCGATATGTAATGTTCTGATGAAGATTCTGAATACGATTTGTCCTGTCAAAATTAGAGTTAATGCTGTTTAAATTCGATGTGTCTGAAATCAGAATTTCGATTTTTGGTGTCAGAATTCTATATACCAGAATTCTATATTATGACGTTAAACGACGGTACATTATACCGTAGGCAGACACAAAACGAATAATTACGAATTCTATATTATTAAAGGATTTTTACCTGTCTGTCATTACACGATTTTCACAAAAACAGGATTATTTCGTTTTCAGAATGCAATTTTTGACAATCGGGATAAATGAGAATCGCGATCAATTTTATGTTTGTCTAAGGAATTATGTCAAAATTAGATAAATGATGACAGAATTCGATATGTCAAGTCAGAATTTGAGTTATTTATATCCAAATTCAAACATCAGAATTTATTATGATATATGTCATTCCAGAATTTTTAAGGTTGTCATAATTTGATAAACCTGCCATAAAGCCTTCAGAATTGGGTTTGGAATTCGATTTTATATGTCACGTCGATATTTTAAATTTTACCGTATTGTCAGAATTCAAAAGGTCTTATCAGAATTTGATATATCATTTCATGATTTCAGAATTCGATACATTATCTCAAAATTCGAGATGCCATATCCGAATTGGATATATCATGTCATATTCTGAAATAACATCTCGAATTTTGGGATGATATCGAATTCTAAAGTCTTGAGATGATATATCAAAGAATTCCATATCTCATATCAAAATTCAATAAATCTCTTGAAGTCATAAAGCTGAAGTCAGAAAACTGAAAGTTTGACTTTATGATGTCAGAATTTAATAATGCCAGTTAGTCAGTTATAATAGTCAGTATATAATAGTCAGTTTTTTTAATTTATGGTATAGTTTTTTACGTTTTTCATATATACATAATGTGTAAAATGGCCTTATGTAAATTATACGTTTTTTACGTGTAAACAGCTGTGTAAATTACACAGTGTAATTTACTCGCACAACGATGGTTTTTCGAGTTCGGTTGATTTGAGGCTTGAAATGGATTTTTAGTTTACTGCCAAGTGGTAGGTTGAGTTGGGGGTCGAGTTGATTTCATAGACACATGCAATTTTTGGAGTGAGTTGGTTTAGGGACGAGCTTTTAGAAGTTGGGGTGATTATTAGATTAAGTTGGGTTTATGTACGCATGTAGTTTTTCGGATCATGTTGACTTGGTGTTTGAGTTGATCGTTGAGTTTGGAGTTAAGTTGAGGATTGAGTTGGGGGCTAAGTTGAAGGTTGAGTTTGTGTTGAGCAACGGTTGTGGTTAGGGTTGGTTTGACCGTTGTGTTGAGGTCGAGTTATGGTTGAATAGCGTTTGGAAAGTTTGGAAAGTTTGGAACACTCAAAGAAAAATATAGGTGAAAATCACATTTTTCGAGGTAAATATTACAGTTTTTTCGTAAATATACAACATACAAAATTTATTGTACAATTTAGAAATTTACTAAATATTATACAATACGTATTAAAAAAATATTGTAAAAAATACAAAAAACAAATTCTCAAAATAACAAGATACTTTGTAAGATTTCTAAATTCTTTTTTATAAATGACGGAAAATCTTTAACGGTGAATAAACATTTGGTAAAACTTACAAAATGAAATGGTTAAATTAAGGAAGAACATTGTGATATTAGTAAAATAAACGTAATTCTTACAAAATGATATTGTCACTTTCAAAACCATTTTTATTAATTAAACAAACTGACTTTTAACAAAATTTGTTTCGTGAATTTAATGAATTATCATAAAGTTAAAATGTACTTATGATGGCCTTTGAACAGTCACCTGTGTCTCTTTTTAGTTAAAGAAATAGATACCATTATGAGTTTATGACGACGATTACTAAAGAAGTAATGAAATTATTAAATGTCTTAAGTTTTAATTAAATGTGGAAAAAGTAAATTTTATATGTGAGGCAAAATTAAATTTACCACGCTTTTGTTCTATAAAAAAATTAGTACACAATTGAAGGCTATTACTTGTAAAATATGTTATTTGTATAATCACCCGATACACAAACCACTAAATTATAACATATGTATTATACAAGAAAATGCCTTTCAAATAAATTATGTGGTGTTGCGTAAAACCGGCCTTTCTTAATATGCATAATCGTTTTTGTTTCATTGAAATGTCATTTTAGTAGTGTGTGTATTTCAATTTTATTTATCTTAACAATTAGTATTATTCATAAATAACTGTAATGTAATATTTATTATTAAAATAATTTGAGTTTTTTTTATTGCAAAAAATTGTAAATTAATGTGCAATTATCTACAGTGCAGTGTAAATTTAAACAAACAAAAAACATTGGCGTTGAAAATTACATAGTGGCGCCATGTTTTTGTTGCGAATAAAAATATTTACGGAACTTGGCGAAATTATTTCTGTAAGTAAAATTTGAAGATTTATGTTGATGTAGATTTTATTTGCTTGTCGTTGGAACACAGCAAATGACCGTCATAAGATTGCTGTATCGAAGCGTGAACGCCATCGATTCTAACAAACATGAATGAACAAGTTTTGAGTTTAGGATGGATAAAAGTTGTTTCTATATACCAGTTGTAATTTTTGCATCGTTTCTCGTAAATTAGAAATAAATTTATGTTCATTGATGTTTAGTAAAATTATTGAACATTGTTCTCAATTATAAACTGGTTTAAAACTTACTCGTTTGCCAAATTATGGTGTCCTGTAGTTTTTATTCAAAACAAATAAATTTCCTAATTCTTTGAAAACTGAGGATTGCAATAAGTTATATAACTTCCTCATTACTTCTCAGAGAACTTTTGGTATGTCTCAATATTTGTTTTTTTACTGTTTGACATTTCACGCAGCTCTTTGCCAAGTCGCACAAACCTAATTTAGCGATAGGCAAACCTATTTGGATTTTTTAAAATTCGGAGATACTTTTTGTGGTATCCTTGGAAAATGGATTGTTCAATTAAACCTTCGGTTTTATTAGTAGGGTAATATATATCTTTATTTATCTTTATAGGATCCATTCTTATATGAATGAATTATTTATGTGTCGCTTATTTCACTTCATATAATATTATAACAAAATTTTTAAATTTTATTAATTTTATTTTTCTTCCTTATAGTGAAAAAATTCTTGTAAAATAATTTTTTTTTTTTTTTTTTTTTTTAGAATTTTTTCACTATAAGGAAGAAAAATAAAATTAATAAAATTTAAAAATTTTGTTATAATATTTTATTTATCTATTTGTATTTTTCCTTACCCTGACATTCTGTTAGGCCGTCGTCTACTGTTTTTCTTCTATGCCCACCTAGACCTGTTTTTCGTATTCACCACTTATCAAATATTGCTTCAACACCCTACAAATCAGTGTTGCCACCTAAAAGCACTCCTTCTCCATTAAAAAACCAAAGTGTCTAAAACTTTAGTTCGTTAGCAACACAACCAGGTTTAGTAAAGGGTTTGGTTGGGGCGTTGAGTGGTCAGGTTTAATGATTGAATTGAGAAATTATTTGTAAATTGAGTTGGAGATTTAGCTGAAGGTTAAGTTGAGAGTTTCAGTATGATATATTGGATTTTATATTTTCTTATTTGACATTGCTTCTATATCTGTAAGTTAAGGCGCCAACAATATTCTATTAAACTTGAACTTTAAAATGTTTCCGTTAGAAATACGTACTCTATTCCAAGATTCCAACCTTGATTTCAACTTGCAACTTTTGTTTTTAATACTAAGTGAGCTAGAAGAAATAAACAAGGTCATGTCCTCTGCACTTTGCAATCAAATAACCTTGGGTATTCTTCGATCAGATTCTTTTGTATGTAAAGCATCACGACGATAATGAAATCGGGTTTAAATAAAAAAGACATCAAAAATCATTTAGTCAAATCATTTTTGATTATAATAAGCGCTACCCCATATTGGGCGCCATAAATTTATAAATTATGGGCCGGAATCATAAAAATGATTTTATTATGTTTGTATAACATTTCAATTTAAAAAATATATTTTATGTCGCACCCGCCTCTAAATAAAATATTATCTTTATTTTTTTTTACTGACATCATAATTTTTATGATATTCACGCACCATCAGCGTATGGCTATTTTTTTGGGTAAGTATTTATGTATATGCATAGCGCAAGAAAATTGATGTCGCATGTACGAAAACATTTTATGTTCCAATCAATTTTTTTGCGCGTTCCATTCATGATTTATTGTCGTCGACTTTTTTTTTTTTTTTGTGCGACTATAAACTGTTTGTTAATCAGCACTGACGACATTTTATCCTTTTATGTTGAAGACATTTTAAGACGTAATTCTTTGTTATCATTTTTTTTTCTTGTTTGGCAACCATTAACTATCGATTTTTGTACTGTTTTGCTTTAACCCAAACTTTTTATACAGATTCACGTATAAATAATAAACATTCTTGTTTATTTATATTGATATTTTACGAAAAAAGCACAAAAATTCAATTTCTATTTTCGTGAGCTTTGTTACATACATTCGTGTAAGACGAAGATCAAAAGAAAAGTTTTTTGTTTGTTTGTTCCGTTTTTCGTTTTTTTTTTTTGTATAAAATTTTAATATATGGATGGATGGATTGAATGGAAAGCTCTTTACAACTGTAAATATTTATATGCCTCTCACATGTGGATATGTGACTACATTATTTGAATATTTTCCATTTAAAGTGGATAAATTGTGAAAATGGTATGTGAATTGAATGATAAATTGTTCATAATGTTTTGAAAATGTGATAAAGCGTAAAATTTCAAACTTTTCTATTTTGAGTGTTTAGGAAAAAATTTCGTAAACTAAATGTTTATGTGATCACAATATTTAAAGTGCGTTGTGAAGATTTTGGGAAATATTTGTAAGTGTAAAATTGAAAATAATTTATACATAGGACATTAAATCAACTGATAAAATATTAAGCTTTCTAAATTGTCTTGTAAAGAAATAATCTTAATGGTGTAAGATTGTTAAAATTTTTTGCCACTAAATTATTTTCTATAAAACCAGCCAACGCATATACACGCGATAAGACTTATACTTCAACAAAAAACTCAAACTTATACCATAATCCCTTTACATCTCTTAAACAGTGTTCTCATAGTAACGCAAATAACCGTAATAAATCTTTTCCGAAATACAAACAACAGCAACACAATGGAATGGTACTTAAATTGGGTCATCTCGCAATGAACAAAACGTACATAAATTTTATGTAAATATCGTTCCGTTCAGCCTTCAATTTTTTTTTTTTTTTTGGTTCGGTCTATTCTAAATCTGGTGGCATACACAACAAAAGCTTTTTGCGTTCTTTTACATATATTGGATTGGAAACCATCAAAAATCTTTGAAGTAAATCAAAATGATGTACACGATTTGTTTTCATAAATTTTTTTTTATGCTTTTTATGCCTTTCTATGCTTTGTTGTGTGTCTGCGTGAAGTCCATACCAACGGACCGTATTAAATGCACGAAGACAAAAAATGGTTTGTTTATATTTTTTTGAATAATAGCTGGATTTATTGGCATAATAATTTTTCCAATGGAAGCTTTCAACCATTTTGGGTTTTTATTGTTGAATTGAAATAGGAATAGCTTGACTATTAAATTTTCTATCGGCGTTAGATTAGACTTACACTCCCAGATTTATTTATACGAGGATGAATAACTCGACATCTGGCTAAATGTGTTTTGCGCAGGTGTAACCATTCCGGTGGCATCCTTTCCAGGCTGAGGTTCCCCTTTGAATAACTTTAGCTCACCGAAAGTTCCTAGGCGATAGGTCAACTTGCAAGCTAGGTCTCAGTTCTTTTTAGAAAGTGTATTTTGACCGACATCCGTGTTTGAGTTCAGCCCTCCACCAATGACCTTGTTGACTACTTTTAAATAAGGCGGTCACATTCGATTTTATACCATTTTGTTTAGAGATTTTAGGGACCTACCTTTGAAGTTGCTGCCTACTTTTGCAATAAAAACACCTCTAGGACCCAAACTAGCGTTCGTTACAATATTGCAAAACAGCGTCTTTCAAAACAGAGTTCACTAGAACAAAATAGTTTATCACTAGATAAAAGCTCTTGAACGATGCTACCGTTTCTAGCTGAAACAAGAATTTACTGACAAAAGTGCCTAGCCAGAATGTGTATTCATTTTATTACAATCGTTACCAAAATTTCGCATTGTATTTATGCATGAACATTTTTGATTTGGTTTCGATTGGTTTATTTTTCGATAATGCGGTTGGGGCTGCGCCGCATTTTTGTATTTTCATTATTAATAAAAAGCCTGCAGATATATTATGATAATAGACTCGTTTGTTTCGTTAACTGTGTATGCTCCTTTTTTTTTTTTTGTTTTAAATTTACAACCCAAAAAGAAAATGAACACACAAGAAACAAAAAGTTATACGCAATTCCAAAGAGTATAAATCTTTTATTGTTGGTTGGTTTTATGCTTGGTTCTTGTTTTCTATATACTTACATACATCGCATATTATCGTATACATCTTTTCTTTATACCAAAAGCAGCTAAAAGAAAGGCTGAACAAATTTATACGGATTATTATATTTGGTTGGCAAAGAAACTAAATGTTTATTGTTACATTGTAGACTGGGTTGTGTGCGCTAAATAAAGAAACCAAGCAGAAAAGAGTTATGAATGGTTTATTATAGATCGAAAAATTTTAAGGCCATGGGTACACATACACACAATAAAGTCATTATTATCGTAGAAAGTATAGAAAAATTCGATCCGTATCCATATCCACGCCGCGTTATTAAATTTAATGGTTTTGACGTAGTTTATATTCATGTTTGCTCGTTAGCTTGATTTTATTGCTGCCACCGCTGCTATAACAGTTTTGCACTCATATTTGATGATTCATTGACAAATTATGTTCGCATTTATATATAAATATAAATTGCAGGATATTTCAATGTCAATAAAAATTATATTAAATCGATTAGAATTTTGTTTGCGTAATGTTGCGGTGTAAAAAAATCCAGTAATCCTGCATCATGAATCATGAATAACAAAAACTGAATTTTTGTTTTAATACAAGGTACTTGCAGTGCCAAAAACTGTATTTAAACGAAAACATGAAAATTTGTTGCAATTTTATTTTATTTTTTTGTCCTGTCTCACTAACATCCATATTCCTTAGGAATATGGACCTTTGTTTGATCACTAAAATTTATCGTAAAATGACTAAAGCGATGACCAATTTGATTTGATCGTTGTGGATCTAACACTTACAAAATCTACAGTTCCATAAAATTCCGATTCTAATTTATTTGCATCTCATCAAAATCTGAATATAATGGAATTCTGATGTTTTATAATATAATAAAATTCCGTCGAATTTTACGGGTTTGTGAACTACTGTAGTTTGTTAGAAATTACATCCAAGTAAGAAATTATTCATCAATCTGTTGAGAAAAGGGGTAAAATTTGAATGAATTGTAAATTCCGATTACACTCAACCCAGTGTTGGTGGCGTCCTTTTTAAGGAAACGATCCTTCCAATCGTGTGTATAGCAATACCGAGCTTGAGTGTCGGGCAGCTCTTCTCAGTGTCATACAGTTTCGGCCATAATAGGGCTGAACTTTTGTTGAAGTAGGTAACAAAAATTTAAAATTTTGTAAAATTAATTCTATACAATTTTGAATTTGCCGCCCCGGTGGCACAGTGGTTAGCATACTTGCTTTACGCTCCGGAGGTCCCGGGTTCGATTCCCGGCGGGTGATGAAAAAATCACGGCTGGTTAAGGGTAGGATCAATGAATTAATCACTCAATATCCGTTAACAAAAATGATTACGAAACTTCAAAATGAAGCGGCCAAATCCCTCTATGGGATGTAGCGCCAGCGGAAAAAAAAAAATTTTGAATTCACGACACATTTTGTAGGTTTACACAATTCTAAAATTCTTCATATGCAGGATGAATGGATATTGATATCCTAGAAAATTCTGAGATTTCATTCGTTTCACAAAAATAAGATACTTCTTTAAATTCTGAAGCTTTATAATATTGTAAATTCTGAAAGTTTATAAAATTATTAGATTCGAAATTCAAATATTTTTTCATGAAAATTTGAATTTTTGTTTAATTTGGTGAGTTCAATAAAGTTCTGAATTTGATCATAATACCGTAATTCTGAAACAACATCAAATTTTGAAGCATTAAACAATTCTGGTTTCATCAATTTTTGTAATTATCAACCAATTCTTGTTCAAAAAGTATGCAATGTCAACAGTTTTTGTGGTTTTATAAAATTCCGAAATTTCACCCCAAATTCCGAAGTAATGTTGTAAAACTTTATCAAATTCTTAAAGTTTTTAAAATTCATATTGATTAGAAATAAAATTTTGCTTATAAAATTTTGAAATTTTATTAAGTCTTGCGAATTAGCAGCCCCTATACAATTCTGAATTTTTTAATAATACTATTTCACAAAATTCTAAAATTACGTCACATGCAGAATCCACAAAATTGAGAAATTTCATCAAATTCTGAAATTTTTTTGTGTATAGTATTTTTTAATTTCACCAAATTCTAAAATTACATCAAATTTTGAAGTTTATTCTGTGCTTCGTTAACCTTCCAAGAAGGCAGTTTAATGGAATTCTGACAGTTTCATAAAATTTTGAAATCATTAAATTATATGAAATCATAAATCTGGTCGCATAAACAGTTGCGAAGTTTCATCAAATACTACAGTTTTTAAAAATTATTCCAACAAATTCTGAATCTTCTACAATTTTCTAAAATACAAATTATATCTAACTATTTGTTTTAGAAAATTAAGAAACTTCATCTAATCCAGATATTTTGTAATATTATGAAATTTTATGAAATTCCGAAGGTTTATAAAATCCTAAAATTTACATCAAAATGATTCAAAATTCAATTTGTTTTCGAAAAATTCTGAAATTTTATTGAATTCTGAGAATTTAGCAATTAAATTCAGAATTATTAGTCAAAATAAAATTTTGAATTTGACCGCAGTTTATTAAAATTCTGAAATTTTATCAAATTTTTATTATATTCTGAAATTTCAGCTAATGTTGAAGTAATAAAAATTTAAAATTTTGAAGTTTCGTCTACTTTTGCAGTTCTATAAAATCTTGCAGCTTTATAGAATTCTGAGATTTCTTTATATGTAGGATGTATGGGCGGGCATTGTTATGCGTTTTAAAAAATTAAGAAGCTTTATCGAATTATGAAATTTTGTAATATTATGAAATTTATTGTAATTTTGAAGATTTATAAAATACTTAAATTTACATCAAGTATGTAAATTTAAGTATTTTGCATTCAAATGCAAATTTTGTTCGGCGATGTTCTGAATTTGATCTTAGGACCACAGTTTACTTAAATTTTGAAACTCTATCAAATTGTTAATTTTTATAATATTCTCAAATTCCAACAAAATTAGAAGTTTTGCGGAATTCTGCAACTTTTTCACAGGAAGCATGTATGGATACAATTCTCTAAAATTCTGAGAAAATTCTAAACATTTGTGAAACTGTAAGATTTACTAATACATTAAAATTTCGCTAATACAGAAATTTCTGAAATCGTTAAATTAAAATTTAAAAGATTAACAAAACTGCTAAAATTTTCTTTTGGCTTCAGTTTAATAAGATTCTAAAACATTATCAAATTTCAAAGTATAATAGTTCCGAAGATTTATCAATTCATTATATTATTCTAAAACTAGTAGTTTTCTAAAATTCTGAAATTATGTCTAACTTTTTTTTTTTTTTAATAAGCATCATCAAAGTTTTTGTAATAATATGAAATTTTGTCAAATTCTGAAGATTCATAAAATTCTTAAATTTATTTGATGTAAATTTAAGATTTTATGAACCATTAGAATTTAACAAGATTGATTAGAAATTTAAATTATTTTTGGTAAAATTCTCAATTTTTATTGAATTCTGCGAATTCAGCAGTTTAACAAAATTCTGAAACTTTATCAAACTCTTAATTTTTATAATATTCTGAAATTTCCTGAAATTTCATCAAGTTTTGTAGTTCTATAAATTCTTGCAGCATTATAGAATTCTATGAGATTTCTTTATATGTATGAATATTGTAAATCTCTAAAATTCTTGGATTTCATTCACACCAGCGTTTTGCAAAATTAAGAAAAACTTCGCCGAATCGTGAAATTGTATGATAAATATTATGAAATTTATTCAAATTTTTAAAGTTTTTAAAATTCTTAAATTAGCATCAAATTAATTCGAAGTTAAAATTTTGTTCTATGAACTTTTGAATTTGATCTTAAGACTACAGTTTAATACAATTTTGAAACTTTATCAAATTCATAATTTTTTTTCAGAATTCTGAAACTTTTTCTAAGAAAGGATGTATGGATATACTCAAATTCTGAAATTTCATCAAATTCCGAAGTTTTATAGAATTCTGAAATTCTAGCAAATCTAATCAAAATCCCAATGTAACGGAATTCTGAAGTTTTATAATATTCTAAAATTTTATCAAATTCTGATAAAATTCAAAAATGTTATCTACATAAGTATTTGTTTTAAAAATTCAGAAACTTTATCAAATTCTGAAGGTTTATGTATTTATGAAACTGATTCAAAAGCTAAATTATTTTTCGAAAAATTCTGAAATTTGATTTAATTCGGCGAGTTCAACTGTTCTATAAAATTCTGAATTTCAATTAAATTCTGAAAATCTTAATTTGTATAATTTTTTTAAAATATTGGTATACCATCAAATTTTGCAGCTTCACAGAATTGTGAATAGTTTTTTCATATGCTGGATGTATGGATATTGCAATTCTTAAAAATTATGAGTTTTCATTCAAATTCTGAATGTTCATAAAATTCCTTAATTTACGTCAAATCAATTTGAAATTCAAATTATTTTTTCCGTAAAGTTCTGGAATTATATTAAATTCTGCGCATTCAGCAGTTTCATAACATTCTGAATTTGATTGTAATTCTGCGCCGTTTAATAAAATTCTGAAACTTGATGGATGAACATATAAAATTCTGTGGTTTCATCCAAATATGCATTTTACAAAAATAAGTAACTGCATCAAATTCTGGAATTTTCGAATATTTTACAATTTTGCCAAACTCTGAAATTTACATCAAATTTTGCAGTTTCGTATAATTCTGAAATCTTAGTCAATTCTGCAGTTTATTCTGTACTTCGGAAACCATCCAAGAAGGCAGTTTAATGGAATTCTGACAGTTTCAATAAATTTTTCAATTTCATAAAATTTTGAAATCGTTGAATTATATGAAACTGTAAATCTGATCGCTTTAACAATTCCGAAGTTTCATTAAATACTGCTACTACAGTTTTCTAAAACTCACAAATTAGATATAATTATTTGTTTTAGAAAATTAAGAAACTTCATCAAATTCAGAAATTTTGTAATATTATGAAATTTTGTGAAATTCCAAAGATTTATTTATAAAATTCGTAAATTTACTTCAAAGTTTGATTTACTTGATTGAAAATTCTAATTTGTTTTCGTAAAATTCTGAAAATTTGATTGCATTCTGCGAATTCAACAATTAAATTCAGAATTATTATACAAAATTAAATTTTGAATTTGACCGCAGTTTATTAAAATTCTAAAATTTTGTCAAATTCTTAATTTTTGTATTCTTCTGAAATTTTATACCAAATGTTGAAGCAATAATAATTTAAAATTTTAGCTCAGTTCTACAAAATAATGGAATCCCATCAAATTTTACAGTCTTACAGAAATCTGAAATTTTTCAACTGACAAATTTTGCGCATTCATTCAAAACTGAGTTTACAAAATTCATAAAATTTTTAATTTACATCAAAATGATTCAAAATTCAATTATTTTCTGTGGAATTCTGAAATTTTATTAATTCTACAAATTCAGCAGTTCTATAAAATTCTAAATTTGACCGTAATACTACAGTTTCATAAAATTCTGAAACTTTTTCAAATTTATAATTTTTAATAATATTTTGCAGCTCTGCAAAATTCTGAAACTTCTTCGCATGCATGATATATGGATATTACAATTAAATACAATTTGAGGTTTCATCGAAATACGCGTTTTACAAAATAAGAAAATTCATCAAATTCTGATATTTTCGAATATTTCAGAATTTCGCCAAATTTTGAAATTTACATAAAATTTTGCAGTTTTTTGTAATTTGAAAAGTGCATCCAAGCCTGCAGCTTCATAAAATTTTGAAATTCTGAACCATACTGTTGTTTAATAAAATTCTGAAGCTTTGTCAAATTCTGAATTATTAAACAATTCTGAAGTTTTATGAAATACTGCAGTTTTTAAAAATCTGCTCAACAAGAACTTATAGATAAAAATGATGATTTAAAAAATTCTGAAATAACACTGGGTTATAAATCAATTATCAAAAAATTCTGAGGTTTTTAAAATTACGGAACCTCATTAGTTTTTTGATTGAGTTATGAAATCTCATAAAAATCTCAATATAATCGAATTCTGAATTCAAACTATTTTTAAAATTTATAATAAATCTAAAATTTGATCAAATTTTGCAGTTTTGTATAGCGCAATTTTCTAAAACTCTGAAATTGTATCTAAGTTTGTTTTAAAAATTCAGAAACTTATACTACGGAAATTTTGTAATATTATAAAATTTTGTCATGTTCTATAGGTTTTATTAGATATTTAAATTTTTCATCAAAATTATTCGAAAGTCAAACTTTTCTGTCAAACAAATTCTGAGATTTTTCAACTAGATCAAATTCTAAAGTTTTGTAATATTATGAAATTTTGTCAAATTCTGAAGATTTATAAAATATGTAAAAAAAATAAACCAAATTGAATTGAAACTACAATATTTTCTCGTAAAATTTCAAACATTTTTTGAATTCAGCAGTTCTATAAAATTCTAAATTTGATCAAAATATCACAGTTAATATAATTCTGAAACATTATCAAATTGTTATTTTTTTTAATATACTAGAATTTCATCAAATGTTGATGTAAAAATAATGTTAAAATTATGAAGCTTCATTAACTATTGTTCTATAAAATTTTGCAGCCTTACAATTCTGAAACTTCTTCACATACCCAATGGAGTTTGTAAATCTCTAAAATTTTGAGATTTCAAGTGTCATCGAATTCTGATGTTTTGTAATATTACGAAATTTTGTGAAATTCTAATAAAGATTTATAAAATTCTTGAATTTATATGTGGAATTGAAATTTTGTTTCGTAAAATTCTGAAATTTTATTGAATTTTACGAACTCGGCAGTTCTATAAAATTCTGAATTTGTTCTTAAGTTTAACAAAATTCTGAAACAAAATTAAATTCTTAATAATATTTTGTAATTTCATCAAGTTCTGTATAATTTTTAAATTATGCAATCTCATCAATTTTTGTTCTGAGAAAATTCTAAAAGTTTATAAATTTTTGAAATATCTACAAATCCTACAGTTTTATAAAATTCTGCAATTTTACCAAATTTTGAATTTTTTCATTGTACAATCGAAATTTTTATAAAATTCTCTTTACAAACGTCCGAAAGTCAAATTATAGGGACCTAATACATATATTCAGATATAGTGAAATTTCATCAAATTTTGCAGTAATATAAACTTATTCAAATGAATGTAAAACAATAAATCGAAGTAGAGCACTATAAAATTCAGCAATTTTTAAAATTTTCTAAAATTTTGAAGCGAAACAAAACTTTAAAATTTCATGAAAAACTGTAAATTTACAGAATTTAAAATTTTAGGCAATTTTGAATCATGATTCTCAAAGATTAAGTTGAGATTACACCCAAGTAGAGGTAGAACCTCTAACTAGCAGATCTAGAAGTAAACACACAGCACACAAGGATCTCGCTATGGCAATTGACCGCGTGATCCCAGCCAAACGGATATTTGAAACTGGAACGTACTAAGTGCAATTAATTATGTAATTATGGGAGCCATACTTCTTGGAGGGATCATTCTTAATAATTAATTAATGATTTCTATCTATGAAAGGGTGATAAACTATGATACTAATGCATTTTTTGAACGATCCCCACTAAAATCAAGAAATTAAAATTTAGGCCACCAAACCAAAACTCGAAAGACTAAATAAAGGTGGTCGCAAAACAAAATGCTTGGGGAAATCTTAATAGATTCATCCCAATTTTGATCGTGGCACAAATAGTTTAATTTTAATCATTGGCGGTGCTCCTTAACCCTTGCTACTAACTTACTAAATGTCTTCCAAATATAAATGATGAGTCCCAAGATGTACAATGTACATACATATGCTGTATTTTCTCTTACAACACCCTCAATATAAGCAAAAATAAAAAAATCGGATTATTAAAATTTTCGTTTTAATTAAATTATTGAACCCCGCAGCCACTTATACCCCTCCCATCTTCGCATCATAGTACACTCGTATCACATCAAAATAACATTCGTACAAAAATTAAAAGCTTCCGTCACAATTAATTTTGATTGTAATCAAATTGCTTGTAGCCTCTGTAAGTATATACTACATAGATCCGTAATTATGTATGTACATTCGTGTATTATTTCGATCATCATGCGAATTTTATTTTCTCCCGATTCGAAAACTTTTTTGTCTGAAACAAGAAAAATACGAAACGGAATAGAATTAACACAAAAAAATAAAACAAAAGAAAATTTAATTAGAAATGAAAATAATTTTCTAAGAAAATTTACCAAAAACAAAGAAAAGAAAATATTTTCTTTTGCGTTTCCTTTTTTTTTGTTGTGGTGGTCGTGGTAATGGTGGTGGTGATGGTGGTAGGTAGTATGCTTATAGATTGAGTTTCTTGTATATTGGATATTTTTTATTGCTTTAATTTATGCTGTGTGCCGCAAGGAAAAGGGAAAAACGGCAAAACACAAACAACAACAACAACAAGAGTCACAAACCAAATCAATCAAATTCTATTTTAAGAGTTTTAATGCGAAAATCCTTGATATATAGTATAGAACGAAATTTTCAATATTTTTTTTAGCAATTTGGGTGGGTGTATATGTGAGCGTGGTGTGATAACAGAATCGTGTAGGTGAACGTGTTTTTCTTATTAATAAAATTGCAATATAACTTTAATGTGTTTTCGGTACAGAAAGAATGCAGCAGAAAACTACCACAAACGCATTTTGTGTATGATTTAGAGCTTTTTATCATCATCAATCTCGTTTTTATGTCTGCATTATTAACTCGCATTTAACCCTTTTATGAATGTAGTTTGATGTTGTATAAATGAAATTTTTATTGTGAAATCAAATTTTTATGATTCAACGAGTGCTTCTGTTATTTAATGCACAAAAGGAATCGCATGGCCTCGAAATTTTTCGCACGAGTAATGCAATAAAAAAACAGATCGGATTAAATGAAATACAATAAAAGTTCTAAATAGTTTGTACCTATGTTAAAAAATACACAGCGTGGTATTAGTTAGCTGACAAAAATATTCCATATTGAATTATGGAATTTATTGAATGCCCCAAGCTCACTCGCTCTCTAGTCCCGAGTTCTCTGTCTGTTTGATCTGCATGATGTGGGAGGCATTTTCATAGGCAAAGAGGTAAGAAACGAGGAAGATATATCATGCGCTCTTTACATCTTTTAAACAATCCCATAGATATTCAATAACATTAATTTGATACAGATTTTACAATTTCAAATTCGACCGAATATGATGAAATTCCGAGACTTTACACTACCGTTAGTAGTTTCAATTTTGCTGCGCATGTTCGCCAAACACTATTTTCATTTTAAACATGGCCAAACTAACCGCTCTGACAGCAATTACTCAGAAAGCATAACCCAAAGTTTAAAGCGAAGGATTGGCGAGAAAAGTTTTTAACCGAACTTGAATATGATTACAGAGATCACTCGGTCGTTTAGCAATGGATATAGTACGTTTACGTTGTCTTAAAGAAATCTCAGTAGCTGCATGATTCAAAGAAACCTCAACAGACAACAGTATATACCTATAAGCTATTGTGACATATTTTTCACAACCACTTCCAAAAATAATTTTTGGGCCACATTTCTTTGGGTTTATGGGATACATCAAAATGTATCATAATCGGTTAAAACGAGCTAAGTTATATCCTAATTGACTATATTCCAGCAACTGCAGACGAGTCGTAAACTGGTGAGAAAAGTTGTGGAAAGAGCAAGTAACAGCGCAGGTTAATGTACGCAGAACACGCGAGGCAATTTCACCTATAAACCACATTTCTAGTTCATAAAAAGATTGACAACCGTATAGACAATCAATTTCCTAAAACGAAGAGCAACACATACAGCATACTTTCTTCCTTTGAACACATTGCAGCGTCCTGATAATTCACTTTAGACGCCCTTTTTAGAATTTGTACTGGTGGTTCTAAATGATTGTACATTTCAGTTGCGCTTGGTAGCGAAAAGGGGTATAAACTGGGTCTAGCTCAAATTGACGAGAAAAAATCAGTTGCGGAATTTTTCGATAACCAAATAAAATTTTTGAGACCAAAAAACCACAAATTTATCAACCACAAGTTTGTCAGTCCCAAGCCTACCCGATCACCAGTTGAACAGTTTAGACAAGCAAATTTTTATTAATTATGTCAGAGATGGAATTTGACATTCGGCGGAGGTGAATCACACGAACATTCGACAGGCATAATACCGCCCCAAGAGTTGTCCTGTTGTTTGTTCTATAGAATAGCAATGGCGTGGGCTGCCATATGTTCTTCTTTAGTTTTGACTTAAGGAGAAGACCACCGCCGATAGTACCTGCAGAAACCTATGCATTTGAAAACTTATCACGAAACTGAAAACGTGGTCACAACGCCTACGGTACTTCCTTTAACAAGATTGCTAACCATTTCTGTTTGGCTATGACTTTCGAGTCTGTTATAGATAAATCTGTGGGTGGCTACTGGTTACGGAATTAAACACTTGTTGTTAGGTTAAATTTCATTTATATTAGGTTAAAACTTTTTATTTTTATTTTATAGAATTTAAATTACAATTTTAATTATTTTATTTTCATTTCAAAATACGGAACAGAACTAACTTCTAGAAATATGTTTTGTAATCTTTTCAGCTCGGTGTTTTTGTGTATAGGTGCAAGTTAATTATATTTATTTATTTATTGCTTAACCATTACAAAACACTTAGTACATAATATAATGCAAAATGTTTTTAGTATATAATATATTAATGAAAATGCAGGGCTATACAACAAGTCAGAAAGTTGTTTTTTTTTTTAGTTTTTTTTATTTCAAGAAATAATAAAATTTCATTAAAATGAAAAAAAAGCTAACATGGAAAGCTCTTCAAAATTTGGAAACACTCGCTCGAGTGGACCAAGAGCTTTTGTAGAACCCACATATACATACTTACAAACATACTTTTGAAGAAGAAGATTAAAGGTATTGTTCCCTGTTGGTGAAGAATAAGTATTCTGATACTCTCGTTCTAGCAAATTTAATCCTTCTTCACCTTATTAATGTATTGTGTAACGTAAATCGAAAATTAAGCGAACCAGAGAGATTTGAATTCCCGCAATAAATTTTAGGCCGGAGCTTTGTATTTTTATACTCAATTCATAAATCATGTCACACCTAATTTCAATTATGTTATATGTACATGAAAGACATGTACACAAGTAAATCGAAAACCATGTCATGTTTTTCCCAAATATGTACATACATAATAGCAAAGGCAACAACCAAACAAATACAAATCATGTACGAGGGCGGATTGAAAATGAAGCTACCTAAGTAGGAAAACAAAAATTTTTTTTGCCAAAAACCAGTTATTTTTCAACATAGTCTCCTTTTACTTCGACACACTTAGTAAGACGATATTCCAACTTTTTTATACCATCTGAATAATACGATTTCGGGAACCCCTCAAAATACGCGTTAGTTTCGATAATCACTTCTTCGTTTGAGATGAATCTTTGTCCTGCGAGCCATTTTTTCAAGTTTGGAAACAGGAAAAAGTCACTAGGACGTATTTCACGTAATTTTAGCATCGTATCTAATGCTGTGTGAACCGGTACGTTGTCTTGAAGAAAGAGCACTTTTTTCTTCTTTAAATGTGGTCGTTTTTCCTTGATTGCATCAACCAATTGATCCAATAATGCACGATAATACTTTTCTGTGATTGTGGAACCTTTTTCAAGATAATCGATGAGCAATATTCCGTGTGCATCCCAAAATATAGTGGTCATAACCTTGCCAGCCGATTTCACTGCCTTTGCCTTCTTCGGAGCACTTCCACCAGCTTCCACCCATTGTTTCGATTGATTTTTGTTTTCAGGTGTGTAGTGGTGGACCCACGTTTCATCAACAGTAATTAATCGACGCCAAAAATCAACAGGATTACGCTTTATCATGTCCAAACACCGCTGTGAAGTGGTCTGTCG
This sequence comes from Tipula helvola, assembly GCA_963556165.1. Lineage (NCBI taxonomy): Eukaryota > Metazoa > Arthropoda > Insecta > Diptera > Tipulidae > Tipula > Tipula helvola. Next base: position 42,627,466 of record OY744481.1, read on the forward strand.
AATTCGTTTTTGTTCGACACTGAGCAAACGCGGCACTCATCTTGCCGATAGCTTTTTCATATGAAAATGTTCATGCAAAATATTGAACACAGGTTCATATGATATGTTTACCATTTCAACAATTTCACGTAACTTGACTCGGCGATCATTCATAACGATACCGAGGATTTTCTTGATATTTTCTTCAGTAACCACCTCTTTTGGCTTTCCTGTTGATGGTATTGTTGCAGTGCTTCTTCGGCCGCGTTTAAATTCAGCAATCCAATATTTTACCATGTAATCTGACGGAGCAGACTCACCGTAATGTTTATCGAGCTTTTCTTTTGTCTCTTTCGCCTTTTTCCCTTTCAAATAATAGTGTTTAATCACTGCACGAAATTCGTTTTTTTCCATTTTTCAAGAAACACAAAAGTTGCTTACTTCAAACGACTACAACAAATAAACTAATCGATGAATTTTGGTGAAATTTTAACAGCTGACGTTTGACAGATCGCAATTTCTAAAAAACAAAAAAATTTTGTGTTTGTGCTGCCATCTAGCGCTAGGTAGCTTCATTTTCAATCCGCCCTCGTACATAACTTCAAACTTCTTAAGTTATGTAAATCGATGTTAGGAGTATGTATAAGTTCTATCTAAGAGGTATTCACATAAGAAGGGATTCGAAAATATTTTGGTTAATAAATAATTAATGAAGTTAGTTACTTTCAAAAAAATAAATATTTTTTGTTGGTAGGTATACACGAGTATGTGTACAATACAAAATCTTCCCCAAAAAAAAAAAAATTTAATCTCTTTTGTTATATACACATAATACATTGAATTTGTTACTTAAATAAGACAAAATTTTATCTTCTTGAAGCGAAAACAAAAATAAATAAATAAATAAAAAATAAAAAGATGGAAAATTTTTGTGATAAGAAATAACCAAGAAAATTTTCTTATCAAACAATAAATTTAAATTAATTTTTATTTTTATTATTTTTATCGTATATGAATGGCAACTTATAAAAACGGGAGTGGATATGAATGATGATTAAATTTATATGTGTGTAGAGTGTGGGATAGCTGTATGCGAGCGCTAAAGGATGGGAGATAATTTTCATTTGTAATTTACATAATTTTGTGATTTATTTTAACCCTGAACATGACAGGACGTAAATTATCAGTTTGAAATTCAAATATACATACAATATTTAGATTTTTTTTTTTGTAGAATTCACGTAGATTAGCACTTAGATCATCGTAAAAATCGCATAAAGTGAGACAATCAAATAACTCGAAATTTAGCAAATTTATGAAAAACTATTTCAAAAGAAGGCTGGTTTGAATTTAATGGGCAATATGTAGGTGCTCAGTTCTATCGGAATTTTAATGATTTTTTAGAAAATGGAAGTCTTGATAATGAAAAGGATCGAAAACAAGTGAAACTGAAAAGAGCGAGGTAACTATTTTAGCTGATCCTCAAGTGATAGATATATTTCTCGTGCTAGAGCAATCTTCCAAACAAGTGTTGTAGTTTTCTCAAGAGACATAAATTTTTCTCTTATTATATTTCGTTGCAGCACGAAAGTGATTGTTATGGTCTTAGATCGAGTGTACTATGGGCTAAGGAACACTTACAAAACAACAACTATTTTTGTTTCAAAACGTTTTATTATCGTTTTAACATGAAGAATTGGATCCCAGATGCACTATTTTAAGACCATAAAGCAGGAGGTGGGAACTTTATGGTGTGGAAGTATTTTCCAGCATTGGGCCAACATTTAAAATGTACAAGAATATTTTGGACACTATTATGGAGACATATCCCTTTGAAAACGTGCCAGTTTCGCTTATTTTTCAACAAGATAACAATCCTAAGATCACTGTAAACTTAGTTCTTAGAATTGATGTTTCGAGCGCAAGGCTCCTGAGTCCTGACCTTAACCTTGAATAATAAAGAAAAGTTTCAGGAATACAGACGAGATTTCAGGGGCTGGATTCTTGGAATTTAACCGAAAAAATCATCGGTTAGCACGTGCCAAGTCCTCGCTTAGGCGGTAATCTGCCCTGCAAGTATCAGTCAGGTTTTAATATTCCCTCTATAAACGCTGTATTGCTCACTTGAAAATATATCACGACAAAAAAAGTAATTTGACGAAAAGTAATTTTTTCAACGTAACCCGAAGCTGTATCTATTTGAAGCTTAACACTGATGTTGACAGATACGAATTTACATTTGGAAGCCCATCACTTTATTTCAGTTATAAATATTTTTGGTACTTATCTCTTCCTTTGCTGTACGTTGGGAAGTGAAACACATTTTGTAACCTTCCTTATGACCAGTTTTCGCCCACCGCTGACACTTATGATTTTTAAATGAATAATCAGCTGAATAATGCATTCCACCGTAGGTACTGATAACACGGATTTTTTGACAAATTTAATGAATGCGCTCGTTTTTATGTCATCTGCCGTTGAGCATTCTTTTTCCGGTTGTGGTGAGATTTCTTGTGATGTTTTTCCTTTGATATGAATTATGACTGCTTTTTTTAAATTGTTAACAATTTGACAATCAGCCGAAAGGCTTGACACCATGATTCGATTTTAGATAAAAATCTGGTACGAATGTCGCAATCACAGGATGAGCGCAAACCATTTATGAAAAAGAAACATTTGAACTGTTTTAAGTTTAACTTAGATTGTTGTGATCGTTCGCACTGTTTATTTATTCTGGTAGCAAAGGACAAACAATCTTTTTTTGTATGATAAATTTTTCCATTAGAAAACACTCGAGGCGCAAACTGCAAGCTGCGATTATATTTGCGTGCCCGCTTTCAATAATTTTTTTAGTATAAAAGATTTTGATTCTGAATCATTTTTGTCATGTCTCACACAACAAAAAATTATAAAATAGGGCTTGTTGAATTTTTTTTTCAAAATTGAGTTTTATCACTTTTTCTCGTCGTCACAATATTTTTAAGGTGTAAAATAGCAAATAGAACATAACATACATTTAACTTATTAATGACACACAAAATGGTTAGTAGATTTTAACTCAGGAACGAACGACTCTCTCGAAATGGAATGAACATCAAGACGGGTAAGTTCGGTATTGCAGTTTGTCAAGCAAATGTCAAGAATTAATCAACCATAATCTTTGGCTTTTTTTTGCTTTTTCGATTGGATTGCTTTTTGCATTAGGAATGCACTTCGGATTTCTTTGTGGTTTTTAATAATACTTCCAAATTATCGTATGGAATATTTTCGTAATAAAGCTCTTTTTATTACTCAATTTATTAATTGGAGCCATTAGAGCAATAAATGGATATTTCAAGAATGTAAGTAGTCGGGAATAAATGAGATGGTACAGTGACCTGCTTATACACCTTAATTTCTTAATACAAGGTTGTGCTTAGTTGCTGACAAATTAAGATAATTTTAAACTCTAAACTGCTGAATTTCGAATTTCCGAACTTATTGACAATAAACTACGCAACCAACAAACTAAAATTCTGGAGATAAACAATGATAATCTACGTTCTTAAATTTGGGAATGTTCCATTCAAAATCAACTGATGTATGCGTCGATTTTAAATTTAATTCTAAATTGTTTGTTTTGCTAAAATGTTAGTAGTTTTATGAGAATTACAATTTTAAATTTTAAGGATTAAGGATTGTTGTGATAGTTGGTCAATTCTCTAAGCAATTTTCAATTCCTATCAAAAACAAAATTTATCCAGGTATTCCAGGAATTGTGATCTGTCGTAACATCCTGGGACATCAGAGACACCTTGCCTATTACAATGAAACAGAAATTTAGAGCTACAATATCCTTTGACTGGTAAGCACACAAAATATACCCCCATGTTCGTCATGTACTTAAATATTAACGAACTTTATAGAACTTAGGAAATCTTACTTAATTTAATTGTACCAACTCTCTCTCTCCAATAAAACTTTAAACCGCGCGTCATCACAATCAAATCTTAATTACTTTACAATTTATTTTCGTTTTTTTTTCGGGGAATATAAAAAAAGTTTCCTTTAACTAAATCTCTATTAATAAACGAAACAAAACAAAACGAGTTTGCCAACAATGAATGTTGAAAACTCACAAACATTTTACATATTTTTTGTGTTCCTTGAACATTCAAGAACGTAAAAGACTATGAACTGTTTTTTTCCATTTTCTTTATATACCGCAGTTTTGTGAGATGATATCAGAATAATATGCCAACCCACTATACCCCTGTGTCGCACAATGTTTTCGTCATTTTATTTATTTTTTTGGTTTTGTGCACAAAATATTTCATTTCATTTGCTGCTGGTTATGGTGTGAGTGTGTTTTTGAGTCTTGTTTGCATAAAGAAACCGAGATAAGAGACAAGTGAGGCAAGAAGTCTCAGAATACGCAATCATTTTATCAAACATAGTTCGTTCATTCGGATTTTGAAGATGAGAAATTGCTCAATTTAATATTCATCTCATGAATTTGCATTTCTTCCGTTTCTTTTATTATATCGCCACAAACTATAATATTGTCATTTACTAATCTTGTATACAGTATCTCTACCTACTGTACAAAATCGTTTAGCTTTTGAATGTGCTTATGTCATTTCACTGCTTGAGTTAACGTGCTTTTGATAATATATGAAGATATGGATAAAGAGTGGTCTATACAAATAATTATATCATTTTGGTAATATTATTTAAGAACTACCCTGTACATATAAATTGAGCATTTACATAATATGCTAATTTTAGTCTATATACTCGTACTTGTGTACATTACAAAAATGCATATCTTTCTGTACTAAATTTGCACATTTTATTGGACTCGTATATTTGTGTTAAGACGATGATGACAATGAACAAGACAATTATTTGCTTGTTAGGAAAAAAAAAAACACAAAAAAATTGTCTCTGGTCTTGCAATTTATTTTTGCTTTTTGCCAGAAATGTTTGTCTAGAGCATGAAAAAGATATTAAATATTGTGTTGCTGCTGCTGCTGCTGCTGTTATTCTAGGTCAAAGGCGTTCTTATTATGGGAACGGGATGAAATTCATACAATTTTCACTTCTTTGTCGACAAAAAAAAACGACTAGAATTTTATTTTTTTAATTAAATTGCAATTTTTTTCGATTATGTGTCTATAAACAAAAATAATTTGTAACTCAATAGAATTTAATTAAATAGAACCAAATATACATAATAATATATCTATAAGAGATGGAGATTTTTGATGGATATGGACAATTTTCCGGAAAATTAAATATGATTTTTTTCATTCAATTAATGTGGTTCCACGAAAACACAAACTTTTCACGAAAATGAATCTGTCTTGTTTTTAATTTCAAAAATTGAGGTGTGGCTCACGCACAACGTTTTTGAGAAACTTATTAACCAAATTTGTGATTGGGTTAGTTAAGTATAAAAACCATCAAATGTTACACCGAAATATTTCCCCGAAACGATTACACTCTTTAAAAGCGTCCGATATCTGTAGTAAGCTTCTGTCTATTCTATTGATTTATGATACATTCATAAATTACAATGCCTTTGCTTTATCCTCATGTTAGTGACCACATTCGCAAGAACTCGAATCTGCTGTCTATGACTATTTTTCGTAAAGAGTACTAGTTAACTAGCTGAGTCGATCTATCTCGTTATTTTCTTAATGATATTTTACATATGCTTCCGAAAAGTTCAATGTCTCCATATACATAATATCATAATTTTTCCTAATATTGTAAGCCGCCAATTTTTCTTCTAAGAGCTTATTAATCGGAATAATTCCAGCTAGGATAGAAAAAGCATCGGTTGATACCATGTAAATACCTTTCTTATTCCAAGTAGCTTTCTCCTTTAAGCGCTCGCTAATGTTCGACGGTGGTGGCAATTCATTGTCATGTACGTTACAACAAGCCTTTCATATATCACGGAGAGAGTATTTTGTTTCAGGCCCCACCCATATTTCGTTTTCCACTCTTTTTAGTGCAAAGAAAATTTGTTTCCATCTTCTGGTACTCTTGTTGACGTGAGGAGTGACAAGGTGTGATTCCATAGTCAGCAGCGAAAGTTGCAATTCTGCCAGAGTAGTAATTGTTGATTATGGAGTAAAGGGTTGAAAGACAATTAATCCTCTTTAAGTCCTTCATTTTACTAGGCCACTCTGAATTATTAAAAACTTCAGATTCTCCTAGAAAACTCCTAGAACCTACTTTTTGCTCAAACTATGTAATCATGTTAACCAAGGTCACCATGTGGTTTAAATTCAATTTTCGTTCCTTTATTTGTTCTCTTTTTGCGAAAGAAGAGAAAAAATATTTTGTTTTGTTTCTTTCCTCCGGAACGAAATCCAACAAAATAAAATATCTCTCCTCTCCTATCTTTTGTGTTTTATATGAGGAGAAATATTTTATGATACTTTTTTCGATTTCGTTCCCGTGGAATGAAACAAACAAAAATATTTTTTGTTTTATTTCAGAAAGAGAGAAATAAAAGATAAAAGAAGGGAACGAAAAAATGAATTTAAACACTGCTATTTACTGTTGGGTCAGTTTGATCTCATTCGCTGGCTTTTCTAATGATAATGACTTTGCCATTCTTCCATGCTCTAGTAAAGAATTAAAGGTACCTTTATTCAGACAGCTATTCATGATGCTAGAGATACAGGACCTTATTATTAGCCATGCCAATATTGGTCCGCCGCTTGATAAAGCCAACCATGAAAACCAGCTCTAGCGATGAATTGCTCAATGTGTTTAGTAAAGTACCTGTTTTCAACGAAAGTAACCGATAGATCATTGATTTCGTATATTTTTGTTTCCTTTGTTAGTTGTGCACATCATCGCATATCTTACGTTTTTCTTATCATGTTTAAGAGTTTACTTGGCAGCTTGAGTGAATCATTATGAAATTGAATTTACGGCATTATCGGCTTCGGTGGTTTGGCCGAAGTTGTTGAAAAACGGTTTCTTTGCTCCATTTCAAACTATTTTACAAAAATTCCATCCAGCTATAGTTTAGATGTTTTTGCCACTTTAAAAGACTTCTGTTTTCTGACTTATCTGTTACGAAACCGTATTTCACCCCATTAGGTGACTGAGAGAAGCTTACTTGCGTCACAAAGAGCAAGCACTTTGGTTGGACTACCCTTATGCTAAAATCATCCTTGGTTGGAACACCCTTATGCTAAAATCATGGTAGATGGATTTAGACAGGCAACTATTGTCGATAGTTTGTCAGAATTCTTAGTTGCTATGGTCAAAAGTATTGATTGTGATGTGCTATTTCTACTGACTGCTGGCTGGAGGAAATATGGTGGTTATTTATTTATTTCGTTAATAAAATTTTAGGACGCCCTATTTTGAGCATCAGCTCATTCATAATAAAGCGTCAGTATTCAAAAACATGTATAAAACATAAGCAAGTAATTATGAAACTTAGGCATAAACGTAAGTTAGCAGCTACAACACAGCCACATAACTCCATCGGCCATTGCTGGTATCATCAATTTCATAATTCATTTATGTATTTCTTCTGTGCAGTTTTGTGTGGTCGCTTTATGCGCAATGTTATTTGTATATATTATTTGTGTTTGTGAGAAGAGTTTGTAAAGTGTATCAATCATTAAATTCCCGGAGTATTGAAAGGCCGCTATAGTTGAGGAATTTTAGATGGATCGCTGGGATTTTTTGTCGATTACCTATCGGCAATTAAACAATGTAACTCAAAAGGACTCTTCCTTTTCACATTCGACGGAATGAAAGGAGCATTTTGGTTCTCTGCACTCGATCTAAAATCCGGTTACAGGCAAGTGGATCTTAAACCTAAAGATAAATCCTAAACGGCATTTTTGACAGGATATGGCCTTTTCTAATTTACAGTCAGGCCTTTTGGCTTATGTAATGATCCCACCACGTTCTCCTAGCTTGACTGATTGCAGTTGTTAATCGTGGGATTATGTTAGGAAACGTGCTTTGTGTATCTGCTCGATATCCTCGTCTATGGAAAGAGCATCGACGAGCTGTTAATAAAATTGAAACTGGTTTTCACTTATGTGTTGTGTCACCTGTTCAAACGTGAGGTTCAATATATCACATTGTTAGCGACGCATCCTTTGTAAAGGCAATCCAACACTTTCATTTTTATGAAACACCTCGCTGTTGGATCGAAATACAGTGAATCCTCATTTCAACGGACACCCACTTCAAGGGACACCTCACTAAGCTAGTTAAGCAGACACTTTATTAGAGCGGACTCGGACAGATATTTCTGCGATGATAGGAGCATTTGTTAGTTCTAGAATATGGCCAGTTAGGAAGGAACTTGACCATTTCTTAATCTATGAAGATGAAATTCGACTTGCACTTTGGAAATGGGATTCTGCAATGATTTCTGCATACAGTTCTGGAAAATGGCCAATTAGGAAGGAACTCGGTGATTTCTTAACCGATTGTGATGAAATTCGGGATGCATGATGGAAATGGGATTATAAAATGAGTTTTATAGCGAATGCTTAAGGTTTATATACACAGTTAACACACAAAGTAATTACACATAAAAATTCCCAGAAAACTGAAACTTTATATATTTGGATTTTGACCGCAATTCCTTGAAATTTCGCCTGTGTACATTGGTATCCAATTCTAAGGTCGAAGAAGTGCTTCGTGATGCCCGTGACAATAGAACATCTGGCCGCTTCGGTGTCGCGAAAATAAAACACCGTATCCGGGACAAGTTCTATTGGTTTCGTTTGATGACAGCTGTTGAGCGTTGATGGGGTCCTCACCGGAGAACATGCCGGTTTATGCAACGATACTTGGATGACGCTCCTTTCGAATAAATTGCCATCGGCACAAAAAACCATTACCGACCACTGCAAATGGAAGCCGTTATACCTTGGTCGTAATCGATTATTTTACCAAATTTCCGGAGGCGTTTACAGAACCCTAACCTAGACAAACAAATTTATCAGACGCTATGACGTCGATTTGACATTTTTCACTTGTATGTCAACCCCAATTTTTTTTTTTAGCTTGATTGGAACAGAAAGTTAATACTAATTCTGTATTTCCAAAAAAGCTTTTTGCAAAATTTCAGCGAAAATTGAAAACATTTATGAGAATAAAAGATAAAATTTATGAAAAAAAAAGGAAAATGAATGACCGAAAGGACGAAAAGACGGTAAACTAAATGACCTGAACTTTAGCAGAAATAGTGTAGTCTGTTATCAATGCAGTTCGATCAAATTAATTTACGAAATCGTTCTTATTCAATTATGATTGTCTGCAAATAAATTTAAAAAAAAAGTTCTACAAATTACGAAACAAAATTTTGGCAAACCACATACAGCATACAACATGTACATATAGTACATCCATATCCACAGAACTTGAAATAACTTTTTTGGTTTTTAAACAAGTTTTTCTAGTTGGAGTTAATCATACAATAAAAAGCACAACTTTTTTTTTTACCAACTTATAAAATAATTTGTTGTACAAACTTTTAGATTGCTATATACTGTATATACGACTTAAAACTAATTCTGTGTGTGGCTTTTATTGAAATTAAATTCATGCTGGAATTAATTACATTCGGCGTAAATGACTGATTGTCTGTGACTGTTACGGATTTGCCAAATAAACGATATGGTTTAATAAAAACGTTTTATATCGTTTTATTTATCGTTTTTGTTGTTGTTGTACGAGAGAATCGAATGATTTTCATCGAAGGAAATCGAGTGGAAATTAAAATCCGTTCGAAGCATATCATTCCTTTTTTATTGTTGTGCGACAATCCATGAATAAAAGATATACCAAATATTTTTTTTTTCACCCACTGTATTTGTACACCCTTCTACAATTCAAACATCCATACATAACTTATATCTATATCATTGAATCAATATTTGGAATTTATTTTACCTTTAGGGGGAATAACATACACGACTGACAGTTAAAGGACAATAACCACCACGTATCGTTATATCTATTTGAATTAAATTTGCGAGTTGCGACAATCAATTAGCTATCTAGATGTATAACAAGTCTTAATATACAAATGTTAAGTGGTTTATGATTTTTAATACTTATTCGAAATGTTAATATCACCGGTCCGGATATCCATCACGTGGTGACAAAAAAATGTTATGCAACAGTATATTGATTGTAAATACTTTAGTATTTCCCAACAATTACTAGAATACCCAATGAAACAATATTTTGCGATTAGTTCAATACATTAAAACCAATTTAGCATAAAATAAATAAATTCAACATCAAACGTAACATAGTAGTGCCTATATAAACGTTGCCTCCCAATGGAGCGACAATACAAAAATAAAAAACGTTTACAATCGTAAAAAAAACATTAAAATGGTATGGATGATGGTCGTATTACACTGGGTAACAGAGGAATGAGATGAAAATCATTGATTTTTCGTATTCAATAGGTACAACTAAATATTTCCGCTTTTCCCGCCCATGTGCACATCGATATTTTATGTATTTGTATTCCCTCGCACATACCAACTTTATTGTTATCACTTGTCTCTTGATTATCATGAAATTTTAGTGCTACTTTGTTGTATTTTCTTCTTGGTAACAAATTAGCAAAGTAATAAAATCAAAAAAAACTAAATTGTATTTATTGGAAGGAAGCCCTCCGATCAAACAAACATATAGACGAGTAATTAATAGATGAAACGATTCATAGAATTACAGAAATGATTCATACTGAATCTTCGCAGTGACCATTAAAAACTACTCTGTTCATAGGCTACTGTAAAATCTTTTCCACCCGTCTCTCTGAATGTCTGTATCTCTGTATATGATTAAGTTGGGCCTCGAATTAGGGTTCCGTTTCGGATTAAGTTGAGGGCTTAGTTTGGGAATAAGTAGAGGGTTGACTTGTGCTCGAGTAGAAAGTTTCATTTATGTAGGATGGGCCAAAAACGAATAAACTTGGACGAAATCTGAAAAGTTTGAAAAACCTCAAAATTTCGACTCAAAAATCCAGGGCAGTTATTAAGTATCGAAATATGTTATGTATTTAATTGCGAAGCTTTCGTTACAAAACAGATATGTGGTGTAATTTCTTCGAAAAAGTTTCAAATCGGTTACCTTGATTCATCATTTGGATGGGCTGCAACTAAGTCATTGATAATCAAATATGTTGGTTAATTCAGTTACCAAATTTCAATAGAATTGATGCACGCACAATTGAAGAAGTTCTATTTGGGACAGGAATGAAGTTTCTTAAATAAGACATAGCCAGAATTTGACAAAAATTGCGGGGCCCTAGGAATGAAAACAAAAAATTAGATTTCCCAAAAAAAAAAAATAGTTTTTTAGAGACATACCAATCCAGGCCTATAGTGCTTTGCCAGCACCCCAGCAACGTTTCCCAATAGATTTTAGAGAAATTTTATATTGAGTTATTAAGCCGATTCTATATGCAGTTCCTAATATAGAATCAAATTTTTCACGATCCAAAGATTTTTTTTTTCGCTGGCGCTGCATCCCATAGACGGATTTGGCTGCTTCATGATAAAGTTTCGTGATCATTTTTTAACGGAACCAGAGGTTAAAGAAAGCACGCTAACCACTGAGCCGGCACCGATCCGAAGAATTCCTCGTATCAAAAATACTGCTATGATCTGATGATAAATCAAAAATTATATTCGCGAAATTTATTTTTACATACTCAACTGGTTCAGACTATATCTTCTCAGACTCTAGCATTAAATAGAATAAGCACTTTTCTTATTGGATTTTAGTGAAATTTTATATCTGAAATATTAAATAAAATATTAAATTGTGTTGAAATAATTATTTTTCTGATTCCTCCTGAGATTTGCCTTGTCGCTAATAAATTAAGCGATCTGAATTAATATTACCTAAAAACCAGGACAACGTAAGGTATTTTCCCTGACGTTCCCAGAAGTTTAAAAAACCAGAACATGTCCGGGAAAAGCAGGAAGTCTGGTTGTACTACATGTATGCCTGCAGTTTTCGAACAGTGGTTGTTAAGGGCTTGAGTTAAGCATTGAGTTTCGATTGAGTTGAAGGTTGAAGTGAGGATTAAGTTAAAGGTTGAGTTGAGGGTTGGGTTTAGGTCAATTTTGGGGTAAGAAGGATTGAGTAGAGGTTGAGTAGGAGTTGAGTTGGGGTTTACTGAAAAGTTCGGTTGGAAATTAATTTGGGGTTCGAGTTGCAGGATTGAGTTGATGTGGGTTGAGTTCATATAAGCATGTAATTTGCGAATCAAAGTGATTGCAGGTTGAGTAGAAAGGGGCTAAGTTAGCTTGAGTTAGAGTTACCATAAATAAGGGGTTCAGTTTAAGGTTAGACTGAATTGACTTGAGTTGAGTTTATGTATGCATGTAGTGTTTAAACCTGGATGATTTAAAGAGTGACTTGGGCATTGAATTCATTGTTGAATTGGGGGTTAATATTTGAGTCGAGTTAAGACTGATTTAGGCTGAGTTGGGGTTGAGTACTTACTTCAGTTAGCGATTTTTTTAGGAGTTGCGTTGGAAGTTAAGCTGAGTTGACTTGAGATGAGTTTACGTAAGCACGTGCGAACAAATACTCACCTCAGCTCTTTATGTATTATTGTTTCGGAGCCACGTGAGCATAAGTCAAAGCACGAACCACAAAATTTGAGCCATAACTACCTTAGTGACCTTCAATTTCAATTAAATTGTCATGGCGCAAATGTTAGGATTATCTATATCATCTGATCCTTGAGTTGCTCTGATAAAAGTTTCACAATCACTATCGAAAGGATCAATTTTCTAGGATTAGCTATCAATTTAGCGTTCTCTTCAGCGCGATAATCAATTAGGGACGTTGGCAGAAATTTTACGATAAACGACTCTATATTTGAATGATTAGAGGCATAAAACGCCTTTGAAGCACGCTGTAATTTGTAGAGCTAATGCTTTCGTTTCAGTTTGACAGTATTTATAGTCTGTCTCCGTCAAACTCTTTTACTAGCTTAGCAGGCTACTCTTCATCATTCAAAAATCTCAATAAAACGACCCCAATCGCACAAGGAGATGTATCAGCAACAAAACGAGACTTATCATTGGGATGAAAATGTGAACACAAAACACAAGTCAAAAAATGAAAACACAAGTCAAAAAATGAAATTTTTCAGGAGAGCAAAAGGCAGAATTTCGATTTTATTCCATTATTCTCTAAATGCGTCCAAAAAAGGAAGAAATATACGGGCTTTGTAAAATAAATTAGAAAATGTTACTATTCGAGGTTATGAAATCGATTATGCATATAGGACGGGCAACGTAAATTTAAGTTTTATTTAATTTCTTCAAAAATGCCCGGAAACCGAGAAATATGGAGAAAAAATATTCCGTCCGTTACACATATGTTAACCTAAAAACGCATTTTTTTAATTGTGTCATTATTGTATGTCATGTGCGATATGTGATCAGCTTTAAAAAATTTTGCAATTTCTCTCCTACGAAATGATTGAAGATGTTTTATTTTGTAAACGCCATCCTTAACACACCGATAGTGTGAGACGATAACTCAGGAATGATAATTGAACTAACGGAGGTTAGTTTAGGTTAGGTTAGAGTGGCTGCTTTGGCACATTTAGACCGGTGACGGTCCGTTACGATACCACAAGATTTTCTCCTTCACGCTTTTTGCAACCGCATTAAGGGTGGTGAAGGAAAAAGTTCTGTGTATTACAACGGATCATCACGAGTCTAACTGTTAAACTAATGAAGACTCACATTGACTTTTCTTCAAACTTTTTCTGCAATTGGGGTGATTTTTTTTTTTTGCGGTACAACCCCGGTACCGATTAGCCAATTGGAATTTCGACTTTAATTCATTTAAATTTTGGAAAGGTCTTTTCGATATTTTACAAACGCCTAGCTCAATAAAGAAATGCTGCAAATGCAAGTTCCGATCTATATACTTGTTATATGTATGTATATCCATAACTACATAATGTTAGAGTCGAATGAAAAAATGATTCGCATCATCATTGGTGTATGCCCTAAATGTTCGTCGTACATCTGCTTGTTAAGGTTCCAAACGATCGCGTTTTCCTTTTTGATATGTTTGTAGCGGTTCACCCAATGCACCACTACAATTCATCCGGCGCCAACACGCTCGCCGCACATTGGGTGCCACCTGTACCGGCACATTGGGAACTATGTCACATGACATACAATGACCAACCACTGACCGGCTTGTCCAAAATTCAACGAAACAAATACGAAAGACACACGACACAACACAAAACAAAATAAATATTTTTAATCAGTCTGCTCTCAAATTCCATCGCGGCGACATGCCGCCCAACTCGCGCAGGTTATAAAAACATATTAGTGGTGGTGAAAAATAAATTTAATTATTTGTAAATTTATTAACATAAAAATATGTTAACTAAATAAAAGATAAAATTAATTAATAGTTATTTTTGTTAAATTAAATATAAATAAATTTTATTAATTTAAACTAAAATAAAGCGTACAAAAATTGTATTATTTTGTGTACGCTAAATGTTGTTACGTTGCTAGGTATTTTCATCCAATTAGATGGGATCTGAACCCTGGGACTGGTGTTGATCGCTCGATAGAGTAAGACGTGTAAGACCTGATGGCGTTTGTGCGTAAAGAGTATCAAATGAATACATGTGGATGTCGTTGGACTCCTCTGTGATAATTGAATCTGAACTATAATAAATACGTAACTCTCCCGGCAGCATTTTGATAATATTTTTGTTGTGTTCCAATATGTCAATTCAGTTATCGATAATGCAGTTAATCCAGGACAACAACCAGAACTTGATAATACAAATATCGATTATCGACGTCAACGCGAATGTGGTGCGAATTCCTACTATTTGGCACGAGAAACGAAACGAAATGAAAATTTAATGGGAAAATTCATCGCACTAGAGGCAGTCAGCCGCGACTTGCCTATTTTCAGTGGCATTTTTTTGCGGAATTCGAAAATTCAACGCGTGATTGTCAGTTTTCGGATTCGGAAAATCAAAACCGGCTAAGGAAGTGTCTTCATGGCAGAGCCAAAGATGTCGTGGATCATTTAATATTTTACCACAAAGCCTCAACGAGATTTTAACAATATAACGAAATCGGTTAGGACGATGCGAAGACCATTCGATTATGAAGGAAGGCAAGCCAGTAACCTTAGTTGATTTCTATGATTTTTTAACCAGCTTTATTTCGACGCTAAAATTTTGAAAGAGGATGACCATCCAGTGCTTTTCCGTGACGTTTTGGCAAAAATCCCAACCCGTTTTGGCAAAAGTTCAAGCCGTGCAATTCATCGAGTATTTTGACAATCTCGACAAAGACCCTCCAAAGGTAAACATTTTAGAATCCATGAATTGGACTTGGAAAAAAGTCAATGCATCAAGTCAACTAGCGATACTTTCATTAAAGAAATAGATGAAGTCCAACAAGCATAGATTCAAAGGTATATTCAAAAAGGATATGACGTATACTATTGTCAATCAAAAATGGGATTTTATCATAAAAAATCCACACTGTTTTTCTTGCCTCGAACCGGCACATAGGTTGAAGTTTTGCAAAAACCAAAAAAAATTGCGGCATAAACAACCGCAGTCGACCACTTCACCAACTGCTTCACAAACCCGACAACGTTAGTTTCGCTAAAGTCAGTGCAACACTGACAGCCAAAAGTTGCCTCGTAAAACATTCTATACACAAAGTATGTACCCGTAAAACTTAAAGGCCCCAAGATGACTATTGAAACATTTGCTTTATTAGGTGACGCATCGACAGTGTCGCTCATCGACGAAGACATCGCCCATAAGTTGGAGTTGGACGGCCCTATTTAATCACTTAAAATACAATGGACGAATAATCAAGTAAATCAGCAGGGTGATTCAAAAACTGTTAGTATATCAATTAATGGAAATTACGACCAGACGAAATCCTATATCCTACGTCGTGTCAAAACGATGAAGGGCCTTTCATTGCCGACCCAATCAATCGAATTCGATAGAATAGTGAAATATTTTAAATATTCACTCAACATCTCAAAAGTCTCGTTCAACAACGGCAAACCGATAATTGATTCTAATTGGACAAGACAATTGGCCCGTGATCGTTAATCGTAAAATCATCTACAGGACCTGGAACGGTCCTGCCCTCAGCAAAACACTATTGGGTTGGGTGGCCCACGGAAATATGACGAACCGGTAAACGCGCCGAATTACCTTTGTCACATTAACTGACAAGTCTCAAATGGAGAGAGACGACATCAACGTTTTACATGAGTTATTGAAAGAACAGAATGGAAATTCGAATCTTGTGGAACAAAAGCCAAGACAAAACTTGGACTGTCTCTAGAAAACAAAAGGTGCACCTAGATCCTCGAAAATACAATTCATCGTGTAAATGATGAAAGATTTGAGTGTGGACTTTTATGGAAAGATGACCAGCCATATCTCCCAGGAAGTAAACCTGTAGTGATTTCCCGGCTACATTGTTTAGAGCGTAAAATGGAAAATTCAAATTATGCTACATTGTGTCTATTTTTTAATTCACTCCGAGCGAGTGTACTCACTCAACCGGTGTAAACAGAGTACAGAGTACAGACTATCCAAATTGTCCAGTGTACCCAGAGCGTAAATGTTTCTATAAAAATAAATTGGTTATAATCTGTTTTTATAAAAATATTTGTTTTTATGTCAAATATGTGTTTTAAATGTTTTGCTTTTTCTCTACACTTATGTCAAATTCTTTGGGAAAAAAACACTCTGAGGGTAAAAAATTTTACTTGAAGGGTAAAAATTTTACTCGAAGGGAAAAAATTGACATTACAAATTCTTTCGGAGAAAATAAAGCACTCTTTTTTTGCTCGAGAGCATTTTACTTTACTCTGGATTTTTTCGTAGATTTGCTTTGCTCTTTACAAATATGTATAGTCAAAATAATATCTCGTTGAAAATTCCTATCCTTTCATTCCCGAGTAAATACAACAACAAATTCATTTTTTCGAATGAAGGAATAGGAATTTTCAACGAGATATTATTTTAACTATACATAGAAATGTGAAATGTCAAAGTGAATTGTAAACAAAAACAAAACTCCATTTTGATATTTCATTTGTGGTTTCTGTGAATACTAATGCTAAAATTTAAGAAAGATTTATTAAATTAAAAAAAAAACTTGTTTTAGTTATTTAATCGTGTGATCTGAGTGACAGTAAAACATAACCTCACTTTTTTTTGTTTTTTTTACACCAACACAACTACAAAAATATTTCATATTCTTTGGAACATAAAAAAGTTATTTTATTTCGAGTAACCCGAAAGAATTTGGCATAACATTCATTTCAAAGCAAAAATTTACAAACGGAGTAAGTTTAGAGTATGTTCAGTTCACATTAAAAAATACAGTGCATAGAGTAAAATTACTCTGGTTGAATAAAAAAACGCAGTGTATAATTTTGACAGCGCACTGGTCGCTCAGGTTGATTTAAAAAATAGACCCATTGTATTGCCAAAAAATCAAGGAATTAAATTATTATTTCAACGTGTACAACTCGACTACTATTCTTCCGAAATAAAACTCTTATTGATCGATAAGTCAATTCCAAAAAATAACAGTTTGGGACACTTTCCGTGTGTAGTAGATACTGATAGAATTATTCGTCTTAAAGGTAGTTTAGATAATTCGAACCTTAATGATGAAAAGAAGAATCCGATTGTTTTGTCAATTTATCACGATTAAACACAATTCTGAAATATCTATTGTAAAGAGATCTGATTACAGGTTCCACGTGAAACACTCCAATTACCTATATGATTATTTGATGAATGGCTATAATCTTGCTATATGTAGCTAAATCAAAATTAATTTGGTTATCATGTTATATCTTCACTACTATATAGGTGCAACCTCAGTGTTACTAATGGTTTTTGGTCAAAGGCTAAAAAGACGCTAAGAGAAGCGAGTTCTCAGCGAAGAGACTAACATCAATAGATTAAGACATCCTATTTGCAGAACAACAAAATATATAAATTAAAATAACAAAATGTGAAATTTAATTACATTTTCCCATAAACAAAATGAAAATAGATTTTCATTACATGAAACACAACACTCCCAGAAACAAAAAAAAAATACTAACCGTTATTATTTTTTTATTATCCTCTGCAACTCCTTTCTATGCTTCCTACAATTTCGTCCATTCAAAACAAAACAAAAATCCTTCTATTCTTCGTTTGGTGCATTGTTATATATACTGGTGTACAGAGTAAGAGGAGATATTTTCCCATTTTCTTTCCAAAAAAAATTGTTTCTATTGTTGCATGATTCTAATAACACAAAAAGCAAATGACGTAAAAATAAGCTCCTGCATATTATGATGGAACAAGACGTATATGTACATATATCGGTAAAATTGGGTGCAGTATGCAGTTATGATATTTAGAACTACATAACGTAACAAAATCCATTTTCTTATTGAAAATGTTCTTCATCGTCTTGTTCGACTTCGTTTGTCTTATGCATACTGCTGTGTACTCGTATATTGTATGTGTTCAACAATCGGCAAAACAAAGTGATTTTATATTTTTATAAAATTGAATCGGTTTTTTTTTTGCTCTGGTGGGTCGTCGTCATTGTTATTACTATAAACTATACTATACGGTGTACTTATATTCATGTTATCATGCAATATCTCTCAAGGATTTCCAGTCGAAATTATCGTATCGTTTACAATATTATTATATGAAACAGTTATGTGTTTTTTTTTTATTTGGAAAATTGGAAAATTGAAAATTGTACAATGCACGATTAATATGACATTTACAAACGCGAGTCATGATGACAGGGTTAAAATTTCTCGAGGTTATATTATTTAGTACGTATACCGTTATTATATTACTATATTATGTTAGAACTATTTTAGGATTTCGTGAGCTTGATTGATTTTCATTTTTTGTTGTTGTTTTTTCCTATACCTAACATACAAATTATGCTTGTTCCATGCCGCGCAACTATTTTATGTGATTGCAAAACGTTTTGTTTTATTTTAATTGGAATTTTTTTTTTCATTTTATGGTTTGTCGTTTAATTTTTACTTTAGTAATTAATCATAATTAGAATTGTACAACATGATTAAAAGTTGAAAGTTTAATGTTTTTGGCATGTGATATAGTCGAACAGTTAGGTCTCTCTCGGGATTCACGTATTTGTAGAAAAATACTTTACTTGGTACCTAAAAAGAAACAAAATCGATACACTGTATCAAACAATTGTCCGTACACCACTTGGTTAAAGAAACATTGATACAAAATAAAAATTACAAATCAAACGAAAAATTCAGTTTTTTTTTTTTTTTAAACTCAAATTACATTTGAGAACCTGAAAATAATAATAATCATGATATATGTACATTGTGTTACTTTTACGTTTCATATGATTTACTATTTAAAATATGTCCACACAAAGAAGTTGAGGAAAGTTGGTAAACAAATTATTGGCCCATTCCTCCGGGTTGAGATCTGGTGGCTGGGGAGGATGAGGGAGTGTTTACTTTACATTGGACAATAATCATTCTTTGATCAGCTTTGAGGAATGCTTCGGGTCATTGTACGAAAATCTTGCCCATGTTCCATTTTCGCAGCACTGGTTCACAAATTATCCTTCAAAATATTCAAATAATCAAACCAGTTCATTAAGACTCCAGTGAAGATCAAATGTCCTACACCCCTTTAGCTAAAAGCTTCCCAAACCATTATAATTCCGCCACCATGTTTTACTCAACTTCAGTGTTGGGTTATCGCCACAGCATAACTCGCTCATCTGAACCAAAAACGTTAAATTTGCTATCGTCTGAGGGAATAACAATTTCCCAGAACTCTTCGGGCTCACTCACATATCCCATTTCATATTCCAAGTGCTTTTTAATATTTTTTTGTGTTTTTTTGGACAAAAATATTTCTTGCGTGCCCCACATCCACGATACTCTTCTTTATGCAAAATATTGCGTATTGTCTGAGGTTTTATCGCTATTTTTTCGCGTTGATACACTTTGACAGCGATCGTTGGAGCACTAAGCTTTCGATTCTGTTTTATTTCCCTCTCTTTTAGACATATTTGACGTTCGTTCAGCTTTCGGTTGCGAGCACGTCCAACAACCATCTCTAGTTATTATGGACGAGCGATTAGTTATTATGGACACTTCCGATAAACTTTTACCTTCACTCTCCAATTTAATGATAAATATTTTAATGCCTACACTAATTTTGGTACGAGAACCATACATTTTTAATAAATTTGACAATATTTTACTCACCATGTAAAAAATAAAACTCATTTAAAACAATAACCATGTAACAAATAATATCATTAATGACTCCATGTAACCAATATCATTATCCCTACATTTAATGAAAATTAATATTGGGGAATTCTATTCCCCATTACACGGAACTAAATTGTAAATCATACACCCGGGTCTAAGGTTAATATAAACAAACTAATTAAAACAAATTAAAATCATGTGGCTTAGTGTTTATGTGATAATTATAAATTATTCGGTTTATTAGACCGGTTTCGAACTTCATTCTTTTTCAGTACATAATTTAACCACTGATGATTTGATTTATAAATTTTTTTTGTCTTTTTTCATTTCCTTGGTATTATAATTTCAATATTATGTCGTATATTTTGTGTTCAACTTGTCATTCAGTATCATCGAATTTTTTCGTTTTTTATATATTTCTAGTTCGTTCTTCCCCTGTTGTACGACTAAGCGCTCCAAAAGCGATCAATGATTAATCACGGTGATGCTATCTTATACCTCACAGTGATCATCACTTCGTCACGTGAGTACTATAGTGTACTATAGTGACTAATTAATGGATTCTTACACAATCGGCCATGCTCTTTCAGATGACTCAATCCAAATTGACCTATCTTTTATAGATTCTACCATAATTATTATTCCTCTGTATCTTTAGGCCATATTAGGTTTTGTTTATGGTGGGCGAGTAGACAAAAGAGGAGAGACGGAACAACAAATATACACAATACTAACAAATTTAGGTGTCTGGAACCGGGTCGAGTCTTTAATGCTAGCATACCCTTTCCTGTCCTTTCTTATTTCCTTAAAAGGGTGTACGGTGGACCCGGCGTGGCGGGGAAACTTGCCTTAGACTTGGTCGTACATACTAAATCAATCAATCAATATCAAAAATCAAGCCCATATTAGGTTTTGTTTATATCCTTAATTGTCCAGTCTTCCTATTTGTATGAGGAAATTTTGAAATAAAATATCTTTCGCATTTTATTTTGATTTTCTATTTTGTATTTTTATTTTAAGTCTGTCCTATATCCAATGCATTTTAGCATATTGTAAAAAAACATTTTGAACAATACATACTACTACATACTTAAGTTAACAAAACATAAAAATTTGATTTAAATGGTGAACCAATTTTATTCCTAAATTTAAAATTCGATTTTTCGAAAATTTTCCAACTGTGGTATATGTATTGTTACCAAAATTCGAAAGAAAAATGCAATCAATGTAATTTACTCCTACCCAGTTGTACTCTGTGTGAGCAATCAAGCTCTTGTTTGAGATGGCACTTTAAAAACATGAAACAAAAATATAAATAAAAAAAAAACGAAATCTTCGGCTTTTGAAATTTGTTTTTTATCATAGCCCTGTTGTACAATTGAGCGCTCCAACAGCGATCAATGATCAATCGCGGTAATACTCTCTTATACCTCACCGTGATCATCACATGTCACCATATTTCATAACAAAAATCGAAAAAATGCGATCATTGTAATTTACTTCCATGAAAAATAATGTTACGGTGACACCTAGGGAAGAATAGAATAAGTTCTTAATAGCACAAATTTACTGTACTCCAATGGAATTTTCTATGATAAAACTGTCCTAAATGTGTCTAGACTATTCTTACCGGAACAATCATGAAATTTCGAGAAGTTTTGGTTTGAGTATGTAAGGAGTGAACGAATTGGAATTAGAACATTAGTTTTTCGTAAGCGATAAAGAGAAGATTAAAAAGGAAATTAAAAAGTGTTTTAGTGCGAAATAAAAGTTATAAGTGAACAGTTGAATTGTGCAAAAATAATAAAAAGTGATTTTGTGAATTATTATTAAACAAATTGTGTTAAATTACGATTTATATGGGGAAAGGTATAAGGTATAAAAAGAAGGTATACCATAAGCAGAGCCTACTGTATAAATAAGAGCCTCCACTCTCGACTGCATTTTTTACTAAGCTTAAAATAAGATACATACAATTGTTTCTTTACTATGAAACTATATGAGGAAACGCTTATTTTCATTTAAAGTTTTACTTTATTAGAAAGGTGAGCTTTTGTGTTGTTTTTATGCGAAAATATTGATGAAACGTGAAAATTTATTTGATTGAAAAATCGATTCATGAAAATGTTTCATCGATTCATGAAGTATGCTAGATTGTTTTGATGTTTTGTTTTTTCGCACTCATTGGCTCTTTTTGATTTTTTTTAATTTTGATTGTTGAGTGGAGACGTGTTGTCTTTTTTTTACCATTGGGTTTAGATGTGGACAGTGAAATAAGGAAATTTTAGAATCTGTGTTTTAAATAAGTAAGACATTGCGTTGTTTGTTAGTGATTTCAGAAAAAAAATTTTAACTGGGTTTATGTTTTAATTCATGTTTTATTGTTAATATGAAAATAAATGAATTTTTAGTGTTTCTATATCACTTATTTTAAGTTCATTTTTCACATACCGGCTCTATTTACATCAAGATGGTTCTGCTATATAAGAGAGCATCACCGTGATTGATCGCTCTTGGAGCGCTCCGTCGTACAACAGAGATCCATTACGTTGATTTTTCTTATGTTATGTAAAATTTGTGGATTAGTTTGGATATCTGTATAGGTGTCTTTTTCATCATTCAAATGTTGTGCGTAATTTGACTTTAGGTTAAATTTAGGATGTATGTGGTTCGAAAACGTTGTGAGAATAACCTTCCTGTCTGTCCAATGTAGAATTTTGTGCAGTTGTTGCATGTTATTTTATATACACATATACCATAATCTAATCCATTATTTTGTTTTAGTTTTAATTGTTCTCGAAGTCAACGACATATCTATACCAGCAAATGGTGTTTTTTTATGGCTTGGGAAAATTACTAGGAAATTACAACACACTTCCAAAAGCTAAGTAGCAATTTTTATTTGACCTATACATATAATCCAATTTTAATTGGTGCTCTTGGAAACAAAATAAAATTTTAGTTCTAATTTAAATTAAACCGAATAAAAATATTAAATTGGTGATTTATTTATTGTGACGTGGAAGTAGTGTGATTTTTCAAGTAGTTCAATCTCAAACTGTAGCAACTTGAATTGAAACTTTATAGCAACTTGAATTGAAATACTAGTGGTCCAATGACCAATGTCGAATACTTCATTTAATACTTACCTTTGTTACTGTATCGATGACAGTTCATTGATATTATTGAAATTAGTTTGTGTGATTTTACTGTATACAGTTTAATTTGATATTACCTTAAGTAAATTGCCTTTAATTATTATTTGCAGCTATTGGACACACCATCAATTGAATTTATTTAATACAAATAAATCTTTTTCATTTAATATTTTGTGAATCTAAATAAATTCAATCTTTGTGAAATTTAAAACCATTTAAGTTTTTATTAATCAAAATAAATAAATATTTTAAGTGAGCAATAAAATAAATATAAATTAGTGAGCTTATATTATTTTATAAGAATCATTTTTTTCATGGTATTTCGAACCAGATCTACATACATACACTTTGATTTTTTTTCCATTTTCTCTGTTTTTTTTTTTTGTGAAAAGCTATTAAATGAATTTCATCTCCATAATATTTTAAATAACTTTGTGATTGTGATTAACTTTAATCTGGGGAATTGGTCGCTGGCTGATTATTAAGCTCCAACAAAATTCGGGCCGTTGTCACTATATAAGTATATACCAACGTCAGAACATAATCCACTCCTAGATGTGAACGTTTTGTATGCAATGTATGCCTTTTAAGTTTTACTTTCTCTACCTTTGATTATTTTTATTTTCACGGGACCGGCATAATGCATTCCGGTATGCGCAAATGGTCTCACTTAAATCTTATAATTTCACCTTGAATTTTCTGCAAGTTAATAAAATTTAAATTTATTAGAGTTCTACCAAATTTAGGGAATCCAATTACTCGACTTTTTGCTATCCGACTTTCGGTTTCAGTTTTTTTATAGCAGCATTTAAGTGTTGATAATTTAAACCGACAACACGCATTCAAATGAAGTTGATGTGGACTGTATAGTGCAAAGAGAATACGCCAGTGAACTTAAAGCTCTGGCCCTGTTGTTGGATGATGATTATGGGACAATCACCGCCGATATATTGTAAAACTTTGCAACTCTTCTAGCTGGTATAATTTTTATTATCTTGATGAGCAAAATTTTCAGTTTGTTTTGAAGAAATCATATTACACTCAGGTTTAACCACATTTTGATTGAATAATCGACTAACAATTACGCTGCATATGCATCTGTCACAGTCTTCTAGGAGTAGGTTAAATTCGTCGTCAACTTGTAAAATTGCTCCACTTTGTAGATATAATTTTCAAGAGTAATTAAATGCGTATCCCTTTGAGATATTCTTAATTTTAGTGCGTTTAGCATTTTATTGCTTTGTTTCTTCCTTTTTTCGTTCAAATACATAAGGAAGTTGTCGGTTTCGGTTATTTGTTGCATTACCCGACGGTTTCGGGTAGCTTTAAATATGGGTAATTACCCGATTACCCGAGGTCGGGTAGAACCCACTTGAATTCCCTGAATCCTTTTTAATTTAGTGAAACTGGATGTTCTATTTATTAAATTAACTATCCTGTCATCATCCTCTATGGTGGTAGTTAAATTGATATTTTTTAAATCTGTTGTTTGTTGTTCTTCCGGTTCAAAGCAGTTTTATTTTGTCTGACGAGTTGTCATGTTTGTTTTTGAGCCAATGAGGTCCTAACCACCAGAGCTCATGATTGATCAGTTCACCAACCGTTATTCCGCGGCTCACGCAGTCAGCTGGGTTATCTCTTGGGTGATTTGATGTGGTACGGTAAGATTCCTAATACTATACATGACAGCACTATGGTTAAATTAGTCCATGCTATAGTTAGTGTTAATTATAGTTAACTATATAGTTATTATAGCCATAGTTAGTGTATAATTTAGCCAAGAGATGAACGCCATTTAGTTCCAGCCTTGGTAATGTTACTTTTAACTTTGTTGACGTGACCCTCGTTTTGGCTGCTAAAAAGCTGATGTTAATTTTACTTTTTTTTATTCGTTACTTTTAGATAAACGCAGGCGACATAGGCTTGTTCCGAAGCATGCTGAACCTCAATCTGTGATTCAGGAGTGTAATTTATCCATCTTGAAATTTTTAGGTCGAATTGACCTGTCGCTCAGGAACTGGTACGTCTCAATTGAGGCCCATGAGCCACATCTTTTGTAACATTATTTTTGGTATTATTAATACTGGTGGTTGCTATGTTAATGGATCAAATAGCTTAGCAGTCTTGGAGAGAATGTTTCGCTTCGTCAGCTTGCCATTTATAGAATTGGTATACGTTTATATTAAACTTAAATGCATCCGCTTTAGACTTCCACAAAAGTCCAAGGGCTTTTATTCTTTGGTTGATTTCAATTTTATGTGATTCTGTAAGTTTTCTGTCGGCTATGTTGATTAAGAGCTGTGTTTGGTTGTTTGCCCATTTTCTGAAATTAAAGCCTTCTTTTCGAAGTAGTTCAGTTAAGGCAATGGTACATGCAAAAATTTGTCATTTAAGGTAAAAAAAATACAGTGCGCTGATTGGTTGAAATAGCTGTCACGTTTTTTATGGTTGCCTGAAAGGCAAAAATCGTACATGTACACTACTGCCTTTAGTTGCTTTTGAATGGTTGAAGCTTCTTTGATCGTGTCGCAGCTGTGATGAGATCATTGACATAGTAGTCTGTTCTTCTGCGAGCTGATGTAAAGTTTTTACTGAAAGGTATTCTTGATTCTTTTGCGAAGACGAGTTTCGCCACAAAATTGGTTGAAAGTTTCTATCTTCCTTGTTTATCCAAATCTGCCGAATCATTTTTTCTATGTTTCTCTCAATACGATATGTCATAGGTCTTGTTGTATTTTTGGACCAACATATCATTTAATGACTGGTCGGTGGTTATTTTGCCGGACGCATCAAATACTAGTATGTAGTATAGGTATTTTATGGCTTGAGTATAGTACGATGAGTCATGTAGTATTTTCCGTCGTTTAATTTTGTTGGATGAATTTTTTCCATTTGTCCGAAACATTGATACTCTCGCATAAATTCTTTATATTGGGTGGCTAGTTCATCATTTTACATGAGTTGCTTTTCTAGTTAGAGAAATCTGTATGTTGCTATCTTTTTGGATATCCCATAGGTTTCACTGTTTTTGGAATGTCATTTTAAGCAAATATCTACTCTCTGATTCTCTTTTGTGGGAATTCTCAATATGTTGTTCACATTCTTCTACATCAGCATGATAGAATTAATATAGATAAACCCACCATGAAACGTTCAAAAAATGAATTAAAACGGTGACTTGAAATAATTATCTTTATATCCTTGATTTTGCATAAGAATGCAATTACATACACACAATATACACATACACACAGAAATAACACTAAACAAGAAAAATGAAAAAATCTAAGGTCACCACAATTCGTAAAGTAGCGACAATATATTTTCTAGAGAGTCTATCTAATAAAGGGACTCTATGCACTCTATGATTTGTACACTGTACTAAGAGCAGGAATATACACCAATTATACCATTCCAGCTATCCTCTAAAAGTGCCCTTTTTATTTTCATTTTTACCGACAAAGATGACGTTTCTAATAATAACAAAACAAGAAAGAAGGAAGTATACTAGACAATTTAATTGTTCAGCATAACAACTGGTAAATATATTTCAAATTTCGGATTATTTACAGTTATGCCTAAAAGGTGATTATTTATGCTTTGCCGACACCACACACTCCCCCTCCAGTGAAATTTTACCTTTTTTTAAAAAATTTTACGAAATTTTGAGTGCTTTTTGGTTTTTTATTCGTGGTACCGCGCCGGCAACCTAGTTACTCGTCCTGTCCTGGTTACAATTGGGCTATGCTCCCTGTGTTCTTGTTGTTGAGGTGCGAATTTAACCTTTTCTTTTGTGGGCACCGCCGTTGACGTAACGCTCTCTGTTTCTACCTCTGGCCTTGACGTCACTTTAGCTGGTACTTGTGGGACGTCAAAAATGTCCTCTGTATCCTCCTTGAAACACGGTTTTAACCTGTCTATTGACATTTTAACTTTTTTGTTATTCATTATTATTTCATAAAATTTCTCTCCTCTGTTTATTACCGCATATGGACCCGTGTATGGCTGCTGAAGCGCTCTTCGAACTGCATCAGTGCGCAGGAAAACATGTGAACATGTTTCTAACGACTGGCTAACAAATATTCTATCCTGCGCATGTCTAGTCGCCGTTCCTGGCTAATTAATTCTAATTAAACTCCCGTACACTAACTCTGCTGGGGTCGCCTGTAGCTCCTCACTAAATGTTGTACGAAGCCCTAAGAGTACTGATGGTAGAATTTCCGTCCAGTCTAGTCTCTCGTGGCACATGATGGCTGCCTTTAATGTTCTATGCCAACGCTCTATCATGCCGTTGTACTTGGGATTGTAACTGGTGGTACGTTTTCGTTCAAATCCTAATAGTTGTGATAGTTCCTTGAATAGTTGGGACTCAAATTGGTCACCCTGATCCGTTACGATGAAATTTGGCACACCAAAACGTGCTATCCATGATGAGTATACCGCGAATGCAACCGTAGCTGCTGTAATATCTACTACTGGAAGTGCTTCCGCCCAGCGAGTGTATCGATCGATTAGCGTTATGCAGTATCTCTGGTTGTTTGAAATGGGCAGTGGTCCGATTATATCCAAATGTATCTCTGTAAAACGAGCAGCTGTTGGTTTAAAATTTCCGATGGGTGTCTGGTTATGTCTACCTACTTTTGACTTCTGGCAAGTCAGGCACGACTGTGTCATAACTTTGACGTCTTTTTTTATTGACGGCCATACCACTTGATCTGTAATTAATTTCACTGTTGGTTTGACACCTGGGTGTGATAGCCCGTGAAAGGCTTCGAAAACTTTTTTCCGCCAACTAACTGGTATGAGAGGCCTTGGTTTCCCCGTGGACGTGTCGCAATATATTTTTATACCTCCATTAAAAGTTACCGGTATTTGCTCTATGATTAGCCCGGTATTCTCGTTCTGTATATAATCCATTAACTCCTCGTCTTCTTCCTGTGACTCTGCTATTTTTGCGTAATTGATACTTGTTTCCATATTGATTGGCTCTATTCTTGACAACGCGTCTGCAACCACGTTGTCGATACCGGATACGTGCTGCAGGTCTGTTGTAAACTGGCCTACCCCTACATAGTCTAAATGCCTCCTCTGTCGTGGTGAGGCTTTGTCCAAATTCTGCTTAAAGGCATAAATTAGTGGCTTATGGTCCGTAAATAGGGTGAAATTGCGTCCCTCTAAATAAAATTTAAAATGTTTGACGCCCAGGTATGCGGCCAATAGTTCTCTGTCGTAGGCGCTATATTTCTTCTGTGCATCTGTCAACCTTACGGAGTAAAAACCTAATGGTTGCCAGGTGTCTGCTACGTATTGTTGGATAACTGTTCCTACTGCTGTGTCTGATGCATCCACCATGATGGCTAGTCGAACAGCTATTGATGGATGTGCCAACAATGTTGCGTTGCTGAGTTTCATCCTACACTCCTCAAATGGTATTATGGAGTCATTGGTCCATGCGATCGGGGCTTTGCTGTTTTTCTTATAGCCTTTTAAAAAATTGTTCAATATCGCTTGATCTCGTGCTGCTGCTGGAATGAAACGACGATAAAAATTTATCATTCCCAGAAACCGTTTCAACTGTTGTACGTTATCTGGTTGTTTATATTCCTTGATGACTTAGACCGTGCTGGCGATGGCAAAATACCTTGGGCGTTCACCATATGACCCAAAAAGAGAACTTTTTCTTGCGCGAACCCGCATTTATCCACGTTTATCACTAGACCTGATTTCGCCAACCTTTGGAACACTGTTTCGATATGCAACACATGTTCCTTCCAAGAACTGGATGCTATCAGGATGTCATCTAAGTACACGAAGCAAAATGGTAATCCTCTTAATACCGAATGCATCAGTCTTTGGAAGGACTGTGCCGCATTTCGAAGGCCAAATGTCATTTTGCAGAACTCAAATAAGCCGAAAGGTGTCGAAATGGCTGTTTTTGGGACGTCACTGGTCTCTATGGGTATCTGGTGATACGCCCGTACCTACTAAATCCAATGTAGTAAAAATTTTGCATCCTGCAAGCAGAAAGGAAAAATCGTGTAAATGTGGTACTGGATAGCAGTCGGGGATGGTGATATTGTTTAAGGCCCGGTAATCGCCGCAAGGTCTCCATTCTCCGTTCTGCTCGGCCTACATACTCCTTGCGGTTGCGACATCATATCTTCAAAATGTTCTCTAGCTATTTTTAGTTTGTCTGGTGCTAGTCTTCGTGTTT
This sequence comes from Tipula helvola, assembly GCA_963556165.1. Classification (NCBI taxonomy): domain Eukaryota; kingdom Metazoa; phylum Arthropoda; class Insecta; order Diptera; family Tipulidae; genus Tipula; species Tipula helvola. The sequence goes on from OY744481.1 coordinate 42,657,172, forward strand.
TACACATTACCGGCGGTCCACATGTCTCAATGCAATGCATCACGTTGTGTTTACACTGAGTTGTGTTTGATGATTCGCGTGTTATTTCCGCGAATTTCGTTATTAATTCTAAAATCTCTGTTTTAACCGTTGTTTTATCTACCAACGATAATGCAGAACTTTGTATTTGGGTAATTGATCCTACGGAAAATAATGTCGTTATAGGGTCTATTATGCGGCTCTTTTTTATATTTACCAGCAATCCCGTATCTTTTAAAAAATCCGCCCCTATTATAGGCATGGTTACGTCTGCTATGATGAATTTCCATGTAAATACTCTACGGAGACCTATATTTAATTTGAGTGTACGTGTTCCAAGTGCTTTAATTTTTGTACCATTTGCTGCGTACAGATGATATTCTGTAGCGCCTTCTGGAATTTTTCCGAAACTGATGGGAATCACTGATACATCCGCCCCTGTGTCTACTAAAAATTTCTTATTCGAGTATAAATCGTTTATTAACACACGACTTGAGCTTGTACCATCAGCATCCGTTGTGGAATGCTGATGGCAATCTAGTTTTTGGATGATGACTGTTAAAATTTGCGCTTGCTGTAAATGCACCGTGATGCTTACATCCAGATACGCATTTGTTAGCCCGTTCTCCGAAACGCCTGTGGTAATAACATTCATCGTTTTCTTGTTTTCTCTCTCTTGATTTGGAACGGGGTCTACTATAGTTGGAATAGGTCCGGTCTGTATTATTTGATCTGGTTTGCGCGACCATTAAGGCCGATATTTCCGTCAAAATCTCCTCTTTGAACTTACCTAGAACCTCTTTTACGTTTACTGCTGCTGTAGCTTCCGTCCGGGCTGGCATTGAAACCATCTCGTTTGGCGCTGTTATGCTCTGGATATGTGCCTAAGCCATGGTTTCTATAAGATCGTCGGCTCGTTCTGCTAACTTGTTTAAATCTAAATCGTGCTCGAATGGCGTGAGTACCAATTGTATCTGCTGGGGTAGCCTCTGCATCCAAAGGCGTCTAAGTGAATCGTTATTGAATGTGATTCCTGCATTTATTTTCAGCTGTTCTAGCAACTGGGATGGTTTTTTGTCTCCTAAGGTTAAACCATGTAAAACATTGTGTAGCTTTGTCCTTTCGGACTCCCCCAACATCCGGACGATTTCTTGTTTAAAGATCGTAGATGGCTGCTTCCCTTTATCACGTGTTATCAAGCTCGCAAATTATTGAGTAAACGCGAATCCAGTGCGCCCACCGCATGTGAGTATCTAGTCACTTCCGTCGTTATATTAGCCACTTGGAATTGTTGCTCCAAGATCGCAAACCACACCTCCGGATTTTGATTGTATAATGGTTGCGGAGGCTTAAATGCCACATGAAACACTTCTGCCTGTTTGGAGGAATTCGATGAACTTAATGTCATGGTGATTAAGGTAGGATTTGCGTTCGCACTGGTCTCGCTTATTATTTCTTTGGCCGCTGGAGGATGGAGCCGACTCGCATTAAATGGTAGATGACGCGTTTAATAATATTCGCACTTGATTTTCCACCATTACCCGGAGCTGCTCAGGTGTCAACATGAGGACTTCTTCCTTAGCGCTTTCAGTGCAGGAGGATGCTTTTCTCGATGAAGCATAGTTTTGTCACTACTCTCGTCGTCCGACTCATCGCCTTTTACGCCCAACCGTAAAAGGTAACAAATAATTAAAAAAATGCACGAAAAAATAAAGAAAACACACGAAATGCTGAACATATTATTTATTGTGGTAATAAATTCCTGCTATATTGTTACTGTTGTCAATTTATATGGCGAGTTTGATAACCAAATGGCTTAAAAATTCCTCGAACAGGGGGATGTTATAGAAACAACAAAAAAATTCGTTTAGGGCCCGTTTTTTAGAAGATAGTAAAAATGGTACTTACAATTTTTTTATTCTCTTGTCTATATCTGGCTTCACTAGTACAGACCGGGGACTTCTTTCGTAGGGACACTACCTTGATGGTCCTGCTCCTCCTTTGTAGATCGCGAGCCGGTTGATTTTTTTTCTTCGCTTTGGCTTATGGGGAGCCGAGTAAGAACTAGTTCTTATTTTGTCCGCCCCTTCTATATCTTTCATGCGTTGCTGTCTGGAATTGGTGCTTTGGGATCCGTGTTACTTCTCGGCTTGGAAACTGCTTAGGACGCTATTGGTTTAACTCCTTCGATACACTGCTGCGTGAACACCCGTTTTACAATCACGCCGGGGTCACCAGTTTGGTAGTGGCTATGCCGTACTAATTAACTATACGGTCATTCACTACCGATTTGTCTTTTCGGGAGGGGGGGGGGGGTGTTAGCTTACAGCTTAGGTTTCGGTTGGAAATAAATTTGCCCTTTTAATACAAGGGCATCTATTATTTATTTTATCCCAATACAATTTAATTTATATTTATTTATTTTTTTATATCAATTTTATGATCGCCTTTTCACATTTAATTAAAGGCTTTTTGATTATATGTTTTCTGATTTTTTTTACTATCCGGCTATAATGTTTTTGCCGTAGTCTATTGGACGTAGTCCCAAAAATCAGTGAAAAAAAAAACAATTTTTTCTTTAAATACATATTTTTGGGTGTATATCTCGGCTCTCAGCAATCTATGATTTGTACACTGTACTAAGAGCAGGAATATACACCAATTATTCGCGACTTTCAACAAAGTAGCTGACATCTGGTGAAAACAATATGAACAAAATGTAACCATACGACAAGGGGGATTAGAACACACCAAATAGTTGAATTTGACAATACTCGTCCCCTTTGCTTACATAGAAACCAACGCCGACTACAGTTGATGGGAGTAGCCTCCTCTAAACGTGCCCTTTTTATTTTCATTTTTACCGACAAAAATGACGTTTCTAATAATTAGAGAAAACGTATCAAAAAGCGTAGAAGTAAATTTTTTTATCTTGTGAACTTAGCACTCTACGATACAATGTTAAGTCACTTTAACACTAAAACTTCAATAACTCGACAAGGGGTCGTCGCACAGAAATTTTCCTAGTATCATTTTGCAAGGTTTCTAAATTCTCTATAAAATGGCCAATTTGGATTTTTGAATGAAATATCGAGCAAGTTCGTTTACAATTTCAAACAGCAGCAAATTTTTTTTTTTTTTAGACACCTTTTGTTTTATTTAAAAAAGTCATAAAAAAACAAAATAAAATAAAACGGTTGCCAGTATCGAAAAGAAAACAAAATTTCCTTCAACTAGAACCAAAATTTTTTTTTTTAAAGATGTTATTTCACCAAGATACAAGCGTTCAAATTTGGGTATTTTTTCGAAGAAAATTTTGTGTTCCGTTTTTTAATTGGCGCAGTGTATATCTCTTTATTAATATTTTTTGCAGATTTTAATGTCACGAAGGACAAACATTAATTTCCAACAAATTATAAATTTTACAGATTTTACGGCCATCTCGCATAAATCAGTCGTAAACTATAGAAGTGTTGTAAATAATTATGATTGTCTGTGCTTATCTTTCTATTTTGTTCAGTTTCGTTCACTTAACTCAGAGAACACTTCTTTCGCCAACTATTTAACTCGTATAGATATCGTACAGCAACACACGTTGATCGGTACTTACAGTGCCAAACTATTTTTTTATTTTTTATTTATCTTACAGTACAAATTTTGACTACTAACTTTTACTAGTTAGATTTGCTGTAAACTCGCTACAAACAAATAAAATCTACGGTTATCATCTTGATCATTTTGTAGACTTTGTTAATATCTCAGTTCAAAACTATTCGTAACACTGTACTAAACCACTCTTTCACTCTACAAGACATTCGACAATTCAACAAAAGCTTTTCTAAATTCACCCCTTTTGTGTTCCTTCCCAACAAACAATAAAGCAATCACCAACTTTTCTCTTCATTTGATTACATTTTATTATATCGATAAACGCTCCAACACCCGAACAAAAGGGAAACGAAATAATTTTTTTGTATATTCCTATGTTTCATGCAAATTATCCAATTTTCATCACACATTTTTCAACATCTATTCTCGGTTGTACCCTCTGTAAAAAACGACAAAAATGTTTTTATTTTATTCATCATTTTAAATTTTCATAAAGTTCCATTTTCACATTCATCTTAACTCAGCACTCTCTCACTGTCGTATCTGAATGTACGTATGCAAGAAAACGATAATCACAACGATGATGATGATGATGATGATTTTAAAAACAGGAAAGAGCAAACGAATATTATTTACTAGAACAAAAATGGTAAATATATTTTGGGTTTATCATGAAAATTGGAAAATCGATAATGATAATTTATCTCATCCAAGTTAATATGTACAGTCGTCGAAAAAGTATTTTACAAACAATACAAAATGTGAAAAACGCTGTGGGTCGCTAAACTTGCAAAAAATTGTATTTGGTTTTGTCATTCTCCCCGTTCCTCCTCCGTACATAAATACATAAAACATAGAATCATTCAAACATTAAATGAGATAAATGGGGAAAACGGCGAAGAAGAAAACATTATACATTGTGTAAACGGAAGGAGCATCAAAATTGTGACATAAAATTTTTAGTAGGACAAAATTCTTTGTTTGCAGCAGCAATACAGAATCGTATAACGAAAGGGCTCACGCATTTTTAAATCGCTGTTAAAATATTAAACATAAAACCAGCGCAAACAATGGTATATAGTACGTATTTCTGTTTTTTGCTATTTTATTCATTGGTTTTTGGGTTGACTCAAAACTGGGAAGTTTGGTATATTTGCGATTATAACATCGTGGGTATCATAAAGATGTTGTGCGGAATATAAAAAAAAATCTTCTGATGTACCGTATTTGCATACCGACGCATAAGCATACTATTAGACAATTGGGAATATCTCCATATACGAGCACATCTAATATAATGTTAAATTGAAATGTATGACGTAAATACACAAACTAATACAGCAATTCATATGCGACTTCCGCTCTGCCATTACATATTTCTACATGTATATATAGCATTACACCACAATACCCCCCCCCATTCCTGTTAAACACAATTCCGAGAAAAACTAAAAAATTATTCGAGTTTGAAATTGGTTTGAAGGTGTTGTTGTTGCTGATAGTGCTATTTAAAACGCAATACCAACAAAACTAACGCGGATCATAAATAGTCACGCGAAACAACAACAACAACGACAGAAATTTAATTTATTTATTATTTAACTAATTAATCAGAATCTGACTTGAAAAATGGCCATTTTATGTATTTTATAGTTTTACAAAAAATTCTTGTACAAAAAAGCTTATTTATGCTCAAATTGGCTTCAAATGGGAGGAATGGGTGCTGAGAATAGTATAGAAAATAACGGGGTTTCTATATAGTTTTTGTACATATTTGTGTAAAATGGGAAATTCGTAGAAAATTAAAAATTAAAGTTATACACAACTTGTTGATGGCGTATTGGAAAATATGAACATATATTTCATTGGCTTGAGTTTGACATTAAACAGGTCATTTAAATTAAATGGATGTCATGATTGTGAACTTAATTGTATAAAGGCGGTAAAAAATTAGAAATTGTATTTTATGGTGATTGCAAACTCAAACCTTTAGGTATATATGTATACTATGACACGCGCAAGACTTTCTGGTCGTCCAATGGTGGTATGTTGACCTAGCCCAAAACGATAATGATTCCTATCAATTTAATCGATTTAAATAATCAACTCTGATCTTGTTGTCTTCAAGCAAACTAACATTTCTGTTGGTAAAAGGTGTTCTAAGCGTTCTAAGTTTTTGTTGGTAAAAGTGCATAAGCATCTAAATTTTATAATAATTGATGTTCTATCTAAAATATTATTAAAAATCATTGTTAATAGAAGGGAAACATTTTTTTCAATTAAAGTACATTACGGGCTGGTCCATGAATACAACGATTGCATTGCATAGGGAAAGAAATTCAGATTTTTCAATACAAAATAAAAAATCTAAAAATTTAATATTTGTTCCTCCAAAAATAATAATTAACCCTAGAGCCGTACATGGGGCACTCAGTGCCTCAAACGATTTTCAGAACAGTGCCTGTATGCGTGAGAAGGCCAAGAATAAAACATGCCATTTTCGTATATTGGGGCACACATTGCCCCGTATAATCATTAAGGATTTTATATATAAAACGGCCAAATTCTTCATATTTCCTCAGTTTTTTCAGCCGTTCAATGCTAATCAGATACATACAGATCTTGTAAAAGAATATGTATAATAGACCTTCAACTTCAGCAAATTATTGAAGATTTACCTTAAGTTGATAATCAACAAGCTCTGCCGAATACCAACCGGAAACACAACAAAACGCAGCTCCGTTGGTTGAACGCAATCGGGAAATGCGCTACACCCCACAGAATAAGAAATTTCAGCAAAATTTGATGGTCGCTTCCCTCTAATTCTGAGCAAAATAGAGCGACTATCGCAAAAACTGCCAGAAAAATTTTATTGCATTGTGGAATGGAATAAAGTAGACATACCGATATCAATCGTCGAAGCTATTATCTTAGATGCAAATATAAAAGGTGAACGATCTTAAGAAGATGTGATATTGGAAATGTATGCATACATATACATATATCAATTTTATTATATGCCAGAGCCGAAAAATCTTGTTCGGTACAGGCAAAGAGCTGTGATATCTCTAGCCAAATTGGAACAAATAACTCGTTTTATGAGGTTCGATGATACAAGTACTAGATCAGCTCGCTTACAGTTGGACAAATTAGCTGCTTTCCGCCATGTGTGGAGTTTATTTCAAAAAAACCTTGCAGAGCACTCTATCCCGCCCAAAGAGATAACTGTTGATGAACAATTGGTTACCACTCGAAGGAGATATAGCTTCAAGCAATTTATCTCCAGCAAAAAGGGGAAGAACCGGATACAATTTTTTGGCTTTTTGATGCTACTGCGAGAAGAACAGAGAGCTCGAAATATTTCTATCGACGTCGTGCTTCGCCTCAGTGACCGTTATCTCGATAAAAGTTTCAGCATCACCCTGGATAATTTTTTCACAAGTATTCCTTTGGCGAAGGAGTTAACAACAGGAGAAGCAACTATGATTGGCACAATACGATTTAATAACTTGGAATTGCCTAAACAGATTACGGATTCGAATGAGATAAAACGTAGAGAAACATATTCTCCGAGAACATGTGTCTTGCCAATTATGTAAGCAACACAAAAAAAACCGTTTTGCTTCTCTCTACAGCACACGCTGATATAACTATAGATGCTGACACCCGAAAACCGCAAGTTATTATGGACTACAATGACACAAAAGATGGTGTTGATACGTTCGATGAAATGAATCGCTTATAATATATTGGATGTAGCTGCCCTTTGGGCCTTTCGAATATTTAAACTTAGTAATCCAAGCGAAAATTATTTTTGAAATCGTAAGCCACAAAGTTGTCAGAAGCAAACATTCAAAACAGAATTGCAAAAGGTTTACTACACAAGTCAGTCAAATCAGCTAATTGGTTACGAGATTATGAACATTACAATATTCCAAGAAATTCTAAACAATAAAATAAAACAAAGATATGAAGCCTGCAAGCGAAACCGAAAAGGGCTAAGGGGTGATACAAAAACTACTGCTGTTTGCGATGTCTGTCGCACCTCAAACTTGCTCCAAACACTAAGGTATGTGAACAGAGTTAAGCGCAGATCCAGTGACTGATGTGGAAGAAAACTGTAATTTGAATAACTTGTCTGTGCAATCCACTTTCTCTTCAGAACTCATTCACCAAACTAAATGGGAATCGGTTTAAAAAAATTTGGTTTATTTTAGACCATGGTTTGAATCGTTTTAGACCAAATTTTTTCTGAAATTTCATATTATTCACTTGGTTTAACAAATTTACACCTAAATGTTTAAACCAATTGGCCGACAAACCACGATAAGCCACGTCGATTTTAAACCGTGCTCTGACGGCCGAGTTATGAACATTTTCGTTGGTTTAATCCATGTTTTATATTATTCACTCATTTTTCGTTCGATCGTTTTTCAGTTTGTTGGCGTCGGCCAAATCTAGTGAGGTTTCAGCATTCGCAGAATTTCCATCATTTTGGCGATTTTTGCGATTTTTGTCTGGCTAGTTAACGGAGTATTTACTGGATGGATGTTCGTTCGATCGCAATGAACTCACAAGGTTCGCAATGTCTGCGATTGATGCCTGGAACAGAAACATAAACAACAAGTGAAAAACAAGTAAAAAACAAAAATCGATCAATTGTAAATACTGTGTTCTGCTGTAATGTGGTCAGTGCCACATCCCGTAATTGGGATTGCTTATACGTTTGATCGCAAAATCTTTCCGTTTGATTACCAATTCCTTCTGTTTCACGTCTGCGCAGAGAGAGTGTAATTCGTTACGGCGACGATTCTCATCTGCTATTAAGTGAGCTTTCGATTCATAATATTTGTCACAAGGCACTTCTGATTAGTTGGAGCTGCCCGATTTGCCCATTCTATTGAGTCGATAATCTCATATCAACAGTTCGACTGACAGTCTTATTCGATGAAAATTCAAGTGCAGAATTCGATTGAATTTCAAGTGCGGAGTTCGATTGAATTTCAGGTACGGAAGTCGATAAAAATTCATATTCGGGAATCGATTGAACTCGATTGCCGTTGATTCTGGTTGACTGGCATTGTTTACATCACCAACTACGTTTGGCGACAGTGCTGTGCCCTCCGCCAAAAACCAGCGCATCGCTGTCTGTTGGCCAATCACAAGGGCGGCACTTTTTACTCTAAGGAAGGTGAAAGGTAGCGATACACTTGACTTTCCCCGTTCATTTTACGGCAATAAATTAAAATTATTTTACATAACATATAAAATTAAAAAAGCCAATGGATCTCTCAAACCTGTCTGCCACAACTTTTTTCTGCTAGTCGGTACATTACACTTTCGAACTGGACAATTACTAGCAGAAAATCGCGCAGGCAATAGAATGGCCGTCAAATTTGAGGAACGTAAGAAAAGATTGTTAATTTTTTTAATTAGAATTGCATTACTGACGCGGTACTGTTGCAAGACGACAATACCTCAGTGGCGATCTATCTATTAATAAAATTTGGAAAATGTATATTGAAGCTAATCCGGATGAACAAGTAACGCTTTTAGTTAAAAGCTTATTTCTTCCTATTGGCCAGCGTTGCATTAATTAAAAGTATCTGATTTCAAGAGTACGAAACAGCACGCGATTTAGTTTAATGGTTTCGAACGAAACGAAATATCTTGCAATCAACTCAATGCTTTAGCAGTTTCTAAATATATTGATAAAGCATCACAAATTTTGAGTATAAGTTGTAAAATAACATGAATCTCGAAATAATCTCAAAAATGTCGAATTATCCGTAAATATCTTAAATATTTTAGAAAATTCTCGTATATCGGATTATCAGTTAGTACGTAAAATAAAAGCAAATACTATACGCACTTATTACTGCCATGTAATATGTAAATAACCTGGTCATTCTTGAATAATTTCGAATAACCTAGGAAAGAAAAAGTTCGGTCTACTCATCAGGTAGCTACGACCCAACTACTTATTGACTTAGCGAATTATATTCACTAAATAAAAACTCAAGGAAAACTTTCATTTCTGTGTGTTTCATGCCCACACAAAGAGAAGTTTGCCTGTTTTAAAATCAATAAGATTCTTTCGGCTTTTTATAGACAAAATATATTAACAATAATGGTTATTACTATTGTTAAAATATATTTTTATTGATTTTAAAACAGTCAAACTTCTCTTTATTTTCAAATTTCATAGGAATGCCCCGTTTTGAAAATTTGAAAGGGTGGTCTACTTTAGGCTCAATCTGATCTTGATTTTGAGTTGATATTCGAACGCTTGATAAATCTTGTGGATCCCATTAAACGTGGGCCATTCCGCGGCTGCGGGTGCTGCGGATACCTACTAGTTACGCTACTGTGTCAAACTAGCCTACTTTCGAATGCTATATTTCGAACAAATATGTTAAGTTTCAAGACCCCTTTAACCGACATTTGCTCGACTTGCCTGCAGTTGAAAGAAAATTTAAAAATACAACCAGATGCAGCAAAAACGTAAGTTTTAATAACAAATCATATCTATAAACTGTGTAAAGAATTTTTCGAGCTATTAAATTTCGAAGATGATGGGTGGTTGACAATTTTATTCGATAGCCAAAAGAATATGGTGCTGTAAAAAGTTGCGTACCAGGCCGCTTACTACAGTCGGCAGCTTTATTTATATCTCTTCGGGATAATAGTTGGCGCAACTCTCTCTCGACTAACAACAGAAAATATATTATTGTACCACTGAACTGAGAATGTTCATCAAAAAGGATTCGACGAGATTTTGTCATGTGTGTATCATCGGCTCTTCAACTTGAATTTACGAAACAAAATCAACTATCCGCTTAGTTTCGGATGGTTGCGCTGGTCAGAACAAGAATAGTACGATGGTTTGCATGCTATTTTACTGGCTGGTATCACAAGCTCCGTTAGCAAGTGGAACTAAATATTCCCTGTTGCAGGCCATTCTTTTATTCCACCGGTACAACGATTTTCAGATAACCGGAAACAAAATTTTCAAAAGTAAACTATTACATAAAATTAACAAGGAGGTATGTGAGGTATATAAAGCATGTGTTGGTACAACTGCCTTCATCAGCAATATCATCAGAATTATTCCCAGTTACATCATTAAACGACATTCTTAACGGAAATCCAAAAGTTTTTCATTTGAAGTCAGCGAAATTCCACTCTTGGACAACTTCCACCTTCAATATAATTTTTCTTTTACGATTTCGAAGATTTAGTAGGTCGTTGTAATAATATGGAGGTTTGTTAAGATTAACCTTTCTAATAGAAATTGGGACAAACCTGTGGAAGCCAATGAATAAAATTTCATAGAATATTTGCCCATCACTGCGCATCATGTCCACCTAACCTAACCTACTATCAGCACGTCTAAAATAAAAAAAATAAAAATTTAATTGAATTACAATTGTTAATTGGAATGAGACAACAAAAATTCTGATGTGTTTAAATTGATTTCCATTGATTTATGGTTGACATAATTTGATGATGTATGGAATTGGTGCTACATTTATCATACATTGATTAGCTGAATTTAAGAAAAATAAATCCAGAAATGATTCTTATAAGGAACGACGCAGTTTATATCATCATCATACCAACAGTTTGTATATGTCGTATAAACTTCAGACGACGACCTTGGTGGGATGTATACGCCATTAATGCAAAACAAATTCTTGAAGATACTTCACCTTCGCACATAAAATTTCAATGTTGGACCACTGTCAATAGACGAATGAACAGCGATCAGTTCACCTCCCTCACTTGTTTTGACACTATTTAGTGGCGAGCGATCACACCTGTATACAATGCAGTCTGCAGAAAAGTACTCAGAACAATATATGTATGTATATCAGAACTTAAATTGGTTTCCACAATTACGTATATATTGGGTACAAAGAAGCGATGATAAAGCGAAAATGCCCCACAATTGGCATCCGGAATTTGAAGATTATTTCTCATAAACTCTTTAAATTCGGTATCAGTAATGGAAGGCTTAAGCCTTAATACAAATAGCCATTTACGTGGTGGAATAGCTCATAGATGTATTACAAGATATAACAATTTTGTTTAAGAATTTTGTTTTGGAAAGCCGATTTTTTATAAAACAATGATTGTTTTGGTAAAATTATTAGTTCCCCAGTATTGCACTCCTATGTATTATTAATTAGGTTTTCACTGTTATTTGTCTCTCTAACCGGCACAACCTGACCTGAAGTTACTTTACCGCCATTAAGTAGTACCTATTGTACATTCATATGAAAGCAGCTCAATGGACCTTAATGAAAACCTCTATAAAGTGTGACCTTGAATTTGACCTTGAGGTCAAATGGTAAGGTGACTTCAAGGTCAAGTTGTATTTTTAAATGGAATCATCTATTTTGGACTCTGGATTCTGAAAACGCGTGAAATTCTTCGTTAAGCCATAAAGTATCATGATAGGGATCAAAGGCCATTTCAAGGTCAGGTTATTTAACCCATTGCCGCAAACGATGGCTAAAGCCGTATTTCGCCTACATATCACCAAAAATTGGACGGCTATAACCGTCGTTCGCGGCAATGGGTCAATAATAATATCAAGTAATTTTTTATTCTTTACAAAAAATAAAGAACCAAACGATCAGTCTTTTTTACTCAGATTCAGAGCACATGCTGCGGTATGCTCCTGCAAGCATTCATGGTTTGTTACATCATATTTTCGCTAGTTGTGGAGCCTTTGCGCAAACTGTATTTTTAAATATTCTCACAATAAAAAAATCCGGGGTCGTGAGATCTTGGGATTGGGGGGGGGGGGGGGGGGATTCAACATGATTATTATCACGTCCAAAACTTATCCACCGAATTGGGGTATCTTTGATTTAAAAATTGTTCAACCGCTAAACTTCTATGAGCAGGAGCCTCATCATGCTGAAACTACATGTGTGCTCTTATTTTAAATCCACATCAACTAAAAGATCCGGTAATGCATTTGCCAACAAATTAAGGGATGTATCTATCTGGGTTAAGAGTAGCATAAAAAATAAGACTCAATGAAATCATTAATGGGTAAGGGTCTATCTTAGGCCCATTATGTTTTACTGTTTGCATCAATGATGTTTTCTTGCTCCATTTATCTGACAAACTTCAATTTTTTGCGGATGATGCGGTAATTACATATGATGCTTTCAAAATTATGTTGCATTAGCTGTTGGGTCAGAATTATGAGATATGGATGAAACCGAATCCTCCTTGCTGTTTCCCTTGGTTGCCAGAATGCAATTGAATTTGTAGAGTTGAAATATGGGTGATCTAAATTGGCCATAGCGAGGATTACTAGAATTCGTAGATCGTTCCGCCCAACAGTTAGAATTCTAAGACATTGCCGGATTCTTCGAGGCTCTTGCCTCTCAGACTGATCGATTCTGGCTATCACTACATGACAGTCACTACATTTCACTTCGTCAGTAGTCCGGCAGTTTTACAATCAATTAATGACAAATGCTTGCAAAAGTATACCGCAGCATGTGCTCTTATCAACTGTTCGAAGCTTTGAACGAAGAATACACAACTGTGTACTGATAATCATGGAGAAATATTTGAACATTTAATTCGGTGAAATGTTTTTATTTTTTCACTTGAATTTGCTTCCCCAAAATGGGACCTAAAAATCCATTTTACTACCTCCTCGTTGTGGGTTCTGGACATCGAGTTTTTAACCGACCGCGACGATTGGACACAGGAAAGTGTACTCAAGTAGTGCTGCTCTATCCTAATCCTAAATCATATTTTCATGAAAAAGAATCCTATTAAAAATTTATTGTGGTTCAAACCTCAAAAAACATTATACACATTTTTTGATTAAGAGGAACAATTTCATTAAAATTCTAATATTTATCTTATGGCTTTTGGAATAGCTTTTATAATATGAATCTGAGTAAAAAAGACTGATTGTTTGGTTCTTTATTTTTTGTAAAGAATAAAAATTACTTGATTTATTTTTAAATAACCTGACCTTGAAATGTACTTTGATCCCTATCATGATACTTTATGGCTGAATGTAAAATTTCATGCGCTTTCAGAATCCAGAGTCAAAAATAGATGTTCCCATTAAAAAAACCGACTTGACCTTGAAATGACCTTGAAAGTAGATCCCTATCATGCTACTGTATGGCTGTACGTAGAATTTCACGCGCTTTCAGAATCCAGAGTCAAAAATAGATCCAACTAAAACATCCAACTTGACATTGAAAGGTGACCTCAAGGTCAAATTCAAGGTCATCATTCGATTTACTCTAAAAATTCAACATTCCCCTGGGAATTATTTGAGTGGTTCTTTTAAAATGGGCAATTTGTATATGGCAAATCCGTTTGGTTTTCTCGCCTCATTTAAAAATATAAAAAATGTAGATGCACGATAATGCACTTTTGCCATCAAAATGTCATTGACAACCCGTAACAATCCTATTTCAGACAATCCATCTGGACAAAATCCATTTTTGTCATAATCCTCTTTCGACAAAATCAAAGAAAAGGCCATCCAATCCATCGTTTTTGTTACTTTTACAAGCCCGAGCTACAAATGGGATGTATTTGGTATCTTTTTGGTCGTTGCTGCAAATTTCCTTATGATGTTTAAAACCCCGGGAAAAAAATAACGAAAAACATCTGCAGAACACATAACTGTGAAACACAAAAAAGAAAATGTTGTAATACGAAAAGTTTCGAAAAATACGAGAATCATTCAAATTCACGATTTTCGCAAGAACTTAATTTTAAAAGTATCAAAAATGTTGACTGACTTGTGGTGTAAATTCAAGAGCGCGAATTAATTTTGAAACCCCGACCACAACGCAATTTGAAACTAGTGCCAAAATTTGTCGAAATCATTTTTTTTATAATTCTCACAAAATTGATAGTGGATTGTACGTAGTGTCATGAATGGATTTAGTCTATATGTATTGAAAAATTACGAAAATGGATTTTATCAAAATGGATATTGTAAAGATAGATGATCATCATGTCTTCAGGCGCACCCATTGTTTTAATAATGTGATTACAGCCCTATAGACAGACTATGGTTTAATAAAACCGATTTAGTGAATTTTCGAGATTAGCCGTAGTTAGATTTACGGTATATATGCTTTATTTTGAGCTTAGTGATTAAAACGACGTAATAGGACTGTATAAGTTTGACAAATATTATGAAAACAATAACAGTTTAAGTGTATTTACCGTAATTTAAAACGAATTGAATAATGTATGTATGAAAAAATTTATTATCGAGATATGCATAAATTATTTTACGAAAATAAGCCTTCGGTTTTCCGCTATCAATGGTAATGCAACAGAGCTATGCTACGTGACTTTTTTGGACAAGAATTAGGCGAACTTGTTGTGAAAGCGTTTACTTTTAACAGGATTCTACCATTTGCCACACAGACAGCAAACAATTATCATTTTGCGTCAAACGTCTCGTGAACGTATCATGTGAAATTGGGCGATATTCGCCCGAACACAACACATTTTTAGTAGGGCTATCTGGAAAGAAATGTATATAACAGCCGTCCTTGTCTAAATATGTAAGCCAGCATTCACAAAAAATTGCAAATTCGATCGATAAACTACGCCACGTCATTAATTTTGTAGAATTTTGTTTTTGTTACTGAGTTACTCAACAAACAAACAGTTTTTCGACTAATTTTTGGATCAAAAGTCCAATGGTATCATTTCGACTACTGTTCCGGTTAAATAACTTAAATTCAATTCAAGTTTCAATAAAATTCAAAATACCCGAGATATTTGTGAAAACGTGACCACAGCATCCTAAAAGGAGTAAAAAGATCCTTTTTTTTTTGTTACCACAAAAACTACAAAAACCGTTCGGCGTACTTCGGCACTCATCAAATTCTTAATCTACTTTAGCTGGACTATTCCGTTTTACTCGAATTTATTGTTTAAAAAGAATGAATTAAGTAATCAACTATACGTATGTCGACAGGAAATTGTCCGTGAACAACTCAGCCGCTATTTGTGAAAAGGTGACCGCGACTCCCTGAAAGGGGTTAAAACTCCGCTTTTCGACTCTTTCCCCATTTTTTCGAAACACTATCTCTTGACTAATTTGTTTCCTATATAAACCTTAATTCTGTTGGACTATTATAAGCAAATAATAAAGGCTGCCAGTTTCATAAAACAATTATGTTAACATTGAATGAATTATGTTAGATTTCAATTTCACGCGATTTAAAACAATTTTGTTAATTCGAAACCCGGTTTGATATACGCTGCTATTATTTTGTCAATTTAAACAATTTTCCCATATTTTTCTAGCATGACATTTTAATGCAATGTCATAAAGATTCAATATTAATAATACTACGTAGGGAACTTATCCAAAGCGCATGAATCTCGATAATATATTGAAATTAAATATTTAAAATATTCCAAAATTGTTGAAATAAAAAAATGGTTTGAAAACAAATTGGGTGAAAAAATATTTCCTCGAAATGGGGTCAATGAATTGAAATTAGTGTTTGTATATACTTATATAGGCGGATACGACTTGTATCGGTGGGTGACATTGACCATATAATTGAAAAGTTGATATCGATTTTTGAGCAATGCGGTATACCAATATAAACGTTTCAGGTTAATGTCCTTTACAACCTCGTGAGTTATATTTCGGTTTAATAGTGCTTGGCTTACAAAATATTTAGGTGTCGAGAAGCTTTAAACGTTACAATGTTTTCCTTTTTTTTCCAATTTATATAATTTGCTCATAACCGCATAATGGATACTTTCTACAACAAAACCATTATTACCATAATAACAGTAATACTTATATTCATGAAAATATATTTAGAAAGCTTTTGAAGGGGACTCTTAAGTAAAATGTGAAAGAATGTTTGGTATAAGAAAAGCTTTCAACCTTAACCCAATAGTATTACATAATTTGTATTGTTTTAATGTTACTTTAATACGAAATTTATAAATTGCCCGCTTTTCGCGATGTGAGTCAAAACGAGCTGTACAAAATTTTCAAGAAGCTCATACATACAATAAAAGCGCACGAGAGGGTGAAAGCAAATCAATATACTTTATAAGGAGTTATTTTTTTGTTTCTTGTTTTTTTCCCAGGAAAATCTTTAATCGCTTTTTTTGCTTTATTGTTGCATATACGTATAGAAGAGAGTATATAAGGTATAAAACATTACTTTAACCTTTTTTAAAACGTATTCGTTTTAATTATTTTTAGCTTTGTGTTATGAATTTTCTTTGTTTTCAAGATTTTTTACCTTGAAGCATAATTTTTATGTTATTGTTGTATATAGCGGTACAAATATTTCGTCGTTATATCAAAATGATTGCGCGGTTAATTCACAAGAACTTTCAAACTATTATTTATAGTTGATTTAATAGCGGCGGAGAAAAAATAAAATACTTGACGAACAATATATTTCCACGTAGGTACTTATCATACGTATAAGAGTCAACAACATTTATGAATCGTAAACATACTTTTTTATGGGTTGTTCCAATCATTTAATATATGTATATGTACGGAAAGATAAACTAACAAAATGGAAGATTGTTTAGAGTTCATCACTTTAAAAAAGATTAAGGTTGGAGATGAATCGATCAAAGAAAAAGTATAGAGCATTTGTCACTAGATGTCACTACACAATCAAACAAATATTACTGACGTTTTTCAAAAAGGGGCAACCAAAAGCAATTTAATTATGACGTATTAATAATAATCACTATTATTACACGAACATAGTTTTATTTATGTTTAAAAAATGCGCACCTAGTGACACCTAGTGGCATTATGTGAAAGTTGCTTATGTTTTCGAAGTTTTCCGAAAGATGGTAGCTCTTACGGTTTTAGAAAATTTAACAGTGCGACATGATTTATTGACACTAGGTAAAGTGATTTCAGTGCCATCTATGATTATGCATATTTTGGAAAGTGTTTTATAAGACAAAATGTGACAGTTAAATTCTTCAGAGCAATAGATTATGTTTAAATGACAAATTTTCTTAAACCGCATGAGGTACCATCGTTTAGAAAACTCCGAAACCACAAGCAATTTTCACATAATGCCACTAGGTGTCACAAAATATTTGGTATCAAAAATTGTATGACATTTTAATGTGTGCATTTTGTAAACATAAACAAAAATAAGTTCGTGTTATAAAGGTGATTATTATTAATACGTGATAATTAAATTGATTTTGGCTGTCCCCTTTTGAAAAACGTCAGAATAATTTTTTGATTGTGTAGTGACATCTAGTGACAAACGCTCTGTACTTTTTCTTTGATCGTGCTGCCTCTTTCGGAAAACATGATCTATTGTCATCAAGTTTGAATTCTTTAATAACGATTATTTGGAACTGAATAAAACAACAAACATTCCGTAACACAAGACAATTGTATTTTTTTTTTGAGAGCTGAATCATTGAAGGAAATAAATATTCAATTTTAAACATGGAATTTCATTACGTTAATACGAAATAGAAATAGAATAGAAATAGAACAGAAATAGAATAGAAATAGAATAGAAATAGAATAGAAAAAAAATAGAAATAGAATAGAAATAGAATAGAAATAGAATAGAAATAGAATAGAAATAGAATAGAAATAGAATAGAAATAGAATAGAAATAGAATAGAAATAGAATAGAAATAGAATAGAAATAGAATAGAAATAGAATAGAAATAGAATAGAAATAGAATAGAAATAGAATAGAAATAGAATAGAAATAGAATAGAAATAGAATAGAAATAGAATAGAAATAGAATAGAAATAGAATAGAAATAGAATAGAAATAGAATAGAAATAGAATAGAAATAGAATAGAAATAGAATAGAAATAGAATAGAAATAGAATAGAAATAGAATAGAAATAGAATAGAAATAGAATAGAAATAGAATAGAAATAGAATAGAAATAGAATAGAAATAGAATAGAAATAGAATAGAAATAGAATAGAAATAGAATAGAAATAGAATAGAAATAGAATAGAAATAGAATAGAAATAGAATAGAAATAGAATAGAAATAGAATAGAAATAGAATAGAAATAGAATAGAAATAGAATAGAAATAGAATAGAAATAGAATAGAAATAGAATAGAAATAGAATAGAAATAGAATAGAAATAGAATAGATATAGAATAGAAAAAGAATAGAAATAGAATAGACATAGAGTAGAATAGAAAAAGAATAGAAATAGAATAGAAATAGAATAGAAATAGAATAGAAATAGAATAGAAATAGAATAGAAATAGAATAGAAATAGAACAGAAATAGAATAGAAATAGAATAGAATTGAAATAGAATTGAAATAGAATAGAATAGAAATAGAATAGAAATAGAATAGAAATAGAATAGAAATAGAATAGAAATAGAATAGAAATAGAATTGAAATAGAATAGAAATAGAATTGAAATAGAATAGAAATAGAATAGAAATATAATAGAAATAGAACAGAAATAGAATAGAATTGAAATAGAATAGAAATAGAATAGAAATAGAATAAAAAATAGAATAGAAATAGAATAGAAATAGAATAGAAATAGAATAGAAATAGAATAGAAATAGAATAGAAATAGAATAGAAATAGAATAGAAATAGAATAGAAATAGAATAGAAATAGAATAGAAATAGAATAGAAATAGAATAGAAATAGAATAGAAATAGAATAGAAATAGAATAGAAATAGAATAGATATAGAATAGAAAAAGAATAGAAATAGAATAGACATAGAGTAGAATAGAAAAAGAATAGAAATAGAATAGAAATAGAATAGAAATAGAATAGAAATAGAATAGAAATAGAATAGAAATAGAATAGAAATAGAACAGAAATAGAATAGAAATAGAATAGAATTGAAATAGAATTGAAATAGAATAGAATAGAAATAGAATAGAAATAGAATAGAAATAGAATAGAAATAGAATAGAAATAGAATAGAAATAGAATTGAAATAGAATAGAAATAGAATAGAAATAGAATAGAAATAGAATAGAAATAGAATAGAAATAGAATAGAAATAGAATAGAAATAGAATAGACATAGAGTAGAATAGAAAAAGAATAGAAATAGAATAGAAATAGAATAGAAATAGAATAGAAATAGAATAGAAATAGAATAGAAATAGAATAGAAATAGAATAGAAATAGAATAGAAAAAGAATAGAAATAGAATAGACATAGAGTAGAATAGAAAAAGAATAGAAATAGAATAGAAATAGAATAGAAATAGAATAGAAATAGAATAGAAATAGAACAGAAATAGAATAGAATTGAAATAGAATAGAATAGAAATAGAATAGAAATAGAATAGAAATAGAATAGAAGTAGAATAGAAATAGAATAGAAATAGAATAGAAATAGAATAGAAATAGAATAGAAATAGAATAGAAATAGAATAGAAATAGAATAGAAATAGAATAAAAAATAGAATAGAAATAGAATAGAAATAGAATAGAAATAGAATAGAAATAGAATAGAAATAGAACAGAAATAGAACAGAAATAGAATAGAAATAGAATAGAAAAAAAATAGAAATAGAATAGAAATAGAATAGAATAGAAATAGAATAGAAATAGAATAGAAATAGAATAGAAATAGAATAGAAATAGAATAGAAATAGAATAGAAATAGAATTGAAATAGAATAGAAATAGAATAGAAATAGAATAGAAATAGAATAGAAATAGAATAGAAATAGAATAGAAATAGAATAGAAATAGAATAGAAATAGAATAGAAATAGAATAGAAATAGAATAGAAATAGAATAGAAATAGAATAAAAATAGAATAGAAATAGAATAGAAATAGAATAGAAATAGAATAGAAATAGAATAGATATAGAATAGAAAAAGAATAGAAATAGAATAGACATAGAGTAGAATAGAAAAAGAATTGAAATAGAATTGAAATAGAATAGAAATAGAATAGAAATAGAATAGAAATAGAACAGAAATATAATAGAAATAGAATAGAATTGAAATAGAATTGAAATAGAATAGAATAGAAATAGAATAGAAATAGAAATAGAATAGAAATAGAATAGAAATAGAATAGAAATAGAATAGAAATAGAATAGAAATAGAATAGAAATAGAATAGAAATAGAATAGAAATAGAATAGAAATAGAATAGAAATAGAATAGAAATAGAATAGAAATAGAATAGAAATAGAATAGAAATAGAATAGAAATAGAATAGAAATAGAATAGAAATAGAATAGAAATAGAATAGAAATAGAATAGAAATAGAATAGAAATAGAATAGAAATAGAATAGAAATAGAACAGAAATAGAACAGAAATAGAATAGAAATAGAATAGAAATAGAATAGAAATAGAATAGAAAAAAAATAGAAATAGAATAGAAATAGAATAGAAATAGAATAGAATAGAAATAGAATAGAAATAGAATAGAAATAGAATAGAAATAGAATAGAAATAGAATAGAAATAGAATAGAAATAGAATAGAAATAGAATAGAAATAGAATAGAAATAGAATAGAAATAGAATAGAAATAGAATAGAAATAGAATAGAAACAGAATAGAAATAGAATAGATATAGAATTGAATAGAATAGAAATAGAATAGAAATAGAATTGAAATAGAATAGAAATAGAATAAAAATAGAATTGAAATAAAATAGAATAGAATAGAAATAGAACAGAAATAGAATAGAAATAGAATAGAAATAGGATAGAAATAGAATAGAAATAGAATAGAAATAGAATAGAAATAGAATAGAAATAGAATAGAAATAGAATAGAAATAGAATAGAAATAGAATAGAAATAGAATTGAAATAGAATAGAAATAGAATTGAAATAAAATAGAATAGAATAGAAATAGAACAGAAATAGAATAGAAATAGAATAGAAATAGGATAGAAATAGAATAGAAATAGAATAGAAATAGAATAGAAATAGAATAGAAATAGAATAGAAATAGAATAGAAATAGAATAGAAGTAGAATAGAATAGAATAGAAATATATTCTTGAGATTCACCAAAAAATTGCCGGTGACTTTAGTCTAAAGCAATTTATATTTTCGACTGAAATGATGTACATCACTAGAAAATCATATCATGGCCCTGTACCAAATAAATAAATATTCGTTTAATAAAAATATTTATATATAACGTGGGTTACGTTTATTAATTTTAAATAAGATTTGACAGCGATAAAAAATTGTGTCTTACACTAGACTTTCACCATAATTCTGATAGTTGGCTGGTTACCTAGTGCCAATTGTTCGAATAATTTTGCTCGCTTCTTTTTGTTTTAATAAGCAAAATATCAAATTTCGAGTAAATCTAGTTACTCAAATCGGAATAATAGTTTGGTTTACTTACAAGCAAGCATTGATTTTCCTTGAAATTTTGAAATTGATCGGAATTTGTTTCGTTTGGATTTTTGTTAGTTTGTATTACGTACTTAGCAAATTTGGGTTTAAAATAAAAGGAATTAATAAAAATTTGGTGTTGTATTATACACAGAACACAGGCCGACAAATAGTTTTCCGAGAAACCAGAAAGTACTTCAGAATTTCTCTGATGGCTCCGGTTTTCAAGATATTCTAACCTAAAAGTTTTTCTATATATTTGAGGTTATGTTATATCGGAAGGTAATTTTTTTAATAAAATCATTAATAAGGTCCTAAAGAACTAGTGTTCCTCTTCAAAACGCATTTTTATTTGTCCGGATATCTTTTTTCATCTTTGAGAAATCGTTTGTTGAAATTAAGAAGTTCGATTTATTTCTCGATTTTTGGAAAACAAAAGGACGGTAGGTTCACTTTGTATGGAATTATGTGGGTTTGGGAGCTTGTGGTGGTGATGAAAAATGTATGATCTTGCATTGCACATAGGGTTATGTGGATTTGAAATATTCTCGTGTCATTGTTTATTGGTATTTAATAAAAGATTGAACTTACCGTATATAGTGTCACGTAGGTGTGAGAGCTATAGCGATTATGATAAAAGATATATTAAGCTTGCTTTATATAGGGTTGTGTGTGTTTGGAAGTTGGTGGTTAAGGATGGTAAAGGATGTTTCAAAGACTTATTTTGAGTTTAATAAACAAATAGAAAAGTTAATGCGTCGAAGAATTATATTTATTCGATGCCTTTAATAAATATAATTAATATCAGCTACTTATTCTGATGCTTTCCACCATACTGGTCACTGTCGCATCTTAAAACTACAGTTTAGTTGAAACTTCCATTATAAATGAAGCATTTCCGCGAACCTGTCACTAAGATTATAGAAGTTGGTCTATGATGGACGCTGTGCTGTAACGAATTATAATTAATGGCATCAGTAACCAAACTCAAAATGATAAGACAGTAATTGATTCTTAAAATATGATGCCCGAACTGCAGTGCCTGTAAATTATTGATTGATTAAGATATACGTCCCATTCCGTACACCCGTTTACACATAACAAGACCGAAGGATATGAAAGGATTGTTAATTGGGAGGGACTCGATCCGGTTACAGACACCCAAGCGATCGATAGTTAGTAAACTTATTTATTAGTAAATATTATAGTCAAAATAGTTAGCACAAGACAACACAATTTATAAATTACAGCTTATTCATTCCTTGTTGATCCAGGCAGGTTGCTTTAATCTAGAATTAAGTATTGAACCCTGGGATTAAATTTTTTTACAGGTAACATACTTTTTTCCAATACAGCGCCCTCTGATGTAACCGCAATATCTGAAAAGCCTTAATTTTTTACTTAATTATTAATTGTGTTATATGTCCACTATTTTTGCATCGGCGGTTAGGAGATGGGAGATGCGAGATTTCGTTCCATCATCATGTTCCCAAGCGGTCACCCAAATTTGTCATAACCGTAGCAAATGTTGCTTGATATCTCTCTTCTCTCACCATCAAATTTGTTAATGACAAAATAGTTATCACAAGACAATACAATTTCTAAGCTACATGTCCGCTGGGTGCTTGGAGTTTCTGGATGCTGTGCAAGGTTTCTCCAGTATTTCTAAAAATCCTTATCGAAATTAATTAATTTTCCCTAACTTCTACATTAAAATTAAATTAAAGAATTATTTAAACTCTGAAACTCTCCTGTATAACTCGGAGATGACCTGACAATTAAATACAATTTGTATCCGCTATTTAAACTTTAAAACTACAGTTAGCTGAGCCTACTATTATAACTGAACTATTTCTGCGAACCTGCCAAATAAATAGGTACATTTTTAAATAGGTTTGAACCGGAGCGGGTTCGAGGTACGGGTTCGGGTTCGGTTCGAAACCCTGCCTACAACCATACCTTCCACTACCTTACTACCATTTAATCTTAATAAACTAACTGATAACTTCCTACATCACAACAATTCATTCCATTAATTCCCAATTTATACTCACATACCCCATTACTTGAAAATGTAAATGGTAAAACCTGCAAAACTCAAAAAGGTGCCACTTAACAGCTAAACTTGCTATGAGTACACGTAATTAGTTCAATATGCGCCACCATGGTCATTAATATCTCTGAAGTAAAGATAACAGAAATTATATATTTGCTGTAGTCATTTCATGATATGACTACAGCTATTTTCACGCCCATCACAATTTTAAACTGTGAAATTATAAAACCAAAACAAATATACATACATATATGCCGTTTTACTTTGGTAATTAAAATAGTAATTGGTGTAATAATAAAAAGCAATTTATGCTCAAAATAAAACCGAAAATAATTTCCTTTACTTTTGTCAGTTGACATTAAAAACTAAATAATACAAACAAACAAAAAAAAAAAAATCCAAAAATATTGCTAGAATAACCCGGTACGCAGCCTCTATGTTGCATTAAAATGCCCAATAGAACTTTCTAAATCCAAAACTATCAGAAACATCTAATTGAAAAACAAAACTATCAAACCCTGTTTAAACCATAAGCCCGTTACATTTATTATTTAATTTATTAAATTTATATTCGCATAATTATTCTGTATAATCAGGACAAACATATATTTTAACCAAAATTAAGCTTAAATCACAGATAAGAATAGACAGATGTGGATCTTGTATGGGCCATATTTACATTCCAAAATTTCAATACCAAATTCCAATCCAATCCTTTTAGAACAGGACGTACATTTCTGTCTCTTTTTATCTTTTTTTACGTATGGCTATTTTGATTATATCAAAGCAAACATAAACCAACTTCAAACAAAATTGTATTTTATAATATATACGTCCTGCTCTAAAAGGATTAGATTGGAATTTGGTATTGAAATTTAGAATGTAAATATGGCCCATACAAGATCCACATCTGTCTATTCTTATCTGTGCTTAAATCAAGAACTTTTAACTAACATAATTCAAGTTATATAAGTAAAATCATGGCATCCCATCTCCACCTAGATTATCCCTTTGACCTAAATATCTGAATTAATTAAGTCAATTAAATAAGTAAGTAAATAAATTAAATAAAAATCAACCTTATCGAACAGTTCATTCTTAATATAATTTCACAATTTTTTAATGTTGGTTGATACCAGCACCGGCTCCAGACATTTGAGCGCCCTGTGCAAGAATTGTTGGAGCGCCCCTGTTATTTTTTTTTTTTTAATTGATAAAAAAATTAATAATGAAATTGGGAGTTTAGTAAAAAAATAAAAAATAAAATTTAGAGCAAGTTGCAATCCGACTTTTTATTGGAAATATGTAGTTTTAAAACGGCATAGGCTCGAAAGAAGGAGTATCTACTGTAAGGATGTTAAAGTAGGGAATTTGTTAGAAGGAGGTTAGATAAATTTGAGATTAGTAGTATACACTATGTAATTTTATTTCGTTGCTTTTAGTTAATAATAATATGTAAGGGCAATAAGAATCAAATATTATAGTAACTAGGGGTATAGCCCGTCCTGCCACTGCCACCATCACCATTTGACCATTTGATATTTTTTTAACCGTTATTTTTTAGCCAAGTAGAAATAACTCGAAACTAAAGGCTTTTAAGGATTATTGTACTTTAAATAGACCTTAAACTAAAAGAGTAAGGGCTTTTAAGGACGATTTTACATGCGTTGGGGCATCAAACAAAAAATCTTACAGACAGAAAAAAAATAAAAAAATCGAAGTAGGCTGTGTCATCAACACGGCCGTAGGTGTTTTGCGTAATAGCGTTTATAACATGTTGAGATTAATTATTTTAATTTAAACTAAATTATCTGCCATATTTTTTATGTACAAATTAGCATCAGAATTACTCAAGTCAGATGGGGCATTCTCTCGCTATAGTGCGGTCAATTCCTGTAAATCGCTATTTTTTAGATTCAATTAAAATTAAAATTAATGTGTAGATTAATTATTTTAATTTAAAAAAAATTAACCACCACTGTTTCTTTACGCAAAAATTGACTTTAGAAGTGCTCGGATCGGATGAGCCATTCTTTCACTACAGTTATTGAAGGATTTAAATCGCGCGAAATCATTCGCTAATATTATGTGTGAGGCATAAAGCGTAAGGACCAACCCAAGAAATCATACATTTAAATTAAAGGTAATGCTTACAGTTGATTAGTAATTGCCCACAACCAAGGGAAAAATTTCTTGTCAATTTTCGGAACATGCGGTGTAAGATGTTATCACGTCAAAAAAATATAAATTGAAAAACAAAACTAAAATGCCGTGGCCAAAATCGAACCTTGAACTTTAGCCGCTCTAGTCCAAAATATTTCTACTAAGCCACCATATCAACCTAAGGAAATTTATTTAATTTTCATTCTTATATTGTTTCGAACATAGCGTGCTTTGAAGTTTATGACAGAAAAAAAATTTGTTACCGAAAAATTCTCATGGCGTACTACAACTCATAATTTAAACGTTTTTAAATAATTTGTTGTAGTGTTTAATCATAAACGCGGACCACGTATTTTCTTGTGTAATTAGTAATTACTGTAACAACTAAAAAGCGGAATGTTTAATTTAAAGTAAAATATTTGGTCATTACATGAATACTAAAAAAAATTCTAATAATAAAAAAAAAATTAAATTGGCCGAGAATCGAACCGAAGACCTTTGTCGCTCTAGTCCAGTGCTTTACCACTATGCCACAAACAATATTAAATTTTACTTTTAATTTGCATTGTTAAATTGTTTTATTTTTGCAAAGCGTTCTCGTTTCAGTGCTTTTCAAGTTCTTCTTGTTTTGGTAGATTTTTTAGAAGTTCTTTGGCGACTAAAATAGCTTTCTTCAAACTGGTTTATTTGTAATCATTGAAAAAATTAATATATCCTTTGATTAAATCCGCGGTTTTGCTGACATCGATATTTTGACCCTGCATAGATTTACTGACAATATTTATTTGAAACAAAACGTCATAACAAATGATCAACGATACAAGAAAATTAAAGTCGTTTAATTGACGAGCTAAACTGAACGCTTCGTGTGCTATTTCTATATCGTGCTTCTCTTCCTTCTCACCAAGTTTAACAAGTGTATCGTGAACATCTCCAATTTGGTAACGAATAGCCTTAACACTAGAAATTTTTGCTTGTCAACGTGTGTCGCTAAGTCTTTTTAATGTCAATGATTTGACATGATCGGTTAATATTTGCCAACGATTAGCAGACGCGGTGAACAATGAATAAAGCCTTCCCAATATTTCAAATAATGACAAGGACTTTAAAGACGATTTAGCTGCGTCGCATAACACCAGGTTTAAGTTGTGGCATCCACAGGTCATCAAAAATGCCAATGGCTTTTGATTCAAAATTCTCTTTTGAACTCCACTGTGTTTGTCTTTCATATTTGCACCATTGTCGTATCCTTGACCTCGGCAGTATTTCTATTCGATTTTATTTTTTTTTCAACAAATTTAAAATCGTATTGGATAAACTTTCACCGCTAGCATCAGATGACGCAGTAAAACCTAAAAATCTCTCACATATCTCGACTTTATCATTTGATAAATCAACAAATCTTATAGTCAGAGACAATTGCTCTACATATATGACTGATATCCGGAGTACAGTCAGCAATGATGGATAAATATTTGGCATTTTGAATACATGAAATTATTTTTTCAGAATCTGACGATCTGGAAGAAGTACAGTTAAACCTGTTTTTGTGCGGCCTTTTTTTATGCGATTTTTTTTTATGCGCTTTTTTTGTGCGATTTTTTTTTTCTATGCTATTTTTTTGTGCGATTTTTTTTTATGCGGCGAAATTCGACCGAATTCCGAAAAAGCTTAAATGCGAATTTCGAATTCCGTTTTTTTTATTTTCGTCAAAATTTGCAATCCCTAAGTAATACTCATCAATCTATTAAAAACATTTTTCCAGCGCTCTGTTTTCTTTTGAATTACAAATTGTTTCGCTCGATCGATTGTTGATCCTGGTTTCAGTCTTGATTCCGTTTCTACCCACGTTTCATAAATTATATGATTTGGGCTAGTTTCAAATAACCTAATCGCTTTAGATATATGTGGATCCAATTATTGTAATCTACATCTGCTTAACTTGATTTCGAATTCGTACCAACTCGATTAAAACATAAACAACAGAAACAAAGTACACGGTCAGCAGTTTCAGAATATATATCATCGCGGTACACGTTCGTTATTAGAAAGTACACGGAAGTAATGATTATTCGAGAAATGACAGTTGGTTGCATCTTTAGGATATCGTGTAAGTAAAAACTTGCCTGGGACCTTGAACGACCAAATAATCAGTAATTTTATTGTTAAGAGTTTTAGGCCAAAACGCTGGATCTGAAAAATGCCTTAAGTTTAAGTTTGCAGAATCGTCAACGTTTAATTGGTCGGATACAGATGGGGAAATCAGCTGATCTTCTATTGAAGGGCTTTCGATAAAATATTCGATCGAAGGAACTTCTGACATGCGAATTATCAATTTCATAAACCTCAATACATTAAAAAATTGGTCTTACCGAAATACATATGTATGTATATGTAAATAGTAGTGACATGGTGACATTAGAATGCAATACAGAATGATAAAAAATTTCTTATTTTATATTCAACATTTAGCAAGTTCCATAGAGTGTAAAATACGATTTTGCGCCCCTAAAAGTTTTGCGCCCTGTACTGTACGGCCGCACACGTCGATCACCTCTCGAGCCGGGCCTGGTTGATACAATAAAATATATAAAAGAAACAACACAGTTTTACACGATTCATATCACATATAGGTACTTACCAATATATGTGGTATCAAACTACCTGTATAACGACACATAAACAGTACCATTATATATTTTTTACCACGGTTGCTTAATGTTCAATAACATAAACATTTTACTTTTTATATATTTTACTATTATTATTAATAATTATTACACTTAATATTATTTTATATTTATGTAATACACTAAACAACACAACACAAAAACTAAAACATACATATAAAACAAAAATAAAATAAAATTAAATTAAATTTATGAAGAAGACGACCAAAACACATTTGTCCTCTTCGAGCGTCAACGACCGACCAACATACGATTTTTCAAAGATAAAAAAATAATTCTGGACAAATCCAAATGCGTTTTAAAGAGTAAGAGTTTTTTCGATTAAAATTCATAAAAATTGGAAGTAATTCAGAAACATGTATGTTTACAGAGCATTCACAATGAAAAAACTTTTTACTTTTGACTTACAAAGGCCCCTATGTGATATGTAGTGAAAATTGGGCCCCTCGTTTTTGTACTTTCGCATGAAGATAGAGCCTTGAAATTGAAATATATGTTTAATCACATCTTTCGAAACCTGTCTGCAAAATATGAGCGGCAGCCTTTTCTTCGTTTTCCAGAAACTGAATTTTTACTAGACCAATTTTTACATGTGTAAGCATAGGAAAGCATAGAACAATGGCATTTTACATATGTTCGCATTGAGATACAATTTTGATTTTTCACATATATGTTATATAAGAATCGTAGAACAACATACTAAAAATTCTCTAGCAGCCCCTTCTTTGTTCGCATACAATTGGACTAAAAAAATTATTTTTATGCAAGAGATGTCAGATACACATTGTTTGGTAGCAGTATAAACAATAAAATCAAACACTTGAAAACTTTCAGGCACAAATTAAACCAATTTATTTGTTTCTAAAATGTTACACTATTCTATACATTTGTTCTTATGATTTTGTCAGTTTCACGTCTAATAATTCAGCAATGCAAAAGTCGGATAAGGAATTCACAACCCGATGTCGACCTGCATCTAAAAGCAAACAAAAACAAATTGATGAACCATTCTAAATATTAATAATTCATGTAATTTGTACTTAACTTATAGTAACTATTTGTTGATAGTATCCATTAAATGTATTGCCAAAATTCTTGTAATTATTTTATAGTCTAAATAATATTGTACTTTATTTATTGTAAAGTTATGTTGTAAGAGAAAATTGAGGTTACTATTTATTTGCTAAAAATATGTATCTGTCATGTTGACGCACAAAATCTAATCTAGTACAATTTTTACATCACATTTAGTTTCGAGACATATCGAGAAATTTATAATAATATCGAAAACCAAACAGAGATAAATATAAAAAAGAGAAGAGTTAAGCAATAGTGATGTTTCAATTGCAATAGAAGAAAACGTAAACGTTTTTTTTCTGGCATTCTGTGTCTTTATGTCAACCACGAACAATTACATAATTAATCGAGAGCT
Organism: Tipula helvola; assembly: GCA_963556165.1. Taxonomy (NCBI): domain Eukaryota; kingdom Metazoa; phylum Arthropoda; class Insecta; order Diptera; family Tipulidae; genus Tipula; species Tipula helvola. The sequence goes on from OY744481.1 coordinate 42,687,509, forward strand.
TTAAATACAAAAATTTTATATTCCGGCTCGAGTTGTGATTTGAACTGTTTGTATATTTAATAAAAATAAGTTTTGTCAAGTACAATACAAATCAAGCCTTTTATTTAATAAAAACCAGCGATAAGAAAAAAAATACAGTCCACAAAAATAAATTGGGTGAATTGATTGGTTCGCGTGTTGCACATATTGAATTGTGGTCCTTCGAGCCGGATATGAAGGCAAAATCGTTAAGTGAAAATTAAATCATCCAGAGCGGCGAGAAATTAACTTGTAATTTAAAGTACGAGACAGTGATTTGTGAATAATTAATAATTGAACGCCATTTTCCAACAATAATTACTATTGTTCTGTGTGAAGAAAAAAAACGTGGAGACGCCATCTTGTCGAATGTTTAGCGTCTGTAAAATTCTAGAACCATTAACAGTATCTAGTTAATCCCAGCGAGGGAGTAACAAATCAATCGAATTTATGTCGGTACAACTCTAGAAAGACATCATAATACGGATTATTCGAGTTATACACAACGGTGAAATTATCAGCGAGATTATTACAATTTCAATTATACGTGGAGAAGAGGCGAATATCAAATTAGAATTAAGATTCTGGGATACATTTCTCAGGATCTTGTTCCATCGTGGGAGTGTCAATTCATCGAATTAATTGCAGTTATTTGGAAATTAGCTCGAGTTTCAACTTAGAATTAAGGTTCTGGGATACAATTCTCAGGATCTTGTTCCATCGTGGGAGTGTCAATTCATCGAATTAATTGCAGTTTTTGGAAATTAGCTCGAGTTTCAACTTAGAATTAAGGTTCTGGGATACAATTCTCAGGATCTTGTTCCATCGTGGGAGTGTCAATTCATCGAACTAATTGAACGTAAGTGAAACAAAACCTAATCATTGCAAAGCATTTGTTTTCAGAATAGTGTAACCTCCTCGTCGTGTATATCGGGTTGAAATTGAAAGTGATTCGTTCAACGAATGCGAATTATTCATTTTCTTGTATACCGGTTTGAAATTGGTTCGAATAAAGCAAATTATTCAGTTTTTTGTGTAGTGAGTTCAGTGTGATTAACATGGCCGATAAAGATGTTATAAAAGAATATGTCGCAAGAAGAGGACTTGCGAAAGGAAGTATTACGCGAATGGTGACATTCGCTGATAAAATTACCGAGAGAACAGCGGAATCGGATATTTCATCCAGGTTGGAGTTACTGGAGAGAGCATTCACGGATTTCATCGAATGTGAGACAGTGTTAAGCAAATACGAAGTGCCATCAGAAATGGCGGAGATCGAAACAAAATACCTAAGTGTAAAGGCTAAATTTGTCGAGTCAGTAGTAGCGCCACAACAGCGGAAACAAAAGAGTCAGATTGAAACGGTCATGACTCGGTTATGGAAGGAACAAAACGAGTTTTTATCCAACATGTCGTCATCATTTACCACTTCATTAAATCAAACCATCCAAAATACGAATGAAGAGCCACACAGTTTTGTACGATTGCCAAATCTAAATTTGCCAAAATTCTCAGGTAAATATGAGAATTTTCCTAGTTTTAAGGATCTGTACGTTGCATCTGTCCATACGAAACTGGGATTTAGTGATGCTCAAAAATTGCAGTATTTAAAAACGCTACTTGAAGGTGAGGCAGCTGATTTGATCAAACATATACCAGTATCAGAGGCAAATTATAATTCGGCATGGGAGAAGTTATGCGAGAGGTATGATAAACGAAAATACCTGTTGAACTCATTAATCAAATCATTTTTGGAATTACCAACTATGCAAGACGGTTCCGTGAAAAAACTGAGACATCTGTTCAATGTATCCGACGACGTACAGAGAGGGATACAGGCTTTAGGTGATGAAGCTACTGGAAGAGATCCGTGGCTAACGTACATGCTATTACAAAAAATGGATCCAGGTACTAAAGAAGCTTGGGCACATAAAACAGTTAACGAGGATTATCCTACATTCAAAGAATTGCTTAAGTTTATATGCGACAGATGTGATGCATTAGAGTCCTGTGAATCCGGGAAACATACAACGTCAAAACCAAGCACAGCTAGGTCGCATCAGCTTAAGGTAACAGATTCGAACATAAGTCAATGTGTTTATTGTAAAGGTTCGCATCGAATTTACGAATGTGATAAATTCAAAGGTTTAGAAATAAATTCACGGAGAGAACAAGCTGCCAAATTAAGGATCTGCTTTAATTGTTTATCATCGCGCCATAAAGCAAGTCAATGTTCAAGTACCAAGGGCTGCTTCAAGTGTCATCGTCGCCATCATACTCTTCTTCATGATAGTACCTTAGCCAATTCAGTAGTGATTTCAGCCGATATACCAACAAAGCCAATATTGGAACCAAAAGCAAGTACAAGTTTAGCGAGCACAAGTATTACAAACACATGTAGTGCTGGAACCACCATATTGCCAACTGCTATTATCAATGTTAAGGATCGGTTTGGTCAAATTAAGTCGTGTCGATTATTATTAGATTCCGGGTCGCAGACCTCATTCATATCTCAACACTGTGTAAATCGGTTGGGTCTTAAACGTGAGGCGGGTCAAATTCGTGTGGAAGGGCTGGCGACGTCAAATGTGTCTACTTTAGGTAGTGCAAAATTAACTATTCACTCTCGATTTGATATGTCTCAATTTTTGGAGGTCAAGGTATACATAGTACCGAAAATCACGACGTTACCAGCTAACGATGAAATTAAATGCGAACAAGTCAGTCAATTCTCAGAATTACAATTAGCAGATTCCACATCAGCGCGAAAGGAAATCGATTTGTTATTGGGTGCCGACTATTTCTTTTATGTTCTGAGAGGCAAACGTATTCAATTAACACATAATATATTTGCTCATGAGACAATGTTTGGATATGTGCTGGCCGGTGGACCAAGGGAAGATTCTGCGAGTAACATACAACCAGTTAAAATGTTTAATGTGATGATTAGAGATGAACCATATCTAGAGGACATTTTGAGAAAATTTTGGGAGCAGGAAGAAGTAGTAAACGATCATCCATGGACAGTAGAAGAACACACATGTGAAGAGATTTTTAAATCAACTTGCATGAAGGACAAAGATGGTCGGTACATTGTACAATTACCAATGAGAGAGGATTGTCCACCACTTGGGCAGTCGTATTCTGTCGCTTTGCAGCGACTGTTGGCAATGGAGAAAAGGTTTAAGCGTCAACCAGAATTTGGCCAATTATATAAAAATTTCATGGAAGAGTATATTCATCTACGGCATATGAAGAGGCTATCAGACGATGAAATCAACAATCGAAATTGTGAGATCTATTATCTTCCTCACCATGGAGTTTTGAAGGAGAACAGCTCGACTACAAAGCTGCGAGTGGTGTTCGACGGTTCAGCAGTGACATCTTCTGGAATGTCACTAAATGACAAATTACTAGTGGGACCTACGCTGCAGGATACTCTTTGGACAATTTTACTGCGGTTTCGATCATTTAAAGTAGCCATTTGTGCCGACATTGAAAAAATGTACCGGCAAATTCTAGTTGATCCCAGCCAAACATCACTGCAAAGAATTTTATGGCGCGAGTCTCCCACTGAACCAGTAAGCCAATATGAGTTACTAACAGTAACATACGGAACGTCTTCTGCACCGTTTTTGGCAATACGTGTCTTATTTCAAATTGCCGAAGAGTGCAAGGATCATCATCCTGAAGTGAGCGATATCATCAAACGAAATTTCTACGTTGATGACTTATTAACAGGTGCCAACGACGAATACCAAGCTGCACAACTGAAACAAAAATTATCAGAGATTCTAGCTCAGCGGGGATTGCGGTTGAGGAAATGGCGATCAAACATAGAAAGTCTGAACGATGTGGACGATTTGGCACAACTTATCGTAGATGGGAACGTATCTCAAATGTTAGGTCTCTATTGGAATCAAACTAGTGACGATTTGATGATCAAAGTGTTAGAGATGCCGCTAGATTCATGCACTAAACGTAATGTGTTATCAATTGCGTCTAGAATTTTCGATCCTTTGGGATTATTGCTTCCATTTACGGTTAAAATAAAATTATTTATGCAGAGTTTGTGGCTACGTAACGTGACTTGGGATGAGCCTTTGGATGCAGATCTTGGTGAGACATGGAACAGGATATACAATCAATTTAAGTTCCTGGGTAACGTGAAGGTACCTCGGTTTAGCGGCAGTGTTTCAAATGAATTTCAATTGCATGGGTTCAGTGACTCGAGTGAAATCGCATATTCCGCCGCAGTTTATGTTAGAGTGAAAGAGAATGACAAATGGATAGTTAACTTGCTTACAGCAAAGAGCAAGGTTGCACCAATTACCCAAGTTAGTTTGCCGAGGTTGGAGTTATGTGGTGCGCATCTTTTAGCGAAATTATTGTCAAAGGTTCTAAATGCATTTCAGCTTACTAATGCACCTGTTTGGGCATGGACTGATTCCATGGTCGTACTGTCATGGTTATCAAATCATCCGAGAAAGTGGAAACCATTCGTCGCTAATCGGGTGGCTGCGATTCACCAATTACTTCCACAAACCGTTTGGCATCACGTGAAAGGAAAGGAAAATCCGGCTGATTTGGCAACGCGGGGATTAATGGCAGACAAACTAGCAAGTAACGAAATTTGGTTCAAGGGACCTTTCTGGTTGTCATTACCAGAAGAAAGGTGGCCAACAAAATCAACTATAGTTCAAACTTTACAAGAAAGTCGTTTGAAAAAGGTACAACTGCTACATACACAAGTCATAGTTGAGGAAAACCATCCAATATCCAGGTTGCTAGCAAGAAGTTCGAATTGGGATCATTTAATTCGGTCAATGGCATTTGTCCTAAGATTCGTGAATAATACAAGAAGTACGGAGAAGCTGAGAAAAAACCTGCGAATATCAGAGATAGAAGCTGCTGAACTAAAGATCATCAAACATGTCCAGAATATTGAATTCGATAATGAGATAAAATTGTTAGTGAAACATAAAGGGTTATCGTCAAATTCTAGATTAATTTCATTAACACCATTCTTAGATTCTAATAACGTTTTACGAGTTGGTGGTCGGTTGCAAAATTCGGGATGTTCATATGACATGAAACACCCAATAATTTTGCCAAAAAACCATCAAATTACAAATATGATTCTACAACATGTACACACGAAATATCTTCATCCAGGTCCTTCACTATTGACAGCTTTGTCACGGCACAAATACTGGATTTTAGGTGTGAGAGAGAAATGTCGAAAAATATGCCATAGTTGCGTGAAATGTTTCAGACATTCAACGTTACGATCAACTCAACAAATGGGCAGTCTACCACAAGCACGAGTCACACCAAGTAGGCCATTTGCTGCAGTTGGAATTGATTATGCAGGGCCAATTTTATTGTCAACAAAAAAGGGAAGAGGAGCCAAACTTGTTAAAGGATTCTTAGTAATATTCGTGTGTTTTGCAACCAAAGCGATTCATATAGAAGTCGCGTCAGACCTGACCACTGACGCATTCTTAGCAACTTTAGACCGTTTTGTTTCACGGAGGGGAGCACCAAATCAAATTTATAGCGACAACGGTTCAAATTTTCTGGGTGCGAAACGAAAGTTGCATGAACATTACAATATGCTAGCCTCAAGAGAATGCCAGGATAAAGTGAACGAATATGCATTAAATAAACGTATTGAATGGCATCTAATTCCGCCCATTTCGCCTCACTTTGGAGGGATATGGGAACGTGCTGTTAAGTCCGTTAAGTCACACTTGATTAAAACTGTCGGCAATGCTCATATGACTTACGAAGAAATGCAAACTATTACAACTCAGATAGAAGGGATTCTTAATTCAAGACCCTTATGTGCGATTAAGAACGAGGATGTTTGCAATATTGACACTTTAACGCCTGCACATTTTTTAACGCTGGGGCCAGTGACATCTTTACCACACAGTAATCTAGAAAATATTAATATGTCCCGTTTAACTCGCTGGGAACAAGTACAAAGGCTCGTACAGAATTTTTGGCGTAAGTATTCAACCACCTATTTGAATACTTTACAACAGCGGACTAAGTGGAAGCAGAAGGGTAGAAATTTACAAATTAATGATGTGGTGCTGATTCATGACAATAATTCACCACCAAGTACATGGCCACTTGGACGTGTCATTGATCTGCATCCAGGATCAGATGGGCTTGTTCGTGTGGCAACTATTCAATCAAAATCATCTACATATAAAAGGCCAATCACGAAATTATATCGACTTCCAATAGATGATTGAAACCAAACCTAAGATAAGAATTAAATATATATCAACATATATATTTAGAGAGGAGTATGTTTGGTAGCAGTATAAACAATAAAATCAAAACACTTGAAAACTTTCAGGCACAAATTAAACCAATTTATTTGTTTCTAAAATGTTACACTATTCTATACATTTGTTCTTATGATTTTGTCAGTTTCACGTCTAATAATTCAGCAATGCAAAAGTCGGATAAGGAATTCACAACCCGATGTCGACCTGCATCTAAAAGCAAACAAAAACAAATTGATGAACCATTCTAAATATTAATAATTCATGTAATTTGTACTTAACTTATAGTAACTATTTGTTGATAGTATCCATTAAATGTATTGCCAAAATTCTTGTAATTATTTTATAGTCTAAATAATATTGTACTTTATTTATTGTAAAGTTATGTTGTAAGAGAAAATTGAGGTTACTATTTATTTGCTAAAAATATGTATCTGTCATGTTGACGCACAAAATCTAATCTAGTACAATTTTTACATCACATTTAGTTTCGAGACATATCGAGAAATTTATAATAATATCGAAAACCAAACAGAGATAAATATAAAAAAGAGAAGAGTTAAGCAATAGTGATGTTTCAATTGCAATAGAAGAAAACGTAAACGTTTTTTTTCTGGCATTCTGTGTCTTTATGTCAACCACGAACAATTACATAATTAATCGAGAGCTTTAAATACAAAAATTTTATATTCCGGCTCGAGTTGTGATTTGAACTGTTTGTATATTTAATAAAAATAAGTTTTGTCAAGTACAATACAAATCAAGCCTTTTATTTAATAAAAACCAGCGATAAGAAAAAAAATACACTCCACAAAAATAAATTGGGTGAATTGATTGGTTCGCGTGTTGCACACACATTACACATTACTCTCAATCTCAATCAGTACAATTTGGTTCATAACTTTTATGTTTATATAACAATCACATATATAACAGACTATACAACTCATTGGAAAATAGACCAATCAGATAGTTCAATTTAACACAACTAGTGGTGTTTCGGCCACAAACAAGTAAATCATATTATGTTATAATCATATCATCCATGAATATAAACAAACAATTAATATTTTTGACATTTCGCAAAAATGAGTTTATTTGGTGCAGTTTTTATTTGGTTGTGTAATATATTTGGTTGATTCGTTGTATAGTCTTAACGTATACAACTCTAGCTTCGAAAATCATCTGAATATACAGTTGCGGGCTCGATGTGTTACCTAGGAAACACATCTCGTCCTCTTAACTGTATATTAGATTATTTTCGAACCTCTTGTTGTATAACTACTGTTGTATAAATCGTATTTCAAGTCTTGTTTTGAGTAATATAACTTGTGTGTAACATAATCTTTAATACTTTTACAATTCGTTAACTTGTGTGTTCATCATCATTAGAACTGTTTGACTTAACACTAATGGGTCCAGAAGGTAAAATGTACTTTTTATATTTATTTTGCATGTAATCTCATAAAATTGTTTATTGTAGTTGAACGATCTCATATTCTCTGTCGCATATGTAAGTCACGCATATTGAAATGGCGAGGAGTTTGCACTTTAGGAGCACCTTCTTTATGGATAAATGTTACTACATACTCAAAAAGCGTAGGAAAGTCATATAATCCAAATAGTTATGCCTGTTTGAAGTGTCATTCAAGATTAAAGTTCAAAAGATATCACTTACTGCCTGGTAATACAGCTGAGGGTAATACTGTGGACAATAATTTGCATAATTATGAAATGGATATAACTCCTGATAGTTCTTGTTGCACTACATCTTCAGAGATTGATTTCCAGGCTTCAACCATGAATAGTACAACTTCATTTTCGACATTAGAAAACACAAGTACTGAATCTCAATCTGAATTTACATCTGAATTTCTCAGTAGTCAAGCTTCTGTAACGTCAAGCAAAGTTTCTTCTGTTCCAAGAAATGGAATTATAGTCAATCTTCCTAGCTGCTCTGGTACACAGAGAATCGATATGTGGAAAAGAAAGAAAATTGTTATTCTAATGAGCAATAGATGCTGTCGCTCACATTTTGACAAAAATGGCTTGTTTAATAAGAAGACTTTAGAATCATTAGTTGCAACTAAAGAAACAATAGTATTGTCCGCTGAACATATTACAGCCACATTAGGTGGCGAGTCAGTAACCATCAGGGCCGTAAAGGGCTGTCCCCAAGGAGGTGTACTATCTCCTCTTTTATGGTCATTGGTTAATGATAGACTGCTGATCCTCCTGAATAGCCATGGGTTTGATGTCCAGGGCTATGCGGATGACGTGGCTATCGTGATTAGAGGCAGGTTTGATGAGATCATCTCTGATCTCATGCAAAATGCACTCAACTTGATATGGCAGTGGTGTGACAAGGAAGGACTTAGTGTCAATCCAAACAAAACTGTCATTGTCCCTTTTACGAGGAGGAGAAAGCTCTCGCTTGTAGCTCCCTCGTTAAACGGTACTATTGTTGCCTTTTCCAAAGAGGTTAAATATATAGGGGTTATCCTGGATCATAAACTGAACTGGGAACAACATATACAAAAAATTCAAAATAGAGCCACAAAGGCTTTTTGGGCCTGTCAGAGACTCTATGGACGTATTTGGGGACTACAACCAAAAATGATCTACTGGTCATTTCTAACAATTATTAGGCCTATGATCACTTACGCATCGCTAGTGTGGTGGCCTAAAACTCAACAAAGGACAGCGCAAACTTTATTGAATAAGGTTCAGCGTATGGCCTGCATTGGGGTTACGGGCTCAATGAAAACATGTCCGACCGCAGCAATGGAGACACTCCTAGGACTAACTCCATTGCATCTGCATGTAAAAAAGGATACTGCTACTATGGCCCTTAAGATGCAGGCGGAGGGTAACATCAAACCAGGCAATATGGTGGGCCATCTGGAGATCCTTAAGGAGTTTCAGACAGACCCCACTATAGGAATGCCTTCCGACTGTATGCCAGCCAAACTGGATTTCCACAAACCATTTTGTGTTAGATTACCTAACCGGGAGGAGTGAAGTACAGGGGGACCATCCTTTGAGCAGGGTCATTGGTGTGGTTTACAGATGGATCAAAAACGGAAGATGGGGCGGGGGTAGGAATACATGGGAGTGGAGTATCACTCTCGAAGTCCTTGGGTACCAATGCAACCGTCTTTCAAGCAGGAGTGCATGCTATAGAACTTTGTGCTAGGATAGGCATTTCTAAAGGCCTAAACGACGCAAAGGTTTATATAGTATCAGACAGCCAATCGGCCTTAAAGGCTCTTAGGTCTTTTACCATTGAGTCAAGGCTGGTATGGGATTGTCTGAAGGTTATTAAATTGCTGGCAAGCTCAAATAAGGTAACACTTGTTTGGGTGCCAGGCCACACTGGAATTGTGGGAAACGAGGCAGCTGATGTCCTCGCCCGCGAGGGATCTGCCTTTCCATTAATTGGACCAGAGCCCTTCTGCGGCGTCTCTAAGGGGCACCATAGGGCAGCAGTTAAACGCTGGGAGGATGTGCAAAAGTTCTCTTACTGGCGCGGAATTCCAGGTTTGCGACAGGCGAAGGAATTTATTTCACCTTCGTCGGCCAGGGCCAAGGAATGTCTCGTACTTAGGAAACCTGAGTTGAGGCTGCTTACCGGCTTCCTCACAGGTCACATCCCCTTAAGGTATCACCTAAAGAAAATGGGCCTAAGTTCGACGGATAGATGTCGCTTCTGTGACATGGAAGCGGAATCAGCGGAACATGTTCTGTGCCATTGCCCAGCCATTTTCTGCAAAAGGTTACAACACCTAGGAGGGAGAGTAATGAGCCCGGATGGTATGCACCATATACCGGCCGGCAGTATTGTCAGGTTCATTAAGAGCCTGAATATTGACTGGACGGCTCATTAAGTAGGGTCCATGCACAAAAGATCTTTTAGGTCGCAGTGCGGGGTGGCTTGAACGCCCACATGGCCCTCAACTAATAATAATAATAATAATAATTGTCCGCTGAAGATATTGAAGAATTTTTCAATGCCGTTTACTTTAGTAAGGCCAACTCATACTCTAAAATCGATTTCGACAACGGCTCTCCAATAACTCCATATAATTATCAGAAATTCACTGGGATTTCACAAAAAAATTTCGATTGCCTTCATGCTTTTGTAAAGCCACACAGCAGAAATAGTTGCAACAGATTTACGAGAAATGCGTTAGGAATATTCCTAGTAAACTTGTCACAGGAATTTTTGGCATATTTATTCAATGTATGTAGATGGTCAAGCAAGAGTGTCTGCAATCTTTGAATCTGTTCGAAAAGCTTTGGATGAGCATTTTGTTCATCTTCATTTAGGTTATAATCATCTATCACGAGAAGATGCAATGAAACATCAAACTAAAATGGCTCATAAACTTCTGGGTGCAGATGAAAATTCTATTGTAGTTATCATTGATGGTACTTATCTATATGTTCAAAAGTCATGTGATCAGGAGTTACAATTATTGACGTATTCCAATCATACATACAGAAACTTATTGAAGCCCATGATTTTGGTTTTCCCTGACGGATACATTCTTGAGGTTGAAGGTTTGTTTTTGCAAACAACGACAATAGCGATTCAAAAATTTTAGAATACTTGATTTCTACCCCTTATGGATTTAAAAAATATTTCTTAGAGAATGATGTTTTACTTCTCGATCGTGGGTTCAGAGATGTCATAGAAAAGTTGAAATTGCTAAAACTTAATCCAATAATGCCTCATTTACTAACCAAGGGACAAAAGCAGTTTTGCACAAAAGATGCTAATGAGTCCAGAGCTGTGACTATGAATCGATGGATAGTGGAAAGTGTGAACAGCAGAATCAAAAAATACAAGTTCTTTGCTTCAACTATTGAAGTCACTTATTTCCCCAAGCTGTCATCTTTAACTAAAATTCCTTGTGCCTTACTGAATGCATACAGTCCTCCTATGTTTATAGAAAACGAAAATCATGCACGTTATGCATAGAAGGCAATGAGCAAAATGAATGATGACAATTCTCTTCAAAAGAAGATTGAAGAGCTAGGCCTTGAAAACAAACGAATTTGTTGGGAGGAGGCTACTAATCAGATTCAAGACTTTCCATGTTTATCAGAAGAAGAAATTAAAAATATCACTTTAGGTATGTATCAGTTAGACCAAGGAAAATGATATACTTATGAACACATGAAGGCAGATTCTAGTTACAAGATCTTTATACATAACGAAATGAAGAATTTGATAAGACGCAAAATTGAATTCGTTTTTCGTCAACTCGGATTCATCAGTTATGGTTAGAATTCTTTCCTAATGGTAGTGGAGCCGAATCAATTTTAGGATATTACTGTAAGTGCAAAACTGGGAGCAGAGTTGTCGGTACATGCAGTCATATAACTTCAGTGATATGGTATTTGGGCTACGCAAGACACAACCCACATGTATTATCAAAGCACCGCAAAGGTCTAGCAGATAATATTATAAATGCTATGAATTCTGGTTGTCAAATCTCAGACTCCGATTCAGATTGAGTCTCTACATAACTTGTTCTAAAGTTACAATAGTTTAGTAAGGAATGTTTCTATGGATAAGTTTGTTTTGCTCCTTCCAAAATAATGTGAATTTTTTATGCTGCTTATTTTGGAATAAGGTTATTTCTGCGCTTATCCAAAAATTCTCCGGTAAAATAAAAACGATAATAAATGAAATACCAATTGAATACAATTTTTAGATTTTTTATTAATAATGATCGCACTTCTGTTTGGCTTGGTAGTGTGCAAATTAATTATACAGTCAAGTACTAAATGATAGCCGCACTCCTAATTTAAGATTTATTTAATTTCAAATAAATTCTTTTAAAATTCTTCCTTTGCAAAAATAATACTTTTCACTTTACCAACTTTATTCTCTGCGGCGTCATGGAAAATTTATGGGTAACCCTCATTTAGTATGGTAATAAAAGATAGCCGCACACAATATTTTATTGTTTTTAATAGGAAATAAATATAAAAAGCACAGTTATAAAAATGATTTTTTATTCCAATTAATATTTTGTGTTTCGGCCATTGTTTTTAATTATTTCGAAAATTCGATTTGGCATACTTTTGTACAAGTTTTGGCATATTAATTTGAAATATTAGCCAATTCGCGTTGTACTGATGACTTTAGTTCATAAACGCTGCTGTATTGTGTTCCTTCAGCATATACAACTCTGCTGAGTACACCCCATATGTTTTCGATGCTGTTAATGTCGAGTGACCTTGCTGGCTGTTTCAAAACTGGTATCTGAGCCTCCGTAAACCAATAATTTACTATCCCGGCGGTGTGTACGGCTGCATTATCCTGCTGGAAAATAAAGTTTGGGTCGCCATTTTGTGCATCAACAACTGGTAATGTTTCGGGATAGCATGGATTTATACCGGTTGCTGTTAAGACGACCGGACATAAACTTCACATCCATTCTTCCTCCATAGCCAATTGCACCCCAAACAATCAGAGATCCTCCACCTCGTTGACGCCTCGATAGCACAAGAAGTTCTTTTCAAAGGTCGTGAAAATAATATTGCCATTAATCAAGGCTATCCATATTCAATTTTTTTCGTCACTAAAAATAACGCGCTGCCACTTTTTCTTCCACGACATATGTTCCTTCGCGAAACGCAATTTGGCATCTTTATGATTTGATAACAGTTGTGGTTTTCTTTGTAATTTTTTGATTTGTATATTATCTGACTCTCTTAATACTTTCCTCACATTACAAATCTTTGTATTATCTCAAGCTTTTAACGCAATTTGTTGCACGGTGCCAATAAAATTAGAGACGTTTCGTAAAATTAACCGTTTTTCTCTATCAATAAGTTCCACTGGCCGGCGGCCTGCACTTTTATGCGAACCGTATAATTGCGAATTTTTTAAATAATTTAGCACTACCTTCTCACTCCAACTAATATTTTCTGCTATTAACGGATACTCATATTACTTTTCTTAATAACGTCAATTTATCAAACTCGTTCAAACTATCAGGGGTACAAATTGAAAATGCGGGATTGATAACAGATGGCGTTACTAACGCTATACGCATCAGGCAGTACTGTGACTATGTTCATGTCAAAGCTACGTCTTATAGCTTTAATTTTCAGTATGTGTCAATTTGTCGCATTGTCAAATTCATAGTTTTTTTGAGCTCTCAATATGTCGAGTTTCGTGCCAACAAAACAGCATTTGCGGGAAGTTTTAATTTACTTCTTTAATTTGAAGAAAAGTGCTGCTGAAGCACATCGATTGGTCTCCGAGACTTATCCGAGTCATGTTCCATCGGTTTCAACGTGCGAGAGATGGTTTGTGCGGTTTAGAAGTGGTGATTTTGACGTTGAGGACAAAGAGCGGCCGGGCCAAGTGAAAAAGTTTGAGAATGCTGAATTGGAGGCAATACTCAATGAAGACTCGTGTCAAACTCAACAAGAGCTCGCAGATTCATTGGGAGTGACACAACAAGCCATTTCCCATCGTATAAAAGCCCTTGGAATGATCCAAAAGCAAGGACATTGGGTGCCGTATGAGCTGAAGCCGAGAGACGTCGAGCGCCGTTTTTTTGCATGCGAACTGCTGCTCGAACGGCAAAAACGGAAGGGTTTTTTGCATCGCATTGTCACTGATGATGAAAAGTGGATCCGTTACGATAACCCGAAGCGCAAAAAATCATATGGTTACCCCGGCCATGCATCATCATCGACGGCCAAACCAAATATTCACGGCGCCAAGCTCATGCTCTGTATTTGGTGGGACCAGCTGGGTGTGGTGTATTATGAGCTATTGAAATCGAACGAAACCATCACAGGAGCACTATACCGAACTCAATTGATGCGTTTGAGCCGCGCACTCAAAGAAAAACGGCCACAATACGAGCAAAGACACGACAAAGTAATTTTGCAACATGACAACGCTCGGCCACATGTTGCAGCGCCGGTCAAAACATACCTACAAACGCTGAAATGGGAAGTCTTACCCCACCCGCCGTATAGCCCAGACATTGCTCCTTCCGATTACCACCTTTTCCGATCGATGACACATGGCCTAGCTGACCAGCGCTTCCATTCTTACGAAGAAGCCCAAAAATGGGTCGATGACTGGATAGCAGCCAAGCCGGCCGAATTTTTTCGCGACGGTATCCGTAAATTGCCAGAAAGATGGGAAAAAGTTGTGGCTAGCGATGGACAATACTTTGAATAATTCATTTGTTACCATTTTTTCAGAATAAACGTTCAAAAATAGAAAAAATCCCGCATTTTCAATTTGTACTCCTGATACCTTTTCCACCCATATTTAAAAAATAACAAAAATCGGAATAATATTTAACGGCTATAATACTTAAGCGGCTATCTTTTATAACCATACTAAATGGGGGTTCTCCAATTGTCCATGATCCCGCAGAAAATAATGATTTGTATTTGTGCACGCATTGGTAAACTGAAGAGTATTATTTTTGCATATATAGGAACAATTTTAAATGAATTTATTTGAAATGAAATAAATCTTAAATTAGAGGTGCGGTTATCATTTAGTACAGGACTGTACGTCACTGTAGTGTGCAAATTAATTATAATTCGCATAATTAGGCTAACATACACCATAATTACTGTCTGGAATATTTTTTTATTCAAAACAAAGCAATTTATTGAATTTAGAAAAATATAAAAATTATAAAAATGACAAATGCATAAAACTGCTGTAACACCCTGTAAACAAGTGGGAGGGAGTTGCGAAATATTTTTGCAATTATAAAACAATATACTAAAGAACCACCAATCCTAAAAAGTCGCAAAAAATATTTAGAAATATCGAAAAATGATGTATATTCAATTATGTAATATTTGCATTCAAAACCGGAAGTGCGTCACTGTAGTGTGCAAATTAATTATAATTCGCATAATTAGGCTAACATACACCATAATTACTGTTTGGAATATTTTTTTATTCAAAACAAAGCAATTTATTGAATTTAGAAAAATATAAAAATTATAAAAATGACAAATGCATAAAACTGCTGTAACACCCTGTAAACAAGTGGGAGGGAGTTGCGAAATATTTTTGCAATTATAAAACAATATACTAAAGAACCACCAATCCTAAAAAGTCGCAAAAAATATTTAGAAATATCGAAAAATGATGTATATTCAATTATGTAATATTTGCATTCAAAACCGGAAGTGCGTCACTGTAGTGTGCAAATTAAATATAATTCGCATAATTAGGCTAACATACACCATAATTACTGTCTGGAATATTTTTTTATTCAAAACAAAGCAATTTATTGAATTTAGAAAAATATAAAAATTATAAAAATGACAAATGCATAAAACTGCTGTAACACCCTGTAAACAAGTGGGAGGGAGTTGCGAAATATTTTTGCAATTATAAAACAATATACTAAAGAACCACCAATCCTAAAAAGTCGCAAAAAATATTTAGAAATATCGAAAAATGATGTATATTCAATTATGTAATATTTGCATTCAAAACCGGAAGTGCGTCACTGTAGTGTGCAAATTAATTATAATTCGCATAATTAGGCTAACATACACCATAATTACTGTCTGGAATATTTTTTTATTCAAAACAAAGCAATTTATTGAATTTAGAAAAATATAAAAATTATAAAAATGACAAATGCATAAAACTGCTGTAACACCCTGTAAACAAGTGGGAGGGAGTTGCGAAATATTTTTGCAATTATAAAACAATATACTAAAGAACCACCAATCCTAAAAAGTCGCAAAAAATATTTAGAAATATCGAAAAATGATGTATATTCAATTATGTAATATTTGCATTCAAAACCGGAAGTGCGTCACTGTAGTGTGCAAATTAATTATAATTCGCATAATTAGGCTAACATACACCATAATTACTGTTTGGAATATTTTTTTATTCAAAACAAAGCAATTTATTGAATTTAGAAAAATATAAAAATTATAAAAATGACAAATGCATAAAACTGCTGTAACACCCTGTAAACAAGTGGGAGGGAGTTGCGAAATATTTTTGCAATTATAAAACAATATACTAAAGAACCACCAATCCTAAAAAGTCGCAAAAAATATTTAGAAATATCGAAAAATGATGTATATTCAATTATGTAATATTTGCATTCAAAACCGGAAGTGCGTCACTGTAGTGTGCAAATTAATTATAATTCGCATAATTAGGCTAACATACACCATAATTACTGTCTGGAATATTTTTTTATTCAAAACAAAGCAATTTATTGAATTTAGAAAAATATAAAAATTATAAAAATGACAAATGCATAAAACTGCTGTAACACCCTGTAAACAAGTGGGAGGGAGTTGCGAAATATTTTTGCAATTATAAAACAATATACTAAAGAACCACCAATCCTAAAAAGTCGCAAAAAATATTTAGAAATATCGAAAAATGATGTATATTCAATTATGTAATATTTGCATTCAAAACCGGAAGTGCGTCACTGTAGTGTGCAAATTAATTATAATTCGCATAATTAGGCTAACATACACCATAATTACTGTCTGGAATATTTTTTTATTCAAAACAAAGCAATTTATTGAATTTAGAAAAATATAAAAATTATAAAAATGACAAATGCATAAAACTGCTGTAACACCCTGTAAACAAGTGGGAGGGAGTTGCGAAATATTTTTGCAATTATAAAACAATATACTAAAGAACCACCAATCCTAAAAAGTCGCAAAAAATATTTAGAAATATCGAAAAATGATGTATATTCAATTATGTAATATTTGCATTCAAAACCGGAAGTGCGTCACTGTAGTGTGCAAATTAATTATAATTCGCATAATTAGGCTAACATACACCATAATTACTGTCTGGAATATTTTTTTATTCAAAACAAAGCAATTTATTGAATTTAGAAAAATATAAAAATTATAAAAATGACAAATGCATAAAACTGCTGTAACACCCTGTAAACAAGTGGGAGGGAGTTGCGAAATATTTTTGCAATTATAAAACAATATACTAAAGAACCACCAATCCTAAAAAGTCGCAAAAAATATTTAGAAATATCGAAAAATGATGTATATTCAATTATGTAATATTTGCATTCAAAACCGGAAGTGCGTCACTGTAGTGTGCAAATTAATTATAATTCGCATAATTAGGCTAACATACACCATAATTACTGTTTGGAATATTTTTTTATTCAAAACAAAGCAATTTATTGAATTTAGAAAAATATAAAAATTATAAAAATGACAAATGCATAAAACTGCTGTAACACCCTGTAAACAAGTGGGAGGGAGTTGCGAAATATTTTTGCAATTATAAAACAACATACTAAAGAACCACCAATCCTAAAAAGTCGCAAAAAATATTTAGAAATATCGAAAAATGATGTATTCCATTTCATGCAACTGGGCCCAAGCTTATCTATGGGGAAAATAGAAAATACGTTGTTTTGGGCCCAATTTACTATGCTTATCCTATAGGGTCCTTTGTATGAATTTCCAACAAAACGAGCAAACATTTTTGTTCGTTAAGTTAGAAATTCATACAAACATGCAAGTCAAAAGTAAAATATGTTTTCATTGTGAATGCTCTGTTAAACATTTATCTACTGTTAGCTTTTATCATACCTCTGAGCCATGTCGTAGCGTCTAGTTAGTTTATAAGTCTTTGGTTTTGTCAAGCATGAAAAACAACCAAATTTTTTTAGTACGCATCTCAATTTGATTTGTTAATTTGTTTTATATTTTGCGAGAAGTTTACCTTTCCAATCTCTTAAAGTTTCAATACTGTTCAAATCTTTGTCCTGATACGAATAATGGTTTTATTCGGCTGAATAATTTAAGAAATGTTAATGATAGTTTTAAAATTCTTGGAAAAATATTCAAAACCACCAGATAATTTCCGGATACTATCTTAATTAAGCTGAAAAATATGATTCTTCATTGCTTATTGCCTGGAATATAGGCAATGCTCTTTATTACAGTATCATGATATGTTATTTCCCCTCTTCCTATTAGAATTGGCATTGAAAAACTAAAAACTGCTGGGGGTACCTAGCAGCAATGATGCATGAAACAGTATTATTCTTATTGTTATCATTTGGATAAAAAACAACACCACCTGATCTATATGTAGAATTATATTTACCGTAAATAATCTTGAAATTTTATAATTATCGAATTCAAATTTCTCGATCCAGACTTCAGACAGGAGAATGCATTGAGGCAATATGTACAAGAGCAGCAATGTTAGGTATAAATAAATTAAAAAAAAATTCTTAAGCTTCTAATATTTTGGTGGATTATAAAAAAGTTAAGTTTATTCTTTATAAAGTTGGTGAAACCCTAATAAAGGATGACTCTTAGTTTTATTTTGGAAATCCTTCACAAGAATTCCAGCTGGCCAAAAAGTTGAAGCCATCAATTTTTCAAAAGCAGAAACTGAAACCATTATTCATAATTCTGTTTATAATTGAATCGTTTATTATTGAAAGGGCACATGTCCACTTTTTGTCAAAATTAGTATTATGACAGTATTGTAGCACAGACACGTAAATACATTCTGTGACAAGATAACACTAGCATATGGTTAATGATATAGGCGCTATAATACTAATTTTAACAAAAAGTGGACATGTGCCCTTTCAATAATAAACGATTTAATTATTTCTTACTATTTGAGAAATGGGATACGCTTTTGCAACAGACAAATTGAATTTTTCTTTAAAATATTGTCTAATATTTGTTTCGGCAATTCCACAGTCGTTAAAATACCGCCACTGCCAATACCAATAATAAAATTGTTGAAAATTTTATTAGGAAAAAAATTTGAAAAGGCAGAATTAGACTGCAGAGCTGGAACATTAAAGCTTCTAGGAGCTTTTATTAGTTCCTCACTTCCGCAAGTTCACAATTGCATCAGAAATAGTTTGACAAATGAGTGGTGAAACATTCCATGGTATCGTACCAGTTGATTTTCCAGGTACCGAAACAGTTACATTTGTAACTATTTTGAAATTTCGTCCAAGTCAGTTAAAACAGCAGGTATCGGATCAGCCACATTTGGAAGACTTTTGGATTGGATCACAATTCCAGATGAATCTACAGGTTTTTGTGCACATGCATCACTATACTATTTTGGTTGATGCCTATATAAGGTAAAATCAACATCTATCAACCCCATTTCAGGTAGGCGTGAAATAGACGGTTTTCTTCTAAAAAAACAATAAATAAGTAAAAAATATATCCGCATCAAAACTAGCCATTTTCTAACAAGGCGCCGAATAGTTGATGAACCCATTGCCTAAGTAAATAAATTTTCCAATTCAGCTAAAATTTGTTTTAACAAAACCATGTTCGCCTGACGATAATACGAGTATTATGGAAATATACAATAAGATACAATAAATAATTACTCATTTACATAAAATTCGAGTAATTGTGATACATCAGAAACATAATTTCTAAAAATACAGGGTGGGCAAAAAAAAAATCGCCTAATTCACCACCCAATATTTTTTGATCAATCAATTCCCTACCACACAAAAATGTTTTGTCCTATTTTAGTTGTCTGAGTTGTACGTCTACGTACAATTGGAATTCTGAGCCACTGATTATTGAATGACCTGTTTTTATTTCTTAACCCTAAACTTCGTAGTGCAAATATATTTAAATTAAAAAGAAGTTGAACATATATGTTTAGCCCACCCTGTATACCGAAAGCTCATAGTGCAATTTTTTTTTTTTTTGAAAGCTATAAAATCTATTAATTCGAAATATGTTCGTATCCTTTATCGAAATATTAAAACATTGTATGATAGCTAACCCACTCTTGACACTCGTTCCCGATGCGTACTCATATACACATACATAATACATTTCTGTACAAACATACATGCGATTTGATATGGTATAAATTTGTATGAAATGATACTGAACCTAACACCAAACGTATATAAAAGCATAAATTTATGCTTAAAAAAAAAATCGAAAAAAATATGTCAGAAGATAAATTTTATTTTTGAACTTAATTGACTGTTCACTTGACTTCTTCATCGCCTTCTCTTCTATATATATTTTTGTGCTTCTGTATCGCCATCGTAAATATCCACATTTATCCATCTCCATGTTGGATAATAAATATGTACAAACAGTAAAAATTTTCTTCATTTTCCATTTCGTCTCATATATTTCATTTTTTTGTTGTTTTGTTTTTGTTGTATCATCATCATCGCAGCATCATCTTCATCATCACACACAATATTATTTATATAGGAGAGTGGAGAGTAACCGAACGATACCCGTATTTAGATGAAAAATGGGAAAACAACAAAACAGTTTTTGTTGCTTTAGTATCCAACAAATGGAAAAATATATTTTGAAGAAAATTCGTGGAAAAAAGGAGCCCGGTTCTCATAAATATATCAATTAGTTGTCAGATTAATGGCTTTTGGCTTGGAATTGTAAAGCTTTTCTTTCATTAATGTCTTGGATATATTTTTTTAATGTCTCTAAGTAACTTGTTTGTCGATTTCATGATATTTTTGGAACAGCAGAGATTGGTAATCGAAGATAATTAGATAATAGGAGGTGAATAATATTATAATCCTACATTAAATAACAACGTACTCGGAAAATTATGTTTAACTCGTTTTAATTGCGTCGATCGATCTATCTGTCTGACGATTTGTAGATTTTTTAACTCAGACATTTTTTTTTATTTATTTAGTTGAACAAAGTACTTTAAAATCGGGAAAGAAAATCAATTCAAAGAAGTTAGTAGAAAAACAAGCAAAAGCATGGCTAGGTCTTGTAGTTGACGATGAGCAGTTAACCCACATAAGCAAATACACAACGTCTAAGGACATGTGGAACAACTTAAAACTGACCGAAATGGACCGAATGGGTCGGAAGGCCGAATTTCGAAATGCCGAATGTCAAATGGCTGAATGTGTCGAAAGGCCGAATATCTAAAAGCCGAATGGATCAAAAGGCCGACATTTGTTGTACATCTATGAAGCGATACGAGCGATACAATTCCGTTGATCTGTGTCTGCAAGGTTAATGAAGTATTTACGAAGCATTAAATCCGCAATTCGCTCCAATACATTAGTCGATGCCATACTAATCCAACGATTTAAGCCAACCACAAAATAACTTGAAACATTTGTGGTAGAAATATCAGTAGAAGTTATATGAGCGATACGATTCCTTTGATCTGTGTCTGCAAGGTTGCCGAAGCAATTTCCATTTTTTTGGGTGCAGAGCGGATTTTTTAACGGTCCTAGCTCCTTGTAACGCTCAGAGCTTCTACACCCATTATCGTAAATATTAAGAGCTTTACGGAAAAAGTCAAATTTGATAGACATTTTATAAATTTTAATTTTAATTTGGTCCACACTTTGATAATTGTGTTTCTGGATTTTTGTTTTTTTGAATTTTTTTGTTTCTGGATTTTTTCTTGATTTTTGTCGGGTTTTTCAGTTTCCGTATTATTTTTTTATAAAATGTTTTGTCTATAAAAAGCCGAAAACATTTTATATTAAATCAGACAATTTTTAACTTCGTAAATATTAGTGCGGGCATTATTCGCACACAAATGAGATTTCTGCTTGGGATTTTGAGTTTGAGCTAGTGAATATAATTCTCTAACTCTATACTCTCTGGCTAAATACTTAATGTATTTGGCGAGAGTTGAATTTTTGTAGTTCGGTCGTAGCTACCTGATGAGTAGACCTTACTTTTCTGTACGAAACCGAATTACCAACACAAAATCTCAAAGAGATTTCTCATTTTTGAGAGTTGATACACTTTGTATTGACTCTGCGGGAAAGAAAAGGGAGAGGGGATTAATATTTTCTACTTTTGCTGGGTAGATATATTAGGAGTGTGACTCCATTATTTTTCTGATTTGCCAAATCGAAAATAATGAGTATGTCATTACAAATAGGTAGTATGTTGTCTATAAAAAGCCGAAAACATTTTATATTAAATCAGACAATTTTTAACTTCGTAAATATTATTTTTTTCTAGAAAAGGTAACCAACTCAAAAAAAATTAGATATTTTGCTTTTTTTATTATAATTAATTAATTTTTAATTATATGATAAAAGAAACATAAGAAGATTTTAATATTTAAGGCGATTTACTATTAAAAAATTTTATACAAAAATTTTAATAAAAATATAAATTTTGCTTCTCATAAAAATAAAAATTTTGAATATTTTCATTCATAAAAAGATGAAAATTTAAAATTAATTTCAACACAAAAGGTCTTTCGACATTTGGCCTTTCGACACAATCGGCTTTTTGACATTCGGCTTTTCGATATTCGTCCTTTCGGCCTTTCGACATTGGGCCTTTCGACACATTCGGCCTTTCAACATTCGGCCTTTCGACATTCGGCCTTTCGGCCCTATTCCGAAAAATCATCTTTATTATCTGCTATTTGAAATTAGCAGATGGTGGAAGCACAAAGTCACATATTTTAGAGATGACCTCATTGTTTGAAAAGCTGAATGCCTTCGGAGAAGACAAAATTTCTGATGAATGGATGCAGTGTTAGAAACGTGGCGGGAAGGTGATTTAACCATCAATGTCCAATGTCCAATCAAAGTTAATCTAGGAATACAGAAGACAAACAAATACATCCTCTAGTAATAATAATAAAAACATTAAAAACCATCAGCAGCGGTATTCTGAAAAACGTAACGAGTAATGGTTTCTGTTTTGCAAATTTCATATTCCGATGAAAAAAACATAGAAAACCGGAAAACAGAAAAATGTTCTGTAAAATTATGTCATTTGACAACGATTTTAATATCATAAAGTCTGTTTGCGAATCTAATATAATTCAAATGTACCGTTTGGAAAATTGACATCAATACAGAGGAGATGCCGAACTCCGATATTTATTAATTTTAAATAATAAGTATTAAGTATAATCAGTTTTTTTGCCACCAACAGCTACCAATCGGCGGTAGGCAGGAACGTGCACATATCAATATCCAATCATTACCACGGGCGATGCGGAAGGTGGCAAACGCGATTGTGAACAATTTATGTAGGATTCACAAAATTTTGCTCGCATTTCTAGTTCTTGGATTTTTTTTTTTTTGAATTCTAACCCAAAAAATTAAATAAATTGTTGAGTAATGTTGAGGCATTATTCTTATTTGTTTACTAACTTCAAATTATCCCAGAATTTCCTCTATTCCGCTCTTTGTTTGCCTCTGTAGTACGCCACTTATTCTCTTGCCTCTTTACTGAATTATAATTATGTACGATTTTGTATATAAATTACTTATTTGTCATATAAAAACGTTTCAAAAACCCAACCAAAAAAACGTGGGTTTTTTAACGTCGGGAACGTGGACGTTTTTCGTTAGTAGTGTAGAGAGGACACAGACGGATCGATAGACCGACAGACACCACTTTTAAATTCAATTTGTTGTACTCAAGGAACCCCAAAATTAAAAGTTACGTAAAAGAAAGTAAAAATTGAGGTTCAGCTGAAGATATTTCTGATAGGGAAATCAAAACCGGTTATGGGTTGATCGATCCATGCACAAAAGATCTTTTTGTTATGTGTCTCTCATATTTCAAATTTCAGTGTTGCAAATGCGAGGAAGCGCGATTATGTAAGCTGTATGAGAACTCAAAATGGGTCACAAAATGAGTTACGAGATTTTAGCGACCGATATTTCCGAAGACAATATTTCAAAATTCTTTATTGAGTGATGAATCAATATTTTTCGTTGCTCTAAATAAATAATTTAATTTATGTACATACATATATCCATTTAAAACTATGAAAGTGATTAAAGTGGATAAAGCAACTGAATAGGGGAATAACGTGGGATGCTAAATTGAAATCAAAATTGTAAACTGATCAAATTATTTACTAAGTCAAGTCATCTGACGTAAGCAACACTCGATATAACGGGTGTAGCAGTCATTGTTTTTTTTTTTTTTTAATAGCACAGAAAATGATACCATTCCGAACAAGTGTTGTAATTATTGATATTGTCACACGATTTTTAAATTGCCACACCATATTTAAAAATATTGAAAGAGATTTACATAAATAGTACATTAATTACTCGTGTCCATACATCAACCACTAAAACAAATGGTGGCATGGAAATATTAGTTTTGCATTAATGTTTTATCATTAAGCGATTAGTTATGATTAAATATTTCTTTAATTTTCCGTGTGACACGAATTTTTATAATATTGTGAACATTCT
Organism: Tipula helvola; assembly: GCA_963556165.1. Classification (NCBI taxonomy): domain Eukaryota; kingdom Metazoa; phylum Arthropoda; class Insecta; order Diptera; family Tipulidae; genus Tipula; species Tipula helvola. Next base: position 42,712,074 of record OY744481.1, read on the forward strand.
TACTTTTCCCACTATAACGAAGTTATATTGGGTAAGTATTGTAATTTCAAAAAAAAAAAAATTTGTTTCAGATTAGAATTAAAGGCCCTACACACGATCCAATTTGGTCGGACGGTTGATCCAATTTGGTTGGAAATTGGTACGTGTGTATGCATGTTGGTTGAAAAAAATTTGTCGGATGTGTTGGATGAAAATTTCCATCCGACCAGCCAACCAACCAACCAAATTGGATCGTGTGTAGTGTTATCGGTTGACAATTTTTTAGTCTATAGTGAAATTTCATAGATAGCTGAGCTAGAGAAAATAAATAAAATAAATAATGTTGTTATTTCTTGACGTAGTGTTTTGTTTTTCAAACAAACGTCAAAATCGGACCGACTAAATTGGCTCGTCTGTACTCATCATACACCCATCGATTGGATCGTGTGTAGGCAACTCCAATTTGGTTGGACCGACATACCAATTTGGTTGGACCGACCAAATTGGATCGTGTGTAGGGCCTTTAAGGATACCAAGTTCTGAGGTTACTTTGATTAGTAAAATATCGTGTCCGTCATACATTTTTGTTATTTTTGGTTTGCCTCTCACTCTCACAATAACATTGATAATTTTGGTCGAAATTTTTTACAAATATAGATTTTAGTAATACGCAGATTGTGTTAACTTTTGGGTCCATTCGAGTCTAGAATGGAGGAGTTGCAGTGGTGGAAGAGAAAACTGCCAAACAGATTTTATCAAAAACGGGACCGGCGACTTGAAGTCAAGTGAAGCATTGCGTGGGAGCCATTTTAATAGAAAATATTAAAAAACATTTGTTGAACTATTTTCCGAGGTAATAACACAAGGCCGAAGGCTAGGAAAGGAATGTTAGCATTACAGGTTCGACTCGGTTTCAACCACCTAACCTATGCAGTCGATAGTTAGTAAATTTTGTTAGTTTTTTTTATTTCTTTATGACAAGTTGTTATAATCTCCTAATCTGCGTTCCCTATTAGTGGCCGCAGGTTTTCTGTTTTTTTTCTTTGGCTCCACTATTTTTTCCATCGGCGATTGTGGGGGGGGGGGGGGGGGGGTGCGATTTTGTTCCATTATTATGTTCCCATGCAGTCACCCAAAGTTGTACTAACTATAGCAGCAAGTGTTGCTTGACGTTGTTGTTGAAGTTGTTGCGTTTCTGCTGACTCGGCTACTCGCCCCCAGCATGTTAGAATATTATAGACTCGACCCGGAGGGTTATTATGATTTTTTTTCGATGGCGTATTTTTCGATACTATCGAAAAAATCGATATGACCGAATTTTTCGCCCAATTATAAAACACAAAAAACAGCGTTCAATAATAATGACAGCTAAAATCAATGTTAACAATTTTGAAATTTTCAGATTTCATTCGTTTTTTTTTTGGCAAAATTCAAATATTACATTACATTATATCGAATTTTTCGATAGTATCGAAAAATCTGCTATCGAAAAAAAATCATAATAACCCTCCAGGTTTCAGCTACCTATGCAGTCGATAGTTAGTTAGTAAACTTTCTTAGTACTTATTTTTGTTTTTTGATAAGTTGTTAGTCGCCTCACAAGACAACACAATCTCCTTAATCAGCGTTCCTCATTAGTGCCGCAGGTTTTTCTGAAAACTTATAAGGAAGTTTTTATTTTATTTTATTTTATATTTTATTTTATATTTTTTTATTTTTTTTTTATTATATTATTTTTAATTTAATTTAATTTTATTTTATTTTGTATTTTACTTAATTTTATTTTTTATTTTATTTTATTTTTTATTTAATATTTTTTATTTTATTCTTTATTTTAATTTTTTATTTTATTTTTCATTTTATTTTATTTTACTTTTTATTTTATTTTTTATTTTATTCTTTATTTTTTATTTTATTTTTCATTTTATTTTATTTTATATTTAATTTTGTATGTTTTATTTTATATTATTTATTTTACTTAATTTATTATTTTTTATTTAATTTTGTTTTATTTTTTATTCAATTTTTTTTATTTTTTTTATGTTAAATTTTATTTTATTTTTTTTATTTTTTATTATATTATTTTTAATTCAATTTAATTTTATTTTATTTTATTTAGTATTTTATTACTTTAATTTTTTATTTTATTTTTATATCATTTTATTTTATTTTGTATTTTATTTAATTTTAATTTTAATTTTATTTTTATTTTATTTTATTTTTTATTTAATTTAATTGTTTATTTTTTTTTTATTTTTTTATTTTCTATTATTTTTTATTTTAATTTTTTTTTTTTGTTATATTTTATTTAATATTTTTTATTTTATGCTTTATTATTAATTGTTTATTTTATATTTTATTTTATTTTTTATTTAATTTAAATTTATTTTATATTTTATTTTTCATTTTATTTTATTTTTCATTTTATTCTTAATTTTTTATTTTATTTTATATTTTTTTTGAATTTATTTTTTGTTTTATTTTATTTTTTATTTTATTTTTCATTTTATTTTATTTTAAATTTAATTTTTTATGTTTTATTTTCAGTGTTTAAATTCATTTTTTCGTTCCCTTCTTTTATCTTTTTTTCTCTCTTTGTGAAAGAAAACAAAAAATATTTTTGTTTGTTTCTATCCCCGTGAACAAAATCGACAAACTTTAAGAAATTTTTTTATGTTGGATATACATATGTAAATATATGCACTTCAAAATCAAATAATCCAATCGTACTTTTCCAACAATTTTTTTACAATTCAATTTATTTAAAAATCGCTATAAAGGAATAAATAAAGGAACGAAATTTGAATTTAAACACTGTTTATTTTATATTTTTTATTTTATTTAATTTATTATTTTTTATTTTATTTTAGTTTATTTTTTATTCAATTTTTTATTTAATTGTATTTTATTATTTTTAATTTAATTTTATTTATTGTAGTATGTTATATTTACTTTTATTTTATTTTTTATTTCATTTTATTTTATTTTGTATTTTACTTAATTTTATTTTGTATTTTAATTTTTATTATTTTATTATTTTTTATTTTTATTTTATTTTTTATTTAATTTAGTATTTTTAATTTAATTTTATTTTTTATTTAATTTAAATTTATTTTTTATTTAATTATTAATTTTATATTTTTTATTTAATTTTTTATTTTTTATTTTATTTTTTAATTTTATTTTTTAGTATATAGTTTATTTTATTTTTTATTATTTTTTTTTTCGTTTTTTTTTTTTTTTTTTATTTTAATTTTATATTTTTTATTTATTTTATTCTTAGTATTTTATTTTATATTTTTCATTTTATTTTATTTTACTTTTTATTTTAGTTTTTATTTTATTCTTTATTTTATATTTTTTATTTTATATTTTATTTTACTTTTCATTTTATTTTATTTTAATTTTTATTTTATTCTTAATTTTTTATTTTATTTTATATTTTTCATTTTATTTTATATTTTATTTTTTATGTTTTATTTTTTTATTTTTTATTTAATTTAATTTATTACATATTTCTTATTTTATTGTTTTTTATTTTTTATTCAATTTCTTATATTATTTTTTTATTTTAAATTTTATTTTATTTTACATTTTTTATTTTATATTTTTTATATTAATATTATTTTTTTTATTTAATTTTTCATTTTATTTTATTTTTTTTATTTTATTCTTTATTTCACATTTTTTATTTTATTCTTAACTTTTTAATTTATATTTTTTATTATTAATTTTTAATTTTTTATTTTATTTTATATTATATTTAATTTTTTATTTTATTTTATTTTTTATTTAATTTAAATTTATTTTTTGTTTTATTTTTCATTTTATTTTATTTTACTTTTTATTTTTTGTTTTATTTTATTCTTTATTTTTTATTTTATTAGATTTTAATTTTATTTAATGTTTTATTTTATTTTTTATTATTTTTTTTTTTTAATTTTAATTATTTTTTTTATTTTTTTTTATTTTTTATTGTTTATTTTATTTTTTATTATATTTAATTTATTATATTTATTTTATTTTATTTTGTTTTTTATTTTATATTTTATTATTATTTTTATTTTTTTTTATTTTATTTTTAATTTTATATTTTATTCTTTATTTTGTGTTTTTTTTTATTCTTTATTTTTTATTTTATATTTTTTAAGTTTTAATTTAATTTTTTATTTTATTTTATTTGTAAATGGTTGGATTGGTGACATATAACGAACGCTTTGTTGGAGAAGTTTCGTTCGAGGAGTCGGATAGACTTGAATTATTTTACATTCGTATAATACTGATTAAAGAAATCAACTAGTTTCTAACCTTCTGGTAATGAAATTAATAGAGTTGATAAGTTCTATTGAAACAGCGAATCACCAAGTTTTCATTTTTGGATGTATTTATTAAGGCTGAAACCATCTGGTTGAGGAGAATTTTCCCCGCATTTCTAAGTATACATAAAGGCATTGGATAATTTTATTAATTTAGCGAGTTCTCCTAACTATGGTTTGTATTAGAAATATTAATAATTAATTTAATTTAATCAAAATCAAGTGGTTTGTATTACAATGCAGAATTGATTTTAAAACGTTTAGCGTGATGTAATCGTATTTACTGTATATGCTAATTGACCTAAAATCCATATTTTTTTAACACTAATGAATATTACATACCAACCATCATATTTACCTATATCCGTTTCGTTATTTTTTTTTTTTTATTGCTCGCCTATCACTTTGCATATAAATAAATACTAATAGACTAACGATAATATAATAACACGCTATTATTAGTTTGATGTATAATAATTTATTTTAGGTTTTAGTAATTTAGTTTTTGTCCATATACCAACTCTAAAATAATATAAATGTTAATAATTTAAAAAGTCCATTATAATATATTTCAAATTAGATAATTTTCTATTTTTATAACAAAATATATACAATAGTATAGCGAGCGTTGTTACTACTAAACAACAAAACTAAATAAATAGTTGAAACGTCATCTATGTATTTTTTATGTGCTTTTTGTACGACAAAAATTGAAAATTTTTAGAACAGCATGAACATTTTATATACATATGTACATGGACACAACATATGTACATATATATGTATGTACATTCGAAACCAACTTAAAAGTTCTAAACTGTATAAAAATACTTACGTGTGTGTATTTTTGTTGTTGAATATTTAGAAAAGCACATACACAAGTTAAATGGGTGGCACAGTATATACACAAAACATAAATAGTAAATTCCATTGCCGTACTACTTTTACTACTGTTTACAAACTGTACATACGTAATAATGTCCTCTACTATGTTGCCTGCTGTTACCGTGTGTTGTTCAACAAGTTGGGAAAATTTTATAAATTGATGAAAAACTTTAAATTTTTTTTTTAGGAAAATTTATTCGAGCTTTTTGTTCGACTTTCGTTGTTGTTTTAGTTTTTAAATAAATTTTTTGATTCTTTATGGATATATTGTACATTGTACCAGATTATACGACAGAATATTATCGTAGTATGGCTTCGATTTTTTTTTTGCTTTTTATTGTTTTTATATTATTGTTATTTGTTATTTATACGAACCAACAAAACTAATAAATAAATTTGCAAGTTGATTGATTGAGTCGAACAAAATACTATACTCATTCATTATTTAAGACAAATTTTGCAAAATTTAAAATATTAATGTTTGTCATGCACAATAACAAATTTGCAGAAAATTGTGACAAATACTTCATATTTCATATACTTATGTCGAGTTGGATTGGGATTGTCAAAAAATCAAGATTTTGATGCCTAATCATACGCACAGTCGCACAAGATTTGCAAGATGTGCATTTTTTTTTTGGAGGTTATGCTTAATCGTTTTTTTTTACATTAGATTTATTTATTTTGCCCTATCAAACGCCTCATAACACAATCAATCTTGATTAAAGGGCCAGATCCACTTACTATGTATCTGTTTACAACTACTATTTAACAAATTTGCTATGCATACTGAGTCCCAGCGTTTAGTCTTTTAGTGGTCCACTGATATACTATTTCGCATGAAATGCCTTATAGAGTATCACGGTATACTATTTAGATACAAATTCAATTCTAATAATAGATAACATTAATTCGATACTGGATAGTAAAATGAGTTATTTGAATTGACGTGAAAAGTAAAATATTAATTAAATTTAAATTACCAAAAAATATTTTTGTTTTATTTACTTATCAGTGATAAACTATACAGAATATACAGAAATTGTTTAGATGCCTTATTGTGTACCAGGTGTACTAATTGAATAATTTTATAAGAAATTACTATAAGAAATTCATGCAATGTATGTACAAATCACAGCATTTTCATTAGTGTTCAACACTGTGATCAAAAAATTGTAAGACTATTTAAATAAAACACAAACGGCTTATTATTCTTTCAAATTTATTTCATTCCCTTCAAAGTAATCCCCTTCGGACATAATACACCAACAAACTTGCCTACATAATTGAATATTCCCAGAAAAGTACGTATACTTCTCCTTTGGTATACGGTTGTCTAAAATTTCTTGTCACTTCAATTTTACCTACAGTCGGTTTGACGCCACTAGAGTTTAAAATATGTCCCATAAAATAATCTCGGCTTTCCTATCCTAACATTTTCTTTATTAAAAATCAACACAATTTCCTCCAATTTTGTTAAACCCTTCCTAAAATTCGATTGTGTTCTTGCATATTTTCTGTTAAAATTAACACGTCATCTATGTATTCCACAATACCTGGAATTAGTACTAATAAATTCTACATTGTCTTTTGGAATGTCTTGCTAGCACGTGTCACTCCGAACATTATCCTTGTGAAACGATAAGCGCCTTCGTGTGATACTGTATTCTGTCTAGATATTGGTGTAATTTCTAACTGATGGAATACATTATTGTTATATTCAATTTTGTAAACACCGTACTCTTTGACAAACTAGGGAGAATGTCGTCAAAAGTGGGCAGAGGATGTATCTACACATAAGTCATCGGCACGACTCTCCACTTGAGATAAGTTCCATACCCTTCCGCTATACACAGATCAGACTTGATTTTCTTTGGCTTTGAGGCAACTCTGAAATACTTTAGAGACAAATTGAGATCCGTTATCGAAAACAATAAACTCTTATACGGAAAAGGCAAGCAAAATGTCTTTCTCTAGAAACTATACTACCTTTGAGGATAGAGCTTCTCTAAAAGGTTTTAAATAAATTAATTTAGAATAGTGGTCCAGACTCACTTAGCATCACTTAGGATACGTTGAAGATATTTAATTTAGGTTACTACAAAAACAGTACACCTACGAAACTTCCAACGAGCCAACCTTAAAGATCTGAGAACAACGGATGGAATCTATTAAAACACTCGTCATGCAGCATCTCTATGGCGTTTGGGCTATTAGAGAACGACAACTAACGGAACGAAACCTAAACTGAAGTAAAAGAGTGCAACCCGTCAGCAAGTTGTATTTTGTGCGCTCTCAAATCCCACGCATTGGCAGAGTCATAAGGACTGCATGTCTGAAGACGTTTTGTATCGACTGCATTAAAAAACCCTCGTATGACATTGAACTTTACTCAAAAATATTATAATGAAGTGCTGACCATGATTGAAGATAAAGTTCAGGAGATGATTGGAAAGTCTTTATCAGAAACCGGAATAAAATTCCTATAAGACAACAAACAGCAAACGTGACACGAGAAATGCTGCTACCCGCTAGAAAACGTCGTTGTACGTCGCCCAAACAACAAGGAAGGTGATATGATTTACATCGACGCAACAGGTGGAACAGGCAAAATATTTGTTGAATTAGTTGTTGGCACGACTTAAAAGTTACCAGAAGATTGAAATTGCAGTTGTTGTTTCTAAAATTCCTGCAGATTCATGAGATTCGAAAAATCATGAAATTGTCAAAATAATTTCCAAAAATTAGTCGTAACGTTTTCCTCGTCTGGTTGGTTGTGGATCTATTCAAATGCATCAATGATGAACTCTTGTATAGTGCCTTTGGGTCACCGAAAAACCAAAAATGTTGAAAGAATCACCGAACTATCACCTTAAGTGATGTAACGAACTCTTGATAGGTACCGCGCAGATGATATTTGTCAGATTTCACGGCCACCACATATAGCACACCAAAATTTGGGGACCTTGGTGATGAAAAAATCGTCATTTGGTCGACCTAATATAGTGCATTAACGTATCTGACATTTTTTCGAAAGTCCTGAGAAACTTTGTCTGAATTTGGATGCCGTTTCTCACGATGAACATTTTAGTATCAAAGATGAGTTTTCGAAAAAATATTAGATACGTTAACTCACTTTTAGGTTGACGATATGCTTGAGGTAGTTGTGCGAATTAGAATCTTGAAGAGGACAATACCACAAAACCAATTAGGAAATTGGACCTTTAATTACACTTCAATGCCCTAAATGCAGCAGGGAAGAAACGTGATGAGTTCTACGAGTACAGTCTATGTTCTAAAGCAGATAAAAATACATATGAAGCTATGTTTTGACAGGTGCTGGGGGGGACATAAAAATAAGATGGGGGGAAGTATAAACGAGAGGATTTTTATAATAGAACGCAAGTGAGGGAAACTGTAATCTGCCGACGATCCGAATAAGGTCATCGAATAGCTATTATTAACCTGTTATCAAACTCAAATTGGTATTTTCATGGCGAACCACAGAGAATTCTAAGACAAAATCTGTAGAACAGAGAACCATAAATTGCATTTCGCTTCGGATGTTCGTATCGAAGCTGTGGCTAAAAAATATTTCCTGAATCGTTAGATAGATTTCAAAAAACAATCAGAACCTCCCATTTTCGTGGTTTTATTGTCCTTTTTCTTTTCAGGACAATCGGGAAATTTATGGCTTTTTTAAGAAATGCCTTTGAATTTCGCTTGACCTTTGCCTCTTTTGTTCAATTCATTCGATTTGCTAAAAGACAACTCTTCTTGAAGCAATTTCATTTTGACGACGTCACTGGTTAATTTATGCTCAATATTATTGACGGGCACCACATTCGTTGTCTAATTTCAAGCCAATTGCATTTAGTTTCTGTGCCGCACCGACGATTTTGCCAATTTATTCTTGCACGGAATCGGTTTCATCCAATTTAGCTGTTGAATTTTAAGCCAAATTTTATCTTTAAAGATCGCCTCCAATTTTCCCAAATTTCTTTGACTGTTTTGGCATCTTGAATATGAATGTAATTTGGCGGCTCTAAAGTACTAAAGTCGTTCGCGCCTTTGTAATTTTTCCCGCATCATATTCATGACCTTCAATCGATTTCCATAACTCGCAATGTTCTAAATACGTACGCATAGCAAATTTCCACTTGCTAAAATCCTCCGAGCCCTACAACTTGTCGATGGAACTCAAAAAATTGTTGTTGTTTCCCATGATGTCGATTTATAGCACGCGTTCCATTTGGAAAATTGAAATTAATAATCACCTTTGTTCACACAGAACAATTTCGGAGCACACAGCGTCGATGATTTTCTGAATTTCGTGTTTTATTTCCAGTTCTTTGTTGCAATTCCAATTTAATTAACGTGTCGATGATTTTGCGCAAACGCACATAACCTCACTTCTCCGAACAAATTGAATTCACTTCGGTGAAAAAACTAATTTTTCAAAATTTAATGTATTTATGATCTTTACGGATTAATTAACCAGGTGACTGGGCCGATAATCTAAAGTTATGCTTTAAATTTATTTAAACCACATTTATAACAAACCACAAAAACAAATTTAGTCAAGAAGCGAGTGAAAAACTGCGAGTGAACAATAGAACAATTTATTTAGAAGTGTTAAGAAACAAAATTACGATTTAACAGTTTGCTCAGTTATTTTAGTACAATATTTTTCGTAAGTGAACTGATTATTCAGTTTTACAACAGTTCGATTATTAGGTTTGAGGCATCCGTCTTCCGTGTTTGTAAGTTAAGCTTAACTGTGGGTTTCCACTTGGGATGCCTTTGCGAATAATCGCAATCTGTTTTAAATTTTTTCACACGGATAGTATACATTGAAAAAAAATACATATCGGTATATAAATTTGTCTACGCAACCATAGACAAATTTACAATACGATTCGCAATCAAAAGTAGTCATGCATACATCTTTTTCCATTGCAAATTTTGCTTTTACAAAAAAAATAAAAATTTCCCTTATTTTGTTTAGGAACATTTTCAATACTCCGATAAACAAAGCAAGCTGAAATACTTTTGCTATGTGAATATTTCATTGTTTTTATTATGATTTTTTATTGACGTCTAGAAATGTCTAAATTGACAAAACTATTTGGTAATACAAATACAAAATTTTTCTAACACAGTGACATGAAACAAAAAATTTCCCTTTGCGAATATTCGCAAAGCATCCAAGTGGAAACCATAGGTAATGCATTTTTGGGCTTTTTCAGGAAATTTGAAGGGGTTCGAACATGATCGGTTCCACTCTTTAATCTCTAGTTTTTCAATTTTTAACTCTAAGCTTGACGCCTCCGTTTACTTATCGACTACAACAATGTGTGATTTTCTTTCTTGCGAAACTATCGTAACTTTCGAGGCTGTATAAATATCTCTAAAATTACTATTCTACAGCTCTCTCAACAATTCGTTAGAAATCTGTTTATTGGCCAAATTTTTCATTTACCCTAACAACTGGTTTGACTTTTATCACCTAAATCGATATCTTTGAAGAGCTTTTGCAACTTAGCATCTTCCGAGTATGTCGTTTAGTCGGGTAATTAAAGCTTGTGTTTCTAACCGCGCTCTGACATCTCATACCAGATTTGACCTTGTCTCAACTCTGAAGTAATGCGATTACAATTACGAAGTCAACGTGTAATTTAGAATAATAATTTGTAATTCTACTCCAAAACCTACATTTATCTAGTGTACGAAACAAAAAAAACGGCATAAAATAAAAGGAACAAACGAAATTGCTATGAAACCAAAGAAACGGCTAAATTCAAAAAAAATTCAAGCTTCCATTCCAAATATGCACTAATATATCTTTAGCGATTTAAGTGTCATCTTCAATTCGTAATCGCAAGTCCTACGCATCCAAATATTTTTGTTTTTGTTTACATTTTTTACGTTCAGTGGAAACCGAAAATGACAAATAGCCAAGACACATTTTCTATTCCGAAATCAAAATATTAAAAATGTCATCGTCAACCGGAATGTCTGAAGAATTAGGTAATGTAAAATTAATAAATTTAAATATATTGCAAGCATTTTGTAATGGTTTTAATATAATTTATCGAAAAATAAGTGTACAAACTGTGTTTTATTGATATATAAATAATATGAAAGTAGTTATTTTATGTAAAAAAAATCATTTGAAATATTTTTGTTTTGCATCGAAATGTCAAACACTCAAACCACAAAGAGCAAGTCATTTTTCGGAGTTTGTCATAAATCTCGGAATATCTAAAATTTATATTTTTCCGTTATTTCCAGAGCTCTTGGAGCGTGTACTGATACGATTAGGATGTGCCGATAGCGATGAGCAGCTGCAAGTTGCGGTTAGTAAATTTTTAGCTCCAGTTCTGCTTAAAATCACGTCACCCCATGAAGCGGTACGCTTGAAAGTGATGGAAGTGTTGACCCACGTTAATAAACGGCTTAAATCGAGGCCTTTGGTCCAAATCCCAGTCGAGCCGATACTAAATCAGTATCAGGAGAGTTCATCATCATTTGCGATTGTAAGTTCTAACTACTAGGGTAGTTTAATGTCACAGTTTCACAATAATTTGATTTTATTCGCAGAATTTCTCGATAATTTACATCACAATGGGTTTCCCTCGATTAGACACTGCCAAACAGACTGAACTAGCACCCTTGTTACTAAATTGTTTAGAAGGAAAACCCGAAATGCATCAGGATAAGTGAGTATTTTCGTAATTCGTATATTGGTGCTATTCCAATTTCACTAAATTTTCGGTTTTAGGCTCTTAATGTTAGTCCTTCCACTATTAAGCGATATAAAATTCCCAGATGACATCGAGCAACGTAAGACAATGCTTGGTCTCTCGGATAAACCATCGACCAAGAAGCAATTTATATCACTACTCGAGGATGTCCTGCTATTACCCTATGGCATTACACAGGATGCGGAAATTCCACCAGGAATGTCACCCTATTCGTTTAAGCGGGTTGTAGCCAACGCATGGAAGGCAGAAGATTTGGAAAATCTGAAAAAAGGTATTGTTCGATTTTTATGTGCCGGGGTATTTACAGAAATGGATATTTCATCGCCACTGATTATCGCCTCAGCCGATACACGGTTTAGTGTTGCCACACCAGCACTAGTTGAAGTTAATAAATTTTCGGCGTAAGTATGAATATTAACGAAGCCTTAGATCAATGGACTAATATACATTTTATTTAGGACGCTCGATTGGACCAATCCAGCCACTTCAGCCCCTTTATACGGGCTGTTCTGTGGAAATGGATCAAAAATACCAGACAGAAAGACAACATCGTGTAGCGCCCGGGTCCGTCAAAAGCTTCTACAGTATTTATTAAAATGTCACGGTCCTGGAATTAATGTGCCCAAGGGAATTCAGGTTATATTCGAAGCGTTATTCGGGGAGAACACGAATCGAAAGTGTAAGGTACTCGCCCTCCAGTTTGCCGATAATCTAATTAAAGACGGGCCAAAGGATCTGATCGAAAAATTATCTAAAGTTCTGTTGTCTGGATTTGCAAAATTGGTCGGCTCATCGGAGGATGTTGAAGTACAAACGGCAGCCTATATGGCAATCAGCCAATTAGCTCGGATTTGTCCGAATATTTTTAATCGTGACCTTCAAATCGTTGAGGCCTATTTCAAGGAGCTGTCTGAATGCCCCCTCGAGCTTCAAACTCCAATTCGAGAAGCACTTTTAGCTATCGCTCCATCTTTTAGCTGTAAAATTAATTCTGACAAGATGGATGTGGATGATACAATAGCCGATGATTTGAAGCTTTCGTCAAATCAGCATCTACTATTGGCGCTGTTGTCAGATCACGCCGAATCAAAACTTACCGTGGTGCAAAATACCGTCTCGTTCTATTTGACCACATGCTTCCCAGAAACATATGTGACGTGCCGATATCTCCTCTTAGTCATCGCCGGTAATACTCCCCAGCTAAGGGAATCAATCACCACCTATTTATACGGATCATCTCGTAAAGAACATATAGACTATTCCCGTCTAACGACACCATCAAAAAATGTCACCACCGCTATTGAGAACGTAAAAGGAAAGCAGCCCAAAATAATTCTTCCTGATTTTAAAGCGCTCGTGAATCATATCTACGAAGTTTCTCAGAAACGGATGACCAATCCACAGCACAAGTTTACAACAGGGAAAGTCACACTCCCATATAATTTCGAAACGTATACCGAAATCCTTGACTATCTTCGTATATGCTTTTGGTATTCAGCTGGCGCATCGAAACCCGGGTCCGAAAAAGAAAATCATCTGGTACATGATTATCTTGTTAAAAACTACGACCCAAAGGCTGATGACAACGTAATCAAAAAATATTTGGAATTGATTAAAAATTTGGTTAGGGCGCGGTGCGGCTTGATAGAGCTCTCATGTCTCCTGGATTTATTAAACGTAATGCCTAAGACATTAGCCGAAATCAATATGGACCTAATGGACAAATTTGTCGAATCACTGAAGGAAGTGTCTGAGGATACTAGAACTCTAGTAGGTGAATTATTTGGAATTCTTTTAGCATATGGGAAGTCCGATTCCGAATTTAATAGTGAGGTGACCGACATGTTGGCTAGATCGCCGCAAAAATCATTGGAACATAAACATGGTTCATTTATCGCGATTTCAAACGCATTTTATCGCAAAATTCGAATCATGAAGGCTTCGAATGAATTTAACCAGGATAAAATTCAAAATTGGAACGAACTCAGACAGACTTTGGATGTTCTTGTTTCACTTCTTTCTACAACGCCACCACAACTTATCTCGGCAGGGGTAAAAGGAATTCTTTTAATTGGATCAGTGACCCAACTTCCATATCCAGACGGAGGTGAGACTGCAGCAGACGATACCAAAATGGATGTGGATGATTCCAACATTGGAACCACCAAACTTACCATTATGAATGCGATTCTTAAGCTACTTAGCAATAGTTCGATTAAAAATAAAATTCGTGAAGATGCGGCTCACAGTCTCGGATTCTTGGCGGTTGGTGACAAAAATTTCTTTATTCCAGTTATTTTGGAACTTTTCCTAACGTTGAACAAAATGACCAAAGACCCTTCGATTCATATTGCTATGGGACAAGCGCTCGTCTATACACTTCAAGGTGATGTAAACGCTTTTAATTATGATGATACTACGGTCACTTGTGGTAACGCTAGCGATGAGGTATTTGAAGCATTTTTACGTAAACTAATCAGGATCGTGCCAAATACGAACACTCATTCGAGGCAGGCTTGTGCTATTTGGCTACTCGCACTAGTAAAACATTGCTCGAACCGAGCACCAATCCTAAAAAATCGTAGCCTAATCCAAATGGCATTCACCGATTTGGTCATGGATGACAATGATTTGATTCAGGACGTGGCGTCCCGCGGTCTTGGTATTGTATTCTCACTCGCCTCGACCGATGTCCAAGAAGAATTGGCTAATAATCTACTCGATTTATTGACCGGTGGACGTAAATCGGTCAAGCAAGTGGATGAAGATTCAAAATTATTCGAGGAAGGAGTTTTAGGGAAAACCCCGAGTGGTGAAAATATAACAACGTACAAAGAATTGTGCAGTCTTGCATCAGATCTCAATCAACCCGATTTGATCTATCAATTTATGGAGCTCGCCAATCACAATTCAATATGGAATAGTAAGTTGGGTGCTGCATTTGGCTTATCGTCGATTGGGAAGGTAGCTAAGATTAAAATCGAGCCATATTTGGGAAAAATTGTTCCTCGACTGTATCGATATAAGTATGATCCGACGCCAAAAATTCAGAACTCGATGGTTAGTATTTGGGACTCGATCGTCACAGACACTAATGAAACAGTCGAGCTGTATTATTGGGATATACTGCAAGAACTTAGCAAGAATCTAACTGCAAAAGAATGGAGAGTTCGTATAGCATGCTGTCTTGGTGTTCGAGATCTATTAAAAAGACCCGCCGGACTGAAATTGCGCTCTGATGATAAGCGAATTGAAGGCACAGTACCCGAGAAGAATAAAATGGAAGTGGATGAGGAGGTTGTACCAGAGGGTGATTTACTCGAGTTATGGAAACAGTTATTTAGGGTCATGGATGATATACACGAAGGTACCAGAATAGCAGCCGAGGGAACTGGTAAACAGCTCAGCAAAATCTCGGTGATTGCCGCCTCTTGTGATCACGGCAAATCGGCCAATAACATAACAACCTCAATACTCCCATTCCTATTAAACGTTGGTGTAACACACGCCGTGGCCGAAGTTCGCCAGCTCAGCATCAAGACTATATCAGAATTAATCGATTCGAGTGGTAAATTGATTGCGCCACATCTCGAACTTTTAGTCCCCAATTTACTACGAGCGACTGGTGAGCTTGAGTCCACAAAATTATCGTATCTATCAACCCGACACGCAGCCGAATCTGACACACAAGAAGTTATCGATTCTGTTCGTGCCGAAGCAGCGAAGAGTCATTATTGCACCGAAACTATATCGAAGTGCATTAAATATATAAACATCGAGGAATTTGAAAAAATGACTCCAGGCGTCATAGATGTCATTAAAAATTCAATCAGCCTTGGAAGTAAAACTGTTGCGGCCCACTTCTTATGCTCAATATGCTCTCGCCTTGGGCAAAGTATCCAACCTCTGTGTGCAAAATATATTAAAGCTTGCCATTTGCAGTTAAGTGACCGTAACGCGATCGTCCGGAGGTATTATGCCAATGCAATTGGCCATCTGATCGGTTATGCCAAAGAGAAAACAGTCGTCAATAGTTTTAATGCGCTTCAAGTGCTATATTTCGAGCAACAATCAAATCGTGCTATACCGCAAGTGATCAATTCGGCTAATAAGCGACATGCTGAAATTTTGAAAGACTATGCTGAGAAAATTCTACCTCTCATGTTTTTCGCGATGCACGAGGAAATCACCGATGAAAACCGATCAACCGTTGAGCTTTGGAAGGAATTGTGGAATGATATTACTCCAGGAGATGCCGGGATTCGAATGAATTTGGATCCAATACTTGATATCCTTGAAAAAACAATCAGCGATTCATCGTGGTTGCTTAAAGCACAGAGTGCCAGCTCTATAGCTTCGGTGGCCAAGCGTTTGGGCAAAAATTTGGATGATGCAAATCGTAAGAAGCTGATCCAAATGATTTTAAACAACATATCAGGACGAACATTTAAAGGCAAGGAACGATTTCTTGAGGCTCTCGCCAAGCTGAACAGTAATCTGAGTGCTGATGAAACCGAGCTTAAAGTTAAAATCGTTGATGCAGCTATGCGTGAAGCACGTAAAGAGGAACCGGTCTATCGTACTCATGCTCTCAAAGCCCTAGGTGAAATACTCGATGATTCAAAAATTGATCGGTTTGAGGAAGTCTATAATATGTTGTGGTATTTGCTGGATAAGCATGAGCTTAATGAAAATGCAGACAAAACCGCAGTTACCGCGGATGAAAAAAGTCAAAAGGCCGCCATTTTTATTGCTCTCAAAGAATCCGTATGCAGCACACTAGGCAAAGCTTGGCCCTCGAATTCGATCGATACCCAGGAAAAATATCAAAAACTATTTGTCGAGAAATGTGTGGAATGTCTTAAAAATAATACAAGACCCGTTCAAATTTCGTTACTAAGCGCTCTTGGTAACTATTTGGAACGCCTTCAACTTTTTAGCAAATTTAATTTTGATGCTGAATCCGATGAAGCCGCCGAAAAAAAAATCAAAATTGAGGATGAAAAATTTGTTGAGCTTGATAAAATTTGCGCAAATGTACTCTCCATAGTGGCGAACCTCTCTGAAATCCCACACACTGGAATGAAAAAAGAATCGCTTGATATAATACTAATCTTAATCAAGAGGCTTAAGGAAAATCATAACAAAATTCTACTCGAAAAGGTTAAATCGACGTTCGAAGTTATTTTGCCAGCGCTTCAGAAGGATAATTCACCGGAAGTGCGGTGCCGTATCAAAGACATTGAGGATAAGTTGAAGCAGATTTAGTACGTGACGAGTCCATACGTACAAGTATTTTATATTTAATTAGCTTCTGAACTTAAATTGTGTAACTGTAATTGGAATCTTATGTATTCTTTAAAAATAAAGATTTTTCCAAAAATAAAAAATTGGTCTTTAATTTACTAGTGACATCTTCATAAAATATAACAGAACTTTGTAAAATGAGTTAATTAAATGTAGACGATTATTGCTCAAATTCAAATTTTTTTTTTATGTGATGTTTTTTTTCATAAGTTTGTGAGATAGAGTAAAAGTTAGAAGTGAAATGTGAATAGTGTTGTGTTTAGTTAATTAATAAATAATTTAATTCGAATTATGCATTATGGTATGTAATATTTTAACTATTAATTCAATAATATTTTAGATTTGTATATTGTACGCGTGTAATCAATTTAAATAGTAGCTAATTATCCCATTTTATAATAGAATATATCTTTACATAAACATGATCCGACATGTTGCATTTAATTGTATGGAGTTTGTTTATACAGTTTAATTAGGCCATCGATGTATGTTTCCGTAATTCGGTAGAAGTATCGTTTCTGTATTAAATAAAGTTACTGGCACAGAAGATTTTTATTTTCGTAGTAATCTTACATATTGCATTTTGAAATCCTACTGCTCGGACTAGATGGGTGCTTGTTTTCTCAAATAACAAGTATGCGGATTCTTGGATTTTAAAATACGATTCTAGCTTTATCGTTCAGATGAATGAAGCTGTAGAAATTAGGCTGTATGCTCAGAGTAATAAAACCCAATTGATTCGAGCTATTAATACAGAACAAGTGTGTGTTTTATTTATTCAATACAATATAGCGGGGATATACATTTACATAATATTAGATAGCACAAGTTGAGTGTGCTCATATATACAGTGGATGTGCATAACACTTCAATGCGACACAAGCATTAACATTAATTCAATTTATTACACCCTCACTGAATTAATTTTTATTGAGCTTCAAGCCCATAGACTTGAAACAGCAATTCATACGTCTGGACTCTGGATGATACAGCCTTCGTCATTACATCGGCAATCATGCTCTCAGTTGCGACATACCGAAAGTCAACAACTCCTTGATTAACTTGAGGGGCTCAGAACCATAGTGGCCTAACCCACATTTTTAAACATTTTCCTTTAACCGGCTATAAACGTTCTTGGAAATGGAATCTAATTATACGGACCTCCAATTCCAAAAACAGTTATTTTCAGGTTACTTACTATAATATTTGTTTTTTAATAAATTACCATTTCAATGGACATTTATTACCAATTAAATGAAAAAATGTTGAAATTTTGAATGTGGGTTAGGCCACTATGGTTCTGAGCCCCTCACTTGATCTCGAACAAAATGATGTCTTATATCGATGTTCTCGGATGATGAGCATTACTGTTGGTTAGATCGATGGCCCCCTTATTATCACAATACAGTAAAGTTTCTTTTGAAGTTCTAGGGAATAATTTGTTCTCCAGATTTTTACTTAAACTTAAATACTCAGCTTCCGTTGTAGACAAAATCACAGTTTGTTGTTTCCTGGAGTTCCACGTTATTGCTCCTCTTTTCATCCTGAATACATAACCATGAGTAATCGATCTGCTATCGTCCAAGTTTCCTGCCCAGTCTGAATCAGCATACCCCACAACCGATGAATCATCACAATTAAATTCCAGATTGGCATCCGCTGTTCCCTTTAGGTATCTGAAAACGGGTTAATAAATAATCTACTCACCAGCTGCATAACAAATGTCGGACCTCGTTGCCTGTGCTGGAGACATCAAGCTTCCAATTGCTTCCTGACATGATATATTCTTCATTTCATTATTCTGCGATTGGTTTTGTGGCGACATACTTTTTATCAATTTTGATTTAGGTTCAAAGGTGTAGATACTAGGTTGCAGTCCTGCATTCTGAATCTTTTCATTACCTGATTCCCCTAGGACTCCTGGTCTAACCAAAGCTTTCCTTGACCGCTATCACGTGTTATTCGTATACCCAAGATATGTTTAGCTTAACTTAAGTAATTTCTCAGGCACGATTTCAAATGCATCTTTGAATCCTGATGATTCAACAAAATAAGTATGTCATTATTATAACCGAGGGAATTAAAGTAGAAGTAGAAGATAAACACAATATTTCGATTTACAATTTATTCACACATGGATTATTTATTTAATACTTTTCGCCAACATGACGTACTGTCTCGATGCGCGTCAATTGTGTATATTGCTTATTGTCCTTTTTAGAAAACACAGATACACCCAGTTGCCGGATGTAATGTCTTACGATATGTTAGTAAAATATTACATACATTTTTATGAATGTCCTTGCTGCTGCAACTCAAAGATTTTAGTTTCTGTTTGAATATTTGAACATAGTGCTCTGCCTGACCGTTCGTTGCAGGATGGTAAGGTGCGCCCATCTTAGGTGTAATACCATTAACTTTTAAAAATGCAAGAAATTCGTCCGAAATGAATTGAGACCCATGGTCACTTACGAACACAGAAGGAATTCCGAACTTTGAAAAATGATCACGACATAATTTTATGGTGGTATCGGTCGTAATATTAGATACCATTTTAATTTCTGGCCACTTAGAAAAAACATCAACCATTATGAAGAAATAATGACCCATAAAAAGACCTGCATAATCTGCGTGTATTCGTTGAAACGGTTCAGTCGCTGGTTCCCAATAATATGTTTAAAATTTAATTGAATTTGGCTTTACCATTTGTGTCCCTCTTTACCCTCAATGTCCTTGTTAATGGTCTCCCACCAACAATAACTACGGGCCAACGATTTTGTATGAGATACTCCAAAATGCATGGAATGTAATTCTTCTAACACTTGTTTTCGCAATATACACGTATACCATGCATTAAACAGTCCTGTTGCAATGAAAATTCTGTTTGTTCTATGCCAGATCTTTCCTTTGGGGATATTACTCTACCGTTTTTTAATCCTTGTATCAAATTTTTTACGTTTTGGTCTTTGGCCGTATGGTCCGCCAAGTCTTTAACAATAACAGATAATGTCTCTATTTCATTTATTTCGATTACATCAAGTTCCTCGATTATCGGATCATCTCTCCTTTAGGGTAATCTAGACATTGCATCAGCATTTGCGTGTAATTTTGTATTTCGATATTGAATATTATAATCGAACGCTTCCAGATATACCGCGTAATGCTGTATTCGTGTAGCCGAGAGTGTGGGCAAACTCTTCTGAGTGGAAAAAATCTGTATTATTGGTTTGTTATCGCATATCAACGTAAATTTTCGACCGTATACATATTGGAAAAATTTTCTTACACCAAAAATAATTGCGTACGCCTCTTTATCAATTTGTGAATAACGCTGCTGGGTCTTGTTTATTGTTTGCGATGCATATTGAATGGGACGCTCCGAACCAACTGGGTAAAGGTGGCTGAGAACAGTGCCAATGCCGTAAGATGATGCGTCCGTCGCCAGTATCAATGGGTCATAGTACACCAAAAATTCGGTGGATTGCATTTTTCCTTTACTATTAAGAAAGCATTTTCGTAATCCTTTCCCCACAAAAGGAACGTTATCTTTTAATAGATTATTTATCGGGTAAACTAATTTACTTAAGTCCCGTAAGAATCATCCGTAATAATTGATAAGACCCATGAATGTCCGAATCTGGTCTTTATTTTCTGGTCGAGGCATATTTTGAATCGCATCTACTTTACTTTTAGTTTTATGAATACCATTTCGATCTATAAGATAACCACAATATTCAATTTTTTCGGCAAAAATCGCATTTATCCGAATTTACTCTCATGTTAAGTAACCGTCGAAGAACTTCTTCGAGTCGCTCAATGTGGGTTTTATCATCGGGACCGGTTATTCGAACGTCGTCTATCAACACTTTAACTCCAGAGATACCATCGAGAATTTGATTCATTTCTCGCTGCCAAATTGCAGATGCGGATGCTATACCGTACATTAAATGGGTAGGCTGGTACAGTCCCTTGTCAGTACTCAAAGTCAGCATCTCTCTGCTTTCTTGGCTTACTTCTAATTACAAATTGGCTTGAGTTAGATCAATTTTGGAAAATTTATCTCCCCCAGCCATATCTTCGAAAAGTTATTCAATAGTCGGTAACGGATGTTCGTCAATAATCAGATTAGGATTGACCGTCACTTTATGATCTCCACAAATACGTGTCCTGTTCGAAAACTTCCGAACTGGTACAATGGGTGTGGCCCATTCGCTTCTATTCACCAAAATACAATTTTCGACCAACTTTTTGATTTCCGTTTCAAATGCTGAATGAATTGAGAAAGGTATACACCTGGCTTTTAAAAATACCGGCTTACACTCTGATTTTAACTTCAGTGTAGCTTGAATTCCGGTAACCCTGTACCCATCGATTCTTCGAATACACTCGGATACTTTGAAATCAATTTCCTAATTACAGAATTGGTAATGCTGAGATCTGAAATTTTGTTTACCGAATCTGCTAAATGACAATTTGTTTCAAACAATTTGTTCCAATCGAACTGAATTGATCTAATCCACTCTTTACCTAGCAATGGATGCCTGTCAGTATCAACCACAAACACTCGTAAATTCTTAATTATTTTATTGAAAACCTTAATTTAAACAAAAATAAAACCTAGTGATTTAATTTTTGTTTGTGGTTAGAATATAATCACAATATTTCGATTTAAAAATTATTCACACATGGATTATTAATTTAATACTTTTCGCCAACATGACGTACTGTCTCGATGCGAGTTCAATTGTGTATATTGCTTATTGTTATTTTTAGAGAACACACAAATACATTCAAACAGTCACGACATCTCTATTACAATACACAAATTGATCATCATAGATTGTGGCTACAATCATCCTATTATTACCGGCTTATAATATACGCATGGATCAGCACCTGATTTTCAGTCCAACACATCTCAAAACTTTATCTATAGTTTCACGTTTCAAACTTTGCTTGTCGACCTTCGTCATCTCTTTTGGTTTTGAAGACCCACTTGAAAGCCATAGGTTTAGTTTGGACGGAGGCAGGTCTGTTAATTCCCAAGTTGCATTTTCGTTTAAGGCTTGCATCTTACTTCTCTTGTATTGCTGAATTCAACAATTTTACATCTGGCTCTCAATAATGCTTCCTCAGCCGTCTCACGATCATTTAATTCAACTGATTTTGATAAATACGACACAAAATCTTCAGTTTCGGAATTCTGCATGATTTTCTCAATGGCTCTAACGATCCGTCCACTTCAATTTCTGGGACGTATTCATCGTCGTCGACAGCGTTATCTGCTTCGTCCCAGTTATCGTTAAGTTCTTCGACTCTTTCAGAAATGTTATTGTTGGTAACAATTGAGTCAAAATTTAATTCTTCCTTCGAAGACACACGAACTGAACGCTTCAATAGGCTTCGATTGCATTTCTGCGAATGGATCAAAATAGCCTAGAACACTATTATCTTCAGTCACCTGAATTCATTGTTGTTCCATAAACACAACATCTGGACTCTTCATGATTGTTTTCTTATGACAGGATGATACGGATGATCGACTTCTTGCGTTTCTCATTCGGAATATGCACCATATATTTACTTCCAAAAACTTTTAAATGGCTAAGACCCTGTTTTCGTCCACTCAATATTTCCTCTGGAATCTGCTTTAGATGGTGTCCGATTTGTTAAATATTCTGCTATTAAGATTGATTCCGCCCAGACGTTTTTCGGCAAAGCAGCTTCTATTAACATACAACGTGCTTTCTCAACAAGGGTTTCATTCATCTTTTTTACGACGCCATTTTGTTCCGGTGAATAGGGCGCAGTGTTATTGTCCGTTCACAGAATTTTAATTTGGTCATTTGTCTGATTCTTACCAAGGCTCTTAAAATTCCTGAAATACTCTTTCACCTCAGACTTCGCTTTCATTATGTAAACAAACACTTTCCGAGAAAAATCATCTACGAATACCAACACATATTTCGCACCGCCAAGCCACTCAGTTTGAAAGGGTCCACTTACGTCCGAGTGAATGATACTCAAGACGCTGTTCGTTTTAGTGACACTCTTTGGAAATGACTGCCTTCTTTGCTTTCCTTTCAAACAAATTTCACAAGCACTAATTTCACTCGTACAAAAGTTCACTACATTTACCATATATTTAATTTGTTTTAAAGATTCACAGTTGAACAACCTCACACAACCTCACACAAACTCACCATTTTTCGTGTTTACTGCCATGAAAATGACAATTTTTGACTGTGTGTTCAATCGATAAATATTACCAATTCGTGTCCCTGTAACAATCACATTTTACAACACATAATATGTCCTTGACATTTATAGATGAATTTATCCGTCCGAAGACAACATCCAACTCAAAGTTTCCTATTACGCCAACTTCCACGTTTCCATTGTCTGCCGTGACAACTTGTGTAATGGTGTCGCTCTCATAAATGTGATTCCCCAAAAATGATGTAAACATTGTTTGCTCGGTTTTCATTGACTTCTGTTTTCAATCCCGTTTTATATGGTCGTATTTGCTGCAATTGTTGTAGCACTTCGGTCCTCTCTTGTCGCTATGCTTCTGGCTTTTGGAATTTTGAAAATTTTGACCCGTCTGATGCTGTAAAGCGTTTTGACTAAACATCGCCGCTGATTTGGTGGTTTCCTTCCTTACGTCCTGAAGTAGGTAATTTGGTTTTAATAGAATCAGCTGTTATTTTTATTCCATTGTTATACTGTTCAGGCAAGCAGTCAACAACAAATCACCAACCCACTCGTCATTCACTTACATTCCAATTGCCGCCAATTTATGCGCAGTCGTAACTCGTCGCTTCCAAATAGTATTACATCTACAAATCATTAATATTTTAGAGAGGCGTGTCAAGTTTTTAATGATAAATTTTGCTTCATTTTTTTAAATAAAATTCTTGCTACACTTTTTGGGAAGAACTTTATTTAAAAAAAAATTAAGTCGAAATTAGCATTAAAAACTTTAAGGCCAAACAATTAGCGATTAAGCAGATGTAATTCTCTTATTTGGAAGGGACGATTCTTCCACTAAACCGTACTTTGCAAGCGTGATTAAACCAGTATTCTCACATGCCTTTTTCAGGTTGTTCCACGCCACTTTTGAAATCTTTGTCGTCTGCACGTACACGTAATTTATCGGATCCAGTAGAAAAATAGTTTTGATCGCGCTTTCGTATTATTCTGTTTTACATCGCTTTCTTCACCTGTCATGCAAACCCATAAATCCTCGTGCTCCAAGTAACACTGTACGGCAAACTTCCATTAATCGTAATTTTCGCGTCCCCTCAACTTTTCTATAAGCGACCAATTATTAACTATCGTTTATTAATCGTTTGTAACACCCGTTTCATAATTTATTATTTCTTGGCCCATAACCTGTAGAAATTAAGCTTTTTGTGCAGAGAAATAAAACTCAGTTGATTCGAACTAATTCAGAACAAGTGTGTGATTTTATTTATTCAATACAATATGGCGAGGTTATACAATATAGCACAAGTTGAGTGGGTTCGTATTACGCGTTTACCATGCAAACATTTTTTACTTTTAACTTAAAGGATTGTATTCGTTTTCAAAATAGCAAACAAACAATTTTTTTAGTTATGTTCGAAATTCATGATACAACTGTGCAAGTTAAAGGAAATAGATTGCAATCTGAATGCTTTGAAACGGAAAGCTCTAGCAGCGTTTAGACATTTTAAAAGTAGTTCATGGATTAGTCTCAACGAAATAAGTTTTATACCTTGAGCTGGCACACTTCATAGTAGTCAAATCTAAAAGGCTCACTTTTGAAATTTTAATATTTTCATGTAACTTTATTGAACTTATGTTAGGTTCTTATGGTCGACGGGTATACGGTCGTAATATCTTTCTATACATTATATATTGAAACTTAAAGTTTGATGTAGTTTGTATTCGACGCAGGCAGAACAACATTCTAGTTTGTTGTACATTATTCTGCAAGAGTAACCTGCAATGTAGAACGCTCTCAAATTTGTGAAGTCTTACTTTTACTTAATAATTAAGTCTCAGGACTAGAGTACGCTAAGCGACAAAATCACTATTTTGAGAAAAATGAAAATTAAAGTTTGCGAGGTCATTATGACATAGTGGATAGCGGAAAACACAAAACCAGTTCCCTCAGGAATGGGTAGACTGATTAAGACGTAAATACGCGCAAACGAAAGAGGATATTTTAAATCCTCAGAATCCATCAAAACCCGAAAAATGGCAATTTGGTGGTTAGCGTACTCTAGTCCTGAGACGACGTTATGGTTATCCTCAAACTTATGGAACAATCTAAGCCTTTGCTGCTCTCACTATAATGATTTTTTTTTTGTAAGTCGAATTGAGGCGGCCAAATCCCTTCATGGGATGTAGCGCCAGCGGAAGAAGAAGAAGAATTGAGCATGAAACAGATTTTAGAATTTCGGACATAAGAAAATTATTGTTTGAAATTATTTTTTTGAGATTTGCATAGGTTGGTATCTAAAGTACCTATTTGAAAGTTTATATCTTAGGAGTTTTAAGAATTTTACGTGTGATTTTTAGAATATACAAATATGTCGAGAAATCGAAAAATTGCAAACTCATAAAGCTAAACTTTGCTTTTTACAAGTTTTTACGGTTTTACGTTAACTTAATTTTTGGAGAATCAGGGTGCAGCTGCTCAAAGCTAAACGCAATTGGTTGAAACTACATTTTGCTAAAGCAAGGAGTGGCACGGCATAAGCCTCGGTCGGATTGAAAACATAGGAAAGGCATTATAATTATGTAAATTTGTCTAGGTGTTGACCATATTCGCTTTCGATTTCCCTCCACCGACAGGAGGTGTCATTTTATTGCTGTGTTTTATATTTACGGCATAAACACATTTTAAAACATTTAATTACAATGCTAAGATAACTTAGAAAAATGTTGTTCAAGTTATTATTTAAATTTTTATTTAGCATTGTTTTGGAAACTTTAATTAAAAAATATTTTTTTTATATAAACTTAATTTTTAATGTTGCATAATTTTTTGTCTGGATATGTCGCGCGTTTCTATGGGATTTAAATAGGGAAAGTATTTTTTTATATAAAGTTTTTATATGTTTTCTATATGTACAAAAAATGTGTAGGTGTATTCGTTTAAAAATTACATTTTAATTTTTGAAAGAGATGTATTTTTGGATGAATTGAAAATTATCAATATATTTCATCTTAAATGGTTTCTTATTATGAAGAAAATTTAATATATTGTATGTCTTTAATGTCTGAATTTTTTTTTTAAAGTTGTCACAAACATGAAAATAATTTCGAGAAAACTGAGGAATGAAGAATGTTTAGTACATAGCCTTAAGGAATTTGAACAATCCAAGAACAATCTAAATAACAGTTATTGATGGCTTCAGGGTATAATTTCCTGTGATTTGAAAAAAGCTTTTTATATTGCTCAGGTGTGGGATGGGTCATTACTGAACATTTTGAAGAAAACCTATATGGATTATCCTTGTGGGAAGATCATTTCACATTTTGAAATGGATAACAACTATACTCAAGAAGAGTCATACTGGTCTCAATCTGAGGTACGTGAGACTCCTTTGTGAAATTATTAATATTAAAACTGACTTTACTATAAGTTGGCTAAGAGGTGAAAACGAATTTTCGTGAGAAGAATTATACCAGAATATTGATTATAATCTTTTCTGTTTTAAAATGTTTGGAAACAGCGATGATTAAAATTCCCCAACTATACGTAAAATTCGGAAATCTCTATACTGTCTGTAGTATGAAACGATGATTTTAATTCGCATGTAGGATTTTTCAGCGAATTCCATTCTATTCAAGTGCCGATTGCATTGTCTTACCTGGCTTCTCTCGCTTCCCTCGAATTTTAAAAACTCTTGTAAGAAATCGTCAGATAACAGACCGGTTGCCAGAAATATTCAAGAGGAGCCAGATTCAATAGATCTTTTTAAAAAATTACATTTAAACTGGGATTTTTCTTCCCTGCTCTTTTGAGATTAATTAATTTTATACCAGCATTATAAAAGTGGCAAGCATTGAAAAATATTTTACCTTTATCCCGATTTCATTAAAAAAATAAACTTTATTAAATAAAGGAAATCACTGTAATTGGTACCTAATTTTTTTTTTAGATAATCATCGCTTTTAGTAGAATTTTTTATTTATACATACATAAGATAGATGTATGCAAGTTTTCACACACATTTAGAATGTTAATAATAAGTAAGACTTTACATATCAACATTCCAAATGTGTGGGAAAATTTGCATCTACATTTTCCGTCTAGACATGTAATGAACCCTAAATTGAGTATATTTCTGCTTCCTATAGCTGATGAAAATACAATATTTTGTTCTTAATTATTGGGCTCGACTGGAATGATCATATTATTATTGTTGCTTCCTATATAAATTTGAAAAAATAAAAGTACCACAACATTAGATTCAATTTCAGAAGTAAGTATCGGGCCCAACAACAATACCAAACTTAGGAATTTGGATTTTTATGAACAAAAATTGACATTGTCGGAATGCGAAGAAGGCATGAGTACAGGACAAACCTAGGAGCAGGATTCTTCAATTATCGGCGCTTAAAACTATAGTTGTTAACAATCGAAAAGTACTTTTTATTGATTATTTTTGTTTGAGGTTCAACACATCATTAGCTCGGTTGAAGCGATCTGCATTTCAGTTTCCAATTCGAAAAACAAATAAAACTGCGAGGATATAGGTCGGCTGAATTTCTTTCTAGCAATTTAAGATAGGATCTCATCAAATTAGTCGAACTTTGTGGCACACATGTATGTATACGAGCCAATTAGAAAAATCTATTCAAATTATGCAAAAATCTTTTACCACATGTACGTAATACGAAAAATAAAAGAAAATATGAAAATTCAGTTCAAAGAATTATTGAATAGAGAAGTAGTTCTCGTACTCCGAAATTAATATTTGTATCATCTCGCTCCAGTCGTACATATTTATCACTATCTACCATTTTTATGAACTATAACATAGATGTTGCAATAGTTACCTTCATGAGGCTAACTATATCATCATAAAAACGATCCAACACAGAAATATCGTAGGTTGATCCATTTCTACGACGCGACGCAACGTAGAAATGTGATAATGTACATAATACATGGGTTTGATTATTGTAAGCATTAAGTGTTGCGACAAAAACGCTTCAACAAATTATTTTTCTTTTCTTTAAAAATAATCCTTTTAATCATTACGAGTTGTCTGTCGTACTTAAAAAGTGGTACGAGTAAAACAACAACAACAAGTCGCAATTACGAGAACTCGTAAAATTTTACATAATCGCGTTTTGTCGCAATTTCGAAAAACTCGTAACTCGTAATGCTTACATAATCGCACCCCATGCCTAACTCAGATGCTTACAGTTGTTTAAAGAAAAATATGAAAAACAATATTTCATAAAATTTTGAGACATTCTTAACATTTTGGAAATTTCTTTTCCTTTTTTAACAATTTTTGAATTTGAAATTTTTCCAGGTGGTAATTTTTGGTTCGATTTTACCAAATTTGTGCTGCTATTTATGTAAAGTATATTGACTTAATGATCACACGATTTTTAGTAAGCCTTTTTTATTTGGTCAGAATGCTGTTGTATGAAAACCCAAGTATTTTTATATCCGAAAATTTTTGTATTTTTCTGACATTTAGCTAAAAACATGAATTTTTAAATTGATGAAATTTGGTTTCCAATTTTTTTTTCATCATTTTCCGATTTTTTGGCCAACTTTCATAGTAAATCTTATAATAAGTCGGACATTATTGCTGAAGAAAGTTTTCATGAAATCAGCTTTGCTATACTTGGGAATTTTATAAATTTTGGCTTAAATAAATCAGTTATTACAGGAAAATAAAAACGATTTTCTTAAACGATATTATTATATTCGTATGTTGAAATTCAAAAAATTATGAAAATATTTCAGAGATCATAATTAAGAATTTGTAATGTTTTCATTTAAAAATTGGTCTTAGAAAAATGTGATTTCCCATATGTTTAATTGGAAAAGTTTGGGTTTTTGCTTATTTCTAATTCTTTTATAAATGCTTTGTTTTTTAGAGTATGACCAGAGCCTTCTAGAGTATAGAGACATAATCAATATGACGTATTTTTTAGGAGCTTTTTTAGTGGTATAAATTTTCACTTATTTCCGTAGGAATCCATAGTAAAAATGGTGTTTTTTAGCTTCAAGTTTTTCAATGAAAAAAGCAAAAATATTATAAAACGTTTACATACAAGTGTATATCTTTCTATATATCTTTAACAACAATATACTATACAAGAAGGCTACATTGGTATTAAGTAAATATTAACTGCAGAAATATTTAAATTAAATTATTTCTAAAATATATTTTTCGAACTTTCATTTTGAAAAATACATCAAAGTTGGCTCTGACGAATTAAAATAATACTTGCTAAATTTATCTTTAGTTTTACTAGTGTACGTTAGATGTCTAAGATGTTTACAGAAAAATACGAAAACAAATTATTTAATCCCAAGTTATGACACGTTCTTAATAGCTGCATTTCTTGACGGATAGTGATCCGGATCAGATCAAAATTTATATGTGAAGCAACAACAACATTTGAACCAACATTGATTTTGGATCACAAATGGTGATCTAAAAATTAGTTCAGCTATTAAAATGTAGTTGTACAGTATTTTGTAAAGCGACAAAGAATAACATGAATACAGTACGAGTATGAAGACGGCTATGAAGTTTATAACAAAAAATAACAAATATATCAGGAGTACAAATTGAAAATGCGGGATTTTTTTGAAAAACGAACGTTTATTCTGAAAAAATGGTAACAAATGAATTATTCAAAGTATTGTCCATCGCTAGCCACAACTTTTTCCCATCTTTCTGGCAATTTACGGATACCGTCGCGAAAAAATTCGGCCGGCTTGGCTGCTATCCAGTCATCGACCCATTTTTGGGCTTCTTCGTAAGAATGGAAGCGCTGGTCAGCTAGGCCATGTGTCATCGATCGGAAAAGGTGGTAATCGGAAGGAGCAATGTCTGGGCTATACGGCGGGTGGGGTAAGACTTCCCATTTCAGCGTTTGTAGGTATGTTTTGACCGGCGCTGCAACATGTGGCCGAGCGTTGTCATGTTGCAAAATTACTTTGTCGTGTCTTTGCTCGTATTGTGGCCGTTTTTCTTTGAGTGCGCGGCTCAAACGCATCAATTGAGTTCGGTATAGTGCTCCTGTGATGGTTTCGTTCGATTTCAATAGCTCATAATACACCACACCCAGCTGGTCCCACCAAATACAGAGCATGAGCTTGGCGCCGTGAATATTTGGTTTGGCCGTCGATGATGATGCATGGCCGGGGTAACCATATGATTTTTTGCGCTTCGGGTTATCGTAACGGATCCACTTTTCATCACCAGTGACAATGCGATGCAAAAAACCCTTCCGTTTTTGCCGTTCGAGCAGCAGTTCGCATGCAAAAAAACGGCGCTCGACGTCTCTCGGCTTCAGCTCATACGGCACCCAATGTCCTTGCTTTTGGATCATTCCGAGGGCTTTTATACGATGGGAAATGGCTTGTTGTGTCACTCCCAATGAATCTGCGAGCTCTTGTTGAGTTTGACACGAGTCTTCATTGAGTATTGCCTCCAATTCAGCATTCTCAAACTTTTTCACTTGGCCCGGCCGCTCTTTGTCCTCAACGTCAAAATCACCACTTCTAAACCGCACAAACCATCTCTCGCACGTTGAAACCGATGGAACATGACTCGGATAAGTCTCGGAGACCAATCGATGTGCTTCAGCAGCACTTTTCTTCAAATTAAAGAAGTAAATTAAAACTTCCCGCAAATGCTGTTTTGTTGGCACGAAACTCGACATATTGAGAGCTCAAAAAAACTATGAATTTGACACTGCGACAAATTGACACATACTGAAAATTAAAGCTATAAGACGTAGCTTTGACATGAACATAGTCACAGTACTGCCTGATGCGTATAGCGTTAGTAACGCCATCTGTTATCAATCCCGCATTTTCAATTTGTACCCCTGATACATATAGGAATCCAATAAGAATTTTAAATACACTCCCGAGCAACTGAATCGACTAAAACCTTAAGCGCTCACATAAGGGCGATTTTTGTTAGAAAGGTCAAACCGATTTTCATAAGACATTATTTTTTTGAAAGCCTGATATTTTTACTTTAAAATGACACTATTTTTATGAAAATTGGTTTAGTACATTTTTTTGTAATGAATTTTGAATGAAAACGCAACCAAAATTGATGATTAAGCAAAAAATATTGGGGGTGTTTAAAATTAAATTACAACAAAAAACTCAAGCAAAACAAAAATAATTTTATTGGTTAATAATAAGTATGGTCCCCCTTGCGTCTACAACGGTTCGCATGCGGTTTCCCATTGACCTTATTAAGATTTTGACAAATACTTGGGGATCGCACCCCACTCCTCCTCTAACGCAATCTTCAGGTCACTGATGTTAGATGGTACCGGATTTCTAGCTCGGACCCTCCATTTTAGTTCGTCCCATAAATGCTCAATTGGATTCATGTCTGGACTGAGTGCTGGCCACCTCATCGTCTCGAGTCCGACTTCATCCAGGAACTGTTGAGTGGTTCGAGCTGTGTGACACCGAGCATTGTCATGCATCAATATGAAATCTTCCCCTATATATCCTGCATAGGGCACTACATGATCCAAGAGAATGCCCTCGATATATCGTTCAGCGGTCAGACCCCCTTCACGGCCTCCACCAGGTACGAAAACAAGGTCTGTTTTTCCCTCAAACGATATGCCAGCCCACACCATACACGAACCGCAGTCGTATGAGCCTGTTTCAGCAAAACAGCACTGCGAAAATCGCTCTCCTGGACGCTGGTAGACCCGGTCTCTCATATCACTACCATGGAGACATATTCTGCACTCGTCAGTAAATAGAACGGACGTCCATTGCTCGATGTTCCAATTGATGTGTTCGCGAGCAAATTCGAGTCGCTGTTTGCGGTGGCGTGTTGTCAATTTTGGGCCTCTAGCGGGCCGTCTTGGAGTGAGGTTGGCTTCCTTTAAGCGTCTTCTTACTGTCCATTGACTAACAGCTACATCTTGAACTTGTCTTAGCTCCTGCTGCACATCGACGCCCGTGAGATGGCGATTTCGCAGTGAAGTTAGGACGATAAATCGATCGTCCATCTCTGATGTACACTGAAACCGGCTGGTTTGTGGTCTTCGATTGAAGGTACCAGTTTCCTGAAACCTTCTGAATACTCTTGAGACAGCAGATTGGTTCATGTTAAGCTGACGAGCGACTTCTTGTTGATTGCGTCCTTCTTGCAATAAAGCAACAACTTGTGCGGATTTTTCTGGAGTGGTATCCATGATTTTAAGGAAACAATGAATTAATTAAACTGGTAGAGATTTGTTCAGGTCAACGTCTGACTCATAAGTGAAGACAAATATCGGTCAACGTGGCATTATACAGGAGATTGCATCACGCCAATTGTTTTCACCGAAACATCGCATTTTGCTAAGACTGCTTTAATTTGAAAATTACTGTATGGATTTTAATGATAAAGGTATCCTTGAAAAGATAAAATACTAGGCTGTCAAAAGAAGGTTGTTTTTCGAAAATCGATCCAGCCATTTAAAAAAAATATGCGTTCTGATGGTCTAGTCGATTCAGTTGCTCGGGAGTGTATCTATGTAATATGTGTTAATTAATTACACTGTTAAACAAAAAATTCTTGAGAAAGCTATATAATTTTAGAAAGAGACAAATAAGAAAATGCATTTTTTTTTCTTATTGGATTAAATAAGTTTAATTATTATATGTGTCATTTCCATATGAAGGGGAAGAGTAGTTTTTTTCATACAAATTCATGGAGATATTTTATTGTATCGAGTGTTTTATTAAATGGCCAATAACAAGACATCGTAGAGTTTGTACCAGAATGCCACCATATAACTTGGTGAGTTGTTGCTTTTCGCACGAAATGACCCATGTGCCATTTCCAATGGAGGGGAAGAGTGGTTTTTTTTATGCTGATAATTGCTTACAAAATAGTCAGGACAGCTTAGGAAGAAATCAACGGCCGATTTTAATTTCTTTACACTGAATGTCATCACAGAACACCCTGTTAACGCCAACAGATTTTCTTGAAAAAATTGCGTATCATCGTTTGGTCCCACTTCATCGCAAGGCACACCTATTTCTTGATGACCTATTGTAGAGCGAGAAATAATAATATATTAACCAAAACTATTGTAATAAACAAAGTAAAACTATAAAATCTAAAATTGAAATTTTGAGCGTGGGTATAAAAGGGAAATGTTTTCTGCGTTGTACTTTAATACTATTCCAGACTTTGTTTTGTGCGTATCGTATTGCTAACTTTGTTATTTTATATCGTGTATTTTCTAGTTACCCAAAAAGTTTTATTTAAAACTATTGACCCCTGCATTCTTTTGGACTTCCTTTATCACTGGCTTTATTTTTTTGGATTATTTGAATTGTGATTGGCTTTCACTATAATAATTAAAGAGATCTGCGTTTACGCATCTGTTTGATTCTATTAAAAATCGCTGTTGATTATTTCTTTTTTGTTGTAGATTGCACATGGGTCATTTCGTGCGAAAAGCAACAACTTACCAAGTGTATATGGTGACATTCTGGTACAAACTCTACGATGTCTTGTTATTGGCCGTTTAATAAAACACGCAATACAATAAAATATCTCCATGAATTTGTAACAAAAAAAAACACTCTTCCCCTCCATATGGAAATGGCACATGGGTCATTTCGTGCGAAAAGCAACAACTCATCAAGTGTATATGGTGGCATTCTGATACAAACTCTACGATGTCTTGTTATTGGCCATTTAATAAAACACTCGATACAATAAAATATCTCCATGAATTTGTAAGAAAAAAAACCACTCTTCCTCTCCATATGGAAATGGCACACGGGTCATTTCGTGTGAAAAGCAACAACTTACCAAGTGTATATGGTGGCATTCTGGTACAAACTCTACGATGTCTTGTTATTGACCAATTTATAAAACACTCAACGTATTAAAATATCTCCATGAATTTCTAAGAAGAGAAGTATCTTGCCCATCTATTTTGACCATATTGGCCATTTCGTTCTCTAGGCAGGTGCTAATCACTTGTGTATTGCGGCGTTAACATTTTAAATTTGTATTTGTTGTAAATTTGCTTTACTCAAAATTTTCTGTTTAACCCCTTAACGCATATTATTTTTGAAAGAAAACCTGCAAAAAAAAATATTTTTTTTTATTATTGAAAATGTTTATTTGCACCTATTTTAACACAATAGGTACATTTATAAAAACAAAAAATACCGATTTTGTTTTATTTTTCTTCTTTTAAATTGAAATTGTTTGCAACAGAAAAGAAAAATAATTAAAGAAAAAGATAACGACTTTTCTTTGTTCTTATACCGTTACTACGTCGATGCGTTTTACTGTATAAAATGTTACGAGAAAATGTGCAATCGACATTATAACGCGCTAAAAGATAATGTCATTCACAAATACATACACGTGTAACACTAGTTGTGGGGTGACGCATTAAAACAATAAAGGTTAATTGAAATTTGATTTTGCCTAAAGAAAAAACAAAATCTGAGAGAATTCTCTTTTGACTACAGAGAGAATTTTCGAAGGTTTTGGAAAAAACCAAAATCATTGTTGAGACGCCGGTAACGAAATAACATCCTGCAGTCACTTTTCTCCTTTTTCATATTATCGTTTATGATGAAACATGTAGCCATAAATATGTATCTTATCGTTATCATACACCACCTAGCAATTGGTGTCATAAACCATAAAAATCGAAATTGATGAGATAAAAAGCCATAAACTACAGCCATAAAGTACAATTGATCATAAAATTTTAATTACAAAAAAAAACGTAATTTAAACTATTTTTAGTTTAAAATTTAATTGGACGAGTTAACTCGTTCCTATGCATTTCTGCAAGAAACAGATGAACGAGTTAACTCGTTCCTATGCGTTAAGTGGTTAAACTATTTTATTCAAAATTCTAATAAGAATCAAATTTTACAGTGTATTAGCAATACATATACATTTTTTTGTTATTGTTATAAACTTCACAGCCGTCTTAAGTAATAAAATGTAGTGGTGTCTGCATTCATTTAGGCACATTAAATTTCTTAAATAAATCTAAGCTAGATGAACAGTAGTTAATAAAACGGACATATGGCCTCAGGCTGTGGGATTTTAACTTAGAGAGAGGCCCAGGGCCCTTTTATTTGAAATTCGCCGAAAAAAGTCACCGAAAATAGCTGAAAAAAGTGACTTTCTTGTAAAATAGTCGCACCGGCGACTTTTTTTTGGTGAGTTTCAAGAAAAAGGGTCCTGTACCCGTATTTCAACGAATTTTATTTATAAATAAATAAAATAAAATAAAAAAACCTAATGTTTATCTTATAATGATAATTAGAATTTTATTTTATTTTATATATAGTAGAATCCCGATGTAACGTACGGTCAAAGGACGGAAGCTTTCGTACGTTATCTCCAAGGGTACGTTATAACAAAAAAAAAATAAAATCTACACATGTTTATTTCAAACTACATATTGTATGTACATATTTATTTAATAAATGAGAATACCTATAAATTCAGAAAAAATATCTGTGGCAATTCAACAAAACCACTTATCTCATTCTCACTCACTTGTTAGGAGACAATAAATTAACAGTAAAACAGTAAAGTAATAAACACTTATCTCGAGATAAATGATTCCACAGTCTGGGCCTTTCAACATAATCATTTATCTCGAGATAAGTGTTTATTACTTTACTGTTTTACTGTTAATTTATTGTCTCCTGAAAAGTGAGTGAGAATGAGATAAGTGGTTTTGTTGAATTGCCACAGTACGCACGACAATTAATAAATTCAAGAAAGGGAATTAATACACACATTTTTCAAATTTTTTAAAAACACTTGGTAAATATTTCGCAAAATTAATATTTAATTATATAATTATATTAAATTATATTTTTCAACAGACACGCACTAATTGAAACAATTATTGACTTTCCTAACAAAAGTCCCGTTAGTACCGTTAGTTTTCGAAAAAATTATTTATCCGTAGTCGGAACAAAAGTTTTCAATCTCACCCAAATTATGTAACGTGCGATTATAGCATAATTTCTGTTTCTTATTGCATACATTTTAGCGATATTTTAGATCATGGTACGTTATTTCCAGATAATATTACTAGGTAAATCAGCTCAGGGAGAAATCTATTCGTACATTATATCCTTATATCGATCATTATATCGAAAGCGAATTTAATGAAAATTTGTCTATAACTGCAAGATTTAGTGGATTCGTACGTTATAAAGTGGGCGTCCTTTATCGCGTGTACGTTATAACGCGATTCTGCTGTACAATGTTCAGAATTAGTTTCGAGCACCAAGCTCTTTGTCAACTGTTTTAAAATATTTTAACAAAGAGATTGATGCTCGAAACTAGTTGTGATCATATAATGTACAATATATAGAAAAAAAACAAGAAAAAAAAATCTAATTACATATCAGGGCTGCGGTCGAATTCTCGGGTAAATCATTTACTGCGGTAAATTTACATTTTTAATGTTCGTTTTCTGTTAAATTACGCATTTTTTTCTATTTTTTACTCGTTCAATTCTTATAACAATAAAGAATAAAGTATCTAAACATAAAAGATTTACCTTTTTTTTATTTCCCTTACTCTCCAGCAAAAAAAGGTAAATGCATTTACCGAATTTTGCAGATTTACTTGAGAATTCGACCGCAGCCCAGATATCACTATAAGATAAACAACAGGCCCAATTCTGCATTCCAAAATTTTATGTTATGTTATGTTATTTTTGCTTTTTTCAGTACAAATTGAAATATGAAATGGGGAAAAAAACATAACTTGTACATATACATATCTAACGTCTCAGAATCGGGCCCAATACATATTCGGTGTTTTATTTTATTTTATTTATTTCATCGATAAACGAGTGATAAATGTGCACTACAAAAATAAATTTTCTTCAAAACAATAATCGAGAAAAGTAACTGGTGACATGGTGCGTTGGTGATGGTTGATTACTTGATGATTGATGGTTGATGGTTTATGGTTGATGATCGATGATTGTTTTAGGGTGATGTTGGGTGATGGATGGCGGATGATGAGTGATAATTCATGAGTGATGAGTGATTAGTGATGATTGATGAATGATTAGAGATTAGTGATTAGTGATGAATGATGGGTATTGTAAATGGTGATGAATGTTCTATTCTATTCTTTCTTTTCTATGCTTCCCAAGCTCGAGGTCCTATTTTACAAAAGTTCTTCTGAAATTTCCGTTACCTTTTCATCTTTTACATAAAAATAACGTTATCGATTAAAATGTTTACGTTCCATACAAATTATAATGCTTAATTAAATAATTTATCAATGGTAACTAAAGACCAAAAAATGTCAACTTGCATTACATACATTCAACTGACAAGAAACAATTCCTTTAATTTTATTAAATTTATTTATAGACGACTACTGTTTCACAAATTAGACTATTTGTGCAGATTGTAAGAAAAAATTTAAAAATATTATATTTGATTTCAACAGACCCACCCGCATTTAATGTGGGTAAATTAGTTAAAATAACAAAATTTGGATTCGGGGATGGTAAAATCTATTTTTTGTTACAATTAGAAAACAAATCTTTTTTGTTTTAATTAACCTTTTAACATACAGTGTATACTCTAACAGTCTAACAGATATACAATATATCGGTACTCTGTTTTTTTACCGGACTACTTTCCCGCGGAATCTGTGATATATAGGGGCTGATACTCGATTGTCTAGCAAGCAAGTAAATTTCTTACGAAAAAATAAAATATTTACAAACCATTTTTAACGAAGTACTCATTATTCTTTTTAAATTCAAATCAACTTTATTGTGCTTTTTGTAAAAACAAACAGAAAGTAGAAAAAAATATAATTAGAAATGAAAATTTGCTTACTAAAATTGATCGAGTAGTCTTATCTACCGATTTACTGTTTCGAGTTGCTAGATTATCGAGTATTTATCCCGTTAATCGTGGTATAATCATTTCAGTCGCCGTGGCATTATGAAAGGATTGATGTCTTCATAATTATATAGGCTTGTCAGTTTGAAACTTGATTAATTCTGTTAAAATCTCATATATGGAACAAATTGACTGAATTCATGTTAATTAGGTTTTTTTTGTTCTGCTAAGATTAGTTCCAACATTCGAAACCTAACTCGATGGTCACTTTTTTCGAGAATCTTTCTAGAATTTCCAGAGGCTGGCTATACTAAAAATCTGGTGTGAAATATCTTTACTTTAAATTGATCCTAGATTTGAATACAAATTTTGAAAAATTTTATGATTTTTAATTTTTAGAGTTTAACCAGAAATAATCGATATGTGCCAGATTTACAAACTCATCTAAACAAATTTCTATTGGACCATAAATTTTTCTTCTTGACTGTTGGAATTAATTTGGCTTGATAAAAAACGAGGCCATGACATTTTCCCTTTGGGCTATGGAAGAAACAGCCTTGCATTGAATGTAGCCTTTCATTCTGGAATGGTTAAAAATATTTAAATAATCATGTGTGAGTCGAAATTCAACATACACCGATAATTCTTAAATTTGCTTATCTTAAATTCTTAAGTGTGATATTGTAACAATTAGTTGAGGCTACAAAATGATTTACATTTCTATTTTATTGCAACACAAGATGTTACAGCAATAATTCAATCTGGTTAAGTATTTGATAATGTTATAATGATGAACATTCCATTCAGCGAGCGAAAAGTAATATTAATAAATTTTAACCCTCACTTATTTACAACCTATTACAAAATTCCGATTCACATTCCATAATAAAAATCACTATAATCGAGTAATTTGATCAGATTATCGTGTCTATTCTATATAAATCCTTCCGAAATAATGATTAATAAAATTCCATTTTACCTCATACCCTTACAGAAAATTCCTTTCCTTTTTTACTCTGTTTAATTTACGATTGTTAATATTTTTAGCAAACATCTTGGAAACGATTCGTAGAATTGATAGAAAAAAGAAAATAATAATACGGAATTAAAAAAATGGGGAAAACAAAATCAACAAGTTTGGTTAAAAACTTTTGGCAAATACGTAAATGGAAATATTTATGGTAATGTTTTGGAGCTAATAGGTATTTCCAGATTTTATCGTCTTCATATAAATAATTTCTCTCGAACTTTTATCGCAAATAAGATACGAGTAGATTAATGTTGCAATCAGCTCATCAAACATATTTCTTGAACATCCACGTTAGTTACGTGACAAATGTAACTTGAACGATGAACATTTTTTGTTTTGTAAACAGTATAAATTTGTTTATTATGTACAATCTACGGTACTGCTGCTTTAATAAGTATATGATGATTTCCACGTAAAAGAAAAAAGAACAGGACATTAATTTAATTATATTCCCTTGGGCCAAATTTTTTATTTTATTTGAAATCCGAATTTTTATATTAAAATATATTTGACTTGATAACATCATCATTTGTTCGTTTGCCATTTACACATTTTTTATATAGACGATGCTCGTTTGAGTTTTCACAATCGTCATAATAATACATAATAACAACAAATCAAAAACTGAGACACATGGAGCGTATAAAATTAAGGTTTTTATATAATCGTCCACCAAATTTTGCACCAGAAGAAGAAGGCAAACCTATAAAATCTTCCAGCATCACACATAGCATAAAATT
This sequence comes from Tipula helvola, assembly GCA_963556165.1. Lineage (NCBI taxonomy): Eukaryota > Metazoa > Arthropoda > Insecta > Diptera > Tipulidae > Tipula > Tipula helvola. The sequence continues at coordinate 42,752,207 of OY744481.1, forward strand.
GTTGGCGCTAAAGCGAGTTTTTTATATTACCTATAAAAATCGTCGGGTAAGTTTACTGCAAGATTTTAGTTATTTTGTGGTGGAATATTAAACTTGTGCCCAATAATAATTTGTGTTTTTCTCTACAAAATGTTCATACTGCTTTGAAACTTCTTAAATATTTTTAAATTCTCATAGGAGTTATAGAGATACATATTATTTTTATTATAAGAGAAAGGAAGCTTTTATATTTCTTAAATGTAAAATATGTAAAATTTTATTATTTCTCTCAATCTATAAAATAAATATAAAAATTGACGTCATTTAATTAATATGCTCTTTGTATAATCTACAACAGCACAGGGGGTTTTATTCAAATATATATCAGTTTAACCCATTTGATCCCACTGTACCTGTATGGGTACAGAAAAATCACTAACTTTACAACGCCACTACTGCGGTATTTAATGTAAAATTTCGATTTGTATTTTACCGTTATATATGGTTTTTAGTTTGTTTATGATATTTTAAAAAAAGATCCATTTCGAGAAAGGATTTTGAGTGTTATAAAATATTTTAAGTACAAATATTTTACACAATTTGTTATTGGTGTGGGAACAAATGGGTTAATTAGAAGTTTAATTTTGACTTGATAGTTTGGTCGTAAGAATAAATAATTTAAGGGTGATTCATACCAAGCGCAAATAATTAGCGAAGTGTTACAGAATGTCAGCCTTAACAGAAAACTATTTTAAGTCTAAGCAGACCATTTACAAAGAAAATATACGCTTGTGATTTTTAATTCAGCCCAATTCTGACGCACAGTCACTGACTAAAAAATTGTCTTAGGTGAGACTATTCCTTTTAGTTAAAACTTTTGCCTTATTTAATACCCATGCCATATTCTACACATAGCCTTAGCTGTCATTCGTTTTGCAAAATAGTATTTTGTAAGACCGACAAATGTGGTGGTGTAAGTGGTCTTAATTTGACCTTTCTATTGCAGCAAAATGATGTCTGTTTCAAAGTTGTGAAACTTCTTAAAATAATTCAAGGGTTTCAGATTCCGTTTGTTTCTGCTTACTATTTTAATTTCGATTCGGATACGGTTGGGTTCCGAGCGCTATAAACGAGAACCTATTCCAATTCTGGTTCTCCAAAGCTTTTACGAAACTTTATTTACGCCAAAAACTGTTTATTTTTAGAAAATGAATGAAAACTATATTGCAACTTTATCTAATTGATATTGGTTGTTTTTATTAAAACGAGATCAGGGGCTGGCTTTTCCCAAGAATACATTTTACGCTTTGTTTTACTCATTTCATGTCGCTTTTTTTAATACAATATCAGTAAGCTAAAATAAAATGACTTTCTATTTCAATTATCATTCGTCAATGTCTCTCCCTTAATAAAACTGGCTGAGGTCACCTTAGAAAAACCGACATTAATTGAGTAAAGCAGTGTATTCTTAAAAAAAACGTAAATTCGCTTCTCGCGTTTTGTGTAAAATCCTGCCCCAGAGAAGGCTCGAGGCTCATTGAATTAATTGCGCCGAAAAAAAATTATTTAATTCTTCAACATAAATATTTTAAAAATTGAATTAAATCCGTGCGAAATTAATTTATTTTTAGTATTTTTTCGTGAAGGTGTAATATAGAAGAACGAAATTATTCTGAACAATTTTTTATGATGAAAATATTTAATTTTCAATATGAATTAAATCCGCGATATCAAATTTTTAAAAAAATTAATTAATTTCGCCACACAAAATTTTGAGCAGAATTAATTCGATTCCATCCGCACCAGAGAATTCTGGAAATCTCAGGTACGAAAATTTGTTATACTGAAATAGATTGGACAATGCGAAATGAGAATTATACTTAATTAGATTTATCAAAGGTGTATCTAAGAAACTGTGGCAGTCATTGAAAGAAGCGGTCGCTGGTTTTTAGTGATGTTACATTTATTTTATTGACGGGATCCGGTTCCGTTTCTCAATTCCTCAATAAGCTGCGGTTTTATGCGGTTTGGTTCGGTTTACAGTTCTGCATTTTTACAATAAAATGCTGCCATAAATTGATGCCTATCGATAACTAATTCTAATTTTGAAAATAGACAAGTTTCAAAACGTTAACGTCGCATTTTTCAAAATTAATTTTTTGCGTAGTTTAGTAAAACTTGTTCAGTATGGTAGTATTAGTATTTGACAGTTCTACAAATATTTTGGAGAATTTGCAATCAAAAGAATACCAATTTAGTGTTTAGAGCGTGTGTCAAACAAGATTAAAAATTAAATATTTAACTGTATGGTGATTTAATTACATTTTTAACAATTTATGCACTTCGCTGTAGCAATCAGTTAAAATTTCACAGAAATTTTGAATTTGACTTAAAATTGAATACTTGCTGGCGATTTCGCCAGTTTCCGTTTGGAAATATTATTCATAAATATCTAGATTTTTTTCAAATGGAATGAAGCATCTAGTTAAATTTCCATTTTGAAAGACTAATGTTTTCAGAAAATAATAATTATTAGCTGTTTGGTTGAATCCACTTAAAGTCTCCTCTACATTTCTTACAAAATATCGATGTACAATACAAGTCGACTGCTTAAGCGAAATATTCAAATTACTAATTTATACTCTTAATATTTACAACCAATCATCACAAACTCATGCAATAAGCAACAGACACAAAAAGTTGTTGAAGATTAATTTACAAAACAATTGACTTTATGTAGTTTCACACAAAACAACAGTTTTCTTTATTTTCTTGCTATTATTTGTACATGGTGTTATTTTATTACTAATCCTTTGCCATAAGAACACCATTAAAGAGGAGACGTTACACTCGTATCGTAATACAAACCAAAGATTAAAATAGCAACAAGTAAATAATGGAAATTACAAATTAATTTTCATTCTTGAACATATTTTTCTCTTTTGTATGTACATAAGTACAAGTATATCAAAATGAATTGGGTGCCATACTGTGAAAATATTAGAGACAAAATATCACCACAGTAGTATGTTTTACACAAAGGCGCAACACTGGCAACACAACAAAACTCGAATCCATTTGAAAAATTGACCTGAAAATGAACTTTTCTCGCATTTTCATCTCGAATTTTATTTATTTGTATATAGTTTAGTTGCTGTTTTGTTGTATCGTTGTAGTGTATTATATATTTATTAGGTTGACTGGCGTCATTTCTTATTTATTTATTACAAGAATTATATTTGCTAGTTTCATAGTAACACACGATTCGATCATTTTACGGTTTGTAGTGCGCAACTTTTGCAATTATATTTTGAAGTTGAATCTTTCTGCGGGACCTTTATGTAATGAGTAAGTTCAAATTAAAGTAACATCAGACAAATTCTTTTGAGAGAATTCACATCTATGTATATTCGATACTGGTTCTGTTGGGAATACCTTTTATATTTGACCGGTATTTCCAAGAAAAAAATGTAGTCTACATTTAATAAAAAGGACTTCGCAGGCCTTAGTAACTCCAATTGACACAGCTGATTTTTCAATGTCTGTAGTCCAAAATTTGATTTATAAATTGTTGAGAAAATTGATAGGAAATCTAAAATTTTGCAGATGGATGGATATTCGATGGTCATTGACAAGTTGTCAAACACATGCCATGTCATCGGCCATCCCACAACTACCTATGCAATATTCCCTACAACCTCTACTGTATCTCATAAATGGCCAGCAAATAACAATCTGCAAAATATTACTGTTGTAGGGGATCATTTACACTTGTTTAGTTGCTGTATGGTTTTTTGTCAATTTGTCGAATTTCTTGTCCGTTTAATACCTTTTGTACGTAGCTCGATATTAAACTTGATAGATAAATCTTAGGTAAAATCTTACGTAACTGCTTACGTTGGATGCATTTCTATAGAAGCTCAACTTTTTAACAATTTTCAAAATGTATGTTATGTATTTGACGTACGCGTTACAGAAAAGTTGTTTCAACATTATTTTTGAATATTTCTACAGCATAATTGTTTGAATTTGAGGTTTTAAAGGATCTGATATTCTTGAAATTGTTATTGTTAATACAGAAATGTTAATCTGAATGGTTTAACTTTTATTTTTAATATTAATTGAAGATTTCAAATTCATTATGAGCACTGTGGTTTAGCAGACTTATTCCTTCGCGTCTGAAAATATCTGAATTCTTCATCACCTAATTTTAGAAATCTATTAATATGATTAATATGTCCCAATTCTTAAAGAAGGACTTTTTTCATCTTTCTTTGGTTGGATTTAATTCTGGCTCCTCAGAAGTCATACAATACATATATCATAAAAACTCCTACCAGCTTGATGAGCATATGAATTTCTTAAAATAAATATTTTTATCTTAAGCCTCTACATAACGTATGAGGAATGAAATATGGACAAATGTAAAATGTGTTTGTATTTGTATTGTACAACCAAAAATAAAAATTTCCTTGTTTTTAAATAAGGTGATTCCCCGATATTTTATAAAAAATACATTAAAACTGCGTCATTTTACGATTAGTTACAAAAATGTCGTTGTTAGAAGTAGATCGTCGTAAATTAATTATAAATTTTGTCAGGAAAATCCAGACAAAAAAAAGAACGAGATTTTTCACTACTTCAATGATCTTGGATTCAAAAAATCCTTTATCTACAAAACAATTAAACTGTTTAAGAATAATGAACCGGTAGAAAGAAAACCCGGCTCTGGTAAAAAACGTCAACTACAAGATAGCAAAGTTCGAATGAAATTGAAAGATGAAACAGTGGGTCGAACTGCAAAATCGTACAGACAACTGGGTAAAAAATATCAAGTTGCCCCAAAAACCATCAAGAAATATTTACAAAGTATGAATATTCAACGCAAACCCAAAAAATCGGCACCAGCAACTACAGACAAACAATTAGCTACAATCAAATCTAGATTAAGAGTGCTTTCCCAAACATATTTCGCCGCTTCTTCAGCTTATAAATGTGTGATGGATGATGAAAGTTGTTTCACTGTTGAAGGTAATGAATGGCAGCCAAAATACTACTACGAGTCTCCCGATCACAAAGCACCAGAAAAGGAGAAGTTTATTCATAAGACCAAGTTTCCAGGTAAAGTTATGTTGTGGTTGGCTATTAGCGAACGAAGTGTCAGTGACCCAGTATTTTTCAAAAGTGGTTTAGCGGTTAATGCGTAAACATACACAAACAAATGTTTACCTGTGCTTCAGAAATTTATAAATAAATATCATAAAAATGATAAAACGATTTTTTGGCCCGATTTGACATCCTCACATTATGCCAACGCAACGTTATCTGATTTACGTCAACGCAGAATCGAATTTATCCCTAAAGACTATAACCCACCAAATGTTCCACAACTAAGGCCCATTGAAACTTTTTGGGCAAATCTGAAGAGAATGGTATACAGCAATGGATATCGTGCGAAAAATGTTGAATGTCTTATTAGAAAGATAAAAAGAGATTTAAAGAAGATCGATACATCAGGAACGCAGGCGGCAATGAAAAGAGTGCCAGAAAGGATCAGGAAAGCGAATCGATATGGAGCGCAAATTTTTCTGTAAATTTTATCTAAGAATTAAAGTTTTAAATAAATTATGGATTAAAATCATTTGATTAGTAAATAATTTTTTTTTTACTTTTTTTTGTTTGTCCATATTTCATTCCTCATACGTTATAGTCTTTTTCCACAAAGAGTTATTTTTATAAAGTTGGAATCAATTCCATATTAATTTCAAAAATTCTGTTTGTTTAACTTTTTGTTTCGTTTAATTTTACTAAAGGAAATTTATTTCAAACGTTGGGTTAGAAAATCTGATTGTTTCGTTTTTCTAAAATTAAACACAAGAAAAAGATAACAATGAAAATTAAATTTAAATGTATTAAACAATAGGAAATTTAATCAGAGCGAAAATAATACAAAACATAAAAGATTTTCATCGCTTTCTTTTATACAAAGTTATCACTATCGTGTAGTATTGTAGTTAACAATAAGAAAACTTATTGTAAAAAATTGAATTTTACTCAAAATTTTAAGCAAATGAGGGTGGGTGTTTTTTTTGTGTGTGGAAATCAATTAAAAATTATTTAATTTTGTTATTTATTTTAAGATACATTATTTTATGCTGTCAACATTGAAATATCGCTTGTTTCTTTGACAATTTAAGGTGTTAGCGCATATTGATATAGTCTCATCAGAACTTTCTAAATTATATTGTATAATTTTGTGATGGGCCAAAGTAAGCGAATTAAATTGCTTTGGTTGATTTTTTAGTAAATTATTTTTTAGACAGGGATCGCATGCCACCATTTGAAGGGTGCTGATTTAGTGAATTGTTGTATAAGAACCGTGTTATGATGAGATGAGATTTGCTGTACTAGTTTATTAAATTTACGAAATTTAACTCAATTTTGTTTAAACTCGAGACATACACACAAAAGGTAGAACTTATAGGTATATAATCTATATGTACATATTCAGGTTCACGCTATTTCCTTCATGGATTTACACATACTACAATAAAAATTATTTTCAATATAAATATTCATAAAACATATATTTTATAACTAGGTTATCATTAGTTATGTATGTATGCACGTGTATGAATTTAGTTAAAACTTTAAATAGTAAACATAAAAATAAATCTTTTCAATAGAAGCACGAGTATAAGATTATAAGGATTTGTGCATAAATTTGAAAACCTATGTTTTTTAAAAATAAATATGCAGAATATTTAGATAGCTACGAGTATGTATGTATCGTGTAGCATTTGTAACTGATATTTATCTCATTCAAATTTAAAAATACGATTATTTTTTGTAAGAAGTAATTTTGCATATTTCGAATTTAATTAGTACTGCAAAATCAAATTATTTTGCATAATGCTCTTCGAGATTTAAATTTTGATATCCCGATTTGAAATTTCAACAAAAAAAAATTATTAAAAGAACTTTATTTGGAAATTTGAATTGTTTAATTTCGTTTAAATTGTAAATTTATAAAAGTACATATTTAGATAAGTTTTGGGTGTGGCAACTATTTTTGAACAATTTATATTTGAAATGGTAAACAATAATGGTGCTACACGATGTATGTTTAATATACATATGGTTTAGCAATAATTTTTGTTATCCAAATGATGTGTTTTTTCTTTTGTGGATTACATGTATCTATTGAATTAAAAATTTAATTTTAGAAAAAATTAAGCCAGTTTGGTGAGTTTCCACACAGAACATAGCCTAAAAAAATTAAACAAATGTCGTGAACCATGGCTGGTCTAGGCTTAGGATTTTTAGGTAAAAAAATATTTTTTTTGGGAAATCCGAATCAAAAATTTGTTGGATATTTATTCGATTTGGAAGAAATAAAGGCGAATGAGCCCTATATGTTACCACATGAATTTAAATATTTTCGCTTAATCACAAATTTTTACATATTTCAACTTTTTTTATGTTTTAGCTTATATTTTATGACTTTTTCCAAATATTTTTTTTTTGTAAATTAGCTTAAAATTTGATAAAGCAAAAAAATTTAAGCCAACAAATATTTTGTATTAAAATTATTGAGGTTCTTTGATGATTCGAAGTGCTTCTAGAAAAACAAATTTTGTGATTGTTTTCTGATCCATGAACCCACTAGCAGGAGGGATGATGAATATTTTATTCAATGAGTTTATATCGACTGAAAATTTGTGAAAATGCAGTTTTATCGTTAAGAATGGCATCGACAATCTGGCTATACAACGCCGGACCTGAGCTGCTCCAGAATTGTTCAAAGCAGCATTAAAACATAAGCAGCCGAAAGGGATGTATATCGCTTGAATTTTTTATAACACCTATATGGTTTTAGAACCATTTAAGTGATTAAACAAATTTAGAGGCAATTTGGCTTGACCAAACCAGTCTTAAAGCGAATGTAAAGTTGCTTTTATTATTGAGTGTTTGAAATATAAAAAAACCTAAGCCGGTCCCAGATAAATCGACCTGGATCACCTAACTAGGTCTAAAATACATTTTACGAAAAAAATCAAGCGGTATACTTCATTTTGAACTGCCTATGTTTTAATGGAATTTTGAACAATCCTGGAGCGGTTCAGGTTCGAATTTGACAAGCAAGCAAAGTCAAAATATGCGTTAGAGGCAAATTTGGGTTCTTCAAACAAATACCTATATTTCTGCTTTTTTAAAAGTCAAATATCGCTCATAAAATGCCATAAAATCGCGTTATTTCTTCAACTCTTCGATGTATAGAAAAACGTAGTAATTCAGACCGATGTGAGCCAAAATGAAGTTGGTTGTGTTTTATTACAGAATCGTCAACCAATAGCGTACGCATCAATAGGTCTAACCAAAGTTTAAAGTTAAAGTTTAATAATTATATTTTTGGCAGACGTGTAGAACTACACACAGATCATAAGCCGCTAGTTATGAATAAATAAATAAATAAAATAAATTCATCTAGCCTAAAGCGAATGCGAATAAAGTTACTTGTTTATGATCTGATGATTCAACTCAATGCTATTAGCAAAATAATTTAGAAAACCGGACCAATCTCTAATAATCCCATATATGTACATTGTACATATACCATATCCCACAATCGCAAATAATTTAGGCAATTTTGAATAATTTCAAAAACCTCAAAGAATAGAATTATTCTAAAAAAATTCTCAAAAATCGTTCTCAAACCCAGTCAGAAAAATCCACCCAAGTTTAACTCAATACTGCAACGTCGGTGAAGCTGGGTGGATGTTTCATCCCGAAAAATACGATATTTTTGCAACGCTATAGTTCTATCGTGATGAGGCTAAATTATAGATAACATAAATCAGAATAAAACGATATTTGCTGTCCAAAAAAAAAAAACATTTAGGTATGTGGAATTTTTAAGGTATAGACTCTCACAAACGGTTAAATTTTTTTTTTTTTTTTTTTCATTTTATTTTATTACGACTGAGACTGCGCTCATCTAGCAATTTTTCTTTCAAATACAAATTTTTATATATCTAGTAAAATTCACGTTTGTTGGGGTGTAACCCACTGGTTAGCCCCATAATCAATTAAACCTATTTACTAATTTTAGTTTGGTAAGTTCACTAGGTCAAGTGGCCTCGTTCTTTGGAGTCTTCTTTCAACGACAGGGTTATCTATCATATGGCGAATATAGGGGTTTCCATGTTCCTGGAGCCTTATTTCGTGTTTTGCGGCATGCATTTTTATTTCCTCTTTGATGTATTCCATCCGTAGGTCCCTGTGAAGGTCTTCATTTCTTGCGTACCACGGAGCATTGACGATGCTACGAAGAACCTTGTTTTGAAACGTCTGTATCATTTTGGCGTTTGTTTGCTTGGTACATCCCCAGAGTTGTATATCGTAGTTCCATATCGGCTTCAAAATTTGCCGATATAGCAGCAGCTTATTGTGAATTGTAAGCTCAGAGCCTCTACCTATGAGCCAATACATTTTTCTGAACTTTATGTTAAGTTCTTCTTTTTCTTTTTGACATGCTCTCTCCACTTAAGCTTGGCATCGAGGGTCATGCCAAGGTATTTAGCTGTATTTGCATATGGCACGAGTCGCGAGTTAATTTCTATAGGTAGGTGGTAAGCCTTTTGATAAGTAAAGTTAATATGCGTGGATTTTGTCTCATTAAGTTTGATTCGCCAACGCTTTGTCCAGTTACAAACCGCATTGGTCATCCTCTGGAGTTTGCTCGTTGCATCAGCGACAATATTTCCAACTGCCATAATTGCTTTATCATCTGCAAAGGTGGCTATGGTTCCTTCATTTGTGGTTGGTATGTCCCTTGTATATAGTAAATACAGGATTGGTCCTAAGACACTCCCCTGCGGGACACCGGCAGAGATTTTCTTTAGCTCAGAGTATTCATCCTCATATTTCACTCGAAAGTGTCTATTGGATAAATAAGATCTTAGTATGGCATAGAATTGTCTCGGTAGATCTCTATGCAGCTTGTATTCCAGACCACTGTGCCAGACTTTATCGGATGCTTGCGCGACGTCCAGGAATATGCTTGAGCATACTTTTTTACGTTCTAACGTTCTTTCAATTATGTTGGTGATTCTATGGACCTGTTCAATTGTAGAATGCTTTTCTCTGAATCCAAATTGATGTGGAGGAATCAGTTGTCGGTCCTCAATTATTGGTTTAAGTCTCTTTAGTAATAATTTTTCAAAGAGTTTTGACATGATTGGCAGCAGAGAAATTGGCCTGTATGATTTTTTATCGTTAGGTGGTTTATCAGGTTTTGGTATCATGATTACTTCTGCTACTTTCCATTGATTCGGAATATATTTTAACCGAAAGCTCGCATTGATTATGTGTAGTAGCTTACGAAATCCTTTGTTAGGTAGAGCTTTGATAATTTGGCAAGTAATCAAATCATACCCTGGGGCTTTTTTAACATTCATGTTACTTTTCACTTCTTCTTTTAATTCTTTGAGAGTTACTGGCCGTATTTCAAACTCATCCAGCTTGTTAATAGATATTATATTTTCATTGGCAGTTTGTCTTGGTAGGGGTTGGAAGGTTTCCTGGAGATACTCCGCAAATAGATCAGCCTTCTCTTTGTGGCCTCTTGCCCAGGTTCCATCATCCTTTTTAAGTGGAGGCACTTGCATTTTGGGTCTTTTGAGTCCCTTCGTCGCCTTCCAACGGTTAAATTTGCGATCACTTCTAGTATAGGGTAATATTCGTTATGTCTTTGAGTGACGGTGGTCTTTGGTGAAATCGTCCCCATAAATGCTGTAGTATGTAGTTTTTACTGAGGTAAACTGAGGTTTTATAAGGATCCTGAATATTTCTTGATACATTCTTAATTTACCACAACATAAAATAAACAACTTCCGTCTGAAACATTATTTAGCTCGCTCTCTACGTTCCAAGATAGGTTTGTATTAAACAAATAAATAAGAATTGATAGGTCCAACTGAAATCCAAAATTCGTCCTGTTTCTCCGCAAAATGAAAATATTCAGTTACTTGAATTGGGACGAATCCCTAAAGATAACAAGAGTCAAAACTTTAATGCAGTCAGCTTGCAGATGTTGTGAATGGGTTTTGGACAAAGGTTTTCGATTTAAGTTTTTGTAAGATGATTTGTTTTCGACAAAATATTTAAAAGAATGAACAACGTCCTCAATGAAAAGGTCAAATGCTTTTAAAGTAAAGAACCAAAATGGGAAGAATACCTTTATTTAAATTTGCGCTTGACCATTTTATCAAATTTGTGGCAAGCAATACCTACCAGTCAAGTTACGGGAACCTATTTTTGTTGGGATTTTGAAATTCCTGTACCAGGATCTTATTACGGATAAAGACATATTGGTTCGTACTGCTTGTGCTATTCATTGGTTTAACTAAAACACTTTCACATACTGGTCTCAGACTGAATATTGCAACGCTATAACACATCTTGTGAATCAATTTTTCGCATTTTGGTTTCTATTATTTTATTTATATTTGAAAATTGAAAAAAACGTGGTTTCTAGAGAGTGCATTAACATGTTATATAATATTTCACTTTTGACACTGATGATTACCAACAGTAAGTTAGCTATCGTTATTAACCTTTACAATGATAGTAAGTTTTCATAACATAAACTTATAGAAGAGTCTGTAAGACTCTTTATATAGAATTGTACTAGAATTGTTGTAAAATAAATAATTAAAAAATATTTTATATTTTTAAATTCATAATTTATTAAAAATAAGGAAAAATTACTGATTTTTTTTTAAATTCATAATTTATTAAAAAGAAAAAAAAGAAAAGAAGAACATGATGCATATCAATGTCGTTATTTATTATTACATTTATTATTGCAGATAATTTTTTTTTTTTTGTGAATGCTCCGAACAAACATGCCTATTGCAAACATCAGAGGTCTATTTTGACATACGACTAATTTTACTAGGACAGATGTAGCATCGTTTTTTTCGTTTTACTGCTGTTGAACTTGATGGCCTGTTGTTATTATTTTTTTTATTATTTTACTTATCTGTAATAACTGAATTATTACAGATAAGTGAGATACCGTAATGGCTTTCTTGCTTCGACAAATTATATGTGGCGTAACAAAATCTGTTGCAATTTCCCGAATAAATATTTTTCGTTCAGTTCGTGGTTTGTTAGAATTCCACCGAGGATATAGATTTTTCCAAATAACTAGCGCAGCTATTCCACTGATATCAAGAATATTTTGGAAAAAAAGCCATTGGCCAGCGATTAGTTTTGCTTCTTATTGTATATGAATGGCATAATTTGTCTGTTGTATCTACGCCACCCTTAGTGGCATAATAAAACAAATTTACCGAGGACTTATTTTTGTTCTCAATGCTTGGTGTATGGTGTTTGGTCGATGAGAATAAAACACATCGATTTTTTTTTGGCACATACGAGGTTAGCGATATTGTATTACGCAATCCAAACTTATTAGTTTCTATGTTTCTTGATGAATGTGCCAGGAAAAATGGTGGCATGCATTTTTAATCTTCCGTAGTGTGCCCACACTAGTTAATCCTTAGATAATAAAGAAAGGGCCAGTTCATAGCTAGTGAAAAAATTATCAAAGGTAATATTTCGATTAGAATTCCTAAATGGCCTACACAATTCTTTCACGACGTTTTGAGCTAAGTTATTAGCTCTTGCATTATCTTCTTTGCTCAAATACGGAATTCCGTTCAATGGATAAGCAGTCTCATTCTCTACAATCCACCAAATTTTCATACCGTATTTGTCCGGCTTACTCGGAATATATTGTTTGAAAGGAACTCGCCCACGAAATGGTACCAACTGCTCATCTACAGTTAAATTTTTACAGGCCATCTCTCATAATTTTTGTACAAAAAACATTATTAATGTACATATTTACATGCATAATCACAATATGTACATAGAAATATGTTTCAATTTAATAAATATGTGAAAATTTTATTTATTATAATACATAATTTTTAACATATCATGAAGAGTCTTTTAGACTCTTCTATACGTATGTGTTTCTATTTATAAATTTCATCATTATTCCTTACTTCAGAAATAGTTAGAAACAATTAAAAAAGCCTTTTAAACTTATTATCTATAGCTTCACCGAATGTTAAAAAATCAACTTCATAATTATATTTTTAGCAACTGAAATCATTATAAAATAAAAAAAGTGAGTCTCAAAGACTCTTCTAGTAGGATGAAGGTTAAAAATGAAAATGTTAATTGTATGCCGACTTTATTTGACCATTCTAATCTAATATTCCCCTAAATTATTCTTTGGTCATATTCTATAGTGATCCCAAATTCATTTTTCATTTCCAAACATTTCTTTTGTGAATAGATGAAAATGGATAGCAAGATGGCGGTAGTATGGCGATAATCTTGAATAGTGGTACGATTATGGTTAAGTTGCCACAAGGTTTAAACGATGATATTTAAAATTAAAAAAAATAAAAATGTTGCTTCCACCTTCGTTTAAAGCTAGCTTTGCTTAATTAAAAGTCGAACAGATGGTCAACTTTATTAGAACTCTTGAACATCATGTTTACCGGTTCCTTGCCATCATAGTTAGTTCTATGTTTGTACAGATGTAGGACCACAGGCAACAAACTGTTTGGGGAAACCGAACCTATACAAGCTTTCCAATGTTTTTCAATAACTAATGAACGCTTTCGCAAAGACAGTATGACCATATCAATTTGCTTGTGCTTTTCAATTTCTTTAATGAAGCTGCTGGTAAATTTAATAAGATCGATTTTTAAAAAAAACATGCTGAGTCATTGTGAGATAAATGAACAATAATATATTGACGTAATCCCTCTTAACATCGTTCTTTGCTCTAGTTTTGAAAATTGGTATCAGTCTGGTTATTTGCCATTTCTATGGAAATTTTGCTAGTTTTAACGGTTGCCAACGTTGTGAAATCTTTTAATAATGAAGTATGTATCCAGTTCACAAGATCACTGCACATGATTTGGTTTGATTATTTATAACCATGATGTATTTATTTTCAAACTTATAGTTACTGAATTAAATTTATTTAATGAATGATTTAAAAGATGTCACATAATTCCGCTTTTTGGCCTTTATGCTCCAGCTTATTTTCCTAAGGCTCATACTTTAATTGAGTTTCGTTAGCACCGTAAGCACAAAATACAATTAAGTAAGCATAAAGGATAAGGATTTCTATATATACACTTCTTTTAATCGATCAGCATTCTACACATATTTCCAATCAAAACTGTGCGATAGTGTGGAAACATTTTTTAGATAATCACAATCAGCTTAAAATATAAAATAAAAATTACAATCTAATTTCCATTTCTATTGAAAATTATTCCTATGCTCTTCTCCATGGTGTCTATCATTTACGTTTTGTTTACCTTGAGTCGAGTAAAAAGATATTCATACAGGTTGTACATATATGATACAACTTTGATTGAAAATTTTCTTAACATACGATTGATGAATGACTGATGTGTTCTAAATTAATTGGATTTTTTGTTTAAATTTTTTGTAAATCATCATGAATAAATAATAAACGAATAACAAGCTTTTTGAATGTGCCAGGTAAGATGCCAATCGATATCAGCATTTGAAGATTGATTGGAAACGATTGATTAATTTTGAACATACCAAGGAGGTTAAAAACGATACGGTGTACAAATTGTTCGATTTTGGCTGAAGATTTGCGTTTTTCTAACATATGGAACAACGTATGTGAAGTTAGCCCGAAAAAAGGCCTTTTCATCCCGAAAAAAAAGTGTCTTCGCTAAATTCAATTTAAAACGCCTTTCAGCACGAAAAATCATAGAAATATAAGAAAATTATACTCCATCCCGAAAAAAAAAATTTACCTTAAACAAGATTTTTAGTCAATATTTTTTCAGGCGTTTAAATTTTAAAATCCGATACAAATAAAAGCCTTTAAGTACGAAAATAATAAAAAAACAATCAAAATAACAATCAATCTCGAAAAAAATTTAATTTATATTAGAAAAAACATATTTACAAGATATTTAATTGGGTGGGCCTTAATTTAAAAGTAACAATATCACCATTACCACATAATGGTGATAAGGGGTTTTCCGAAACAATCCTTCATTCAATAGTTTTGGTTGAACGATTAAAAAAAAAATGTTCATGTGTTAACCAATGTATCTCAACTCACAGAGGTTTGCAGATATAGCGGTACAGGGCATACAAATGGACCGACCTTTGATAAAAAATCCCCCACGGTGTCATTATCATACGATGAGGATAAGGGGTTTTCCGAAACAATTTTTCAGTCAATAGTTTTGGTTGAAGGATTAATAAAAAATGTTCATGTGTTAACCAATGTATCTCAACTCACAGAGGTTTGCAGATATAGCGGTACAGGGCATGCAAATGGACCGACCTTTGATAAAAAATCCCCCATGGTGTCATTATCATACGATGAGGATAAGGGGTTTTCCGAAACAATTTTTCATTCAATAGTTTTGGTTGAACGATTAATAAAAAATACTCATGTGTAAATCAATGTATCCCAACTCACAGAGGTTTGCAGATATAGCGGTACAGGGCATGCAAATGGACCGACCTTTGATAAAAAATTCCCCACGGTGTCATTATCATACGATGAGGATAAGGGGTTTTCCGAAACAATTTTTCATTCAATAGTTTTGGTTGAACGATTAATAAAAAATGCTCATGTGTAAACCAATGTATCCCAACTCACAGAGGTTTGCAGATATAGCGGTACAGGGCATGCAAATGGACCGACCTTTGATAAAAAATTCCCCACGGTGTCATTATCATACGATGAGGATAAGGGGTTTTCCGAAACAATTTTTCATTCAATAGTTTTGGTTGAACGATTAATAAAAAATGCTCATGTGTAAACCAATGTATCCCAACTCACAGAGGTTTGCAGATATAGCGGTACAGGGCATGCAAATGGACCAACCTTTGATAAAAAATCCCCCATGGTGTCATTATCATACGATGAGGATAAGGGGTTTTCCGAAACAATTTTTCATTCAATAGTTTTGGTTGAACGATTAATAAAAAATGTTCATGTGTAAACCAATGTATCCCAACTCACAGAGGTTTGCAGATATAGCGGTATAGGGCATGCAAATGGACCGACCTTTGATAAAAAATCCCCCATGGTGTCATTATCATACGATGAGGATAAGGGGTTTTCCGAAACAATTTTTCATTCAATAGTTTTGGTTGAACGATTAATAAAAAATGCTCATGTGTAAACCAATGTATCCCAACTCACAGAGGTTTGCAGATATAGCGGTACAGGGCATGCAAATGGACCGACCTTTGATAAAAAATTCCCCACGGTGTCATTATCATACGATGAGGATAAGGGGTTTTCCGAAACAATTTTTCATTCAATAGTTTTGGTTGAACGATTAATAAAAAATGCTCATGTGTAAACCAATGTATCCCAACTCACAGAGGTTTGCAGATATAGCGGTACAGGGCATGCAAATGGACCGACCTTTGATAAAAAATTCCCCACGGTGTCATTATCATACGATGAGGATAAGGGGTTTTCCGAAACAATTTTTCATTCAATAGTTTTGGTTGAACGATTAATAAAAAATGCTCATGTGTAAACCAATGTATCCCAACTCACAGAGGTTTGCAGATATAGCGGTACAGGGCATGCAAATGGACCGACCTTTGATAAAAAATTCCCCACGGTGTCATTATCATACGATGAGGATAAGGGGTTTTCCGAAACAATTTTTCATTCAATAGTTTTGGTTGAACGATTAATCAAAAATGCTCATGTGTAAACCAATGTATCCCAACTCACAGAGGTTTGCAGATATAGCGGTACAGGGCATGCAAATGGACCGACCTTTGATAAAAAATTCCCCACGGTGTCATTATCATACGATGAGGATAAGGGGTTTTCCGAAACAATTTTTCATTCAATAGTTTTGGTTGAACGATTAATAAAAAATGCTCATGTGTAAACCAATGTATCCCAACTCACAGAGGTTTGCAGATATAGCGGTACAGGGCATGCAAATGGACCGACCTTTGATAAAAAATTCCCCACGGTGTCATTATCATACGATGAGGATAAGGGGTTTTCCGAAACAATTTTTCATTCAATAGTTTTGGTTGAACGATTAATAAAAAATGCTCATGTGTAAACCAATGTATCCCAACTCACAGAGGTTTGCAGATATAGCGGTACAGGGCATGCAAATGGACCGACCTTTGATAAAAAATCCCCCATGGTGTCATTATCATACGATGAGGATAAGGGGTTTTCCGAAACAATTTTTCATTCAATAGTTTTGGTTGAACGATTAATAAAAAATGCTCATGTGTAAACCAATGTATCCCAACTCACAGAGGTTTGCAGATATAGCGGTACAGGGCATGCAAATGGACCGACCTTTGATAAAAAATCCCCCATGGTGTCATTATCATACGATGAGGATAAGGGGTTTTCCGAAACAATTTTTCATTCAATAGTTTTGGTTGAACGATTAATAAAAAATGTTCATGTGTAAACCAATGTATCCCAACTCACAGAGGTTTGCAGATATAGCGGTATAGGGCATGCAAATGGACCGACCTTTGATAAAAAATCCCCCATGGTGTCATTATCATACGATGAGGATAAGGGGTTTTCCGAAACAATTTTTCATTCAATAGTTTTGGTTGAACGATTAATCAAAAATGCTCATGTGTAAACCAATGTATCCCAACTCACAGAGGTTTGCAGATATAGCGGTACAGGGCATGCAAATGGACCGACCTTTGATAAAAAATTCCCCACGGTGTCATTATCATACGATGAGGATAAGGGGTTTTCCGAAACAATTTTTCATTCAATAGTTTTGGTTGAACGATTAATAAAAAATGTTCATGTGTAAACCAATGTATCCCAACTCACAGAGGTTTGCAGATATAGCGGTATAGGGCATGCAAATGGACCGACCTTTGATAAAAAATCCCCCATGGTGTCATTATCATACGATGAGGATAAGGGGTTTTCCGAAACAATTTTTCATTCAATAGTTTTGGTTGAACGATTAATAAAAAATGCTCATGTGTAAACCAATGTATCCCAACTCACAGAGGTTTGCAGATATAGCGGTACAGGGCATGCAAATGGACCGACCTTTGATAAAAAATTCCCCACGGTGTCATTATCATACGATGAGGATAAGGGGTTTTCCGAAACAATTTTTCATTCAATAGTTTTGGTTGAACGATTAATAAAAAATGCTCATGTGTAAACCAATGTATCCCAACTCACAGAGGTTTGCAGATATAGCGGTACAGGGCATGCAAATGGACCAACCTTTGATAAAAAATCCCCCATGGTGTCATTATCATACGATGAGGATAAGAAATTTTCTGGGGTATTGGGTTTAATTAAAAGATTATTTGTGGTAAGACTCTATATACACGACAACGTTGTACCAAATAGCATGAACTCAGAGATTGGCTCATATAGTGACTATATAGTTTAAGTGAATACATTGTGAAATTAAAATCACTCAGTACCATTTTGATATTAGCCGTACGGCTCTTGCAACAAATTTTTGAAAATTAACAAATCGACGAATTTCGCATGGACAGATTTCCCTATATCTTCGTTCTCCAGCCTTCACATAATCATTCACGCAGGAGAGCCCGTTTATAGGGATCCTCGTTCATACAACCATTCATATGGAGCGCCCAAGCCAATGGGATCCATTTCCCTCTGAACAGAGAGCCCGTTAATAGGGATTATAATTAATAATTAGTAATTAATTAATAATTAATTAATAATTAAAAACGTCCGTTTTCCAGGCGAAATTCGTCGGTTTGTTAATTTTCAAAAAAATTTTGCAAGAGCCGTACGGCTAATATCAAAATGATACTGAGTGATTTTAATTTCACAATGTATGCACTTAAACTATATAGTCACTATATGAGCCAGTCTCTGAGTTCATGCTATTTGGTACAATGGTGTCGTGTATAATGAGTCTTACCACAAATCATCTTTTAATTAAACCCAATACCCCAGAAAACTTCTTATCCTCATCGTATGATAATAACACTATGAGGGATTTTTTATCAAAAGTCGGTCCATTTGCATGCCCCGTACCGCTATATCTGCAAACCTCTGTGAGTTGGGATACATTGGTTAACACATGAGCACTTTTTATTAATCGTTCAACCAAAACTATTGAATGAAAAATTGTTTCGGAAAACTCCTTATCCTCATCGTATGGTAATGACACCGTGGGGTCGGTCCATTTGCATGCCCTGTACCGCTATATCTGCAAACCTCTGTGAGTCGGCTCAGATCAAATTGGCACTGCGGTGATATGAATTTCTCAATGAAAGCCCTTTACCACTTTATAGTCATTATATGAGATAATCGATGAGGTTCGTGCTATTTGGTATAATAGAGAATAAATCGTACGTAAATTATACGAGTTATATTTTGTCACGAGGTCTGTCATGTTTTTTAAATTCCAATTTTTAAAAATGTAACGTTTTACAATTGTACGTATGGAAAAAGCGATGTAACAAAAACCAAAAAAATGTGTAAAAAATATCAATGAAACAATGGAGGTGTGGCCAAAACATGATTTTCTATTACGATTTTTTTTAGATATTTGCAAAATAAATTTTCTGGTCCATTGAATCTGCCACTTCCGCTGAATAGAGATTATAAAATAATTATAAAAATAATACTATCTTTAATTTCTTTTTTTTCAAAATGGCTGTCGAAACTTTCCTTTTCAATTTCATTTGCAACATCTCTTTTCGTTTTCCTACAAAATACGTTTAGTCATGACAATCTACACATTTTTTATATCATACTTAAACGTATTTTGAAAGAAAACGAATCGAGATGAATAGCGCTGATATTTTAGTATGTTTTATAGAACCAAATAAGGAAAAGATACAAAAACAAATGTATGCAAATTTGAGAAAATTGGAAAAGAGAGTTTTGAGAGCCATTTTGAAAAAGATGAAATTGGCCCCATTTTTATAATTATTTTGTAATCCTCCAACATTCATTTATCTTAAAATGAGCCCAATTTTATAATTTTCGGACAATTAGTTTTTTTCTATAGCAATAAATACACTACCAACCAAGTGCATTGAATTTTTAAATATTTGACACCCTTTATCTTAAAAACAACAACAACAAAAAAGTGATGTTCCATAAGCTGTTCATTTTAGTCAGTGCTACACATTCAAAATATAAAAATCATAAAATTCAAACATGACTTCCGATCCCATATAAAGGATAATGCGATTTCATGTATTTTTCTCCATATCAGTCAAATTCCGCTATAACAAACCACGTTTGTAACAAACCTCCGGTTAAAATAAAATTTTTGAAAATACTTCGAATATGTGAACCTTCGGTTTTAACACTCGGCTATAACAAACATGCTTATAACAAGCTTTACGACAATCCCTTGAGTGTTTGTTATACCAAAGTTTCACTGTATACAGTAGATTTCACCAATAACGACCACCAAGGGGCCGATGAAAGTGCTCCGTTATATCCTAATGTCGTTATACACAATTTTTTGGGGTGTGCAACACCCCAACCACAATGATGATTTAATTAACGAATAAAGTGCAATCAGATTTATTTCCAATGAACTATGCTTGGGATGTAGTGTAAACAATCATGTGTGGATTAATTCGAGTTGTGTTTGGATTTCTAACGGTAGCAACATACTTTTTTAAATCATCGTACCGCCCCCACTTCTGTTTGTTCTTGCAGTAACTGACAAAATGCCCTGAACTAGAATAATTAATATGACCAAACTGTTCATAGCTAACAATTCCTGTCAAATTATAAATAGTTTCATCAAATTTAAGAGTGGGTTCGATCTGATTTATTGTTACTATCGGGCTGTTTTCAGTAGGGTATTCACTATATATGCTTATTATTTTTCCAAGTCTCTGATTTCGAGGGTTCATTTTATTTTTGCAAACAGGGCAGTCCTGGGATGGAACTTGTTCTATACATTGGCTTAAATTCGAATAGCCAACATCCAATAATAAAGCTGTATTTATTAGAAGAAAGTTTCTTTCTTCTTCGACAAATATATCACAATATTGGCATTTTAGCTCAACGGTTAGGCTGGGAATACTTTTTAAAATGTACCCTGCGACGTCTTGGATGTTGCAGTCACAATTATTTTGAATACCAAAAATTTCAATTAGCATCTCTTTTCGTATGCTGCAAGAAAGATTTAATGCATTTTTTAGTAAATGCTGTATTAATATTTTGACTCTGCCCTCTTTTATACCACAATCTGTCATACCCAAAACATTTATTGCAGCTGCTAATGCCTGTATTAGAGAATCAAAGGCACATGTGTTTGTATAATAATCACAAGTTTGGCTTCCATTTTGAAGCACTGGTAATGATGAATAAGTTGCATTATATAATTGGCTTTTGGGCAGTAAAGACTTTTTCATTATTTTACGGGGGCGCTGTGGAGTAGTGAATTCATTATTGGATTTAGAATTTTGGCTTAATAATTTTAAAGTGGCAATTGTGCGTTCCTGTGGTGAATGTGTTCCAATTTCTTTTATGTTTTTTAAATTAAAGAATGAAGCATATTTATTTGTTGGTGTCGTTGGTTCTTTATTTTTATGTTTCCAAACGGATTCACTTAGTTGGGAATCGTTTACAGTTATATCATCAGGGCTTGACTGAACGGGATGAGATAAATCGATGTGTATACGGGTTTTGGCTATTTTTTTTGGTACGCCTGACAATATTTGTCGATGTATTGCCACATTTCGATCATGCACACTTCTTACAAATCGTCCAACTTTGGTTGGCAGCTTACCGACGTTTGTAGATGTTTTAAATCTTCGCTTTATAGTGGCGAAGTAATTCTCTACATGACTGTTGCTTTGTCGAACTCCATGATTGATAATACCAGCCCACATAGGTAAATAAGTCATGTATTTCTTTAATATCAGGTATAGGAATTTAGGATTGTAAAAACTATTTAATCCACTATTTATTTGAGAATTTGTATCACCTGATTTAAACTCGTCTATAATTTTTTTCATATCTTGAAAATATGGAGACTGAATATAAATTGGTCTCGTGTTGTCTCTTTGTGTGTCGCTATCATGATGATTTTCGGGACCAAGTTCAAAATCTATATCAGTTGGACATGTAGTAATCAAATTTGTTACAGAATCTAACGCATGTTGTACGCTACTCGTTATGTATTTTGACATTAATATAACAGTAAGGAACTTCCATAATTCTTTGATAGTCTCATAATTAAAGGTTATGAAAAAAGATGCCAAAATTTCTTTAATAATTTTGCAAGCTGACGGATATTCAGAAAAATTTGCTTTTATATCTTGAGCCATCGTATGTGTTAAGTGACAACAACACAAGTAAACTTTAACAGTGGCATCTTTCAATTTACAACTAGTGCTATTAGTGACCCAATTATGAGTTGCTGATAAATATTCAACTATATTCATGTTATTAAATGCGTTTAATACTGAATTAAGTTCTGCAAATGAAAAGTCGATAACAACTGAGTCAAACACAGGCCATTTCTTAAAGTTAGCCTCAACATATAGTCTGAACGATTTCAGCCAACCACCAATTGAGTCAATATTATGGCTTGAACTAACCATATCGCTCAAGGGGAACGGCGACGCTACATCAGTTTCGGAAGTTTGAGCTGCTACTATAAGAGCGTAATATAAGATTGTTGGGCAGGGTTTATAAGGGGCCCGAATCAAACTGCCAGTAGCATCTAAATGTACTGAAAAGTTTTTATTTTTAAAAGCATCTCGCATTATTTTTAAAACGTCGTTTTGCATTTCGCTGTACGTCATTACAATGAAAGGGCGGCGCATTATTTTTTGAATATATTTATCATCACGAAATTGCCTTTTCTTCCATTCTTCATCAATGTCAATGAAATCATCAGAATGATTATCATTCAACTGGAGTGCCTCGGACCTTATTTTCCTTAACACGTCATGCGATTTTGAGTTTTGTATGGTCTTCGTTTTCCGAACAAAGTCTATATCTTCGTCTAGTATTAAGCTTTCAGAAACTTTCTCCACAGACTCTTTTAATAATTTTTTTTTTAGAACATCCCGATCGTAACCTGATGTAAAACTAAATAGTTTGGTGGAATGGACGATAGGATCGTTTGAAGAATAAACTTCGAATATTCCATGGGTTAAATTTTTATTGATCAGCTTATACTTTCGACACATCTGATTGATATTTTTATGGCCACAATAAGTTCTTATTGTTAGGCGCGTCTTTAAAATATCGTATCCCTTTATTTTAATCAGACATCCTGTTTCTTTAGTTAATTGCTTGCATATTACAGATTTATACAAATAAGAATCTAAAGTCCGCTCTTCATTTAAAAAAATTTGTTTCCAAATATTATCGGAAATATTTAACGTATAATTACATAGGTTATAAACCAATTTTCTTTCGATATTTTGACTTTCTTTAAAATCTTTGTAACGGTTACAAATATTGGATGTTAGTTCACCATGTATGATTAAATTCGAGGAGTGTTGAATAACTGCTAAATTATTCGTTTCAACGGACAACATTTCCATTCTTTCCTCAGCCAAATTTTCTACTAATACTAATGGATTCGATTCAAATTCATATAGTATATTTTGATTAGTTAATGGCGAAAGATCGGTAAAATTATTGTTCGTAAGATTTACATGATTGTCTTGAATTTCTGTGTTAAGTGGTGTACACATTTCATTACAATTAAATTCTATCATGGGTAAATCTTCATTTTGGTTGCAAGTGTTACCGTTTTTTATATAATTGCGCCATACATTATACAAACGAGTACGATTCAAAAAATTATTATTAACACAAAGGTATTGGCATATTTGAGTCATATCATGACCGTTTGAAGTACTGAACTTAACACTTGCTAACGACAATTTTTCAATGGCATATTTCACTGCGTCTACGGTAATTGCGCTTCTTTTCTTTTTATAATTAGATCTAATTTTATTTTTATTTATTTTCTCCATTTTAAAGTAGAATTATCTTTAAATAACAAAAAAAAAAAATCCGGTCAAATATATTTCAATGTATCAAAAAAAAATCAAAATGTTATAGCGTTAATCAGAATGTCCTAAAAGAAAGCCGAGGTCAAAAATACAATATTCAACAGTAAAAATTAAAATCAAGTCACAAAAAAAATTAAAATCAAGTCACAAAAAACAGAATGTCCAAGAGAATGCAAAAGTCGATTTAGTTTTAAAAAAAACTTTTTTATATTTGAAATAATCAAAAAAACACGAAGAAATCACAAAAAACAAAACGAAATACGCACAAGGCAAAATCTGAATTGGTATTGAAATAAAAATGAGAAAAAAATTCCTTTTATACTAGTGCCGGAAATTTTTATTTTTATTTTGTATTATAAAATACAAATCGTTTTTTATCGGTTTTATGAAATGAAAAATTGTTTCAGAAATCCCGTTATCCTCATCGTATGATAATGACACCGTGGGGAATTTTTTATCAAAGGTCGGTCCATTTGCATGCCCTGTACCGCTATATCTGCAAACCTCTGTGAGTTGGGATACATTGGTTTACACATGAGCATTTTTGATTAATCGTTCAACCAAAACTATTGAATGAAAAATTGTTTCGGAAAACCCCTTATCCTCATCGTATGATAATGACACCATGGGGGATTTTTTATCAAAGGTCGGTCCATTTGCATGCCCTGTACCGCTATATCTGCAAACCTCTGTGAGTTGGGATACATTGGTTTACACATGAGCATTTTTGATTAATCGTTCAACCAAAACTATTGAATGAAAAATTGTTTCGGAAAACCCCTTATCCTCATCGTATGATAATGACACCATGGGGGATTTTTTATCAAAGGTCGGTCCATTTGCATGCCCTGTACCGCTATATCTGCAAACCTCTGTGAGTTGGGATACATTGGTTTACACATGAGCATTTTTGATTAATCGTTCAACCAAAACTATTGAATGAAAAATTGTTTCGGAAAACCCCTTATCCTCATCGTATGATAATGACACCATGGGGGATTTTTTATCAAAGGTCGGTCCATTTGCATGCCCTGTACCGCTATATCTGCAAACCTCTGTGAGTTGGGATACATTGGTTTACACATGAGCATTTTTGATTAATCGTTCAACCAAAACTATTGAATGAAAAATTGTTTCGGAAAACCCCTTATCCTCATCGTATGATAATGACACCATGGGGGATTTTTTATCAAAGGTCGGTCCATTTGCATGCCCTATACCGCTATATCTGCAAACCTCTGTGAGTTGGGATACATTGGTTTACACATGAGCATTTTTTATTAATCGTTCAACCAAAACTATTGAATGAAAAATTGTTTCGGAAAACCCCTTATCCTCATCGTATGATAATGACACCGTGGGGAATTTTTTATCAAAGGTCGGTCCATTTGCATGCCCTGTACCGCTATATCTGCAAACCTCTGTGAGTTGGGATACATTGGTTTACACATGAGCATTTTTTATTAATCGTTCAACCAAAACTATTGAATGAAAAATTGTTTCGGAAAACCCCTTATCCTCATCGTATGATAATGACACCGTGGGGAATTTTTTATCAAAGGTCGGTCCATTTGCATGCCCTGTACCGCTATATCTGCAAACCTCTGTGAGTTGGGATACATTGGTTTACACATGAGCATTTTTGATTAATCGTTCAACCAAAACTATTGAATGAAAAATTGTTTCGGAAAACCCCTTATCCTCATCGTATCATAATGACACCATGGGGGATTTTTTATCAAAGGTCGGTCCATTTGCATGCCCTGTACCGCTATATCTGCAAACCTCTGTGAGTTGGGATACATTGGTTTACACATGAGCATTTTTGATTAATCGTTCAACCAAAACTATTGAATGAAAAATTGTTTCGGAAAACCCCTTATCCTCATCGTATGATAATGACACCATGGGGGATTTTTTATCAAAGGTCGGTCCATTTGCATGCCCTGTACCGCTATATCTGCAAACCTCTGTGAGTTGGGATACATTGGTTTACACATGAGCATTTTTTATTAATCGTTCAACCAAAACTATTGAATGAAAAATTGTTTCGGAAAACCCCTTATCCTCATCGTATCATAATGACACCATGGGGGATTTTTTATCAAAGGTCGGTCCATTTGCATGCCCTGTACCGCTATATCTGCAAACCTCTGTGAGTTGGGATACATTGGTTTACACATGAGCATTTTTTATTAATCGTTCAACCAAAACTATTGAATGAAAAATTGTTTCGGAAAACCCCTTATCCTCATCGTATGATAATGACACCGTGGGGAATTTTTTATCAAAGGTCGGTCCATTTGCATGCCCTGTACCGCTATATCTGCAAACCTCTGTGAGTTGGGATACATTGGTTTACACATGAGCATTTTTGATTAATCGTTCAACCAAAACTATTGAATGAAAAATTGTTTCGGAAAACCCCTTATCCTCATCGTATGATAATGACACCGTGGGGAATTTTTTATCAAAGGTCGGTCCATTTGCATGCCCTGTACCGCTATATCTGCAAACCTCTGTGAGTTGGGATACATTGGTTTACACATGAGCATTTTTTATTAATCGTTCAACCAAAACTATTGAATGAAAAATTGTTTCGGAAAACCCCTTATCCTCATCGTATGATAATGACACCATGGGGGATTTTTTATCAAAGGTCGGTCCATTTGCATGCCCTATACCGCTATATCTGCAAACCTCTGTGAGTTGGGATACATTGGTTTACACATGAGCATTTTTTATTAATCGTTCAACCAAAACTATTGAATGAAAAATTGTTTCGGAAAACCCCTTATCCTCATCGTATGATAATGACACCGTGGGGGATTTTTTATCAAAGGTTGGTCCATTTGCATGCCCTGTACCGCTATATCTGCAAACCTCTGTGAGTTGGGATACATTGATTTACACATGAGTATTTTTTATTAATCGTTCAACCAAAACTATTGAATGAAAAATTGTTTCGGAAAACCCCTTATCCTCATCGTATGATAATGACACCATGGGGGATTTTTTATCAAAGGTCGGTCCATTTGCATGCCCTGTACCGCTATATCTGCAAACCTCTGTGAGTTGAGATACATTGGTTAACACATGAACATTTTTTATTAATCCTTCAACCAAAACTATTGACTGAAAAATTGTTTCGGAAAACCCCTTATCCTCATCGTATGATAATGACACCGTGGGGGATTTTTTATCAAAGGTCGGTCCATTTGTATGCCCTGTACCGCTATATCTGCAAACCTCTGTGAGTTGAGATACATTGGTTAACACATGAACATTTTTTTTTTTAATCGTTCAACCAAAACTATTGAATGAAGGATTGTTTCGGAAAACCCCTTATCACCATTATGTGGTAATGGTGATATTGTTACTTTTAAATTAAGGCCCACCCAATTAAATATCTTGTAAATATGTTTTTTCTAATATAAATTAAATTTTTTTCGAGATTGATTGTTATTTTGATTGTTTTTTTATTATTTTCGTACTTAAAGGCTTTTATTTGTATCGGATTTTAAAATTTAAACGCCTGAAAAAATATTGACTAAAAATCTTGTTTAAGGTAAATTTTTTTTTTCGGGATGGAGTATAATTTTCTTATATTTCTATGATTTTTCGTGCTGAAAGGCGTTTTAAATTGAATTTAGCGAAGACACTTTTTTTTCGGGATGAAAAGGCCTTTTTCGGGCTAACTTCACATACGTTATGGAACAGACGGGAAAGCAAGTTTTATTTTTTATCAGCTATAAAGTTCAAGCTGTGTAGAGGCTATTCAACGTTTGATTACGATCGGCGATGGTAAAATGTATTGTATGCGCAAAATGTGCACTTGTATGACGTTCCAAGGAAACTGCCAAAGTTGGGAGATGGTAAATAAGAATCACGAGAAATTATCGAATTTCAAAAGTGTAAGCGGCTCAACATTATACCACATATTCGAAACATGTAAAAAGACCAAATATTCAATTCGCTTTAAAGATCCTACATAAATAAAAATGTTCATGGTCGTTCACTTCTAGCATATTTCCTTCATGGTTTTGAGACACCAATGGAATAATATGAAAAAAGTGTTCGTCTTCATATTAATACTACAGAGTATGTATATCTAATATTTTTTTAATATATCAAATATCATACAACGGGGTAGTACGCTATAAAAAAAAAAATATATAAATTTATGGCAGCTTATCTATTTTTAGTGTGAAAATCAGTTTAGATATGTGCTAGACAATTTATGCATTTTCCTCGTGCTCGTTTATTTAAATGTGAATGAAGTATTTTATATGGATATACGCCATCATATAAATTATTAAGGCAATATCATATACGAGTATGAATCAACAAATCCAGTTGACACATTAATTATTAAACTAAGCATTACTTAAATGAAATTTCGGACACAATGTATCCGTTTTACCAGAAGGTAAACTGTAAATGAAAGATGAACATGTTTCGCTAAAATTAGTCTAAAGCAATAAAGGATTAACTAACCACAATACTATTCCGCCAACACAAATACAATATTTTTGTAGTAAATCCTTTTTCTATTTTAATAATATAAATTAAAATATTGTAATAAAATAAATAAGAAAAACTGTTTTTTGTTTTATCCGCATGGAAATGGGAAAAATAAATATTGTCCTTCGTAGAAAATCCTTTACAGACTGTGTACATATCTCCACACATTATATTTGTATGAAAATTTCACGCGATTTTAACCATATGCGGTGCTATTTATGGTTGTGGTTTTTCATTTAGATTTTCCCATTTACATGCACAACATATACTATGTATTTATGTCAAATATAAAAAAAAATAAAAAATAACGAATGGGTGTAAATGTGTTTATGCATGGGAGTGATAATAATTTATAGATAAGATAGAGCAAAAAGTTATTTTTATTTATCTTCATTCGAGAAGTTTTTCTTTCCATATGGAAATAAAATTTTCAAAAATACGAGTACCTATGCACAATTGAAATAAATTTTGCGCTACCTTCTCTCGCGTGAATGTAACACTATTACATAAGTTGTAAAAAATTAATCATAACACAATATGTATCGTGATTGCAATCATAGTAAATTTCAAGAAGAATTTTGGTCCATCGCTGTTTCGAAGGAGCTCAATAATATAATAATGTGCTTTTAACAATGCGCCTGTCGCATTATTTGTATGCTCGTTTAAAGAGAATATTTTATTTTATATTTTATTTCCCCTCATAAATATTGTTTAGTATCCGATTGGAAATCTAACCGATAGGGTGTAAGTGTAGGTACATACCATTAATGATGTACCTACATCGTTTTATTTTATAGGACGTATGCAATAAATTAAAATATTTATCTAAATAACAATATTTGTTTGTCTTGTTTTGTTATTAGTGTAGCAGTCAAGTTAAGCAAGAAATGGCCATCTTCTGATGACATACGAGTATGCATACGCTTTTTGAAAGCATTGTGATCCTAAATCTCTAATGCTTTCAATTATTTCAAAAAGCAGGCACTTTCATCATGTCTGACCCACTTTAATAAATTTTGCACTCGCAATTTTGTTCCCCACAACAACAAATGTAGCAGCAGGCAGCATCAAATATCATCAGCAAAAATAAATTATATTTTTATAATTTTTTGATTGACTTCACTGCACTTCACTCATTTTTCGATCACTGAAACTATGGAAATAGGCAATAAACGTCAACACAATAGCACGCAAATAAAATATCTATTTGCTCCTCTTTCCTCGACCATTATTTGCTGCCAAGTAATTGCGACCGGCAAACATGTTTCCTGCTTCTTTGCTATGGCTTGGAGCAAACAACTTTTCGATAAATATTTGCCACCGTATGTACACCCAAGCAAAGAGCTTTGCCAAATTGATCAAACCGAGCAAATATTTCCTAAACAAGTTTGGGTAAATATCTGCTACTTGTGTTACTGACTATTAAGAAAGAAACAAAAATTAATTTCGTAAACCTCAAAAGGCTGTAACTTAATTATGTAGTTGCCAGTAGTTAACAAATAAAGGGCTTTAGGTCTTAAATCATTCTGTGTTTGGAACTAAACTGTTGATTGTGTGGTTTAAATTCGCCAAATATTACTTAGTTTGGATTAAATTGGTCACATAACAAAAGGTAATACCAAAAGGTATTTTTGAGATCTAAGCACTTACCGTCCTCCGCCAAGAAACTTGTGCATCTATTGAAACCACATAAATACCATTTTAAAAACCACTATCGTGTTTTGTTTACGTGATATTTAGTCATATTTTAAGGTATGTTTAAAATTTGCATTCTGTTAAAGGGAAATTTTGTATAAGATTATCAACCGCTCTCATTTAAACTGGGCAACAATTTTATAGTGTCAAAGCCAGGGAACTAGGCATAATTTTTTCTAAATTTAAATACTGTAATCTACTTTTAAAAAATATTTTGGTCAACAACTGTAAAATTCACTAGCTTGCAAACAAGTTATTGAAACCACAAAGAAATTTTCAAAAAATAAAATCGATGGTTTCCAATCGAAGGTTTTCGATCACTATTTGATCATAACCAGGTTCAATTTGCAACTGAGTTGCAAATTAAACCTGATGATGGTCACTTAGTGATCGAGAACGTTTATTATGTAATAAAAAAAAAAAAAAATGTTTGTTTAAATTTATTAGCGTTTGATTTTATTTTTTAAAAATTTGTTTGTGGTTTCAATTAGTTGTTTGCAACCTAGTAAATTTTAAGTATTTAATTATGGAAACCACGGCGTACAGTGGGCAAAAATCATCTTCCTTATGTCGAAAATTACTTATCACTTTCAAAACAAAAGAGCTTGAAAGAATAAGTTCTGCCTTAAACCGATAAAAATAAATTGATGAGTTTTAGTAGCCTCAGGAACAAGATCAAGGTTATATCGCTTATTATTTTTTCGATGTATGATCAAATGTTTAAATATTTCGAATAGATCTTTGACATAATAAAGAACAAAACTCTATGTTTTTATTTACATTTCTATATCTCTAATAATTTCCATATACAGTAATCCTTTTCCAGTGTGATTTTAAAAAAATTATTCAGATCCCTTAAAAATTGAAGTGGAGGAAGTTTTTTGTCTACAAAAAATCAGTTTTTGCCCACTGGACGGCGGTTCAACAAGATTAAATTTTGTTTATTCTTGATCTCTCTGAATAGATTTTCTGAGAGGCAAATTTAGGAAAACGGCCGTTTATTCAATAATATTCTTTTAAAATGCTGGCCTGTTTATTTGGGTTATATATAGTTTAAATTGTTTTCTAAACAAAAGTATTTCATTTTTATAAAATGTTTATTGCCATAACATTGTAGTCCTAAGATAAGCGTAATATTTCATCAAATGATAATTTAAAGTTTAATTGAAGTATTCAATAAGTGCCTATAGGGCTGTTGCTTTCATTGATTACGAACGCCATTCACTTACAAATATGTAGGGATAATGTTGCATATTTCAAAGTCTGTTGTTTCTTGCAAGTGGAACATTATCGGGAGATATAGAAGCCACTTTATTGTACTCAAATAAGCAATGTCTTAAGAAAACGGACTGCGGCTGCTTCTAATATCTCAAGCGACCATCAGTGCTGCAAGCTTGGGTAAGCACCAAAACTATGTATGGCAAGTGATACAATATTGTTAAGGGGATATCTTTCGTGAGAGAGACTATCGATTTGCTCGAAAAGCTTCTGTTCACAACCACTAAAATAGATTTTTGCTTAAAGCCATAGAATCAAA
Organism: Tipula helvola; assembly: GCA_963556165.1. Taxonomy (NCBI): domain Eukaryota; kingdom Metazoa; phylum Arthropoda; class Insecta; order Diptera; family Tipulidae; genus Tipula; species Tipula helvola. The sequence continues at coordinate 42,784,071 of OY744481.1, forward strand.
GGATCAAAGTGTGGGGAGACCGAGTACAAAATATGCCTATCGTAACATTAAATGATGACAACCATTTAGGTACAGCATTAAAAAATATCGGTGCTTTCACAGGAATATTATAAAGAAGGTAGATAATCAGTTATGTATGCTATGGACGGGATTGGTTGTAACAATTTGCGATGCTAATTGTTACTGGGGTTTGACTGTAGCTTAAGAAACAATTTCCAGATTTTTAATTGTTCCGTAATTGTTTCAATACTCTAAAATAATTCTGATTTTATTTACATTTTCCCCACCATTGATCATGATAATTATGTGTTTTAGTATATAACCTGGTCATCCCGTTGGTTGATGACTATAAATAGACCGATATGAAAAAAAAAATCGATCAGTTCTGGATATAATTTTGATTAAATATTTTCCTAAAAATTTTCAAGTTTTGTTTTTGAGTTTGCCTAGTTGTGCAACAATTATTAAGTGAAAACTATTATATATACATATACTATGTGAAATAGTGACAATTCGAGTACTTTGTTACACGAAAACTATTATATAGATTAGTGAAATAGTGATTATTTGAATTCTTTGTTACACCCCGTAAGATTTGCTTAACGTATAGTGTAATCCATAATTAAGCTTCCAATTTAAGGAACAACGGTGGTGCGAACGCTATGTGGTGTGATTTAGTTTATGATACGCAAAATATATGTGGTATATAAACAAAACTCTAGTGAAATTTAATGTGCCTATTAAGCTTGATTTAAGCTATGATGTTTGAATGAATATTTATGCAACATTCATAAGTATATACAATACATAATTATACAGACATATCATAAGTGTATAATCATAATTAAAGTGTATTGAAACACGCTGAAAAAAAAAAAAACATTCTATAAAATTCGAAATGGTACGTGAACCAAACGGTCGATTCATTCATTGATAAAACAATACCGTTTCGTTTTCTTTAATTCTCAAAGTTAAAGTGTCACGATAAAGAAAAAAAAATGAATTCAATTGTATTTATTAGTATAATGGTTCTGTTTAAATTTTAAAAATAATATCAAATACATATATAAACATTATGTTCTGCTATACATTTACATACATACAATATATGTATAAAATTGTATGTAATTGTACTAATGTATGAAATTTTATAAAAACAAAAAATTAAATTGAAAATTCAAAATTAAATTTATAAAATTGTAATTTAATAATAAAATTTCGATAATTACAAAATTTGAATTAAACAAGTATAATCCAGTTCGGATTGTTTCATTTATATGCTGCGGTTTCACATGGTGTTATGTTTCTGGTGGAATCCATCTTCACAGTTGTTCGCCTATATTGGAGTTCGAGTTCGCTGTCATCAGAAGTGGTTTTTTTTGTATGTGAAGTGTTGTAATGCAGATAAATATAATTAAAATTTTGAATTAAGATTTTGTTATAATCGAGTAACGTAACGTAAGAAAAATAATATCTTTGCTATTTCATTTGTTTTTAAATTTTCTTCTTAGTGGTTTTCATTTTGTTTTATTATATTAATTTTCATATGGTGTAAAAAGAAAACGAACAATTACGAGGAAGACGAGTGCGGGAAAAATTTGTTTTCCAGAAAATTGGTAAGTGACGTTTTGAATTATTTTAAAGAATGTTTTGTTTTCATTTAATATGAGAAAATAATAAGTTTTACATAGGAGAATGATCCATTGAAGATATGCGAGGATTGAGGTCGGGCATAATTTTATTTTTCTTTATTTTTTTTTCTGATTGGGATGGTTGGGAATGAAAACTCACGACTAAGTAACCTCTAACGACTGAGCTCAGGTTAAAACCAAATGAAATAAATTCCTTCCCAATCATCCAACAACACGTAAAGTGTTTTATGTCTACGGTTGAACCATTTTCATTTATTTTTATTAATTCATTTTTAATCATACCGTAACATAATGGCGCCCAAAACCAGAGGGACTTTGATTTTTATCACAACGTATTAAATATTTATAATTAGCAACTGATTTCCGGAAAATGCTGTTCCATTTTCTCCGTTTAGCGGATTTGACATTGGAACGCACTAAACCGTTTAGAGTACGGTCTGTTATTATTTATTTTTGCCATGTGATATTTAACAGAATTTATTTTACAGTATCAAGTCTCATTCAATTTAAATTTTATTATTAGATCTTACAAATTTTTGTTAGGTTTTTTCATTTAGTTTTCAAATATTTTTTCTTGTATGCAATGAATCGTTTTCCTTGTGGGGTTGCAGTTTACCAAGTTTGTTTATTTTAGCCACAAAGCTATCTTTATTTGGTATTTGAGTTGTGGAGAATAAACGGGATTGTTTATTGCTAACTATATACTTGTTAGATACGATCATTGTTCTAAGTCAAAATTCGTATTATTATTTTTCTTTGTTTACCTTTAAAAACGTGGCGTATAATTCCGGATTTTTTTTTGTCCGTTGATTCATACTATATGGTTTTTAGGTTCACAGATTATATTGTTAATTTTTTTTTATTATTATTTTTTTTTATTAAAATTCCGTTATTATCTCGACCTCCAGTCTCCGACGTCTCCATGGTTAATTCTCCTATTCACGCGTACATATTACTATATAAAATTGCAATTACATTATAAAACGATACATTACAAATATTATAGTTTGCACGGGTTTACTATATTTCGTTTATTTCTCAAATTCTAAATTATTGTATTCAGATTAAAATACCCTTGTGGTATGTGTGTTGTTTTGTATATATATAAAACATCCAGCTTTATAAGTGCCATTTAGAAACATTAATTAATATTTATTTGCACATTTAATTACACAAGGGTCAAAGGAACTATTTCACTAAAAACAAAAACAAATTTTTTTAAATTTATTTCTCCATTCTTTTACTAATATTTTTTCGACATGATGGATATCGAGTATCTAAGTCCAGATGAGTTTGACGTAGAATGTTTAGTTCGTAAACTAAGCAATGACCCTTTGTCCAATTTAGAGAAGTTACAAAAATTATTACTAGATGAAACGGATCATCCTGCAATTAAACCAAGCCGCGCTCATTTGGCGGCTACAAAAAGGCCTAAAGACGAAATCCGTATCTGTACGAATAAGTTGGTAGAACACCGAAATACCTTAACGGGAATTTCGAGTGATGATGTTGGTAAATGCATAGTAGTTGATCGTATAGATTCCCGTATTACCCATGTTATAGAACGTCTGCGACGTTTATCATTCACCAGTCGCAAATACAAACAGCAGTGTCTTGATCTTATAGATACGGCGCTTCAATTGAAAGACAGCGCGAAAGCCATCACTGCAGAACCTACTGATCTTAACAAAACCATAGCGGAGCTGACCGGCAAAATTCCCTTACCGGCAAGTGAAGTATCGACCTCGGAAGATGAAGCTGATGAAGAGATTGGGATTAAATCATCAGCTCAGATTCAACATAACCCGGGGAGCTCGAAACTATTTGATAAACCTTCAAGTAATACCCAAATTATTAAGGATCCAGGTGTTTCCAACACTAAGGATTCTGGTGTAGCAAACATCATCCCAACCTCAGAGGAGGACACAGCACGTTATGGAATTCCAAAAGAACAGCCGAGATACAATCTGTATCCACAAAATTCTGATAGTTCGCATCATTTTAATGTAAATGATAGGCAATCCATAGAGATCCACCAAATGCGTTATCCACCAGTAACAAAGTGGAACCTATCATTTGATGGCACACTAGATGGGCTATCGGTGGAAGCTTTTATTTTTCGATGTGAATATCTAGCACGACACTATAAAGTACCAGAAGCTAATTTGTGTATAGAAATAGCAACTATTTTAAGAGGTAGTGCATTAAATTGGTACTGGTGTCATTTGAAATTGAATCCAGGTATATCATGGCCATCGCTTAGGGATAATTTAATCGAGCGATTTCAAGATCGGAGAACCGATCTCGATATCAGGCAAATGATAGAGGCCAGGAAACAAAAATTCAAAGAACCATTCATGGAATTCTTTAATGCAATACAAACGATGACTTTGCAATATCGAATTCCACCCTCAGATACCGAAATACTTCATATACTTCGAAGAAATATGAGAGCTGGTCTGCAAAATGCATTAGCAGATCGTAACATTCATTCACTAAGTGAATTATTAAGACGATGTGTTGCTTTGGAAGATTCTTGGAAGCGAACCAATTATGAGCCGGAATCTTTATGTGCGCGGAAATACGTTCACGAATTAGAGGGTATTAGTGCTAACAATAGTGATAAAAATGGTGGTAACTCTTCTCGTTCAGACCAAATAATCGAAAATAAAAATAAATTGTATAACACTGTGCCTGAGGAAATATCAGCTTTGTCGCTTGCGCCAAAAGGGTCTACTAGCCAAACTCAGGCCCCTCAGCAAAGAAATCGAGAGGACATTAGATTGGTGTGCTGGAATTGTCATGACCTAGGTCATACTTATTTCGATTGCCATAAACCAATTACGAAAATTTTCTGTTTCGGCTGTGGTCGCCCTGATATCCTAAAACCCAACTGTTTTAGATGCCAGGGAAACGGACAACCGAGGCTTCAGAGCTCTGGGAATGCATTGCCTCGAAGAAGAATCGAACCCAGACCAACAACACACGAAGCAGCAGCGAATACCGACCCGGAACTTTCGCGGAGGCAGCCGCACAATCCATAGACAACACCATTAGCCATAAGCTCTCCAAATTACCTACTAATGTCAAAAATAACTCGGATATTTCGTTAGCACCAAATAAATGTTTCCCTACAAATCTAAATGTGAAATACCAAATTGCACCAAATCCAAATAGAAATTTTTATCGGGCTAAAAAGTATTGGGCTTCTCGTAAATTATTGAGATCCAATATATCGGAAACGTTTGTTACTGACGAGACCGATAATCGACCGTATGCCGATGTGTTAATTGATAACATTCAATATTGTGGATTGATGGACAGTGGTGCATCCATTACGGCATTTGGCAGTGAAAGCAAATTTTTCATTGATAATCCCAAGTATAAGGTTCACAATTTTCCGTCATTAATTAAAACCGCGAGTGGTCAGTCAGAACGCGTATTCGGATACATTTGGGCAGAGGTCAGCTATAAAAACATTCAGCATTCTATGCGTATCTATTTAATCCCCGGTTTGAAGCAAAAGCTATATCTAGGTATAGACTTTTGGAGATTATTCAAAATTGAGCCAAAAATGATCTCCGAAGTAGAATATCTCAAGCAATCTCCAGATTCTGACTTGAACAACCGTCATACTTTGTCGAACCAGGAAGAAGTTCAGCTTGCACAAGCCATCGATGAATTCCCGTCATTTTCAAAAGTTGGTCTAGGAAAAACCACGCTGCTCACTCACCGGATAGATGTAGGAACGGCTGCACCTATTAAACAAAGATATTATCCTGTTTCCCCACCTATACAAGCTCAACTTTACGCTGAAATAGATCGAATGATATCGCTGGGGGTGATTGAGGAGTCGACAAGTGCTTGGAGTTCCCCGGTGACATTGGTCCGCAAAGCGAGTGGCAAGGTGCGGTTGTGTCTGGATGCCCGGCGGTTGAACGAGGTAACGGTCAGGGACGCGTATCCGCTGCCGATTATTGAGGGACTTCTGAGTCGATTGGATCAGACCAGATATATCTCTAGCATCGACTTAAAGGATGCATTCTGGCAGGTACCATTGGCTCAGGAGTCTCGAGATAAGACGGCATTTACAGTCCCTGGCCGTCCCTTATACCATTTCACAGTGATGCCGTTCGGGCTCTGCAACGCCCCGCAGACAATGTGCCGACTTATGCACCGGGTAATTCCGCACCAACTGCAAGATCATGTATTTGTTTATTTAGATGACCTCCTCATCACCAGTGACAGTTTTGAATCACACATCGAATTATTAAAAACTGTGGCTAAACTACTGACTTCCGCAGGGCTGACGGTTAATCTCGAAAAAAGCCGGTTTCTACAAAAATCCATTCGTTACGTCGGTTATATAGTGGGCGATGGTAGTCTTCATGTTGACCCCGACAAAGTCAAAGCGATCAGTGAGTTTCCGATACCAAACACTGTTAAAAAAGTACGCAGTTTCTTGGGCATGACCGGTTGGTATCGGCGGTTCATTCCGAATTACGCAGCCATTTCGTCTCCTTTAACTGATTTGTTGAAGAAGAATACTAAATTTATTTGGGATCAAGCAAGGCAGTTAGCGTTGGATAAATTGAAAAATGCCTTAATTACAGCCCCGGTTCTCGTTTACCCCAACTTCTCAAAACCTTTCTTCATCCAATGTGATGCGAGTCGCTCAGGAGTGGGGGGCGTCCTCTTCCAAATTGATGAAGATGGAGCTGAACATCCAATTGCTTATATGTCGAAGCGACTGAATCCAGCACAACAGAATTATTCGATAACAGAGCTCGAATGTTATGCCGCTGTTCTCAGTGTAAAAAAATTTAGAGCTTACATAGAGGGATATACTTTTACAATTCTAACTGACCATGCAAGCCTGAAATGGCTCATGAGTCAGAAAGATTTAACTGGCAGATTAGCGAGATGGAGCTTAAAGCTTCAACCATTTGATTTTCGAATTGAGCACAGGAAAGGTTCACAAAATATAGTGCCAGACACACTTTCTAGGGCGTTTATAGAAGAATGTTTACAAAGTTCCGCGGCAGATGTCCCTCATATCGATTTATCTTCAGTGGCGTTTCAGTCTAAGCAATATTTAGATTTAATTCAATCAATACAAGGTGCTTCAAAACCTCTTAAAAATTTCTCAATCGTTGATGGTAAAATTTACATAAATCCTTCAGATAACCACGAGGAAATACTGACGGATATACCCAAATGGAAAATTTACGTTCCCACAGAATTGACTACCAATCTCATAACTTTAGCACATGATCCTCCAAAATCGGCTCACCAAGGTATTGCTAGAACCCTTGAAAAATTACAGCGGTATTATTATTGGCCTCGCATGTCACAGGACGTTCGTACGTATGTAAACCAATGTCGGGTATGTAAGGTAACAAAACCATTGAATTCTGTGTTACAACCGCCCATGGGTCATCAAATTGCAGTGGACAGGTGCTGGCAGCGACTTTACATGGATTTTATTGGGCCGTATCCTAGATCCAAACTTGGAAATTGCTACATTTTTATTATACTGGACTCCTTCAGTAAATATGTTTTCCTGAAACCAATGAAGCAAGCCTCGTCTACTGAAATCTGCAAAATACTTGAAAATGAGATTTTCAAAAATTATTCGGTACCTGAGACTATAATTTCGGACAATGGTCCACAGTTCATCTCGAAAAATTTACAGGTCCTTTTGGAGAAATACGGCGTTAATCATATGCGTACGCCTAAGTACTCTCCGCAAGCGAACGCATCGGAGAGAGCTAACCGATCCATAATATGTGCTATACGAGCATACATTTCCGATGAACATCGGAATTGGGATTTGCACATCCCAGATATAGTTAGCGCTCTTCGCAATGTGGTGCACTCGTCTACTGGTTTCTCTCCGCATTTCATTGTATTCGGTCAACATATGATCACGCATGGAGGTGATTACCAAATTTTGCAAAAACTTGATTTGTCAAACGAAAGGGATGTGTCAGTGCAAGCAAAAACCAATCGACTAAATATGTGCCAGGAATTGATTCTCTGCCACTTAAGGAGGTCGTATGAACGAGGTGCTCATAATTATAATCTGAGGAGTAGACCTAGAGATCTCTCGGTAAATCAGGAAGTTTATGTGAGGAATTTTGCTCAAAGCAATGCGCCGCGCGATTTTTCCGCAAAGTTGGCTCCAAAATTTTTAGAAGCTAAAGTGATCCGTAAAGTTGGAACAGTAGCTTACGAATTAGCTCTTAAGAACGGCAAGAATATTGGTATTTTTCATGCTAAAGATATCCGCTCATGAAAAAAAAAACTGTTCGGATGCTATGATTAAACGAATCGTTTATCTGTTGTCAATGGATTAACTTCAACTAAATTCTCGTATATTGCCTGGCCTAATGAGACACTCAGGGATTCGATGGGTACGTCCCCACGACTGTAACAATTTGCGATGCTAATTGTTACTGGGGTTTGACTGTAGCTTAAGAAACAATTTCCAGATTTTTAATTGTTCCGTAATTGTTTCAATACTCTAAAATAATTCTGATTTTATTTACATTTTCCCCACCATTGATCATGATAATTATGTGTTTTAGTATATAACCTGGTCATCCCGTTGGTTGATGACTATAAATAGACCGATATGAAAAAAAAAATCGATCAGTTCTGGATATAATTTTGATTAAATATTTTCCTAAAAATTTTCAAGTTTTGTTTTTGAGTTTGCCTAGTTGTGCAACAATTATTAAGTGAAAACTATTATATATACATATACTATGTGAAATAGTGACAATTCGAGTACTTTGTTACACGAAAACTATTATATAGATTAGTGAAATAGTGATTATTTGAATTCTTTGTTACACCCCGTAAGATTTGCTTAACGTATAGTGTAATCCATAATTAAGCTTCCAATTTAAGGAACAACGGTGGTGCGAACGCTATGTGGTGTGATTTAGTTTATGATACGCAAAATATATGTGGTATATAAACAAAACTCTAGTGAAATTTAATGTGCCTATTAAGCTTGATTTAAGCTATGATGTTTGAATGAATATTTATGCAACATTCATAAGTATATACAATACATAATTATACAGACATATCATAAGTGTATAATCATAATTAAAGTGTATTGAAACACGCTGAAAAAAAAAAAAACATTCTATAAAATTCGAAATGGTACGTGAACCAAACGGTCGATTCATTCATTGATAAAACAATACCGTTTCGTTTTCTTTAATTCTCAAAGTTAAAGTGTCACGATAAAGAAAAAAAAATGAATTCAATTGTATTTATTAGTATAATGGTTCTGTTTAAATTTTAAAAATAATATCAAATACATATATAAACATTATGTTCTGCTATACATTTACATACATACAATATATGTATAAAATTGTATGTAATTGTACTAATGTATGAAATTTTATAAAAACAAAAAATTAAATTGAAAATTCAAAATTAAATTTATAAAATTGTAATTTAATAATAAAATTTCGATAATTACAAAATTTGAATTAAACAAGTATAATCCAGTTCGGATTGTTTCATTTATATGCTGCGGTTTCACATGGTGTTATGTTTCTGGTGGAATCCATCTTCACAGTTGTTCGCCTATATTGGAGTTCGAGTTCGCTGTCATCAGAAGTGGTTTTTTTTGTATGTGAAGTGTTGTAATGCAGATAAATATAATTAAAATTTTGAATTAAGATTTTGTTATAATCGAGTAACGTAACGTAAGAAAAATAATATCTTTGCTATTTCATTTGTTTTTAAATTTTCTTCTTAGTGGTTTTCATTTTGTTTTATTATATTAATTTTCATATGGTGTAAAAAGAAAACGAACAATTACGAGGAAGACGAGTGCGGGAAAAATTTGTTTTCCAGAAAATTGGTAAGTGACGTTTTGAATTATTTTAAAGAATGTTTTGTTTTCATTTAATATGAGAAAATAATAAGTTTTACATAGGAGAATGATCCATTGAAGATATGCGAGGATTGAGGTCGGGCATAATTTTATTTTTCTTTATTTTTTTTTCTGATTGGGATGGTTGGGAATGAAAACTCACGACTAAGTAACCTCTAACGACTGAGCTCAGGTTAAAACCAAATGAAATAAATTCCTTCCCAATCATCCAACAACACGTAAAGTGTTTTATGTCTACGGTTGAACCATTTTCATTTATTTTTATTAATTCATTTTTAATCATACCGTAACATGGTTTAGAAGCAGACGTGAAGTCCCACTTTGTTATTAAATTAATAAGAGGAAACCCACTAAACTGGAGGTAATAAGAGCAAGAGAGGGCAAAATGAAACATTGAACAATATTCATTTAATTTGTTAACACATGTTTTAATAAAAATTTCTACGATTATTCAAAATTAGATATTTTATCAAAATTGGATTTTACGATTTTTCTTATTTTTTTAATTAAATATCCGTTTCCACTACATAACAATGTTATATAACATGTTACAAAAATTAATAAAAATATTTATTTAATACTATGTAAAATAATGTTGTTCATGTTATACAACAATGTTTTTATTACATACTATATTTGTTATATAGTGGAAACGCGCCTTAATAATTAAAGATTGAACAAAATGAGTTTAGCTAAACTAGATCAGCTATTGCATGCAATAAAAAGCAATTAGCTAACGTTGAGAATGGCCGTTGATATTCTACGACTAAGTTCCACAGATTCACTAAACCTGAACATTTTAGGTTTATCTAAACTCCACTAGGATTACCTAAACGGGTTTAGCTTAGCATGTTTAGCTAAATCGCACTATATGTCAAGGTTATTAACAAAACGAGGTTAGCTAAACTCGATTAGCAACTCTAAATTGGCTGAGGTATTATGTGATTATAGTTATATAGTTTTTAGTACCAGGTCTAAATCGAATAAAATGTGACAAATTTAATTTTTCTGTTATTTTTTTTTGGTGCAAGCGTGTTATTAAAATCCGGGTTTTGTTATCAAAAATTAAAATATAAATAACTATTGGTAAACAAGAAATACTAATCCGTTTTATAAAGAAGAAACATAACAGTGTAAAATATTGTACACAATAAAGTAGAACTTCGTTCTCCTTCTCATAAATAAAATTTGATTGTAAAAACCCGATATCGTCAAAGTTAAAATAATTAATTTTTCATTAAAAATTCGTGTTATAGCAACTAAAAAGAAACAAGAAAGGCTTGATTTATTGAGGCGCCATCGAGAGTTGAGGGATTTTAGCAATCCATTCAATATTCCTGAAGCTAGATTCCGGAAATTATTTCGGTTTCCGAAGCATTTAGCTCGAGATTTTATACAGGAATTGTTCCAATACATGGATCAGCGGCAGAAGGTACACAGCTTACCAATTATTCTTAGAATACTTGTGGCGATTCGTGTTTACGCTACTGGTAAGAATTTAATTTTCTACCTATTATCTTAATTTTTGTATATTCACAAAATCGTTGTCCTACGTGTTAGTTTTAGTTAGGGTCGCTTCAGCGGATCAGATGAAGTACACGATAAAAATCAAAGTAAATATAATATATCGGCTTGTACAAAACCAATAAGTTCAACTTTATTACAATAGTATGACTTTTTTAGATTTTATCAAAAATGCTTTCTAGGAGTTGTAGAGTTGATCGATGGAACACATACATATATCATATAATAATAAAGAAACCAAACAAAAACAACCAGCACGTTTACGTGTGTCGGAAGTTAAATTATTTTAACTATCCCAAACTAATTAACTAATAAACAAATATCATGTTAAACAACTAACTTAACTTGAAATTTGTAAAAACACATATGTATAATATAATAATATTTGAAGATAAAATCTGCTTATAAATACTTATATATCCATATGTGTTTTTACAGATTTCAAGTTCAAATTATATTTATTAAGCCAATCAGTTGCGCTCTAACAAACACACAATTACCAAAATCAGCCAAATCTCATTTGCGATGCTGATTAAATATACATACCTACATAACAACAAATGCAAATTATGAACACAAATAAAAGTTTTTCAAAGAACGCTTACAAAATTAAATTTAAAGCCTAAATCAACGCGCATAAAATAATTGCTAAAAAACTCACTAAACTTTCCAAGTGTTGTATGCGGCGGCGATAATGCGATAAGATATATAAATTCGAAATAAAAATATGAATTTTGAGCATATATTTTCTTGGAAAACCATTTTATTGGTATGTTTGTTATTAAAATTTTCTTTAGAAAATAATTATAAGAATTAACATCGAAAGAAAATTTTCTAAATCCAAATACGTATGTATGTAAATATCAAGTATCTACTTTATATAGAGTGTCTATGTGAACATTAACATTTTACACTTACAAAATTAAAAACCAATACGTATTTTAAACAATGCTTTTGTAATATTACCAAGTGCGTTTTTTTGTTTTTTTTATTTTTTTATTAACGACATCACCCCCGGCAGAAAACGGAAACAAAATGGGATACCATCATATTCCCGAAAATAAAAATCGCCAACAAAATCCCAAGAGAATACAAAATAATGTGCCCAATTAAAAAAAAAGGCCACATTAAATTTTTCTTCTTAGATACAATAAGAAACAAATGGAAGCTACATAATTTCATATCATCCATGCCCAGAAAGATCAATGTTAAGCGGCTTTGGGGAGCTTTTTATTTTAGTATGTGAAATACAAACGTAAATATTATTTATTTATTTATTTATTTAGTCAACCATGTAAATATGTACATATTCTGACTACCACATCACCACAATAATACAATACAAAATGGTCTAAAGTATAATTTAAAAAAAAAAACAATTATGTATAAACAAAAAGTACAAAAAAAAAAAAAAAATATTATAATAAATAATATTATAATAAATTATTTTTATTTATATTGAGCCAATTCTTAATATGTATTTAAACAATTATTTTATTGGTATAAGGCTCTTTATCTTTCCATGGCTAAAGAGTTTTCATGTATGAAGTTTGTACAATTGAATAGAAATAAAATGAGAATGAGACAAAAAACTTAAATACACCCCAATTATCATAGCCGTATCACGTCATTTTTCATGACTATAGTCACGTGATCACGTCACATTAGTTTTGCCATTCTCTTAGTCGTTTATAACGACTAAAGTCACCTTATACGACAAAATGTCACTTGATTTGTGCAAGTGGCAGACGAATACTTCAAAATGGAAAGATGCAATTGTTTTTTTTATATATTTTAAAATGTTGTTTTTTGAATAATTTTGTGCACTGTTTTAAATATTGGTTTGTTTAAAATAATTAGATTGTTGTTAATATTGGTGTTATAAAACGATTTTATTTTTAATTTGCCTAACATATTTCAAGTTGCAGTCGTGTCACTTGGTGCGCCTTCAAGAATATCAATTTTTTACTATGAGAACTGGGGTGATAAATAAACAATACTAGTCCAGCGTTTTACGGCTTTTTGCCCAGAATTCTTACATTTTGCTCAAGGAACAAAACTTACAAAGTGCCGATGTGTGTTTTACCCTGTGGGTGGATGGCACCCCTTCTCGAGGGTGGAAATTAGTATTTTCAAAATAATCGCAGAAATCGATAGAGGGATGAATTGTAAGCAAAAAATGTTCTATGCAGTTTTTCGATAAATCAATATTTTTCGAGTTATTCGCGATTGAAAATGTTGATTTTTCATCTAAAAAATGCGTCTGAGAGCAATCCGAAAATTTCACCGAAAACTCGACAGGTTTTTTGACGATAACTTCCTTAATTTTTAAGTAGGAAGCCAATAATGAAAATTTATTATCCGACAGACCAGGGGTCTAATTCTCTAAAAAATAAGATAATGAGTAAACGTGTAAACTTGTAAAATGCGAAGCTTACTTTAATGAGTTCGCAATTTTCCGATTTGGCTACTACTTCAAATAAAATCAAAAATTTCAAACTAATAAAAGAAAGCTTTGCTTTTCACAGGTTTACACGTTTACCCATTATCTTATTTTTTAGAGAATCAGGCCCCAGTACCCTGATTCCCTATCAAATAAGATAATACGTAAACGTGTAAACTTGTGAAAAGCAAAGCTTACTTTTATGAGTTTGGAATTATTCAATATTATTTTAGTAGCAAGTCAAATTGAAAAACTGCAAACTCATAAAAGTAAGCTTTGCTTTTCACAAGTTTACCCGTTTACACATTATCTTATTTTTTAGAGAATCAGCACCCTGGTATCTTTATGATACCAATCACAATAAATTTTGCCATTTGGTTCGTCAATTATTAATAAAATGTCCAAAAAAGCAATTTTGTTATCTATTTCTGTTTCTAAAGTAAATTGTATTCTATTATTTGCGGAATTAAACGCTTCTAAAAAATAATCGGTTTTATGTATCGGTACCGCAGTAATTATGTCGTCCACATATCTAAAATAGATTAACGGTTGAATCGTTCAAAACAATGTCTAAAGCAGTAAAAGATTGAATTTTTGTTAATTTAACATCTAAAGAGGTTAACGTGAAATTTTGTATCATGGTAACGTTATTAATTTTGTTTTTGAAATCCTCAGAATTTAGAATAAATTAATTTGTTTTCCTAAACTTGGTTTAATAATATTGCCTAAAAATGATGATAACGAGTACGTCGGGCTATCGAACTTGGTCTGTATGGTACATTGGACTTGTGCATTTTTGAGAACCCATATAATATTGGAATCACTGCCGTATAATTTGTAAGTTTTTTCTTTGTAGCCAAATCTATAGTATGTTGCCAAATTGCTCCCATTCTTTATTACGGAGTTAGTTTTTGTCGTTCAGTCGTTAATTTTTGTTGAGTAAGTTATACATTTTTTCAATGTAGTCCGTCCGTAATGTCAAAATCGTTAAGTTTCCATTATCCGCTTTTGTCACTAAAATGTCTTGATTGTCTCTCAAAAATGTCTTCGTTTGTTTCACGTATGTCATAATTCTTTTTTCTTTTGGTGTCAAATTTTGAATGTTTGTGCTGTTTTTGTAGTTTATCAAAATATTTATTATAAGTTGTTTCGAATATGAATACGATCGTTGTCTTCTAAATTAAAAATGGCACTTTCAACGTCTGAAATAATTAACAAATTTATTTTCCAACCGTAGGAAGACTTCTTTATTTATGTTGAAATTGTTTTTCAACTTCCGGGTTTTTGAAAAAAAAAATTTTTTTCGTTTCGGCACTTTACCAAAACAACTTACACGGCATCTGAAAAATTCAAATCATTTAATCAATTTAAAAAATTCGATTAATATTGTGGAAGATTATGCTTATATTGGCAACTCTTATAGTTTATTTTTATAAGTTTTTTGTCTCATACTTATTTTATTTTTATTAATTGTCCAATCTTTCTAATGAAACCGCTTCAGCCGGGAATTTTTTTTTGAAAAATTGTCTAGGCTGTGCGTTTCCATGAAAAATCGGTGTTTAGTAACAAATAGTTGATTGTTTTATGTGGAATTATTATATAAAAAGAAGGAAAACCCATTACAGGATGTAATCGCATTACCGGTATCTCAACAATGCCATCTATATAATATCTATATTATATACCATTAGGCACCAATCATACAATAAAGAAGGATAAGCAAAACTTTTATATTACGTAATAATTGTACTTGCATGCATGTATACTACTTTAAGCGTATTTTGTTGACCAAAATTGAATTCGAATTATTTTTGGTTTATATTTTTTTCCCAAGAAAATAGCCAATTTGATTTAATTGGCAAAAGCGAACTTTTCGAAATAAAATATAAATTTAATATGTATTATGACCTGGTGGCCGGTTTAGAATTATGTTTAAATAAACCCAATTTGTTTTTGTTGCAAGGATTTATTTTTGTTGTAAACTCATTTTGAAAATAATTGTCATTATGCTTTTGACAATGATCCCGAATTGGGTTGAAAGCTGAAGCTTAAATAAGTAAAACTAAAGAGCCCTATATTTGTTTAAGTAAATATTATTATAAATGTAAATATGTCTGACATTTTCCTGTCATCCTTGTGCAAAGGGTCCAATGCTAAGCGACTTTGGAGAGTTCTCTATTTTAATATGTGAATAATTATTAACAAATACAAATTTTTCAAAAATGTTCCAATTTGTATAAATCAAAGCGGGGCTTTGGGTCCCATCCTCTAAGGTAATTAAAATAACTTTTCAAAAATTTATTATATTTAAAAAATTAACTTTTTGGGATTTTGCTTTTGGATTTTTTTTTATTTTCGATAACGATACCAACCCAACCTAAACAAAATCTGGAACGGATCCGATTTCTGTGATAAATATTTCGACTGTAATAATTTTGACATTATTTTGTATACAACCAAATTATTACAGCGACTATATTTTATAATTTTGACGTTTCCGGAATAATTTTACTTGATTTTTGTAAAAAGATTTTTGAATTGGTGAAACTAAATTTACGACCAATTAATTTATAATCGTTTGTAAAAGTGATCATGCTTGTCATCGTGTAAAATTGTATCAATAATATTATCAGCAAGCCCTAATTTTATCTAATAAGTACATAATTCCTAAATCCATTGTCATTATATCGTTAAATTATGGTTTCTAGATTATTAATATACAGCAAATATTGTTGATGAACTAGCAATTTTATTTGTTTAAAAACGCTCAATTTTTGTTTAGCGCACTTAAGCCTTCATTTATTTCTATGATAAATATGCCGGTGATCCGTAGATTTCTTTATTGGGGTTATATTTAAAAAGAAATTGATCGAGACGCTATTTTAGTGTTTTGTATTATCCTCCAAGCATTATCTGTCAAATTTATTATTTCAAAATTATATCAATATTTCAGTATTCGTACAGCAAACAAACCTATTACAAAATATGGAAGAGAAAATTATTTCACTCGCGTCAAAATTATTACAAAAACCAAAATTAACAGAAATCGGATCCGTCCATGGAAAGCAAATTTTTCGAAAATAAGATCCCATAAACAAAATCACGATACGATAAATTCTCGAAACAAAAATCTTGAATGCCCAAAATCTCGACAAAAAATATCCAAATATTATTTTTTGATTGTGCCTAGATTTTGAAAAGTTTATAATTTTAACCAGTTATTGGTGTTAAAGGTTGGCTTTAAAAAAATTCTACGGACACTGAGTGCTAACAGTGTTTTTCTAAGAAAACTTCGTTTAAATTTAGAAATTAGAAATATTCTAAAACGTTTAATAATCCTAAACTTCACCATTATTTTTGAAAGGTACTTAAAATTACCCATTCTCTAAATTTTCAAAATTTTAAATTTCAAAATGTTTAAATTCTTAAAAAATTTAAAATTCTTAAAATTTTAAAATTTTTCGTTATTATTTTTTTTTTTAAATCCTTATAAATCTCGAACGTTTTTAAATTACATATTTTAACTAACGTTTTTAGCATAATTGTTGAAAAGGAAAAATTTTATAAAATCTGCATTTCTGTAACACTTACCTTCTGGTTAGAACAGTTGAGTTCAATTTTCGCACATAAATCGTATACACTGTCTATATCTAAAGTATTGTTTAATCAACCCCCCTAAACAAGCTAGACTTATTTTATTGTGTTATATGGTTTAATTTTATAAATCAATTTGTATATATGTGAATTGTGATTTTGAAAATTTTGAATTTCTGACACATACAAAGTGTCTGTAAAAGTTTTATTTCAAAATAAATAAATAATTATTGTAGAAGCAAATTTTTCTACTTGGGCGAGTATTGGCAAATTTAAAATTCCGATATAAACATTTTCATAATTTGGAAGCCAACATTAATAATTTTGAATCCATGGAACATAGATTCTAAAAAACAAGACTTTATAATCGAAGAATAATTGAAAAGTTTCAAATTTTAAATAAATCAATAATTATTAATTATCAATTAATTATTTCAATATTTTTTTCAACGTTTAGAGTTCTGGGGAGGACTAAAATTTAGGAATTCGAAAATTCGAAAAAAATCGTAAAATTCTTGAAGAATTTTGGTTTCGCCAGCTTCATACTTCCAGAAGTCTATATTAATTAAAATTTAAGTTGCATTAGTCATATTCACGAACTAAAGTGAATTGAAAACAGTTTTAAAAATAAGCTAACATTGGCCTAGAATACATATTTCATTATTTCATTAACGCGCATACATGTATATATGTAATATGATAAATCGTTAGGTCTTTAAATTAAAATTAATTTTATAACATCTTACAAACTATAATACATATAATGTATGTAGTTAAGTAAGTAATTTATCCTTATTTGTAAACGGAATATTAATATATTAAGATTCATTCATTCCTTTGGGAGAAAATAAGTAATTTTAAATAAAATTTCTTCTAAATATTTAATTATTATCTTGAACCCTATATGTGGTTAATCTAAGATGGCCAATATGTACAAAATTTTTCGCTAAAAGCGAGTGTTATAATGTACTCGGTCTTGTATATTAACCACTTCTCGTATATTTCTTCACAATACAAAAAAAGAAAACCGATAAAGTTATCACACCAACAATAATAATGTTTAATTACATTTTTAAGTTTATCTTTAGTGAGATATTATGTTTCGTGTATCGCATAAACTAGATACACAAACACAAGAGAAATGTTCTTTATTATTAAGAATTATATGCTTCTGGTTTGTTTTAATGTTTAATTTAAATTGAGTGGAAAGATACCGCTTCACAACACCAATACAACTATATACTCAATATAGTGTCTTAAAGACAAGAAACACAAATCGCATGTGGTATTCATAAAAAAAATACTTTTGTTCTACAGTGCCATCATGTGCCACTCGTAGGAATAGGAATCAAACTTTTCTTTATCGTCTCACAATTTTATCACAAAACTATATTATTGTCGTCGTGTTTTGTTTAATTCAATTATAGATTTGCTAAATATATTGGAAATTTTTAATATTTGTATAGTGTGTAATGACAAAGTTTTTATTTTAAGTGTTGTTGTTTTTATGAGACTTTCGAACTCAATATATTAATTGAATTTGCATAGTGGAAATATGACTTATATAATTTTAACACAACTTTTGATTAATTCCCTGGTTAGTCTATAGAGTTTGAGGTATATGTATTTACAAAAAAAAACAACACAAATTAGATTTTATTCATATTGCTGCGAATGAATGGTGGGATTTAGTTTAACGAAGTGCAACTATCGTCGACGATTTTTACGAATAGTTAAAACGCAAAGGCAGAATCTGCACTCAACAAAATGTTGATATGCAGATTTTGTAATTATGATTAAGTGATCACAACTGGTTTGTATTTAAATACCAGTCATCCACGATACACTCAACCAATTATTCTTGTAAAAAACCAAAACTAATATGTAATTCATGTCGGCAGTGCAGCGCAGCCATTTCCATAATGCACATCCTGTCAAAATGAAATGAAATCAGTTGTTCAACCAAAATATTATTTCAATTTTAAACTGATCTCAGTCTACTAATACGACAATAAAAACCCCGCACACCGACACCATATACCTTGGAACACCCGAAACGTCATTAAATTTAATTAGCTTCACTAAAACATTTTTAATTTTTCACAAAAAACATATAGTGCGGACAAAAGCCGCGACTTCCATCATCAAATACACCCTACCAACCCTCTCAATTATTTGGGTAATTAAAGCTAACTAACAGTATATGGAAGATATCTGTTATGACTTAGGACGGTTTCTTTAAATGCTAAATGCATTTGATAATTGTTTCGTATCTTTCAATCTGCTTACAACTTCTGCAGCATTTCACACTGCTCCTTCGTGCCGTGATGGCATAACTACCCTATATAAGAGGTTCAGACTAAAATGCCTCGTAAGGCGGGTTTTGAGTTGCATTCGTTCTTTCGTTCTGAATTTTTTTTAATCAATCGTATTCCTTGAAAATGATGTTATTTTTCATTCGTGTTCCTTTGATTGGATTAAAAACAATTTCAGAACGAACGAACGACTGCAACTCAATACCCGCCTTAACATCTCTACGTAAAATAAAACCTATATAGTGTGACATGCATATTAAAATTTATTTAATGAAAGTTTGACATTAGTGAAAGTTTCTGCCCCTACCGAGATTATACACAATCACAATGAAACCTGCACCACTGACCTTTGGTGGTTGTTTGCACGTTCTTGTCATAAGTTTGTCACTTTATGGAAAAAAAGTTTCTCAGACTCATCAAAACTAACCAAGGAGAATGGAATCATCATGACCTTGTTCACTATTTTATACGGTTGCAGAAAACATTTTCGTCTATCCGTTATATTATACATAAATATTATTACATAAAAGCATTGCTTGACTGCGTTGACCAGATCGAATCCGTGACAGCGGTTTCAGGACTGTTTGGTGGTTCTATACTAAGAACCATTGCTTAGGCTAAAATTCTCCGAACCTCCAATTATATGATGAAGTGGTCAATATGATAAAACATTTGTTGATGAAATGAATGAAATGCCCAAAGATTTTGGAATTAATCTATAAACCATCAAAATTTACTACACTGAGAGAAATGATTCGTTGGCATGAGGTCGCGAGAAAATTCTTTACATTGATTGAAAATTTACTGCCTAAAATGTTTAATATGTTGTTGGAATACTCGTAATACAAAGTGAAGAGGGAATTATATGAGAAGATGGTAAATTCACTATTTGATAAATTACAAAATGATAAACAACTACAAACAATTCTGTAATATTTGATGAAATTTAGGATAGAGAGAATTATTCTCAGCTTTTCATGTCTCTTTATAATTTTTATATTAAACATTTATCTCGATCTATAACGAAGTTGCGATAACCGAATTGGTGTTAGGACAACGGACAACTACCTTTTCGGTTAGTCCAAACGAATTACGTCTATGGCAAACTCTACCGAAATGATAATAAACGATTCAACATTGCGCTTTATTGTCAATGACAATTTTTTTCTTAATCATTCGTGTTGGCATAAATACACACATAAATGAGGTTTCTCCTTTGGTTTTTTGATTTTAGTGAATATAATTCGCTAAGTCAGTACGTTCTGCTTGATACTTAAGGTATTAAGCGAGAATTGTATGTTTGTAATTTGGTCGTAGCTACCTGATGAGATCAGAGTGATGAGTAGACTTTACTTTTACGAACTACCAACATAATTGAACTCAAGGAGGGTGCTCATGTTTTGAGAGTCGACTCTGGGGTAAAGTATATGTATTGACATTAAATGAACTGCCAACAATCCTATTCGGTTGCAGAAAATAAAAGAATGCGGTTGTGTCAACTACTTCTGATTATGTAGTAACCGAAATAGGATTGCACTAACCGTGCAAACAAAGTTGCTTAAATAACCAAGTCTATTATTATAATCGATCAGTGGTCACGACAGCTATAATTTATAATATTCCTAAACCAATAATCGATTAACTCAGCTGAATGATCGATCATGTACAAGTTCTTTGTACAAGCTAATTTCTTTAGGCTAACTAAAAAGGAACAGTCACAACTTCCTTCTCGATTCTGATAAACAAATACAAGAGGTTATCGAAAAGTTTAATTAAAATTTATACCGGACCGAATAGTTCGGTAGGGCAATTTATTCGGTTGTCGCAAACGGGTAGTTCTCTGGGTGTAGAGCCATACGAATATAGGGCTTGATGATAACTGACCATCACTCGGTTTCTGTGAATTTTACAGCACACTATCGTTTATTTTACGCCAATGCTGACATCTACATAATATTTATGTGGCCAGTATTTTCCCTTTAGCGTATTTCTTGGAGGCTTACGTTACAGCCCAACTAGCTAAAAAGCTAGACTTACAATCCAACTAGCTAAAAAGCTAGACTTACAGCCCAACTAGATAAAAAGCTTTCTTGGAGACTTACAGCCCAACTAGGTAGAAAGCTTGGTTTAACTGCCCGTAAAATCGTTGTTACTATCCTTGGACACTATCCTTATAATAAATATTTTTCATTCATGTATATTTAGACATGCGAAAAACTTTCTTGGAATGTTGTGTCATCAGAAGGTAGGAACAAGCTTAAATTTTTATTATTTTTGGGAATTGCCATTTAAAGAATTTAGATTGATTATCAAGCATATGGTGTTTATGTTTGTGTGTACCCCCATTTTTTTTTTATCTTTTTTACTTACTTAACTCTGTTATTGTTGTATAAGTCAACTTGTTGATTTTGATTTTAAGTGTTATTTTTCATTGTGGTTGTGGCTAAAAATAAATTTCTTTGGTATGGAATGAAAACAAAACCAAAAAAAAAAAATGATTTAATTCTAAATTTTTTATTGGTCCATGAACTTTATTATTGTAGAACTTTTTGCGGTAAATTTTTTAAACTTGCATTATATTATGATCAACCTTAAAATGAACGCTTTATCAAACAACTTTCTACTTGTTTTGTAATTTTTTTTGTTGTACACGGCGATTAGATAGATAACAGTTATGACACATATTTTTGATTTTGTTTATTTATGTACATATTGTACATACTCGTACATTATGGATGTAACTTTATGATTGAGACTGGAAAATTTTTACTACAAATATCAATATTTTGATAGATTTTCAATATTATTTTGTTGCTTTATTGGCGTGCTAAATGCGTACACAGAGTAAATAGCAATAAATCAACTATTGATATGCGATAATAATAGACTTTGCTATTTTTGGGTGCCAGAAGAAAATTGTTTGATGGATGGAAAATATTATATTGTTAGCATAAGATTGTGTGAAAATCGATAAAACAAATTTATGATTCTGATGCTAGTAAAAAGATAGGAAGTTAATAATGATAAACAACGTAATTTTGAGTGTTTAGCGTATTAAATTGTAATTTAATAGTCAAATGAACACTACTCTGTTCATAAAATCTAATGAGAATCGAAAAAATGGCGTCCTTAAATATGGTGTGAAGGATTAAAAATATATTAGAATATATTAGTGGGTCGACATCGAGAGCCCTGGATAATGTGTTAGTTATCACAGCTTCCTACTTGATAAAATTATGTACAGATATTATGTTCATTTTATGTTGTAGTTCATACTTAATTAAACAATTGCGGGGTGTCATAATCCTGTATTCAATCCGCTAGAAAGTCTAGACCGATTTGCTGAAATAATATTAATTAACTAACTAATTAAAAAAATTTAATTTAATTTACTAATTAATTAAAAATTAACTAAAGATTTAGCGAACCTAATCGATGAGTTCATACATATATGGTTTAAATCTTGTGATTTCTTTCTTTTTTTCATAAATTTACGGAAGCTATAAATTTAACAAGTAATGTATTTCCTATTTAATCATCACTTATAATAAAAAATAAAAAAATCTTCACGTTTTATGTCATTTCTATATTTAATCTGGTACTCATTTTAATTTTCTTAATGCTTAAGTCATAATTCCTAGTACAAATAATATAAAACATATTATAAAAAGTCAATAAAATAAAGTTTTGTCTGTTTCTTTCTTTGAAGTGGAGCTTTAAAGCTCCAATAAATCTTTTATATATAAGAAGATCTAAATGTACATTGAAATCGAGCAAACAAAAAACCATATGGTTAAGATAAATTATAAATTTTATTTGCGGTTGTGTTTCCTTCTTATGTAGCTTTATTATACGAGTATTAGTTTCGTGCTGCTCTACTCCACACTGTGTTTTTAAGAAATGTTATCGTTCTCCCTACATAAAGAAAATACGAAAAAATTAATAAATGGGTAATTATATCCTTCCATTTTATGGAGTATAGTAATTAGTACGTCCTTTTGAATAAAAACAACAAGTGCACGACATCTCCTTTTACATAAATGTTCGTACAATATCCAGATGTGTGTATTTGTTGCAAATATAAGGATACAACAAAATAATTTTAATCAAAGTAATCCAAAATATATAGTACATATACCTATACTAGGTATATGCAATCTAGATCAGACACAATAAACAGATTAAAGTTGAGACGTTATATTATTCTTAATTAAATTGGAAAGCCAACCTTAAGATTTGAATTGTTATTTAGTATAAGAAAAAAATAAAATTCGTCGAATCTATAAAATATTTTAGGTAACAAGATTATGACCGAACCATATGGTACAAATTTTATGTACATATAAATGTGTGACGTATGCTGTTCTTGTACTTTGA
Source organism: Tipula helvola (assembly GCA_963556165.1). Taxonomy (NCBI): domain Eukaryota; kingdom Metazoa; phylum Arthropoda; class Insecta; order Diptera; family Tipulidae; genus Tipula; species Tipula helvola. Next base: position 42,807,900 of record OY744481.1, read on the forward strand.
ATTTGAACATAACGGAAATATCGATATAGACGGGAAAAGGGAAGAAATGTATCTTCAATTTGATGTTATGTTTGGATCACGTTTTACACGAATTTAAGAAAAATAAAGACAAATATAAATATATAAAACATCTAGCATGTACACACAAAAAGCTAATTATGAGCTTTTTTTGTTGGTTTTTCTATTTATTGTTATTATTTTTTATTTTGTTTTCTGTTTTGAAATCTTTTCGGTTGGTATGGGGAAAGCTTAATTTTTATTGTTTTCTGGTGTGGTTTATCCCGCTCGACTCATATTTTCATTTGCAATTATATTTTATACTAACGAATTTTTCTGGTCGGTTGTGTGGGTGTATGCTTTGGTATTTTCTTTATTTTCCATTCACACATTAAATCACTTTTTTTTGGGTTAGTGTAGGTGATGTTTTTATATGAAAAGCGAAGAAATAAAAACAATAGAAAACCTGTCAACATATTTTTTTTTTTTTTGTTGAAATGTAACATGAAATTGTCATAATTTTAGTTGTGGTTTATTAGAAAAGTTTTTTCAAAATTTATGGGCGACACGTTAAAATCTAATTTCTATAAAGTTCTGCAAAATCTGTGATAAAGTAAAAACACTTTTCTTTCTGGTTTTGTAATTTTATGGAATATCACAGTTTGACCGCCTTGAAAATACCACAGCTTTTAACGCAGATAAAAATTAAATTATCTGTGACAGATTTCATATCACTATTTTTCTTTCACCGTTGATACCCAAGCTTCAAAACTCACATACTGAAATGTGTGTCAAAACTCACATACCGAAAGCATTCACTGCTACTTTAACAATTTAGTACGGTGAAATTTCTGCTACATAAATAAAATAAGTGTTATTGAAATTCTTTTACATAGGTAAGATTAAGGAGATCTTGGAATTTTGATAAAACGGTGGCCCAACAGCACCCATGCCTAAAATAATTACTCTTGACAAGTTTATACAGGAAGCCTGGTAAAAATGTATCGTACTGTTTAGTCCCATAGTGAAAATACCAACGGGCAAACTAGTTTCTCACATGGTTACTGTATCGAAGTGTCCCGCATCTAGATATCCTTTATAAACACGGAAAGATGGAACATTAAACGGAAATTTCAACAGACAATTCGCTTTGAGAATTACTGTTGAATAAACCAATATAATGACCCATTAATATAACGACATGAAAAATATCAGGCCTTTCTTAATCTTGGACTTAACTCATTTATGTACTTAGCCAAAAATCCGAAATGGTCGAAGGTAATTTCAAAATTTCCAAAACATAGTTTCTTGGATGATTGCATCCTTTGATTGAAACTCGGTTCCCACTTCTGAATTATGAAGCAAATAAACGCGCACCACTTATTTTTTTCGGGATCCGGATTTGTGAATGTAAAGTTTCAATCAGATAAATGCTTCGAGAAAATCAAGCAAGATAAGAATTATACCAATCTAACTAAAATGAATGGAAATAAAATCAGCTCAATTTCCAAAATATCTTAAAATCAAATCTTTCTTTTCTACATTTTCTGTGTTATTCTCTTAAAAGAGGATTCTTTTAAAAAAGGCATAGCCCACAGGAAACAAATCGGGGAAATATTCTTGGAAACTACACATAGGTCACGGCACCGTGGCTCATCAGCCGTCAGCAAAAATATACAGGTGTAAGGCATTTCAGTCAAAAACCAAAGCTACCCAAATGCATTCAGTCGCAAAATTTGTGACTGAAATACCTTACCTTTCAAGAAGGATGTTTAGTTGAAACACATAAAATACAATTCATTCAAATAGTTTTCCCGACCGAAATACCATTTTTGTACTAAAGTTCCTTTTTTAATGGAGATTTATTCGCAAAATTTAAATTTTGTGACTGAAACTTCTTTGGATTTTTTATTTTTACCAAGATCATAAAAAGCTCAAATTTTCTCATATTTGCTGATGACATATAAAAATTTATTGTACGGTTGAAAAAATTTGTGATACTGACAAACTGCAAGATGTCCTCAATAGACTTAGTGAGTGGTGCGACCAAAACTAATTACACTTAAACATCAAATTGCAAAATTATGTATTTTCATCGTAAAAGGAATCCGATAATAACTAAATACAACATCAATGACAATGTAGTTCAAGAGTACAAGAGATTACTATCCTAGGAGTAACGCAAACTCTATGTTTGGCTTTGTTTGGGGAATTCAGTGATACACAAACTTTATTTACGCTATATATTACACTATATTTCGCTTATATAAGATCTCAAGTGAAATATGCTGTAATCGTCTGAAATTCTTATTATGATGTGCACATTAAAAGAATTGAAAGCATACAAAAAAGTTGTTAATATTCCTGTTGAAAAAAGTGGCTGGGAATATGACTATAACATACCTTTTTATCAAAATGTGGCTCGCTTATCACCAGATTCGACTAGGTACAAAAAAAATATGAAATTTGCACCCTTGAAAACAGACGTCTTCTTGTGGATGCTGCTTTTATCGGAAACGTCCTACTTGGCCACATCGATTCAGATTTTGTATTGGAAAACATATCCATAAATGTTTCAAGCAGAGCATTGTGTAATCACCGATTTTTGGCGCTAGAACATCATTCCACCAATTATCGCGATAACAACCCAATCAATAGATCAGCAAAATCATTCAATAATGCAATTCGATTTTAATTCGATCAATAAAACATTTCAAAAAAAAAATTTCAAAACTTATTTTTTCAATTTTTGATTAATTTTTCTGACAGCTTCAACTTTGAACAACACCATTTTAATATTTTTTAAATTTTGACTTAATTTTTTATTTTATTATTTTTTAAATTTCTTGTTTTTGTTTTATATTAATTTTAAATTTTAATAATTGGTGATCATTTTTTTAATTTTTTATATGAAATCATAAATGTTAATGACAAAATCGATTTCTTTACTTTAATAAATAAATAAATAAAGCTCTGTAAAATATTCTACAACCAAAATAGTATTATTGCTAACACTAAATACGCCATACAAAAAAAGCTCAACCTACAAAATCGCAAGTTTTCTAAGTTCCATACAATTTGACAACAACAACGTCTCCTTCTGAGGATTTTAACAACATCAAAATGTCACACGGGTTTCACAGAATTCGACGCTTTGCATTATTCGTTTATTTTAATTTTATAACGGCATTTCATTGCGGCATAACGAGTTGAAAAATATAACATTTTGTATTGCATAAACAATAAATATAAAAAAATAAATATACAACGGGTAATCAACATTTAGCCTAAAGCATCATTAGACGTTTTTTATTAATAGTTTTAATTCTTAATTTCTAAATTTTGATTTCAATAAATAAAGTTCTCTCATTTTCACGTAGTCCTACGTTAATGGATCGTGTCTCGGATACAAGCTCGTCGGTTTTTTTTGGTCCGACCTCGCTCCGTGCCATTACGCAAAGGAAACATTGGCTGAAATGGATCGATTAAATGTATCCTTTGTACCGAAAGATGAAAATTCAGCACACATCACAATTAAGGCCAATTGAATATTTTTGGGTAAATTTAAACCGCAAGGCATATGCGAATAATTATAGGCCCAAAACCATCAAACGTTTGAAGGACAAGGTAAAATCTGAGCTGAGGAAAATAGCTATATCTTCTTACGGGCCAGCCATGAAAAAGTTTCCTCTTAACTACCAAAAAGCTCAACGAAGAGAAATACATTTTTTTGTATTAGCATAAAATTAAGTAGCGTTTAATAAAAACCAAATAATGAAATTAATTTCGTTAGTTTTTTAATTCAACTTTTTCCCATTTTGTGACGATTTATATCCGCACACGTAAGGGCCGCGGTTCCATATATATTTATATATTTTTTGAAATTAGGTCTATCCAAATCCTCGAATGGCACCCCACAAAGCGTTCGCTATACGTCACCAAACCAACTATTTATATTTTACAACAGTCTTTAAAAATGTAACGGATTTTCTTAAATTTGGATAGCCCTTCCCCAACATTACAATTGGTCACGACAACATAAATTCTCTATCGCTAAGCCGCCAAATCACACACGCAGGAATCGAAATCGCATTCGCCATTTCTCATGTTCGACCTTTAAGAAGTAGTTCCAGTTATACATCTCTAGTATACTATGTATTAAAAATCCTTATTAATTTAAATTATACTCCGTTCAGGAAGCATTCACAATGTTCAAAATTTCTGTCCAGTAGCTGAAAAACAATTAAATTTAATCATTTATAAAATATAAAATATAGGATCCATCAGCCGGTTTGGAGTGCCAACAATAATTCTATTAATCCGCTCTGAAATTAGTTAAGTATATAATAAAGTGTCCATGAAAGGACTCGTATAAAGGGATGATAATTTGGGCTTAATTTAAAGGCGGCTTAAACTTTTTCACCAAATCCGATGATAAACGGCAAAATAGTTTTCCTGAACAAAATATTTTATTTTGTGCTTTTCTGAACCGATGTCAATTTTATTTTTTAGTTATTCATTATAAAATTGTTCAAATATGTTTAAACCAGTCTAAATAATACTTAATTGTTTTTTAATTCTTGCTCGCCCGGCTCCGTTTGAACAGCGCTGCGGCACAACACATTATATCGGCTTTTTCAAACAAACTAAATGGCTTGGATCAATTGGAAAATATTTAAAAGATAACAACTACAACGCACATGATAACTTCAAATAGCACTCCCTTATTTGTATGAATGAAAATTATAGTTAGAGCTTTTTTCGTTGTAAGAGAACGATTGAGAGTATATTTCCCACACACAAGAGATAGAGAATATACTGGGGAACTTTTTTATTACAGTCATCATCAACATCGTGAGCCGCGTATTTATAAGTAGGGAAAAAATAGCATACCACAGTAAAAGCAACAACAGCACGACGACGTAGCAAAATGTTTATAAAGCAAAACAACGAGAAAATCGTTTTTTTTTTACTTATTCCAATATAAGGCAACAACAACAACAACAACAACTAAATTAATTCTTATTTATTTTCTTCTATTTTATCCTGGCACTATATTCTGGTTACGACGTTATTCATTCGTTATCGTACAGCCAAGTTGTTTATACATACAACAAGTTGAAAAATATAAATTCAGTCAGTCTTGCTCGAGTTGTGCTAGCATCTAGATACAAAAGAAAATTTTTAGTGAGCTTTTTTTTTAAGTTATATTTTTGAGTTGAAATATTAAAAGTGAATACTTTTATTTTTATATTTTGCAGTGGAAATTTTTGTTGCAGATTACAATAAATAAATAATTTATTTAACAGTTAGAAAAATTAAAGTTTAAAGTTTTTCCAAAAAAAAAAATAAAAATATAAAAAAATTAAAATAATAAAAATAAAAAGTTTAAAGCTCAACAAAACCAACTAACACAATGCGTTACATAATTTTAACCTTAGTTGCAGCAGTCATGTGTCTCATATTGTTGACAATACCAACAGGTGCCAGTTCATATATTGATCCAGGTATGTGAAACGATTTTTTGCCATTAGATATTGGTACATAATAAATGTATACCATATGGAAATTAAATAACTAGAGACTATTCAAACTACGTAAGCAAATTTCGAAAAAATTGCTTTTTTTTTGTTTTTTTATTTCCCTCGGGAGTGAAATTGATTTTCATTTATTTTGAATATTTTATGAAAATTATTATAGTTCTTTTTTTGGGGGAGTTTACTATATATATTATGGAATGTTACAAAATTAAATTAAAAGTTAACTGATTTTGTTCTTTTTACAAGGTTTATCTTTATGTTTATGATTGTGGTTCTGATGAAAAGCTTTTCTTTGCAAAATATTCCACTGGAATATTCTCTCTATTATATTATCGAACTTAAGCACATGTTGAACTTTTGTGGTATATTTGTCTGTTGCTTTATGATTTTACTTTTGTAGGAAGGATACCACTAAAAAAGGATTTTTTTAGGAAGGTGTACACTTTTATGATAATTTTAAGTTTTAAATATTTTATTTAGTATTGTTTGAATTAGAAAACAAAGAGAGTTTTTTAAAAGACTGTATTTTTAAGGGTAATTCAGGCAAATTAAAATTCTTTAAAAGTTTATTCCTTATATAAAAAAATTTATTTTGTGGGACTATTTGCTTCAAAATTTTAATGAAGTTCGAAAAATTGAGCAATTTGTATTTAATAAGAGAAGCAAATTTAAAAAATCGATTAGACTAATTATCGATTAAGCAGTAATACATTTTTATAGCAGATAACGAGTTTTCAGATCGAAGCAGGTTAGGCCCGACGGTGAAAAATTTCCTTAATTCAAGGAGAACTTGCCTGTAGTGACGAAGTAATAAAAAAATTAAGCAAGGCCGTCCCACCTAAATCAATTGACATAATCTACCCAAATATGTTGGAGTGTCATAGTAGTCAATTAACGAAGAAGTTGTTGCTCTTCTAAAATAGTTTTTTCCATTTTATTGGTATTGTCCAGCAACAGGTAAATATTTCCTTTACATATATTTTTTCATTGGTTCAATTGTTTTTCTGCTACCGCAACTATTTTGGCTAAGTTTGGAAAGATAAATAATAATAAACCGTTAGTATGAACAGTTTAGGTCTACTATCAGAAAGTACGAAAAACCGGTCTGAAACTAAATTCGAATATACGACATAATTTTAAGAGCGAGTTTAAATTTCCCAAAATGATTTTCAGAAATCAGTAGTAATTTTTCGACAAATTTAAGGTATTTCTTCTCATTTTTCTTGAGAATTGAACTTTAAATAATGAACGCTTTGAAAATGTAAATTTTAAAACCGTAGGATTAAGGTTTTTTCAGACATCAGTGCTGGCGACTCACTAACACTTTTCGTATGAATTTGTATTTTATTAGTGACCCTGAAACTACTAACAGAAGTTTGTGAATATACCGATATTCGGTTTCCAGCACTGTATAAATTTACCTACAGCTCACAAGCCCTTCATTAGTGTTTTACAGTGTTATCTGTACTTTAATAAATTAATAGCCACATGGGAATTTTCTAGAACCGACCGGCAAAATAATCTCTGAAAAGCAATATGGATTTTGTAATGTAATTTGTGAGCATTTTGAAAATATTAAAAACCCAAATTATTTTCATTTTTTTTGTAAACCATATCTCAACGCAATAAAGTGTTGTGAAAATACGTCTAAAGTGGAGTTTTTGGATCATCCGGAAAATCAGATACGAATTACATTTAGGAATACATTTTTAATTGCAAAAATTGCAATTTTTTCCGCGAATAAAGTAATTTCCAAGAATTGTTTCTATTAATTTTTTTTTTTTTTTTGTGTTTTAATTTATTTGTTTGGCTTGAACGTTGACATTCACATCTCCAGTTTCTATTAATGTTGTTCAAAATATTATGCGGAAGTTTACCTCTAAAAAATTGTCTGCTAATCAAATTGATTTATCGGCTTTATTATAGACGCAATAATGATATTCACAGTATTTGCGATTTGGCAAATCAGAAAAATACAGAGGCCAACACTCATAATATATCTACTGAAAAAAGTAGAAATATCTATCCCCCCGCAGTCCCCCTTTACTTTACCCAAGAGTTAATACAAATGTATCGACTCTCAAAAATAAGAACCCTCCTTGAGTTCTCTATGTGGTAGTTTGGTTTCGTACTGAAAGTTCGGTCTACTCACCTCCTATTTATAGTTTAATAAACAACAGATACGGAAAATGTCACCTGTCCCAATATATATGTAGGAAAAGCTACCCATATTATCACGAAGTAATCTCCCTGCTTCAACAATGGTATCTTGCACTGTGGCAGCATCTTTTGTTTGGCATTCCGTAGTATGAAAACTGTCGTTTTGGTAATAAACAATCAAATTTAGACTCATCGGTGCGAAGACAATTTTTTTAGTCTTCCCATTGAGCTAAGTCCACAGAAGACGTTTTCTCCGCTATGCAGCACGAATGAATGCTTTTTCCTTAACAATGCTATGCAGTCAAACAAAATCGACTCCCAAAAACATCTTTTTTGCTGCCGTGTTGCAAACATTTCATCCTGGCCCCTTTGTCCCATTTGCTAGTATAATTGTAACTCGAATTTCCGCCTGGACTGTTTTTGTTATTGACCAATTTCTTCCTTTTTTAAGTCTTGTTGTTTCCTCATGAATATGATGTTATTGGCTGGTACGGTATATTCTAAATTTGGAAATAATATGAAAGCTTAATAATGAACTCAACGTTCACCATTAAACAGTTTTAAATTATTTGGAGAAAGTTGGATGCAAAAATAAGATGCTTGTTTGGCTACCACACGTCTTAACAGTAGACGATTTAATGGACCGAGTTTCCACCTACGAATCTCTGTTGAAAAGATACAAAATCGAAATAGTTTTGAAACGTACAATTACGGGTGGTGAAAAATGAATCACATACGACAATAATGTCTATAACTCAACGGAAGTGCTGACAATAATAGGTCAATTACTCGTGCTGGATTTTGCTAAAAAGCAGCAAAATGTGTTTGTTGAATTTTTGTTTAAATATATTGAACAAATTTCTTGCCAAAATGTTCTCTAGCATAAAATGTATCAATTTATTTATGTATGCCCTACAAAGTTTTTTGTTTATTTGCTAAAATGAAATTGTATTTGAAATGAAATTAATCAAATATAAACAAAAAAAAAAAATTATTTGTCATTTTGACAAAATGTGTCTAAAGCGCTTTACCCACTGAAAAACGAAAAGAAAATCGGATTTAGTTTTTTCGATATAATTCTAAAATTATTCCCTTGTTTTTGTTAAAATCTTCAGGTTCTTAACCAAATATACCAGACAATTCTATTTTCATTTTAAAAAATTCCAAAAAACTTTTAATTGGCTGAGAAAATGAAAATTAAATTTTTTTCGTCCGAAAAAATGATTTAGAACCGAAAAAATGTAATTTTCATTTTCTCAGCCAATTAAACATTTTTTTGAATTTTTTAAAATGAAAATAGTATTGTCTGGTATTTGGTTAAGAACCTGAAGATTTTAACGAAAACGAGGGAATAATTTTAGAATTATATCGAAAAAACTAAATCCGATTTTCTTTTCGTTTTTCAGTTGGTAAAGCACTTAACTTAAAATAATAAGATTAAATTTCAAATTAAGGGGTATTCAACTTTAAATTAATTCTTTAATTATTAACGCTTTTAAATGCTGAAATTTTCATCAGTTTAAATTACTTAACTGATTTTAAATTATTAGCAGTTAAAATTTAACTGATAATTGTAAGAACTGGCAGACAGAATAATCGCCGTTAAAGGATAACTCAACTTTAGAATTATAAGAAATTGGTAAGCATTCTATACAATAGCTATGAATTAACCAGTAGCCAAATGGAGGATGCACAGCTTTATGTCAGTTTCGAAGAATTAAATTGTTATTTTTACTTGTGCAGAAATTTTTCATACTATGTAATGAAATTGAAATTTGTTGTATTAGGAAATTGCGAGTATGTTCTCTTACATTTTAAATATCTACCAATCAAATCAATTTGCATTACACTGAATTTTTAAATTTTTAGTTTTGTTTTAGGTTAATTCCTAAGTATTTATTTTGCTGGCGATATTAATTTTTACCTATGCCTGGTCATCATAATATTATTTTAGAAGGTTACGCCACTACAATATATTCATAGCAAAGCTAAATGTTTAATTCCAAAAACGCGCTAAAAACATATTAAAAAAATATAGCCTTTGGTGTCGCAAGGGATTTAAAAGTATTCCTATTTACTCGGGCATACGTATTTTAGCGGGACAAAAGTGGTAACAATAATTTTTCTTTTTTTAATCGAGAATCTAATTTTCGGCTACAAATCAAAATCAAAATTAAATTCCGGCACACGCACACCCACACATATTTCCTTTTATATATTCTTTATACGTTTACGATATTTTATTTGTATGTTTGTTTATCGATACTTTTTATTTTGTATCATCTTCGTTATTAATTCATTTTGATGATAATACTCGTAGATATAATAAAAATAGAAACATTAAGTTGATCAATAAATATAAATACCAATAATAACAAAGAAGTATATGTATAGTACATAAGGATTCCGAAAAAGGCTAGAAGGCATGAATTTTTTATTTATTTGGTGTACGTGCGGATGCTGCTGCTTTTGATCTTTTTTCTTACAGTGTGCTTTTTAATCGAATTCTGCCGATATTGATACTCGTACATATTTCATGTTGTACTATTGATTGATTTTTTTTTTTTGTTCATTTTTAAGTTTTGAAAAATTGGTATTTAAAAATTTTCCTTTTCCGTTTTTTATCGGTATTCAAATAGGCGACGACGTTAAAAATGTTTTGCTGTGGAAAATTTATGATAAATAGAGACATTTTTCATAGCATTTTGTAATTCTTTATAACTTTCTCTGTATAATAAAAGGAATAGCAACAAATGGTTTTATGATTATATGATTAATCGGTTAGAAATGATTTATAGGAGCACAATAATAGTACACCAACCAAATAAAAAAAACATGAATTAATCAGAATTCATGCGTATGATATGGGTTTATTTGAAAACAAATCAACAATTTGGGCGAGTTTGAATTGGGAATGGGTAATAGTTAAGCCTCTTATGGGCGGTAAATGAAAAAGTTCGGTCTTCATCATTTTTAGTGATATCTAACTTATTAAGTTATTGTTGCGGGCTAGGCAGGATAGTCAGAAGGGGATAAACGTAATGCAGACATTGATTCAATTGCAATAATCTTGAAAAAATCAAGAAATCACTACAAGCTTGAATAATCTGTATTACTTATCGTTATCACGCAGGTTTGATAATATCGAAAAACTCGAATAATCTCGAAAAATGTATAATATGTCAATAGTAACAAGTAAATGGAGCTCTTGTCGTGAGATCAATATCGATTAATTTAGTATACATATATGTATCATCTACCGGCAAATAAATCAGATGGTTGAATCTAGTAAAATAGGATCAACATTTGAGGTGAAAATATATAATATGGGAATACAATATAATCTAGGAGCTTATTTTCACTGACTACTGTAAAAGCCAATAGAACAATTCGACTTGAATTTGTGGAACTTAAAATGTATTCAGAAGTAAATTGAACCTTTCAGAAATCAATAATTTTTCCAATCTAAATATCATTTTTCGAGCGACACTCTGTATTGTATGTGTGTTGAACATAATTAATTTTCAATAATAAAAGCATAATACAGAGGTAGATATTCGTATAAACGCACTATTTTTTTTTTAATACTTATATAATTCTTCTAAGAGTAAAGTGTTTTGATTTTTTTCAAATAGTCTAAATTGTGTCTATCATCTTAAATCTGTTGCTAAGATAAACCATTTAGTAAAATGTTTAATGTTTTACTTTAATAAATTCACAAATTTAAATTTAATTTAGACATTCGTTTAAACGCACTTCTGTAAATGTACTAAAATAAAAAAAAATTAACAATTTTTCATATATTATTTTATTTAATATGTGGTCTGTCCCCCGCCTCTTTGAATAACTTCGAAAATTCGAGTAGTCATTGAATTTTTTAAATTCAGACAAGATAATAAAGATGCCTCACACAGGTTATTACTTAGTGTATAAAGAAATGTATCATCTGACAGCGGCCTCCTGGAATCGAGCGACTGTAATTCAAATATTTTAAGCCTGATTTTGTAACTAATACGGCTACTGAATGGTGTACACTTGTACATTAAAAAGAAGGTAAATTTCCTCTGAACTCTCTCAATTTGTACTTTGTAAGTTTCATAATAGGGAAACCAAATCTGACTACAGTGGAATACTGCGTGGAACAACTACGAACTATACTTTTATATAACGTAATAAAAACATAAGGATTACGAAACTCTTTCCCACGTCGAAAGATAAAGCCCAGTAACTTAAGTGCTTTAGCACAAGCGACAGATCTATGCATATTAACTTTAAGATTCGAATCAAATAATAAACCTAAATCTGAGACTTCATGAACCTTTTTCAATTTAACACCATTAATATTGTAGGGAAAGTGTATTTAATTTTCCTTGTAAATGAATTCTCAACACATTTCTTAATATTGAGTTTTAATTTGTTAAGATTGGACCAAGTCAAAAATTTATCTAAGTCAAACTAAAGCCTAGAGCAGTTAGTTGGAGTAATGATAGGCGTGAAAATTTTTAAATCATCAGTTGAGTAGTTGAGTCATACATCGATTCAAAATGATCAGCAAATAAATTACAAATTTGAAGTGGATTAGTAGATTCAACATCACCTAGTTTCATACATGATGGGTATTGTGATTTATTTGTAAAAGCCTGAGAAGCGATCCAAATTAATTTGGAGTCTTTCTATATGTGACTTTCGATATACTTTGTGTCATTAAAATAACACTTATTGATCTCCAGTTTTACATTCTTACGCAGTTTGGAAATATCACAGAGTCATTGGAAAGCTTAAATTTACGATGCCGATTATGATAGTTTTGCTTTAACTTAACGAACTTAATTATTTTATTTGAGTACCACACTGGATATTTAGTACGTACCATAAGCTACTTCCTACTTGAGAGGCCTGATAAAAGTATATAGAACTTCATAAAATTTATTAACGGCTTGATCAACACTTCTATTAGAAAACATACGGTTCCAGTCAACCATTTCCAAACCACTTTAGATAGCGTTATAGTTAAGTATTTTATAATTAGGCTTTGGTAGTGTCAGTGAGTGACGACTTTGATAGACATTAACAATACTACGATCATGGTTAGACATGACAATATCCAGGATTCTAACATTAAAATTTTTGACATGATTATATTGCTTTAATTCAGTAAATATCATTGTTTCCAGTAATTGATTAACTATCTGACCAAAGGAAAGTACTGGAGAGATAAAATCACAATCCGCAATCCAAGGTATACTAGGCTAGTTTCCAAGGACTAAAAATTGATAGTCAACAGAAGAATCTAATATCAAGTTAAAAGTTATTATAAAATGCTTCATAGTGTCCTAACTTACGGTAGCCTGGGGAATAAACTAGACAAATTATCACAAATTTACCATCAAATGTCTTAACTTGTATCCACATGTTATCAAAGATATCATCAATCCCCTCGAGTTCCGAGACCATAATAGATTTTTTCAACAGAATGGCAACACCTCCACTAACAATCTTATCTGTCATCATACTAAGGTTTCTATCTTTACAAATTATTTCAGTTAAACATATTAGATCATTGTTACGCTGCAAAGCATTTAGCTTAAAGTACAATACAATAATTTAGTTTTCAAACCACGGCAATTTTGGTAGTAGATATCCATAATTCAGAATAATGATAATAAAACGACAAAAAAAGAAAAAATTAAATCATCGTAAATTACGGAACTAGATGAATTTATACGTTTCTCCAAAAAATTACATCTGCTAGTAACAGTTAGTAATCCATTTCGAATAGCTGCATTGCCAGCTTTCAAACTTATTACATCACGACAATTAGCTCGAACTGAAGCTTCAAATTCAGCAAATTTATCACACTTAAGTGTGATTATCGCCAAAACAGTATTTTGTGCTTCGATTTTCTCATTTAAGATATTGACCATATATCAGAGTGGCTGGTGCGCAACTCAGCGGTTTGCTTTTTAATGCCACTCCAGGCACTATTTACATTATCATCAAGCAGAAGGCTAATTTAAGTTGGAATCAGTACAACGACAGCAAGAAAACTTAATTATACCCTTGTCAATGTTCATTAGGATGGTAGTATGATACTATAAACATATGTGACACTGGTACAGGTTAGATAACATAATTTGCCTCGCACACTATTTACAGTTAACCATTTTGGCCAAATAATCAATATAAAAAATTATCACAGCTGGATTATTGAGAACAGTAATTCAGTAGCGAACCAAAAAATAAAATATTAGCACTGCAACCTCACAACAGATTTATATAGGATCAAGTTTTTATAGTTTATCATCATCACCAATAAAGGGATCATCAAAACTATTAAAATCAGACTTTTTTAATTTTTTCATTGAATGATAACTAAACGATGAATACTGTTATGGAAACACTGATAAATTCACTGTATCTAGGTTATTTCACACTAGAGTTTAACAGTTTAACATTAAAAACTAGTAAAATGATTCTTCAAATTATCAAAAATGGCTACACGAATTAAGAAAGGCTGAATTAAAAATGTACATCAAAACTGAATTAAAAATGGTGATTTTAGTATGAAGAATTGGAACCATTTTTAATTCATTTTGAATAAATAAAATCTGTATTAAAAATGTTGTTTTAGACAAAAAATCGAAAATTGAAAAAATGAATTAAAAATGGAACTTTAACAAAAAAAAGACAATTTTATTTCATTTTTTTTTAATTCATTTTCAAAATGAATAAAAAAGGCCCATTTTAAATTCATTTTTCAACACATTTTTAATTTATTTTCAAACTGAATAAAAAAGGTCCATTTTAAATTCATTTTTCCACACATTTTTAATTCATTTTCAAACTGAATAAAAAAAGGTCCATTTTAAATTTATTTTTCAACACATTTTTAATTCATTTTCAAACTGAATAAAAAAAGGCCCATTTTAAATTCATTTTTGAACACATTTTTAAATAATTTTCAAAATATATTAAAAATGCTTAGGTTCAGTGTATTTGTAAAAATCAAAATTTTCTACTATATTCTAACAGTAATCCAAGTAATTTTCCCACAGTAAACCAAGTGATTTATAATAACAATTAATTTTGTTTTTATTGCTAAATATTTTTTTCATTTTTCTTTTGTTTTATTCCATTTTTGAAAAATGTTAACCCTTTCAAACGTCATTTAAAATTGACTTTCTTCCAAAATAAAATACGTAGCACAATTATGCACTGCTATGATATGGCATTGCTCATAAAACTGTAGTGTGAACATAAATACATAAGAGAACGATCGCACAAGAGAAATGAGACAAAAATTAAAAATTACGGTTGGTCGAAGCGATGAAAGTTGATGTACAATATATTGTACAAGGCGTTTGAGAGGGTTAAAATAAATATTATTTGTCATGAAAACATTTTTAAGTACAGTACATGAATACAGGTTAATAAATTTTATTTTTATATATTTTCATTAATGAAACAATAATTACAAAAATTTAAATAAAATTATGATAGCAGTAATATTTTATTTTGAATTTTAATTTAAAATTTGTAAAATTTCAAAAAGTTACACAAACATTTTTTTTGGTATTTTCATTAATGAAAATAAAATATGATAGTATAACTAATTAAAGGCTATATGTTATGTATACTATTTTATTTTGATAGTTACATATATTCAGCCCTATTATTATTGTCGATTCGATCGACACTCGACAATCATAATAGGGGTGAATATTTTATTTTCATTAATGAAAATACCAAAATAAATTTTTGTGTAACTTTTTGAAATTTTAATAATTTTAAATTAAATTCATAAAATAAAATATTTCCAATTTTATTTAAATGTTTTTAATTATTGCTTTCATTAATGAAAATACATAAAAATAAAATTTATTGAACTCAACTTCTTCTATACACTGTGTTAATTCGGTATCCATTTGATCGTTTAATATTTCATATTTTTCTACCCATTCAAAAAGACAATTTTCGCTGCTATCATTCAATAATTCGTGAAAATTTTCCTTATCTGATAATATATTATTATCACTATTGTTCTCATTATCAGAGAATACATTATCTATTGAATCTAATAACTATTAATAACATAGCTGTAATTGTTTTATCTTTTATTTTCTAAACACATTTTTAATTCATTTTTTCTTAATCCTTTTCAAAATGAAATAAAAAATGCATATTTTATTTCATTTTTTAACGCATTTTTAATTCATTTTCAAAATGAATAAAAAAAGGCCCATTTTTAATTCAGAAAAGCACCATTTTTAATTCAGCCTTTTTTAATTCGTGTAGCCATCAAAAATACTTATGCTGTTTCTTATTTATTTTAGGAATCACACACTATTTAAATAATCAGCATTTTCATTTTAAAACAGCAAAAATTTTGAAAATTTGAACTTCATGATTTTTGATTTGTTTTACTTTTGGTGTACGTGTAGTAGTTGCAAAAATAAAAAATACCGTTATTTTATTTTTTTGATATAGGGTGTATGTTGCGCACAGGATGGTCCCAAAGTTTTGCAAAAATGGTAAAAAATGCCATTTGGAGTAAACTTCAAAACAATATTATGAATTAAATAGTTAATCGATTTTAAATTTTTTTTGGGGCTTATTAGAGTAAATATTGCAATTATGAATTCTTATAAAATTTTTATCAAAATTCAATTTCTTCGACCTGAAATATAACGGTAAAATATTAAATGACTTATTAAACTAAATACATACCCCTGATTTTAAAAATTTTTTTTTTTTGCTCAAAATAAAGTTTAACTAATCAACAATCACATATTTAAATAAAAATGTAATGTTATTTTTTATTTTTAAACTACACAAATTCAAACATAGGGCATTCTACCTGCATGGTACACTTTTACGTTTTTCTCCTTTTTAATTTGGATAATTTAGTAACGTAAGTTAACTAAGAAGGCTCCACGAATTAAAAAAGGCTGAATTAAAAAATGTATTCATTAATGAAATAAAAATAGCGAATATTGTATGAAAAAGTATGAACACCTGTTACTTTTTTTAATTAATTTTTTTTCATAAATTTTCTGAAATAAAAAATGTATTCTTTTTCATACAATATTCGCTTTTTTTATTTCATTAATGAACACAATTTTTAATTCAACCTTTTTTAATTCGTGGAGCCAACTAAGAACCGAAATTCGCATGAATCTTAATTTCAGCAAGTTTATGATTTCACTTCTTCGAAAATTTATGACTATCTCGAACATAAACAAAGCAAAATTGACGAAGGGTTTGTTAGACGGTTATAAAAATAAAAGTTTATGGTTCAATTTATAAATTTATTTTGAGATATAATGTTCACCAACGATTTTTGAATTTGAAAATGATTTAGTTACAAATTTATTTTTTGTTTTAAGTATAAAACAATGATAACCGTTGGTTCCCTTTACGTTAATTGCGCTTTAGTAACGACTTTGCAATTGTAATTTGACTTCATCATATTCTTCTCTCGTGGCATATTCCAAGTGCATTGTTGATTGCCATGATTTAGCCCATTCGTATAGCTTATTGAATGCGTGTTCGCGTTGTAACCTCGTTCTACAACACTGGATCAATAGAATAATAATATTTTGAGATTTAATGGCGGTCGCACAATTATCCAGCTATGCGACCGAAATTATATTTCACAATTCAACTTATTAATTAATAATGTTTTTTTAGAATTAAAATCCACCACCACGTTATTTGACCGGTGGGAAAAGTAAAGGCACTTGTGAAAACCTCCGCACTATTATTTCACCAATTTTTAGTTGAGAAAACGGGAAAATTAATATTATTTTAATTAGTATATAAAAAGCTATAATCATTTTGTAACGTTTGTAAAGACAGTCGACTTGTCGAAAAGAAGAAATCTGAATGAATGATGTAAATTTCGTCTGTCAAAAACCAATTTTTATTTTGAGATATAAAAAACTTAGACTTAAATTTTTCGTTCAGCAATGAGTTACTGAGTTAGTTTGCGATGACAACAATAGATGGTGATAATTTCGGTGTTACATTAAATTTATCCAAGATATTAATATATTTATAGGGAAATATATTTATTATGTTGAGTACGGACATAAACCAATATAATAGGTTTGCCCCTGTGGTCGGGGGGCACTCTCATGATTCGTAAAGTGCACCGAACGATCATGATGATATCCTTAGAATACCACCACAGCATCCACTGCTTGTCGTAGGAGGCGACTAAAATGGTTGGATCGCTGGGTTAATACCCAGCATCCGTAAAAAATTTTTATTTTTTTATTTTAACAATTATTTAAGTTCATATATAATTTTGCCCGCGTTCATTTTTTAATATAATTTATTTTTTGAAATTTTATTATTTTATTTTATATTTTTTGTTGGGTCGGTTTTTCAACATTTTTCCGTACAAAAATGATTTATTTTTGATATGAATAATAATAAAAGAAAATCCCCGAAACATGTCTCTTCGGATCGCGGGGCGAGGCATAATCCTCGTAAAGACACAATTAATAGCCTTAACATCCATTATACCAATGTCAGAGGTCTCGTGACTAACAAAAATTGCGCACATCAACATCTCGAATCACGTAAACCCGACATATTAGTTCTAACGGAAACAAAAGTATCGTCTACGAAACATCTACGAAAACGAATTCTACTTCAAGCGCTACCAGTTCGAACAAGCTTTTGAGTTGCAACGTGGAGTGTGCATCTTCGTTAAAAACCACATACCGTACTCAAGACACAAAAAGTACGAAATATTTTCAAAAACCGCTCAAACTATTGTGCTTAAAATTTCTCTTCCTAATAAACTCATTTTTTTAATTAGCTTGTACAGATCTCCTAATCAGACGGATTCAGAAACGATTAGCTTTTTCGAGGGCTTATCAGACAAATGTGACGATATTCGCAATCAACATCCCGAATGCGAATTAATTATGGTCGGTGACTTTAATGCCCACCATAAACAATGGTTGAATCACAAAGATACAAATGTCGCTGGGCGCCATGCGGAATGGCTTGCCGTTTCGCTTGACCTCACACAGATTGTTAGTGAGTCCACATTTGAATGCCAAAATTCTAGAGGAGTTCATATTCTAGATCTCTGTCTGACAACAATCCCTCATTCCATGGAGGCCCATGTCGAAACTGGAATTGGAAATTCTGACCATAACTTAATAACCACAAAAATAACTGTCGAAACACCACTAGAATCTAGACAGCAGCCAAGGCGTCTTTGGCATTTTAATAAAGCTGATTTTGATGGTTTACGGTCATTTTTTCAACATTTCCCTTGGGAACGCCATTGCCTACATAACAACAACATCGACGACGCCGTTTCCAGTTTTACTGACACGGTCTTACATGGAATGAATAAATTTATACCCTCATCATTTTCCGATCCCAATCAAAATTTTAAAATATTTTCAAAAGAAGCCGCCAAAGCTGCCAAACAAAATAAAGCGGCACACAAAAAATATAAACGCAACGAAATTTTTTATGAGGAATACAAAACGATACGGAACACCTGCAAAAAAATCTGTGGTAGAGAAGCAAAAAGAGCCGACAGCAAGAAAGCCAATGTGGCTTCCGAGTTGAAAATCTCCGATCGCAACTTTTACCACATGGTCGCATCGGTTGCAAATATTTCGAAAACATCTGTTTCAGCATTGAAACGTGCTGACGGCGCCTTGGTGGTGGATCCATATTTACAAGCTGACTTATTGGCGAGCGTCTTCAAATCGAACTCGACATTAGTTGTCCCAGATGGAATTAGACCTCCATTAATTCCATATTGTGGTTCTAAAATGAGCCCCGTCGTCATCTCGGAGGAAATTGTCTTTACTAATCTGAAGTCAATGAATGCAAACAAGGCCACCGGACCTGATGGAATTCCAGTTCGAATATTGAAGGAGTTTGCCAGTGACTTGGCTCCAATATTATCTAAAATTTTCCAACTTTCATATAAGCAAGGTCACTACCCGAACGCCTGGAAGAATGCAATGGTGCAACCCGTGCTGAAACGGGGTTGTGACAAAACTGACCCTTCAAGCTACCGGCCAATATCAATTGTGTCAGCCGTCGCTAAGGTCTTTGAGAAATGCGTCAATCAACATATAGTTAAATATCTTGAAATTAGCAAACTAGTTTCGGATAGACAATACGGCTTTCGTGAAAGCCGATCCACGACCGATCTCCTGACGTATGTCACGAACAAATGGAATCTCGCCCTAGAACACCACGGAGAGGCCTTTGCAATCGCCTTGGATATACCCAAGGCTTTTGATAAGGTGTGGCATGAGAATCTTATTTGTAAACTTGAGGCATACGGGCTGGACTCGATGACCACCAGGTGGATTAAAAGCTATCTCAATGACCGAAAAATCAGCGTCGTGCTTAATGGGAGATCATCATCGACGCACTCCCCAAATGCCGGAGTCCCTCAGGGGTCACCTTTGTCACCGACCCTGTTTTTGCTATACATCAACGATTTGCTGGATATAGCACTGTAAACCCTATCCATAGCTTTGCGGATGATGCCACATTGCATTCTTCTATTTCATTCGAGGCGGAGCCTAGCATTACAGATCTAAATAATAAACGGTCAGAAGTCGTAACTTCTCTTAATTCCGATTTAAGTACAATATTTGAGTGGGGTAACAACAACTTAGTACAATTTAACGAGAAAAAGACACAAATATGCACATTCTCACGTAAAAAAAGTCGCAACGACTACCCATTTGTGGTAAAAAACCATATCCTTATGGGTTGCGACTCAATTCGACTGCTTGGTGTTCAAATAAGTAACAAACTCAAATGGAATGAACACATTGTTGCATTGGCTAAATCAGCTTCAAAAAAACTCGGGTTCCTGAATCGATGCAGAAGGTTTTTCAAATCGCATCAAGTTCTCCAGATATATAAAACCTTCATCCGACCATGTATAGAGTATTGCTGTCAAGTTTGGGGAGGTGCGTCTGGTACCACCCTCCACTTATTGGACAGGGTTCAACGCCGCGCTATCAGAATAATACGGAATCCCAGACTTACTCAAGAACTAGACAGCTTACAGCATCGCAGAGATGTTGCAGAACTCTGCGTCTTCTACAGATGCTTACATGGTAAATGTTCTGCGGAACTATCGGAGAAAATACCACCATTCGTTACAACAACAAGAGTAACAAGAGGAACAACCAATGCACATAGGTTTACGGTGAAGCTCCCGAAACCTCGAACTGAAGAAATCAAGCGCGAATTTATATACCGAACATCAAAAAAGTGGAATTCGCTAATACATTTCAAATTTCCGAAGGAATATAAAATGAATAAATTTAAGGTAGCTATTAATCTTTACTTGCAGGATCGCGCATTGGGTGCAGAAGCTCTGACAGTTACAAGGAGCTAGGACCGTTAATAAGTCCGCTCTGCACCCAATTAAAAAAATTGATAAAAAAAAAAAAAAAAATAGTTGCATAGCAAGTTGCTATCCTATTTTAGGTGTCACTATTGACCGAAAAGAGATGTGCCATCACAATTATATTTTCCAGTTGAAATGCGTTACATTTCAAATAATTGTGGCGATAAACGAATTTAATAATCGATTTAAAAGAGTGAGTCGCTACAAGCTGTTGTGGTGTTTGAATTGACCTTTTTGTGAAACTGTAGCGATAGGCACCTCTTTTGAATGTTCCGCCAACACCTTCACATGGGCCTTTTCCATGACTGGTAGCGTGAAAATGCCACTCAGCTGCGATGTTAAAATCTTCATCATGATGACTTAGATTAATTAAATTGTTTATATTTTTATATTGTGTTCTAGCTCCGTCTGACAGATAGAAAATCTTTTTGATGTTCACATTATTTCTTTTTTTAAAAATTCAATGAGTTTAGTTTTGAATAGATGTATCGCGATGCTATCGTGTTCCATACAATTTGAAATAATAATGAATACTTTTTACACTTTCTGCCGTAGTTCGCCAAGCGCCTTAATACACACATTTTTAAATTTTTTTAAAAATTTTGCGAAATATTTAACAAATGTTTTTAAAAAAATTTAAAAATGTGTGTAATAATAATGAATGTTTTATGTTTCACAGCAGTGCTCTCAGGATCCTTATAATAAATAACGAACGGATGAATGGTGGCTTGTGCATTATTCCAGTGACAACCTTGCACTGAATCTTTCAATTCTTTTGCACTGCAATTTTCTGTTCTAATGGAAAATCTTTTCTAGTAGAAAACTACTTTCTAGTAGTTTTCTGATAGTTTTAGGAATAAACAAATTCAGAATTGCGTTTACAATGTGAAACAAAGAGATAAGAAATTAAATCATAAATTGAATTGTGAGAGGAGAACCATCAATATTAAAATAAGTGTAGTTTGAAAAGAAAAATAACATAAAGGGAATTGACGGTTATCACTGTTTTAAACCGAAGGCAATAAACATAAATTTGTGACTAAATCATTTTCAAATTCAAAAATCATTATTGAACATTATATTTAAAAATAAATTTATAAATTGATCCATAAATTATTATTTTTATAACCGTCTAACAAACCCTTCGTCAATTTTGCTTTGTTTTTGTTAAATGGCCGTGAAGGGAAATAAAAAACTTCCAGAAATTAAGATTCATGCGAATTTCGGTTCTTAGTTTACTTACGTTACTAAATTATCCAAATTAAAAAGGAGAAAAACGTAAAAGTGTACCATGCAGGTAGAATGCCCTATGTTTGAATTTGTGTAGTTTAAAAACAAAAAATAACACTACATTTATATTTAAATATGTGATTGTTGATTAGTTAAACTTTATTTTGAGCAAAAAAAAAAAATTTTAAAATCAGGGGTATTTAGTTTAATAAGTCATTTAATATTTTACCGTTATATTTCAGGTCGAAGAAATTGAATTTTGATAAAAATTTTATAAGAATTCATAATTGCGATATTTACTCTAATAAACCCCAAAAAAAATTTAAAATCGATTAACTATTTAATTCATAATATTGTTTTGAAGTTTACTCCAAATGGCATTTTTTACCATTTTTGCAAAACTTTGGGACCATCCTGTGCGCAACATACACCCTATATCAAAAAAATAAAATAACGGTATTTTTTATTTTTGCAACTACTACACGTACACCAAAAATAAAACAAATCAAAAATCTAGAAGTTCAGTCACTGCTGCCCAAAAATGAAATTACTCAATATTTTATCATAATATTCATTAAAATTACTAGAACCAATTAGATCACTAGGTCGTTTAGTCAGGCCAGGCAGGGTTTGCCAATCCCCCAGAATAACTTACGACCTCGAAAAAAATCTTTTACATTGCAAGTTCTAGGTAAACAAACCCAGAATTCATATTTAATCAACGATCCATTTTCTGTTATAAAAAAAAACAATAAAACTAGTTTTCTGAACACTACAATGCATAAGCATAGTACAAAACTACAAAAGCCATTTTATAATTTATTATATCTGAAATACGTAAAGTTTATATTTAATACATGCTGCTTAATATTTTTTATATCCACAACATTTTAGTTAACATTTTATTAAAATGTTAAAAGGATTTTATTATAAATCAGTAAGATTATTTTCTTGTTCCAATTTGCATTTACATACCAAGCGAATCATCTAAAAATAGAAACACCAAAAACGCGACGCATAGAAATATTAATTTTCTATAAAAACTTTTTATTTTGTGTATATGTATTTGTTTTTGTATATTTACTTGTTAAAAGGAAAACTTACGACTTTTAAGCTTTTGTTGAATATTTTATGATTTCACCTTATAATTTCACCCCAAGAATGGAATGAGTGAATCAAAAATTTTATTTTATTTTGAATAGGAAGTTAAATTACAAATTTAAGTACTTGGCATAGCATTTCTAGGGAAATTCCCTGAACTCGCACCGTAAATGATTTGGAAAAAATAAAAAAAAAAATTAAATTGTATTGTTCGTCTACTCTACCCCGTATAAGACATAACTTTTCGTTAGACAATTGAAAAATTTAAAAGTTTTCCGCGGTTTGTTATGAAAATGTTGAATATGCTTTAATAAAATATTTAGTTTTCAATTAATTTCCTAACCGATTTTCTTATATTATTTATATGTATGAGGCGGTCTCGGAAAGAAAATATCGTTTGGCTATAAAAAAATTCTAGACAATGGATTCGTTCGAAATGGAAAATGTGCATTTAGCGAACACCACCGATTTATGTGCATTTTTGATACATCTATGTGATGTGAATTTATATTTTAATTCTCCATATTTATCGATTTATAAATTTGGTGTTTGTCCAATTTTAATATGAATTTAATTTCGCATTTTTGATAAACCTAATATCTTTATTTTTTGTATTATGCCTACATTACGGAAATAAGGTGTACTTTTCGTGTAGTCGCCGTCATTGTCTCTTCATAAAATTCATCCGCATGTGATTTGAGGCAAACAACAGAATTTACGTTGCACAGGATCTTTCTTAAGAAATGTCAGAACATAACCGTAATTCACGGTCGGTGGGCCGTTCAATTATCTTAAACTTGTTTAACGAGTTGAAACAAAAAGTGTCTGTAGAGTGTAGGTTGCCAATAGATGAAAAAAGTCAGTAGTGCCACGCATGCGCGACCTACGAGGTATACTACAAAATACCTACGAGGTGTGCTACAAAAATAGCGAGAATTTGCGGTTTTTGGAAAGAATATTATTTATTCGCCTACATCAATTCCCCTTCAGACTAGTCCCCAATAGATATTATACACTTCTGCAAGTGCTTTTTCTAATCCCCGAAATACTTCTGGAGCTCAATCTTTGTGATAGCATTTAGCTCTCTCAGTGATGCGTTTTAATCTCATCTATGCTTGTAAAACGGCGGGCCTTCAAGGTTCTCTTTAGTTTTGAGAACAGAAAAAAGTCACACGGGACCATTTCTGGCGAATATGGAGGTTAAGACATCAGTACAGTTTATTAAAACTTTATTAAAACTGATTGAAAGATAACAAACGAATTTTGTTGTTGATAATTAAATTAAACTGAACAAAAAAAAGCTTTTTGTTACGAGGATATTTATACGACAACAAGAAGCACAAACTTGAGGCGACGGTGGAAATTGAGAAATTTAAACAACAATAATACAGACAGTTCTATCTATTTCAAAATTACTTCGCAGAAATACAAAATACAACGTTTATAGCGTATACATTTTTTCATTTTCTCGCCAAGTCATCATTATCATTATTTGGCGGTCGGCAATTTTTAATCGATTTAAATTCCAGTGAAACAGAATGAAATTTTTAGAAAATGTGTAGTAGGTGGCAAATTTATTTTGGTTGATAGGAATTTAATTATAAAAAAAAAATACATTTTGTGAATTGTGCCATCTAATGTTTCGCAAGAATATCGTGCAAATTGTTGTGATTACTTATTTGCTGCAATCATTATGATATTAGTGAAATAAATAATTTAAAGACACAAGAAATGACTCTTTACACAAAGTTTCTGAAGTTTGGTTTGCTCTAAAAACCGCTCTAATTTTTTTGGATAATTGAGCCGTTAATTTTGAAAGTGGTGCAAGTCCATTTTTCAAAAAATTTAAGTTAATGATAACAATAGACAAATAAAAGTATAATCTTTCTAATGGTGAACAATTTATAGCCAAAATAAAATAAAAATAATGCCTAATACTTCGTCAAAAAATAAGAAAATTCAAAATCCCGTATATTTTTGCATTTATTGTTTCTCTATTCCTTCATTTTCTCGTTTTAACAAAATGTGGACTTGCCCCACTTTCACAATAAACGGCTCAATTAATATAATCTTAACCGAAGAACTTGGTTCAAACGCATTATTAATTTTGAAGATTTATTAATCTATTTATTCGAATGATATCCATATGTCAATATAGGACTAGGCTCTCTCGCTGTAAATTTTTAGATTATTTGAATATTTTTTTAACATTTAATTGAATTTGAAAATTGGATTCAAATCGATTCGGGCGTATCAATCAAGTTGCTCCTATATACCATCATTAGCATCGAGCTTTTTTACTCCCATATATCTTTAAAATAAAAATAATAATAAAAAATATTCAATTTCATACACACACACACATTAAACAAAGTAATGCTTGCAATACGGAAAAATTATAATTTTCCTTTTGTCATCTCATTATCACGTAAAACAACAAAGGGATATGTGAAAAAGTAAATAACAACAGTATTTTTGTTTTATTTTAAAAGAAAACAAAATATTTGTAACGTCATTAGGCGTTTTTTTTATGTGAAAATATAGAAACGTGCGAGAAAATTGAAAAGTTAATTTAAAATATGTAACATGTAACGAAAATATGCGAAAAACTGGAGAGAATATAATACGAGTATGTCAAGGCAAAATAGGTGTTAGATGTATTCAGCAGTATGTATAATGCAAAGTGGAAAATTGGATTTTTTTTTGTAGTTTTCTGCTGTTTATTTATGTTGGGTGTATTGTATATGTCTGAGTGTGTGAAGGAAAAATTATATAATATTATGTTTACAAGTTAATTAGAAAGGCTTTTTAAGGTGATGCGCTGATAGTTGTGTTGTTTTCAGATTAGTCTACTCATGTGATATGGTTTTGTTTCAATAACTTTTCATTCAATAGCCACGTTTCAGTATAGGCATTTTTTTCTTCAGGAACATAATTGGCAAGTTGCTATTAAATTATTATAAATATCCTTATCAAACTTTTAATTATTCTGTAAATTAGCCAGAGAGACAAATATTTTACGGGGGAGAGATATTTTTAAGAGTTCTGCAAATTCAGTTTCGACCTGAGGAGGATTACGAAAAATTAATCATTTTAGGAAAATCACATAGGAAAAAAATCAGAGTAATAAATTAGCAGTTCAGTCACTATAGTCTGATGAGATCGTTGAAAAATGATTAATTTGTCATAACCCTCGTCAGATCGAAACTGAATTTGCAGAACTCTGAGCTATTTCTCCCCTTGTAGAAATATCCTAAAATGGATTATATTGTGACCGTGCCCATTTTTTCCAATTATAGTTTGTTCGTTTTTTTTTTCACTGAGGAGGCTCCAGAACTATATCTCGAAATAAACTTAACGCCAATTTGTGATTTCGATAACTCGATGGGTTCGGTTGCCTTATGGTATCTAGCAGCATCTTTTTGAAACCACATCGTCGTCCGGATCATTATCATCCCTATTTTAAAAGAAACATTCATTGTTCATGATCAAGTAATGATATTAATTGACTGTATCGCAAGTTCCTCTCATTTTGAAGAAATAAGCTCCGATCTCCGGTGCTATTAGCGTTCAAAGAACACCAAACTGTGCCTTTTGTTGATAAAATTGAGTCTATATGATCTCTTCTGGATTAGAACAAACCCGTCAAGCCAAAAATGAGATCTGTCGCAGAATATAGTTTCGCACGATGAAACAGCGAGTCAGCTCTTCAGCTCTTATAACTGCTTTAGAATCTAACCAGCAAAAGAACGATGCAAATTATGTTTTTTTTTCTCCCGCACTAGCTGAATCTTATACCGAGTATATGCAACGAAAATTACGCAAACTTTTTGGTTTGTTTCTAAACAAAATTTTTAAACGCTTATATTTTAACATTCATGCTTTCGACTAAATAGCTTAAGTCTGGTAATTTTCCTAAGTCTAAATTATTATTGCAGTTGATGTGACATAAAAGCTAATGTAGTCGTTTAAGCTATTATCCAAAATTGATTTTTCAAAAGAACTCACCTATGTTTCTCTACATAGTATGGTCTAAATTTTTCTTCATGTGCTTAATAAAAAAAACGTCTTTTCTCGATAGAACACAGTAAAGAAAACTGATATTTTTCTTTTTATCAACATTTTTCTCCAATAACACTTTATGATTTCGAAAAATCGAGCGTGGTCTCGGACTATATGTACTGTTAGACAAACTCCCATAATATTTCAAGTAGAGACCCTTGCGATCGTATTACTCCGCTTAGGAGCTTCAGTTTGTAATTCTAAGTTGATCTGGAGAAAAATTAATAGAATAGGAAAAAGAGAATAAAATCACCCTCGGCCACTCTGCCATAAAACAAACCAAGGCAGCAGACCGTTGCACAAGAATGTACTCTGAGAGTCCTCTACTGTGATGACACAATCCAAAAAAATCTAAAGTTAAAACATTGCACACCTCTGAGAGGTACGGGTATTGAAGATGAATGATACATTTTTAAAATTCCTCACCTGGTTCTTAACAGGATTATTCTCTTATTGTCAAGAAAGAGACATTTATAGGGCACAACACAAATTATTGGTCGGTCGTACTGCACAGGGCTTCCTAAAACAATAAAAAAAAAATTTCTGGCTATGTTCGGAAGATCCTAATATTTTACTGACAGAAGATTTCATAGTTTGCCATTGCCAATGAAGTCTGTTTACTATTTTGTTGATGACAATAACTGGCATCTGAAATCAACTACAGGTAGATCGCTTGCTTGCCACGAGATTAAGAACGGCACGCTTGTGTCCACTTTCTTTGCAGAGAATTGTTGAGTTTTTCTCTTCAATGTCAATTAATATGTACGAATCGGGGATTAGTTCAAAATTTCCTGAGATTTCGATAATCTTAAATTTGTTAATAATTAAATTTCAATAATTTTAAAATCGGCAATTTTTAAAACTAAAAATAATCTTAAACTTAATTTGCGAATTTTATAATTTTAAAGTTTTAATATACATGAAGAATCTGATTTAGATTAGTTTGGATATACATAAGTATCAAAGTATCGCTGTACCATGTGTCCAAACTTTGTGTAACATGTTGAACGTATAATTTTGGCTTAACTAAATGAGTTTATTGATATCTTTTTCTGCCCCACCTGTTTTTTGTTTCTGTACCACCAAAGTTGAAACATACACTTTTTGAGTTTTATTGAATGGCATGTATCTCCAGTAACACATAGAACTTAAATTATAGGTGCGTTATCAGAGCTTTAGTAATGTTATTCTACATTCGTGTCGACATAGATTTGGTAACACATAAAGTAATACAGTGCTGTTAGTTCGATCAAATCAGAGGCAGTGCTTAACATTCTTTAATCAGAAACGTAAATTCCTTGGCGTATAGTAAACTGCACCATAAACTCAAATGTTATGAAAGTTTGACATTCATCAAATTGCTTGCCGTACAACGCACTCTAAATATGGTAATGTACAAATTTGATAAAATGTTTTTTTGTTTGGACCAGGTAGAAGATAGGCGGGTAGAGTAGAGGGGTAGCCGATAATAGAACTTAGTAACGGTGTGTGACTGACAGTAACTTAGTTAAAGAAAAATAGACCGAACTTAACGCCTTACTTCACAAGTTGCTTCAATTAATTTTATTGTTAACAAAAGTCAGTGATAAAACGAAATTAAGCTAGTATTTGAATTTGAAAAAGCTTTATCCGAGTTGAGTCAGCTGATATCAGAACCTTCTACAGTTTAGCGCCTTAATCACACGTCATAATTTTCTAGCACTAAGTAGCAGCTTTTTGTAGCAGCTTCAAAGCAACAATTATTTTCATCTATATGGAAATGTCGAATTTTGTGCCAAAAAACAGCGTTTACGGGAAGTGTTACTTCAATATATTTTGTATAAGAAAAGTGCAGCACAAGCGACATGCAGAGTGCTTTCAACTATTCAAAGTTGATGATTTCACCGTAAGAGGCAAAAAACGTATAGCCGGATCAACAAAATTTGAACATGCGGAATTGGAAGCATTACTGAACGAATAGTTTAATGCTACCCAACAAAGTATTTAGCAACGTATACATGCAATGGGATTTGTTCAGAATGTGGGAAATTAGCTGCAACATGAATTAAAAGAACGGGACATCGAACGTCAGAAAATCATGTGCGAATTGTTACTTCAACGACAACAAAGGAAGGGCTTTTGCATCGAATCATAATCGGAAATGATATGTGGATCCATTATGACAATCCAAAACGCAAACCTGCGTGAGTCAAGCCAGATGAACCAGGGTCATCGACGCCAAAACCAAATATTTCTGGTTGGAAGGTGATGCTGTACATACTGGACAAGTTTATCGACGACAATGGATGGTTGACAAAGGACGAAAAAGTAAGTTCTGGCTGCAAAACGACCGAAATGGCATCAATGACAACACTAGGCCACACGTTGCGATTCCTATCAACAACTACATGGACTGACAGAACTGAGAAATTCTAACCCTCCCGCCGTATTCAACAGACATTGCTGCTTCAGATTACCACTTGTTACCGGTTCAAGCAATCAGTCATGGCTGAGCAGCACTTACGTTCTTATGAATACATGAAACAATAGGTCGATGACTGGAATGCCTCCAAACAATCAGAGTTCTCCCTTCAGGGAATCCGCTTATCACCTGAACGGTGGGTAAAGGTTGTAGCTTTCGATGGAGCATACTTTGAATAAACTATTACCACATTTTTTACACAAACAAATGTTCACTAAAAAAAGGTCGGAAATACATGTCTACACCCAATACGTAGTATCTAAAATATATGTTACGAACTTTCATTTTGAAAAATAAATCAAAATAGGCTCTGACGGATTAAATTACGTTAGCCTTTGTTCGCTATTTTGTTCTTAATTGACGATTGTAAAAGTAGGCTGAACGCCTCTCATGGAAAAATTGTTTATTTAAAAGAACCATCCATTTGAAGTTTGTGTTGCATAGATAAACAAAAATAGAAAAATTGAAAAAAGGAATTGCGGTTGTTTCAGCAATAAAACAAAATTTTAGACGTCAAGGGATAGATAGTTTTAGTATAAAAAAAAATCCGCTACATGGAATCTGTGGTGCTCCAATCGTCAATACGGTAATTGAATTTAACATTTCGTTTCTTTGTTCTATGTTTATAATATCCCCTAATTGCAGTTACAAAAAATAAAATTCGTATACATATGAACTTGCACATGATTATAAATAGCAGAAAAAGTACACACTAAAGTTTTCTTTTAATGCACCTTAGATTATAGCTTTGTTAACAGAAAAGTACGGAAATAATTAACCTTTAGTCGGTTAAGGCACACAGCCTTAATATTTTTTCCATACTTTTCGTACTAACCAAACTAAAAAAAATTCAAGTTTTTGATATTGTCTCACAGGTGGCAACCGAAAAGTCGAGCTAATTTGCGAGCTTATGTTTCAATTAATTTTCTTATATTGTGGAATACTAGCTATTGTTCAACATTTCTGTTCATTTTTCGCAATGCTTTTTTATTTAAAATACCCTAAAATTATATTTGTGAACGACAAATCCGCCAATATCAGATTGAGGCACACACAGCATTAGTCACAAATTTCCCCACGTTTTGCAATATTTTGTGAATTTGTTTGGGTTTTTTACTATTTTTGAACATGAAGTTTCCTCGCGTGACAAATTTTGGAACTTTGGTTCGTTATATGTATAATATATTGAAATTCAAGCATTTATGGAAATATCTCAGAAATCATAATTAAGAATTTGGCACGTTTTCATTTGAAAACGAGTGTTAGAAAAATGTTATTTTCCATATATTTTATATGAAAAGTTAATATTTTTCCTCGTTTTTAATTACTTTATAAAAGCTTTTTACATTATGGCTTTGTAAAATCAAGATTGCTGTGCTAATTTAACCGAAAGCTTTACTAAAATCAGTAAATAATATAATCAAATTGCCTATAAACTGTTCTTGCAAATCAATAAAGGTTTGTAGAAGTTAATCTTTTTGGTGTGCACTAAAACGTATCGAAATGGGTAAAATTAGAATTAAACCATTCCAAAACTGAATTCAAATTGAGTTGAAATTAGCCATAACCATAACACATTTTGTAGAAACTAAAGTTAACGCGATGACTAAACGCGATGACTAAACTAAAGGAAACGCATGGTGATTTTTTTTTTTGTTCAGACTGCATAAAATTAGTTACTCCAATAAAAATATAAATTCGGATTTTGAATGAAATTTAGGATACCTGATGGTGATCAATGGTAAACTGAAATTAGAAATTAAATTTTTTCAATTGCTATTTATTTTCTTTAATCATGTTGATTCTATATCATCAAAAACAATTTTTAAAATAACAATGAATTTATTATAAACATTTTAAGATGCAACACTTTATTTTAGCATACTCTTATGTACATATATAACACCATTATCGTTCATGTACCTTGCGGTGTAAAACCATTTAAACAACAATAACAAGATAAAATGATGTATTCCAGCTTTTATGTTGTGTGTTTTATACATAAAGTTATAAATTTTTCTGTAGTTATCAAAATTTATTATAAAGTTTTAAATAAATGTTTCATGCTATAAAGCTGAGTAATACCAAAGCAACCTTGATTATACAAAGCCATAGTCTAAAAAACGAGGCTTTTATAAGGGAGTTAGAGACGAGGAAAAATCCAAAATGTTGATAGCAAAACACATAAAACATATGGGAAATCACTCTTTTTCCTAAGACAAATTTTTAAATGAAAACGTGACAAATTTTTAATTATGAGTTCTAAAATATTTTCATAAATGTTTGAATTTCAACATACATTTATAAATGTTGTTTAAGTAAATCGTTTTCATTTTCTTGTAATAATTAATTTATTTAAACCAAAATATAAAAAAAAAATCATAACATCAGCATTCTGGTCAAATTGAAATGAAAGTTTACTACAATTCGTGTGGTTTATTCAGTCAATATACATTACATAGATGGCACTAACAATTTGGTACAATAGTACCAAAAATTGTCACCTGTGGCCCTATTCTGGTAATTCCCGGAGAATAGAAAGATATGTAGAAAACTTTTATGTAAACGTTTTGTAATATTTGTGCTTTTTTCATTGAAAAACTTGAAGCTAAAAAACACCATTTTTACTATGGATTCCTATGGAAATCAGTGAAAATATATACCACTAAAAAAGCTTCTAAAAATACATCCTGAATCCTGATGATTATGGTCTTAATTGTTATTTTTGGATAAATAGTTTTTTAAATTATGTAATACTCGAAAAGAATTCAATTAACTCGAAAAGAATTAAATTATTGTACAATATATACACTACTCCAAAAAATTAAAGGAACACTAATTTTTTTCAATTTTTTTAGTGTTTTTTGAAGAGCTGTATCTTAGTAAAATACAGTCGTACAGAGATGAAAAGAAAAGCATTTTAAAGCTTCAAATCTCTAGTTTTGAGACTTTTGAACGGAAAATTTTTGTGAGATACCGTTATCACGCAATCATAAGAAAGAGCGCGAAGAAAAAAAATTCGATTTTTTTTTTTTTTTGTAAGGTGCCATGGGCTCGGGAAATTTTTTTTAAGTTAAACCAATGCATAGGTCGGTTAGCCTGTTAATTAGGCGTAAATTTAATTTCATTCTGGTCTCTCTATGTCAACTTTTTGCTGAGATATCTGACTTTGAATCAAAAAAGATCCTTTTGCCTTTGATCATCGATATCTCAGCAACCAATGACTGCACAGTAAACTTTAGGGCAGCCTTAAAAACTTCAGTAAATTTCCTACAAGACCCTTTAATGATTAGTTGAGAACAAATTTTTTTTTCACCCTCAATACTGATTTGAAAAAAGTACAAAAAACGACTTTTTAGGTTGTCTTAATAAATCTACCGTTACTTTACCGTTATTGATGAAAAGACTAATGTTGCCAGGTCATTTTACAGTTTAATGTACTCCTAATAGCCCTGTATTATTTTCAAATTGATCCATCCAACCGTTTTTTCGGACAGATTGATTAAAGTTTTACAAAACAATTAAAGGAACAAGTATTCATCAAAATAAAAAAACGACTTGTTTCACATTTTGCGTTAGTTACTTGTTAACCCTTAACGATCGTACGATTTTTTTTGTAATACTCGCCGATAAGAGACGATAGAAAATTAAATAAAGTTCTGCAATATGACCAATTATTATGGAACTTGGCCATTTCTCATCCGATTTTAGTGAAATTTGGTATGCACGATGGAAATGGGATTCAAAAATGATTTTTGGATAAAGTTCTGGAATATGGCCAACTGGGTTGGAACTTGGCCATTTCTTATCCGATTTTGATGAAATTCAGCATGTACGATGGAAATGGGATTCTAAACTGATTTTTGGATAAAGTTCTGGAATATGGCCAACTAAGATGGAACTTGGCTATTGCTCATCCGATTTTAGTGAAATTTGGTATGGGCGATGGAAATGGGATTCTAAACTGATTTTTGGATAAAGTTCTGGAAAATGGCCAACTAAGAAGGAACTTGGCCGTTTCTTATAAGATTTTGATGAAATTTGGAATAAGCAATGGAAATGGTATTCTAAACTGACTTTTGGATAAAGTTCTGGAATATGGCCAACTAGGATGGAACTTGGCCATTTCTTATCCGATTTTGATGAAATTTAGCATGTACGATGGAAATGGGATTCTAAAATGATTTGTGGATGAAGTTCTGGTATATGGCCAACTAGGAAGGAAATTGGCCATTTCTTATCCGATATTTATGAAATTCAGCACGTGCCTTAGAAATGGGATTCTAAACTGATTTTTGGATAAAGTTCCAGAATTTGGCCAATTGTTATGGAACTTGGAAGTTTTGTATCCTATTTTTATGAATTTCAGCATTCACGATGAAAATGAGATTCTTAAATTATTGATAAAATAAATCATTAAATACATGGAATAACGATTTTAGTTTTTCACTTTTAAAGCACATATCGAATTTCTTTTATTCGTTTAAGGAATAGGCAAGCGCCTTCCAACTTTAACATATAACTTTAACCAAAAATAATTTGAGAGTTTTATTTCTATAGTACAAGCTGAATTTGTTTAAAATCGGATAAAAGATGGCCAAGTTCCATCCTAATACGGCTTATTCCAGAATTTCATCTAAACATAATTTTAAAACCCAATTTACATTACACATGCTGAATTTCATCAAAATCTTATAAGAAATGGCCAAGTTCCATCCTAATACGGCTTATTCCAGAACATTAGCTAAAATTCATTATAGAATCCCATTTCCATCGCGAACACCATATTTCATCAAAATCGGTTAAGAAATAGCCAAGTTCCATCCCAGTTGGCCATATTCCAGAACTTTATCCAAAAATCAGTTTAGAATCCCATTTCCATCGTGCGTACCAAATTTCATCAAAATCGGTTAAGAAATGACCAAGTTCTATCCTAGTTGGCCATATTCCAGAACTTTATCCAAAAATCATTTTAGAATCCCATTTCCACCGTACATGCTAACTTTCATCAAAATCGGATAAGAAATGGCCAAGTTCCATCCTAGTTGGCCATATTCCAGAACTTTATCGAAAAATCAGTTTAGAATCCCATTTCCATCGCCCATACCAAATTTCATCAAAATCGGTTAAGAAATGGCCAAGTTCCATCCTAGTTGGCCATATTCCAGAACTTTATCCAAAAATCTGTTTAGAATCCCATTTCCATCGTGCATACCAAATTTCACTAAAATCGGATGAGAAATGGCCAAGTTCCATAATAATTGGTCATATTGCAGAACTTTATTTAATTTTCTATCGTCTCTTATCGGCGAGTATTACAAAAAAAATCGTACGATCGTTAAGGGTTAACAAGTAACTAACGCAAAATGTGAAACAAGTCGTTTTTTTATTTTGATGAATACTTGTTCCTTTAATTGTTTTGTAAAACTTTAATCAATCTGTCCGAAAAAACGGTTGGATGGATCAATTTGAAAATAATACAGGGCTATTAGGAGTACATTAAACTGTAAAATGACCTGGCAACATTAGTCTTTTCATCAATAACGGTAAAGTAACGGTAGATTTATTAAGACAACCTAAAAAGTCGTTTTTTTGTACTTTTTTCAAATCAGTATTGAGGGTGAAAAAAAAATTTGTTCTCCACTAATCATTAAAGGGTCTTGTAGGAAATTTACTGAAGTTTTTAAGGCTGCCCTAAAGTTTACTGTGCAGTCATTGGTTGCTGAGATATCGATGATCAAAGGCAAAAGGATCTTTTTTGATTCAAAGTCAGATATCTCAGCAAAAAGTTGACATAGAGAGACCAGAATGAAATTAAATTTACGCCTAATTAACAGGCTAACCGACCTATGCATTGGTTTAACTTAAAAAAAATTTCCCGAGCCCACCTTACAAAAAAAAAAAAAATCGAATTTTTTTTCTTCGCGCTCTTTCTTATGATTGCGTGATAACGGTATCTCACAAAAATTTTCCGTTCAAAAGTCTCAAAACTAGAGATTTGAAGCTTTAAAATGCTTTTCTTTTCATCTCTGTACGACTGTATTTTACTAAGATACAGCTCTTCAAAAAACACTAAAAAAATTGAAAAAAATTAGTGTTCCTTTAATTTTTTGGAGTAGTGTATATCGAAAAGGATTTAATTAACTATTTTTATTTGTAAAATTTAAAGTTAGGTTGTCAAACTTCTGTACAACATTTATAAAATTTTACGGTAAGGAGGGTATAAACCACACAAAACAAATTAAAGTTGAAGTGATGTAACTTCACGGTCCTCTAATATACCTACATTTTTATCAGTGTCGTATGTTATTTTAGGATCAAAGCAAACACAAATTAATGTAAATATGCGACAAAAAAAACAAAAGATGTTTTGCAAAATTAATTACCTGCCATCATCAAGTGAATAATTGTATCTTTTCAGCTATCCTAATTAATTATTTTGATGAAAATATTACACGTTAAGAAGAATAAAATTTGGTTGCCTCTAAATATACTATGTATTCCATTCATTTTGACTTTCGGCTAATTTTCGGATTTGATTTTACACCAAAAATGTTTTATTTTACGAATTATAAAAAATAAATCCACACCCAATTTAAAAATCATCCCCCATGAGATATGATGATAAAATTTGCGGGAAATTAAATTTTATACTATAATCTGAATCCATTGAAGTTACTGTAAAATACCTATACAAATTATATTCAGACGGATTATAAATTATGATGATTGCGCTTGAAGCCATTTAACAGCTAATCATTTTTGTTTTGTTTTATAATCAAACATACATTTTCATTAATTTTAACGAATGTCTGATCCCATGTTACAAAAAAAAAATTTTGTTTGTGTACCTATTATGTAATTGTGTAAGTATGTATGTCAAGAATCAGGTAAATATGATTTTCTTTATCTGTAGTGCTACCAAATCCGTTCACGTGCAATGAGTGTATTTAACTTATTGTTATCATTCTACAATGCTTATCACTGAACTTAAAGATACGAAAGAAAAAAAAAAGAAAATGGAAGGATTTGTATGGAAGTCTTCTTTTCTAGTTTCTTCAGCTGAACAATTGGGCTTTTTAAGTTTGTTGATTCTAACAAATGATATTAATTAATTACTAAAATTTAAATTAAATATTTAAACAGCATACATGCTGCTTCCGGGAGATCGAGTTTTCACAGGGCTGATATTTAATGAACAAAATATTTAACTTGAAGTTGAAATAATCCACCCAGCTGGGGAAAACACCATTTCAAGTCTTTGCAAGTTTGCTTAGGCGGATATAGTCTAAGGGATTTATTTTCGATGAGGTCCTTATTTTCGATTTTTTGAAATTTTAATGGATCACCAAAAATTACACACAATTTTGTTCTAAAGGGTTGTCCAAATGAGACACAGGAAAATAAAAAATAATTTTGCTAAGACAGAATATTTAAAAAAACAAATATATTTCATGTCATTTGGTTAGTTGAATGTTTCCCATTTATCACATGGAGTCGTATTCGCTTGAAGACCGTGTTAAAGTTATTCAAGAGCACTACAAAAATCGAGGCTAGGGGTTCTGTGGTGGATGCACCAAAGCCTGGCTGGTCAAAAACTGTTCGCACACCAGACCTTTGCCATCAATTCTACGCGATACCATGCAATGATAACGGACTATTTTTGTGGCCCAGCTTGATGGAATCGACTTGGGTGATGTTTATTTTCAACTTGCCATACTACGCGTGAGAACATCGACGAATTGAAAAAGCTCTTCGAAAATCGCTTAATTTCGCGTCGCGGAAATGTGAATTGGACTGCAAGATCATGCGATTTAACGCCGTTAGATTACTTTTTATGGTGATTTTTGAAAAGCAAAGTGTAAGTTGATAGTCCAGCCACCATCCAAGACCTAAAAAACAACATCATTACCGAGGTCCGAGATAAATGCCATATAGAAACGACCCTATTGGAAACGTCATCAAAAATGTTGACCATCGGATTGACGTCTGCAAATCCAGCCGTGGTCAACATTTGAGTGATATCATTTTTCATACATAAATGGCATCGATGATACTTCAAACTAAAGTACCCAACTTGATTCAAATATAAATATTTGTAGTTTCAGTTTGCGTTTATTTTCCTTCTCAATTGGACAACCCAACATTAAAAAATTGCTTTACTTTTCATAGCAAACTATAGCATTTTGATTTTTTATCCTTTTTCTTTTTAAATGTTTAAATCTTTATTTATTACCCATAAAAACTCAAATATATCTACAACTTTTTAAGTCATTTGAGCCATGTTGATGCACTTTACTTTCTGCAACAGATAAACTCAAATAATCTATAATTTTAATTAATGCAAAAGTTGTACTATGTCTTTCTATCATAATAGATTTAATAGATTTATTTATTTATTTATTTATTTATTTATTGTGAACATTAATCAAAAAAAAAAGTTAACAACCAGATTATCCAGTGGATTTAATGTCCCTATTCTATCAGTATTCGAAACTTGATATTTCAGATACGAAAAGATAATAATTTACCGCGTAAAGCAAACACTACAGTGTTGTGGTTTGGGGAGCGATGGTGGCGGCTGGGGTTTGAAATTTGGTATTCATTGATAAAACTATGCACCGATTTCAGTACTTGACCATTACTGAAAGATAATTTGAAAGCATCTGTTGAAAGATTAGGGCTTGAACAATCTTGGATCCTTCAACAAGACAACGATCCAAAACATACAGCTTTGATTGTAAAGAAATGGTTACTGAATCGGAGATCACTCCTGAAATAACCAGAAGTTTAGTGTTGTCTATGGCAGTGATTGACGTCGATGGAGGACCTATCCGATATTGAATTTTAATTATTAAAATTGAATTCTGTATGTAGACTTTCGTAATGGCGTATTTTTCTCCGTATATGTTGCCTTCATTTTTTCCGATTTCAAAACGGACTTTTCATTTACTTCGTATAATTTTATTAACAAAATCTAGTGTTTAGAATTATTTATTTTCTATCTTTGTCAACAGATGTACAACAGCGCACAAGTGAAGTGTGTTTGTACATTTGAGTAGAATAAATATGGACCATGTGTTACGAATTGGACGTAACCTGGCTGGTTTGCTGGCTAAATTATTCTCAGCGCGGGCGTAGGTTGCTAACTCCTTAATCAGCTTCCACTTATCACCTTTTGTTATTTTTAATATTTTTCTTGTTTTGAAGAGAACACAAACCACTAAATAAAATTTTAAAACACTTCGAGTTTATTTTCTTTTTTTTTTTATTTTGTTTTTTTATTTTGGATTTATCAAATTCACACACAATCAAATTTATTTTCACTAACAATTGTTCTGATTATTTATTGGTTGCGGAATTAATTTAAAAAAACTGTTTTTATTTTGTACATGGTTTTTATTAATAACAATAAACACAATGTTTTATATTTTTGAAAATTATACATCAATTTTAATGACTGTCTTATCACAAAATCATTTTTTTTATTTTCTTATAAAAAAAAAACTTTTTTTAAAAAAAATATACAAAACAGAAAGAAATTTTTTGCTTTTAAAATCAAAAACTATTTTCTTTCCAACAAAAATTTTTATTCTTCTTGCTCTCACTACTCGATCACTAATCCTTTTTCTTTCCAAAAAAAAATTTAATTTATTAATTTCCCGAGTGGGATGGGTTAATCCCCTCTCTTACATACTTAATCTTCAAAAGACAATTTATTCTATCAATTTACGATTTTATTTTTCCTTAATTGTCGAATACGAGTCCTTATTGGTTCTCTGTATCCTATTGTTAAAAATTTTATTTTATCATTTTTATCTTTTATTATTATTTTTTTAATTGCTATTGAACCGAACCTAAAATATTTTATGGTAGGGTTACTCGATCTTATTTTAACCTAAAATATTTTATGGTAGGGTTACTTGATCCTATTTTAACTACCTTCCCTTTTCTTTTTTTCTTTTTTTTTTTTTTTATTTTGTTTTAATAAACATATTATGATCCTGTAAGATCTAAATAAAAATTTATGATTACGGAAATTTTACCTATAATAAAAATTTATGACTACGGCACTATAATTTTATTGGGTTGTTTTTGGCAGCTGACGCACATTTACATATTTTATGCCCGCCAACTCCATATGTTCTTAATCTATTTTTAATTTCTTTTTTTTTTTTTTTTTTTTTTTTTATAATAAGACTTAATAAATATTTAAACCAAAATTTGAGAAAAACAAATGATCACAAGAAACGGCAAAATTGTCCGTTTCACATGACAACTCAAATTTTTACCTAAATTCATTTCAATGGCTTGTATCCAGAGAGATCTGTATAAGCCAATCAGTTCTTTGGCAAAAACCACAAATAAATTTCTACATAAAGATCACATAACTCGATTAATACAATGTCGTGCCAGAGAACTTTACGAATATTGAAAAGAACTAAGATGTTTGTAGTTTACCTGTTTTGAAAAGTATACCTACCAACGCTTAAGATTTGCTATCAAGTTAGCGGAATGAGATTTCCAACAATTGAAATTATTTTACGAACAATTCAATTGAAGAATGGAATTTGATTGTTTTAATTATTTGGTTTGTTCGCACGAGGGCAATGTGGTCTTTTGAAAGTTTTCAGCACATAATTTGGCATTTGCAAGAGCACACTTTATTTCATGACAATAACTACAATAAATACAATGCCACA
Source organism: Tipula helvola (assembly GCA_963556165.1). Taxonomy (NCBI): domain Eukaryota; kingdom Metazoa; phylum Arthropoda; class Insecta; order Diptera; family Tipulidae; genus Tipula; species Tipula helvola. The sequence goes on from OY744481.1 coordinate 42,848,571, forward strand.
GCTTATGAGCCATTAAAAACACCCCTTTGAGATCAGGCGCAGTCAAGTGAACTTATCTTTGTATCAATATCTGCTCATACAGAAGAAAAAAATGGATTCGTGTTCGTTTCGCTATAGTTTTTGAATACTGCACTAAATTTTTTGTCAAACCGGTAGACAGAAAATTTCATAAAATCTTTTCGCTCCAGGCATTATAGTAGGACAATTATTCTACGTTGATGATCTCATTACAAACGGTAATACCATTACTGAAGTTATTTCAAGCGAAGAGAATAAATCGTTGAAGTTCCACCTGGAATTTAGTAACAATACTGTAATAAATTCTAGGTAAGCTTCGAGGATTTATAATTTATCAGGTTACTACACTGCGCCAATTAAAAAACGGAACAGAAATTTTCTTCGAAAAAATACCCAGATTTGAACGCTTGTATCTTGGTGAAATAACACCTTTCAAAAAAAAAATTTGTTTCTAGTTGAAGGAAATTTTGTTTTCTTTTCGATATTTGAAACCGTTTTATTTTATTTTGTTTTTTTATGACTTTTTTGAGTAAAACAAAAGGTGTCTAAAAAAAAAAAAAAAATTGCTGCTGTTTGAAACTGTAAACGAACTTGCTCGATATTTCATTCAAAAATCCAAATCTGCCATTTTATAGAGAATTTAGAAACCTTGCAAAATGATACTAGGAAAATTTCTGTGCGGCCACTCCTTGTCGATTTATTGAAGATTTAATGTGTTAAAGTTTTAGTGTTAAAGTGACTTAACATTTTATCGTAGAGTGCTAAGTTTACAAGATAAAAAAATTTACTTCTTCGCTTTTTGATACGTTTTCTCTAAAACTTCAATAACTCGACAAGGAGTGGCCGCACAGAAATTTTCCTAGTATCATTTTGCAAGGTTTCTAAATTCTCTATAAAATCGAGCAAATTCGTTTACAGTTTCAAACAGCAGCAAATTTTATTTTTTTTTAGACACCTTTTGTTTTACTCAAAAAAGTCATAAAAAAACAAAATAAAATAAAACGGTTTCAAATATCGAAAAGAAAACAAAATTTCCTTCAACTAGAAACAAATTTTTTTTTTTGAAAGGTGTTATTTCACCAAGATACAAGCGTTCAAATCTGGGTATTTTTTCGAAGAAAATTTCTGTTCCGTTTTTTAATTGGCGCAGTGTATTAACATGCATGGATTTTGTGTGGAATGAGGTTTTGAGGATACATTTTACGTTAAATTTCTCATTCTTTAGAAAATTGTTGGCCAATGACAAATTTCAAAAAATTAACAAATTTTACAAAAACTGTTTGCTGTACCGCTACACTTTGTCAATTAATATGAATCGTAAATATGAACGTATATAGAGACCAGCTAAAAGCCATTCATAATTAAATAAAATAATTAAATAAAACTTTAAAAACGAATTATAATTCATTTTTATTTTCGTTTCGTTTTAGGTAAACAAACTTTCAAATATTCGATATTCATCCACATGTAAGTAAACATTACGATGTTAACAAAATACAAAAACAAAACTCAGATGTATCACAAAAGACTTTTGGTTACTTAAAAGCTTAGACGACCGAAAGATTCACATTCAAATCTTTTTCTCCAGTGCAAATGGATTACGAAAATATTTTGGTATTCATGAAAAATCAAAACAGCTTTTTTTTTGTTTTCCTTCTAATTGCATTAATAATTCATTTTCTGGTATTTTTTTTTTTGTTTTTTCGTGTTTTTTTTTACAATTCTCCGCACTAATATTTTCATAACTTTTAATATAGAGAAGAATGAAACGGACCGGATAAGAGACCGATTGGTTCAAAATGTAACTTAATTCATAAAAATAAATACTTATTGTACATACTTGTAGTAGCACTGTAGCTACATATTATACGAGTATGTGCTACATGTTTGAATTGGCAAATTTGTTTCTTACTAAATTATTATTTATTCATACGAGTGCACATTCATACATATTATCAAATTTCATTAACATTCTTGTCAAATTTAGTCCGAAAAAACAAAACACCACATTGTAGATTTTCACGAAAAACAAAACTGTAAACAACTAAATAAGTATGTTGTTTTGTAGTAAATACATACACATCCTCGTGAAATCCAAATCACGAGGAAAGGGGATACAAAATTATTTTGTGATAAATTTTCCCGACCACCTTTTTGTGTTTTATGTTGCAGGTATGTATGTATATATTGAGAAAATTTGAAAACCCGAATTATTATGTCGTCTTCTTCTTGGCGGTACGCCACTGTTTATATGTGTATAAAATAGAAGATCCTTTTGTTATTTTATTCAAAAAAATATTTTTTCCTTTATTCAGGATATTAATTCACAGAAATCAGAAACACATAAACCAAGAAAAGAAAATATCAAAAAATGGAATAAAGAATTTCTTCGGATGTTATTTTTATGTAAAATCAACAGTTTTTATATTGTCATAACATTATTTTGTATAAAAATAAAAATCAAGCAAGGAGTATGAGGCGGATAACCGCAAAAAGGTAAAATGTCACGCGGGGAATTATTGTAAACTGCGAAAATTTACGATTTATGTAGGTGTAAATAATCCATGTGTACATACCATCTGGATCTGGTTAATTTTTAATGATTTAAATCATATTTGCTTAAGAACGTACCTTCTTAACTTGAATATTTATTGTGCTATAATTTATTCTCTTTGCACCACAAATTCACCTATGAAAAAAATTTCTGGTATACTGGGCTGCTGACTGTCTACATTGTGCATTGAACGTCAATCTCGGACGGATCGTTCAAGGTTAACAAACAAAGAAAATAAATAGAAATGAGTCTTTTATTGTTCATAAAAAAATATGACCCCTAGTTTCAGCATGAGCGAATATAAATGATGATCTAATTGATTTATGCGTGAGTAGTGCCAATGTCTGCAAATTTTGTAACAATCTCTTGAATCGACATACTTCTGCAACGGCCATGATATATTTAATGGTTATTAAATTTTTGCATAATGGACACCATTCGAGTTGTCACCGATCGTTGGGATACTTTTTCAGTTTTGAGAAAATATTTTCAAGTATTGAGTTCTGTCCACCATTCATTTATAGAGATCAAATAATCGTTTATAACAAGTGCATCAACCGTAACGTTGAGAGAAATTTAAAAAATGTTTTTAAACGCAGAGGGAAAACGATAGGAACTCACACAATTCTGTTGGGCAAACTCTAAATTTTTTTGAGATTTGATTTGTTTGAAAAGTTTTACGAATTTTAATAATTTTAATTCATTTTTAACGATTCTATTAATTTTAAGAAAGAATTTTCGGAAAATATAATATTAATCTTCAAATCCCGATCTTCAAGTAGTGGGATTACAACCAAATCGACTCAAATCAACCAATCAATTTAAAAACTCAATATAAATGTTAGATTTGAGAAATTTAAGGGTAGAAAACAACTAAGAATTTTAAAAGTTTCAGAATTCGCAAAGTTGTAAAGAATTTCAAAACTATGTACATATGTATGAAGGTATTATCTTTTCAAAATTTCATTTTTATGCATCAGAAATTATTCGTTTTTAAATTCCCTATTTTAACTTCTCTCCTGTGTGTTTGTTTGTGGTTGGAGACCAAATGTTATAATCAATGTCTGAACAACTTTTTGAAACCCGTTTTTATTTAAACTTTACACAACATGTGTACCTCCTGTGATAACATTTTCTATTTAAATTTGAAAGTGATCGGCAACCAGGATACGAAGGAGGAGGAGTTACATCTGATTTTTGCAGACTCTAATCTACAGTTTGAAAATTTTAACAGTTAAATATAGAGGATATCTTAGAACATTAAACTCATTCACCTTCTCGTATTCTGTATCTCCTGAAACGTAGTCTCCGCGCGCCTGCCTTCTTGTGGTGATCATGTATTAAGTCTTCAATAATATCGCAAAGTACAAATATCGTAAGCTAAAAATATTACATATATAAAAAGATTCCGACCTATAAAAAATTAGGTTTAATTTTTTTAAGCCACAATTCATTTTAGGAGTAGGTCTAATTTCTCTCTGTAATATTTCAAGCCTTTTGTACATTATTTGTTACATTCTATGACACGCAACCCTCATAAAAATTGTTCATTCCGAAATTTCAAACAACAATCTATTTAATTCCACAATAAGAAACAATATACAATATTTATACAACCCATTCCAAACAATTAGACTTATGTATAATGTAAATGCAATTTACATTTTTCCAAACAGTTTATTTCAAGTGAAATAATTTCGATATAAAAAATGCTCATCTTCTACAATAATGGTATAAAGTATCGAGCAAATAACAACAATTGATTACTTTAAATATTTATTACATCTACATATTGTCATGTCAATATCGAGATAAATATTTAGAAAATATAGACGAAAAAATTATTTTTATCACTCGTATACAAAATTGTTGTCTCCGGATTTCCAAGGGAAAATTTAAAAAAAAAAAATCGATGAAATTATCAAGCACTCTCCAATTATTTTAAAAATTCGATTACCATTCGATTTAGATGAAAATTGGTAATGCACATCCAAATATATTTATATAGAAAATCGTATTAACGCTAAGTCAATTTATGCGGACGAAAATGGATTTTTCATTAACGATACATGGCCGTCAAAAAATAAACGGTTTAGAGTGGAAACCTATAAATAAAATTATACTAATGGATTATCTGGATGTATCTTCGTGTATGAATAAGCCTTAAGTATTTTATACAAGTGGGTTTCTATCGGTTTGATTTTGGTGTTTCATCGTACATTTCTCGAACATATCTCTTTTTAAATGTGTACATATTTAATGCCTGTCAGCTTTACTTTTTGTGTTATATAAAATAATTCTTAGCTAACCTTGTTTAACAATTTCATTACATTCCTTAACTCTTACATTACACTTATATCCTACATACATGGCATATTCCTCATTTTCTATTTTTTCATTTTTTGTTGTGCCTGCCTAATTGTTGCCATTTCATTATTATATTTCTCGTACATTAAAGTCCAGTGTTGTAGAGGGTAGCCAAAAAATTGTCTATCACCACTGAAAAATCATTTAATTTTAAAACCAAACAACAACCTGTGAAACTCACATTATAAACAGCCGAGGTATATAAAGGTGAAAATAAGTGTTAAACGGAAAAACGATAAAAAAATTTCTCAATTTTCATAAATTTTAATGAAGCATTAAAGAAAACATTAAATATTTTTAACTTTTGACACAACACCACTGCATGAAGCTTGTTTTTTTTTGTTTTTGCTATTTGAATGTCGTAAACAAGCTTTTTATGTTTATTTTGTATACTCTATATACCCGCATCCTCCTCCACAGTATGTACTGGATGATGTACATTAAAAAAATACGAATTTATTTTGGGAAATAGAAAAGCTGTTTACGTACGACAAACTGGATGTTGTAAAATTGAAAAAATTAAATGTTTTTTTTGTTTTTCTGCGATGATGTGTTGTTGTCGCTGCAACTTCAACTTTTTGTGTTCACACACTTGGGTAATGTGAAAATATTAAAATTGACATAGAATTATAACATGTTATAATATTGACATGTTTTTAGATCAATTTGTGTTTTGTAATGATGTGTTGTGATATGTGGGAAATGTTTTTCGTAAGGATGCATTTTGATGTTTTAAGCTTTAATGTAGAACTTTTAAGGAATTTATATAAAACATGGAAATTTTTGAGTGGAATAATTTATAACTTGAATTAAATCGGAGGGAAATATTTTGCTACCAATGAACCAGCGAAAACTTCTTCTAAAAAGTAAAAAAATCGATTAAATTCTGGATGATTATACTTAAGCTTCGTAAGCCATTTTTAATTGCATTGTTTAAAAACAGCTGAACACTAGTTGTATTACAATACATAATTTACACGAAATTAGTGTCCAGCTTCTATTCGAAAATCGATAAAAAAATAGTCAGTTTAAGGATGTAGACAAGTTAGGACCAAGATAGAACCAAGTAACTGAAAAGATAAAATAAAAGGGCATAGCAGATCCGGTTATATAGACAAAGGGGTTAAGAAAAAATATTGCTAAATACCATTTCTCGTTTTTTCCAAAATTTGTGCTGTGGTTTTTTTGGCCATTGAACACTACAGCTTACGATATTTTTGGCGTGTAATGTTGAATCCGCCCCAATAGACCTACGAAATGAGTATACAAGAAATGTTTGAAAACAACGCAGTAATTACCTAACTCTTTTGTTGTTTTCGTCTTTTAACTTGATATGGTGCTATTTTCTAATACTTCTTTCTTTGTTATATTACCAGCGAGTGCCATTTTACTGGAAGTCGGAGTAGTTAATTCATCTTTACTATTTTTAGTCAGGTTATTTATGTCTGAGCAATATTGTTTGTCTTCGGATTGAATGATTGTGGCTGGTTACAGTTTCGTGCTAAATGAGCAGACTTTTATATAAGAAACAAATGCAACCATTAAAATAAAATTCAAATAAACTGATATGATGGCGGTGTTTAAAAAAAATCGCTTTAAACTACAGATATGGAAAACTTTGAGGCGTCTAACTTCATCTTCTGAAAACAAATGGGGGCAGTTAGTTTTATATTTTTAAATCATCTACCTCACCGAGCATCAAGCCTTGCTCTTTTGATAGATGATTGCTTGCCGGCTGGACTCGGATGTAGGTAATTGCGTCGCTCTGCCCAACAGCCATTTTGAGGGTGGTCAGTTGTCTCCTTTAATTACCGCTATGTTATCAATATGGTTGTTTGGTTCACTTATTTCTTTCTTAAAGGTTGGTTAGATGAAAATGAACCCGTGGTTAGAGAAACCCTTCCTAAGAGAAATCCCGTATTAGCGTCCTGAAACAGAAATTCTGGCATTTTTGCGTTTAAACGATAATCGCTGCTTATAGCTCTCGGCAATGAAGGCACTCTGAGACCCTGAGACTAACAATACATGGCATAATTTTTTCTTGTTTGTTATGCACTTCTAATACATTCACCAGAGTAATGGATAATAATATGACTGTTCCTGATTTGTTTGCTGTTTTAGCTATTGCGGTTAAAATAAATTATATTTCATTGTTTGTATGAGAATCTGGCAAAAATAGTGCTGGTTTAATGTTTAGTACCTTGCACTTTTTCGTGTAGTAGGTTTTGGAGTTTTCGATGGCACAATCTAGACTTAAACATTGATTGGTATAGGTACATTATGGTTGTCATTGAGGCAGTTAAAATATTGATTGTGTTTCTTTGTAAATTCTCTCATTTATTCGATTCGCATCTCCTTTAATTTGACATTGAAAATTTATTGGTTCAAAATTGGCATTCGATCTATCACACTGCCATACAATTTTCGAAAAATTGGTTCTATTCATAAAACAGCGTAATTATTTTAGTCAACATGGCGAACCAATGTTGGCGCCCATCGATGCCTGTGACCGAACACCACATTTCATCATCTAACCTCAACGTCAGTAAGCAGTTAGCCAGTGGCCTTTGAATTCTTCCAAAATACAAATTCTGGCGGCCAACATATGCCCACCCTAACATTTACAAAATATCTACTATTCTGTCAGGATTCAGCCGAATTTTTGAGAATTTTGCTTTGTATAATCTCTTAACATGATATCCTTTGACCTTACGTTTTATAACTCCCAAGAATTTCACACGAACTTTTTCAATTAAATCTACTTCTAACTGCGCAATAGAAAGAGGAAATTGAAATTTATTTCAAAATCCCCTTATAAAAAATATCCATAATAACGTATGTCTCATTTCAATTAAAAAAAAAATATTCCCAGAATTCAAATTCAAATTTTATTTTGTATATTACCACAGACACAGCTGTAATCAGTCTATTTATAATATGACACTATCACTTTCCGAGGTAATTCCCACGCAAAACATTTATTTATTCATTCAAAAATTTATCTTGCACTGTTTCGACTCGTTCCAGCCAATAAAAATCGACAATAAAATCAAAGACCTCAACTAAAATTAGAATTCTATGAATTTAGAATCTATATATCTATGCAGATTAGTAAACTTACGAATATTTTGCCCTGATTCACTTGACGTTTCAAAATAATTAATGACTTTCGTCGATTTTGACATTACCGAATCATGATTCATCTTGCCACCTGGTTTTCGTAAATCTGCTTTCGTGCCACAAACCACAATTTTACACTCATCAAAATTATCCAAATCTTTTAATCGTTCTTCCCATTCACGTATCGCATGAAATGAATCGGGCCCGGTTAAATCAACGCAAACAATAATAAATTCAATTGAACTGCTGAATATAATATTGCGTACAAGTTCGTTGTAAATGTGAAATCCAGAATCAAAAATGTGTAGGCGAATTGGTTTAGTCTCTTTTTTGACATTTTTAAGTTCAAAATTTATGCCGATGGTCTAAAAGAGTTTATAAAAATTATTTAGTTGAAGCGTGCATACATACACAGTAAAATTGAACTTACGAATTGATGATGAGTTGGTTGAGCATCATACACATATTTTTTGATCAGCGAAGTTTTGCCCGACATCTGTTCGCCCACCACCATAATTTTAATCAGCTCCGAATCTATAACATTCACTGCATCTCGAGTTGGTTGAAAACATTTACAAATCGCCATTTTTATGTGGTTTGGGCTTGAATGTAACGAATCGACTGATAAATTTATCAATATGTAATGTAGAATTGAAGTATATTTATCATATTAGGCGATGACATCTGTGTTCATAAATTCAAAATTATTATTTTTTGTCTATCTCTCGGGCGTTTACATAAATCTATGTGTATAAAATTGGCTGTGTTTGATTGAAGAATAACAATGCCGATTTAATAAAAACAATCTATATACACCAATTCATCATCATCTAAACTTCGTTAACATCAAAAAATATTTTCCAAATATATAAAAAACAACTTTTCTGTTTCACCACACATCTTCACACGTCACACATCTATCCTTTTCGTATTGATAAACTTTTCAAACTTCCGTTTCTCGCCTCTATAAATATCTCAAACGAACATAATATATTTTGACTGTAGTAGAACGTAAAACTTTTTTTTTTATTTCAACAAAAAAACAATGAAAAATCAACCGGATATGGTACGTGAAAAACCAAAAAAATCAATTGTATATTTTATATCGAGGTGATTGAATGCCTATATACTCATACATCGTATATACACAAAGTGATGTAGAAGACAGAAAAAAATCCCTGCGGTGTTGTACTTGTACCGATATAAATATATACAGACAAAGCTGCTGCGGGAAATTCGGATACGTAAAGTGGGTGGAAAATAAAAAAAGATGTTATCTTTCATATGTAAGATGAAATTTATGTACTTACTTACGTACATATAGTACATGTCAATCGTTTTATTAAAATGTTATGACAATTTAACGAAAAAAACAAATCGAAATTGTGTAATGTAAAGAGTTCAAATTCGATTAAGTAGTATACATTTAATGTTCATGTTAAAACGGGGTGGTTAATATTCAGTTATAAAATTCGTGGGCTGCACAGTTTTGAGGGTTCATCACTAAAACGAATTTTAAAATATTTTAATTTAGTACCGATCAAAATTAATTTTCAGTACTCTGCAAGCTGCAACTTCAGTATATTTTTGAGGAGGTGGAAAGGATTAACTTTTGTTTAAGGCTAATAATACCTGGATTGAAAGTGAAAATAACTGCAGTTTTAATTTTACTATTTATTGCTACAGTCAATGACTTTGGCTGATGGCTACCACTAATGCGCTTGCCTACAGAAATATTCCTTCCTATACGATGCCACTATATGACAGCACATTCCTCTTCTATAACAAATCAATAACCCATAAAACAGTTGGTAGTCGTATCACTGGTTCAGTTATCATAATTGCACAGGCATAAGGACGGTAGTACAAGAAACCCTCATACAACGCAGACTACTATAATACGATTTTCCTAAAAAGCGTTTTAAGAAATACGAAAATTTTCTTGTAACGCGATAATTCTACATCGCGATTTTCGTACAATACGGTGTGGAATGTGGAGATTTTTCTACAACTCGATAAAATTGTATTTGTTTGTATAATGTTTGTATGAACTTCATGCCTCCCATATGCAATTTCCTATAACGAAGCGTTTTCCATCCTTGTTGTATGAGGGTTGCATATACTCGAAGGAAAGTAAATTAAAAGTGAAATTCTTTTGAACGTCCTTAAAATTTTCTCGCAGTAACGTCTTTTTTGTTGTGATATTTTAGCCTTGAACAGACCTTATACATAATACCTCTTTTGGCTTGAAATAATTATTTCTTTACTTAATAAGTTGTCCTCCAATTCCAATCCAATAATTGGTATATGGATATGAAAAAAAAAAAAAATTCCCCAAACACTTGAGGTGTTTTTTATTATGAATTTGTATCCCAAAAAGAAACGTAAAATGACCCAAAATTATATTAAAATAGCCCCAAAACTAATGCAAAAATGCCCCATAAATTGTCGCTAATTTGTTATATTTTGTTCCAAAAAATTATATCAATAAAATGGGGCATTTTTTCATTTACATTTATTGGGTTTTTTGCATTTTCGGTTATTATATTAAAACTCCATTAAACCCCATTTCAAAAATACCTTAAAATTTAAATGAAAAAACCCATATTCTTAAAATACGCCGATCTTGTACATATTTTGAAGCATTTATGAATTGGGGTGTAATTGCCATACTTCTCCAATTTTATTTGCCGAGATTCGATTACAATAATTGTTGCTTTTTTGTTCCCAGGGATTTGTAACATCCTGGCTCACATACTCTGAAAACTTAGTTGTTCTCTCAAATATTTTTGGATTTTTGCTCTCTTTCAACAGACTTAGCTCCCGAATAGGCGGTACTCTGTTTTTGTACCTTATCGGAGTGATTAGTTTTAGCATATTAAACGATATTTAAGCTGTCCAGGAACAAATATTCATCCGACTTCATCGTCGTTTATAGCTTAGTCCAGCTGACGTAAAAGCCAAATGGGAGCGAAATGCCAAATGGGACCTTGATGGATTTGGTCGTATAGGTACACTCGTTCGTCTTCGGTTATAAATTTGATATCATAATTCATCTCCTTATCGTGAAGGCTTTGCACCTTCATTTCCGTAAAATAAATTCTGAGAGAGCAAGTACTGTATATTGACGATATTTCCTCTGATTTGATCTAATTCACTCTCACGATTGGCTCCGGTCATTAGATCGTTAAATTAGATGTCATTTTATAAAGCGGAAAGGCTTGAGGTAATTTCGTTAAATTACGCATCTTGTTGCAATAAATGACGCAGGGCTGGGGCTACTCGTTAATTTATAAATTAATATTAGTTAATTTATTAATTTGTGTTGGTCCGCCAAAGTAATGTTTGCATCTCCGCATCATGCTAGTTGATGCAAATTTTCCGACACATCTTCCGTTTGATGTAAGGCGATGCTAATAATTGAAACCAAGTTCGATGGTTTAATTATCTGCTTTCAAGTACATACTGGAAAAATGATATTGTTTAGGAAATCGAAAAGGATCATAGGGTCGCAACGTTTACTCAGGAACCTAAAAATCTCTTAAGTTATCGCGTGGTTTACTTACTTTGTAAATTGATTGAGACTAGTATTTTCTTGGACTGTGTTGAATATGAGCGGATTCACTAATACCTGTTAAGAGTGCTAACCCAGGCTTAATGAATTACTCGGATTAATTAATTTGGATAGAAATTTAAACATGTAGCCTAGCTTAGATGCTTCTTTGCAAATTTAACTGCAATAACCACCTCAAAAATATAAATAAAAATAAATAAATATTTAATCCGCATCACAAGTTATTGTTCACCACTTCCAACATAATCTCGTCAAAGACAAAGTTCAGTGGCTGTGAAATATAAATCGTCCAGTTCAATAACAAGTCTAATTTCCAATTAAAAACTAGAATTTTGTATACTTATACTTGACTTGGAATTTTGGGTACTTGTACTCTACATAGTAGATTAGGAAGTTTTAACTAAACAGGTTATCTTACTCACCAGCAGCACTAAGCGGTTATGATCAAATTTGGAGCATTTTCGCCATTATATTGCTAAATAGGATCAAGCAATAAGTTAATAAATTTTTTTTAATATCAGGAAAGTTCAGGAATTCCAATTCAGAAAGCTCACGATTGGCAAATGTTGGCCAAAATCACTTTAAAAAGGAAGAATCCCTTGAAGAGTACATTCCAAGAAGTAATTTTGAATTGGGCTAAACACAAATATGTACCATGTAAAGTTACAATGTCGAAGCGCAACCAAACATAATTTAATGTTAAATCCGAGTTTAAAGCTATTATATAGGAAAGTCAATTGTGGACTAGTCCACAACAATCATTATATTTAAAAAAAAAAAAATGACTGTTCAAGGGGCTCTTGTTAAAATTATTAAGAAGCTGATGGTCTTATCGCGAAACACAACTCCTGCTTCCAACCGCCTTCATTTGGAACATTAACAAAACGCTTCATGCCAACAGTTTTGATTCAAGCTTACACGTGTACAAGAGTAGCTCGCTGGGCCTGCGGCTTTATTACAGCTTAAAGAAACTAAATTTCAACAAACATATTTCTCGAGCGATTGAATCACTTGCTAAGCACGACATGAAATTATTCAATAGAACAGCCGTTATTGAAGTGGATGATATATCATTGCATCTAGCGAAATATACATCTCGGACGGTTTCCTCAGTATGTGGTCAACAATGTCGACATGTACGTAAAAATTGAAACAGAATAAATATAGATTGTTCGAGTTAGGTAAAAGTCATAATGGATTTGTCTTAAATGACTGGCGGCACAAACCAAATTAATTGTTGTACATGGGCCTTGTAGGCAGATTAAAATTTCGGACAAATAGAGATATAATCCAGCCTTAATCAAATCTACTGAACCTTGCTAATCTACCAACAACGATATTAACGGGATTTGTTAAGATTGCATCAAGAAGTACCGGAATGCTTTGTAAGCAACAACTTTTGACAATCGTTATAGCATCATACCGCTGTAATTAGAGTTTAGTCTCTATATGTATCGTTCACCAGTCCCCTATAGTACTTTCTACATACACCTACCTGTTATACTTTGTTATAATTTACATAATTTTTCAATTAGGATACCATTTAACAGCATAAAATGTAACATTGCTAATGGATAGTGTGTACAACATTAAATTGATTTAAAATTACAATATAACAATGAGAATAACCATTTCGTGTATATTCAACATATACCCAATTGAATCATAAACAATTTCATTACAATTGAAAAATTGATTTTCTATTTCATTTTATTGTTTGCGGTTGATTGAATTTTTCCCATTTTAAATTACAACATCGTTAGTTGTATTGTATAATCGTTAATATGTATACATAGTTTATGATCCAATAAACTGCACTCACAGCTTGGCATCGAGTAAAAAATTAATCGAATTATGTTTCTTATTTATAGACTCACGCAGTTAAATATCTTATCAATATTGTTAATTTTGTAGCAACATGCAAAGTGCTTTCTAATACAATTACCATTTCCATGATACATAATAATTTAGTTAACGGGAAGAGTGCGGGAGTCAAGAGTCATCTATTTATATGAAACGTCATGGTGTAAATACGAGTATGTATGTATATTTTCCAATCTACTTAATTAAATTTCATCACTTTTTCAACTGAGAATTATTTATAGTTTCTACTCATTGCTGGAATGGCAAACGATGATGTTGCGACATTATGGCGTATATACAAAGAACTAATTATCTTGAACACAATTAAGAATAGGTGAACTTTTGTATTTATTTATATGCTTAGCACAACGCTGCTAAAATTAGATGGCAAAAAATAGTTATCGCATAAGAGCTGGTGCCTTAACCTATGTAAATATAAATTACATTTTCCAATAGTTTGATTTAAAAAAATTACGATTACAAAATTTTTCAGTTAAATTTCAGTTAAAAATATAGAAGTTTATTCATTAATTTCTGAAGGTTGTTTAGAATTGAAATTATTTTGTAATTTGAAAAGTCACGAGTTCCAAATGGGCATATGTACCATTAGAAGGTTCGATTTTACAAAATGTGATTCATCCTTATTACAAGTTTTGAAGTTTTTGTTATTATTAAAAATTAAAATTGGTTGGGTTCCAACTAGGAGGGTCCATCCACAATGCCATAAAATGTTCATGATACAGACCCGGGATTCTACTCTAAATTATTAATTTAACATTCTCTGTGGTACAGGGAGTAGAACGCCTGTTTTATCATTCAAGGGTCTCGGATTCGATTCTTGGTAGCAGTAAGATAACATGTCACGATTCGATGTTGTGCTGTCACTGCGTGTATGTGTTGGGGATGCCTTCGAGCTTTATAAATTTCCTTTCCCACTTGTTTCCTCTCTATAAACCAGGCAAGAAATGGAGTGCAGACCATAGTACCGACAATAGCCTTACACACAGTATAGTTTGTAGACCATTAAATTTAACAACTAAAAGCTTTTATTTAACCACTAGCCATCATACTAATGATAATATTTGTAGAACTAACGGATTTGATTGGCGCTTGGCCTCTCTTCTAAACTGAATGGTTTTCCTTTCGAGATAGTGATCACATGGCCATGGCCAGTGAGAATTGCAGCCTGTATTCTGGATTGGTTTCTTTTTAAAGATAAAGCAAACTTAGTAAACCTCCGATCTGGCTCACTAATAAAGTGGTTCGTCATACGGCAATCAGAAGTAGCACGCCAATTCAGCCTGAGCTCTTGAAGAGAGAAGTTTTTTATAGCCTTATTACCGCTAATAAAAGATAAAGGAACCGCCGGTTCGGGACCGATTAATGTTATTCGCGAGGCAGCCTTGGAAATCGGCGATCTCATTATCTTCAATTTCACAAAGAGCCGGTACTCATAAGACTCTATTGTAAAATACTCTATTGTTAGAACAAAGAAGGTTGAGTCAAAGCAATTAATTCTGGCTGAAAGACAGTGCGCAGTGCGAACCCATACTACTAAATGATCTGAACTCATTCAGAATGCAGCAAGTTCCAAATCCAGCGCCACGTTCAGAGAAAGAGCCATCAGAAAAGAAGGCAAATTGCTCTGAGGACCACAAATCTCTCGATCGGTAAACCACCGAGAATAAATTTTTCAAGTTTTCCAACTCAGGCAATCGCCTATCATTAACCATATCAATTTCTGGTAACAATGAAAGGTATTTATTAATGATTAGATTAATCTATGCCCCACCGTTACTCCTAAAATACTCCTTTCGCACAAATGCATCTCAAGCGACACGTCGCAGAGCAAGCAGTGCCTAGCATAAAGGTATTCAACTGGGGCAAACACAAAATAGACTCCATAGCCAGAAGCGGAGTAGAAGATTTGATCCAGTAATGGCTTTACAAGCAATATTTTGCGGTCTATTAAGTTTAATTAAATAAATTTTTAATTTAACCACTTACCACCAAACAATGGAGGCGTATGAGAGGATTGTTAAAATTAACAATTTGTAAACAAATGTTAACATTTTGCGGCTCAAGCCCCACGGTTTCCCAAAAGCTCTTCTACACTGCTAAAACAAATGGCAGTAGCTTTTTTAATTTTGTAACCAAGGTAGTATTATTATTATTATTATTACTTGAGGGCCATGTGGGGGCTCAAGCCACCCTGCACTGCGACCTACAAGATCTTTTGTGCATCAAGCCCTACTTAATTATCCGTCCAGTCAATATTCAGGCTCTTAATGAACCTGATAATACCGCCTAACGGTACGTGATACATACTATCTGGGCTCATTGCTCTCCCTCCTAGATATAATAACATTTACTTCTGCTAGAAGAGCGGTAGCATTGGGACTCAAGGACTTCGAGAGGGCAGACCCACTCCCGTATATTCCTATCCGTGCCTCGTCTACCGTTTTGATTTTACTCTTGCGAGTTGCTGGGACATACTACCTGGGCTCATTGCTCTCCCTCCTAGATGTTTACTGTTGGAAGTATTTCTACACGCGATACATATTATCTGGGCTCATTGCTCTCCCTCCTAAATGTTTACTGTAGGAAGTACTTCTACACGCGTTACATACTATCAGGGCTCATTGCTCTCCCTCCTAGATGTAATAACATTTACTTCTGCTAGAAAAGCAGTAGCATTGGGACTCAAGGACTTTGAGAGGGCAGACCCACTCCCGTGTATTCCTTCCCGTGCCTCGTCTACCGTTTTGATTTGACTCTTGCGAGTTGCTGGGAATAAAAAAGTCGCCTGTAGGTCACCCAGGTTTACTACAGGAAGGCTAAATAAAACTGGAGGGTGCCTGGTATCCAGAGTCCGCATATATAGACTGATTAACCTATCAGCCATTCATCCATCGGCATATGCTGTTCCACCTTAGATTAGGGATTTTTTATCAAGGTTTTCTCCTTTAGCGCCGTACTTTAGCCTGTCACAAAAGTCTACATTCAGCCTAATGGTTACAGTTACCGGTGGTTGCCACGAGGAGGCAGTATGTACGCTTGCGCCTACTGGAAGTTTACGGAGCCCCTTCCAATAGACGCCAAACCACCAACCAAGGTAGTAATTCCACGAGAGTTTACTATCCGAGAAGACACCAAGATGCTTTACATGGTCGGATCTAGTAATAGCTCTTTCAAAAAGAGAGGTGAAGAGAAAACCGTGCCTCCACTATAAGTAGAGCCTGTGCATTAACTCGGCCAACACATTCAAATATTTGCCTGAAACTGAAACAACAATATCATTAGCATAACTTTGCACAATGAATCCAGAATGCTGTAGTTTAACAAGTAGCTCGACAATGAGCAAAATCCACGGCAGAGGAGAGAGCAATCCACCCTGTAGACAGCCTTTAGCAACCTTGACAGAATTGGATAAGCCATCTAGCTCACCCTCAACAATGCGAGACTTAAGCGTAAATTCGATCCAGAAAACCCTAGTGCGATCAATACCAAAATTGGTACCTACTTTAGTAATTGTAGCAAACTAAGTACTACTAAAAGCTCCCGCAATATCCAGAAAAGCAACCATACGAAACTCTTTATCATTGACGGATCTTTCAACCTTAGTGACAAGTTCGTGTAGAGCAGTTTCACAGGACTTACCAACTCTAAAAGCATGTTGCATGTTACTGAGTGGGAAGAGCGGCAAATAATAATCTCTATCAAATCTGTCGACGATCCTTTCTAAAGTCTTAAGAAAAATTGAAGTTAGACTAATAGACCTTGTGAGCTAAACCATGTGTTCTGCTCTTCAAGCGAGTGTCATTATAAAATGAGGGCTTCCCACTTTTGGGATTTGAAAATTACCCTGGGAAAGGTTATGCCAGCTGAGCTACTTCTTCGCTGGTTTTCTTGTTTTACTAAAAAGCTTCAGTCGAAACGAAGTCCTTCCAAAAGCAGGACCAATACATTAAAAATTTCGAATAGGATTTTAAGTGCGAAACAGTTAAGTACTCGTAGTTAATTTAAAACTAAATTTTTAAAATTTAGAAACTTAGATTTTAAGAAATTTTCTAAAAGAGAGTATGAGTTCTGAGACTATTGCAATTTTGACATAATATTAAAATGTTTCAAAATTTAAATGTTACAATTTACGGAATTGGACTTTTCGAATGTATGAAATGAGAATATTCGTGAATTCATCATCCAAAATTTGTAATTTTAAAATATTTTTATTCGATTGAAAAATTTGTAAAATTTAAAATTTCGTAAACAGTGAATGAAATATAGAGGGCAAAAAAGTAGTTTATAAAAATTCTTAGGAAATTTCATAATTTAGAAACTATAAATCTAAATAGGTACATAATTTGGAATGATGTTTAGATTAATTTAATAATCTAGATAGAATTGAAATTTAGAAAATTTCCATTAAATTCAATTTGCAAAATATTACAAAATTTAATGAATTTTCAATTTTTTAAAATTTTATGAAATGTTTGAATCAGCTTAAGATATCGACCGAAAATTTTTCTTCATAGTTCACCACGAATATTTCGAAACCATTTTTATCTGCATTGGTTATTGGGTGAATAAAGTAAAGAGGATTTTTAAGTGGGAATTCATTAGCAATGCATCCGTTTAACTTTCCCGCAAATCATGTTTTTTAGCAGTGTTGTAGGTTTTTGAAGTGACAGTTGTTTAAAACTTGCAATGATTTTAGAACTTACGAGTATCAAATTTGACATCTCTGCTCAGTCGATGTCATTCATTGTAGAAAAAGGAAAGATCAAACAGTCCTTGATAGGACCTCTATCTTCTCACGATCCTAAAGCATTCTTAACTCAGTCATACTATTCATCCGTAAACTTGTCATTCATTTCCAACCAGATTCAAAATTGTATTTAATGTCAAAAAGTAGAACCCAAATTCAGTAAACGGCTTCGAAGAACGAAGCCGATGGGTTATACTCCTCAAACAGTTAACAACATTTAATGTAGATAAATTACTTGATGAATTTGTATTCAGTTATAATATTTGTTAGAAAAAAGTAGAAATACCTTAGACCATACAATAGAATGGACCGCTAGCGAAGTGACGTTTCCATATAAAATTGTAAAGTAGCCTGTCTCCAACATCTGCAGCGCAAAGTAGCCTTGTGACCGATAGGGTAACTAAAACAAGTATAGTCAAAATTAGTACCCACAGATGTCACTACAAACTTCAGTAGATACATTTAGTAGCAATAGATGTCACTGCTAATTTAAATTTACATTTAAATAAAATAAAAACCTATAATTCAAAAAAATTATTTTATTGAACCATAAAATGGATAATTTTATTGAACTTTGTTCTAACATAAGATTTATTATTTAGATTTATAAGATTTACGATGGATGAAGTTGCAGTGACATCTGTTGGTATAAACAAATCTATTTAATTTGGTAGCGACATCTGTGGGTACTAATTTTGATTATACTTGCTATAGTTACCCTATCGGTCACAAGGCTACTTTGCGCTGCAGATGTTGGAGACAGTTAAAAGCCATTGCTGGCGGTCCATTATATTATATGGTCTAAGAGAAATACATATTATACAAACAAAATACCAACACAACCATACAAAAAAATATTTTCCGTTGTAAAAGTAACAACGAGATATTCGGTCGAAACTTAACCCTAGACAGACTGCGGTTTAACAAATCCGATGTAGCAAAACTCATTCAAGTAATCTATGCAAAACAAACAATCGAGGTTGACATACTGCGGCTAAACTCGAAAAATTCCCTAAATTCGTTTTATTAAATCGCAGTGTGTCAGGGGTATAAGACTAAAAGGCCCTACACACGATCCAATTTTCTCGGACAGTTGACCCAATTTGGTTAGAAATTGGTACTTGAGTATATGCATGTTGGTTGAAAAAAATTAGTCGGATGTGTTGGATGAAAATTTCCATCTGACCAGCCGACCGACCAACAAAATTGGATCGTGTGTATTGTTATCGGCCGATAATTGTCTAGCCTACAATTTTAATTTCATAGATAGTGGAGCTAGAAAAAAACATAAAATAAAAAATGTTGTTATTTGTTGATGTAATGTTTTGTTTTTCAAACAAACGTCAAAACCGGACCGACTAAATTGGATCCTCTGTACTCAACATACCCCAACCAATTGGATCGTGTGTACGCAACTCCAGATTTGTTGGATCGACCAAATTATATTGTCTGTAAGGCCTTTAATAATGTAATTACTTCGCAACCACAATATTTCGTTAATTTTATTTGAATTGTTCGCGTTTTTCTTTTTATAAATTTAGTCATGTTAAACTTTTGAAGGCAAAAGCATGGCTGTTAAATAATTTTGAAATACTTTCCAAAATAAACAATTTTCAGACCTGCCTAAGTACAGTACTCAGATAATTTATACTTCTGATTAAAATTATCATAATATTTTAACATGAAGTGAATGGTCTCTGTACTAGACTTGGTTTGCAAGTGACCGAAAATTTACCTGCGAAATACATTATTGCACAAAACATAGCGAAGATTTTACAACACATACTGAGAAGAAAACTATGTTTGATGAAATCATCATCATCTATCGAAATTGACATTCGGGAATTAAAGCATCCTACATCGTTTCGTATAATATTGCTAAATAAAAAAAAACGTTAATTGAAGGCGAATTCCTTTTAAAAAATTTTGAAAATATTTTAAAATGCTTTTAAAAAAGTTTTTAATGTGTAAGTCACATAAATTTATCTCGCAGTACAGTAGGTAGATGAATTACTGATTTAAGTTTGCATGTAATTGCCAAACTTAAAAAATTATTAGCAGAAAGCAGGTATTTTTCTATAGCAATTGATGAGTCCACAGATGTATCTGACAAGCCAACTGCGAATTTTTGTGCTGATTATTACGGAAAAGCTTACTACTTACGAAGAACTTACAGGGATGATCCCGAACCCGAAAATTCAAAAAATTATGAAACTTTGGGAACATATACATCTCATATAGGTATGTACTATACGCAATTTTTTATTTTCTGCGGAAAAACACTGCTCACCCAGGCCTGGGTCTTAAGCAACCGTCCTGCTGTCCTAAGCAAGCACACACTTTTTCTCTACCTCTTACCGTTAACGAGTTAAACGAGTTATGCGCAGAGGCAGAATGGGAAATTTCCAATTTTGAAAAATCCATTTCACCCAGGCAGAGTGTTTTCCGCAGAAAAAAAAATTGCGTAGTACATACCTATATGAGATGTACATGTTCCCAAAGTTTCATAATTTTTTGAATTTTCGGGTTCGGGATTATCCCTTGTTAGTTGCGTAGCATTGCATAGATATATTTAATACATACAGAAATGATAAAAAATCAATGCCGAAATCATTTATGTGACGAACCACTTGAAAACTTATTGAGGCTTTCTACACTAGCACTATTTCAATAGAGTTTGATCATTTGGCCCGCTGTTAGATAATTGGCATTTTAACTTCGTTTCATTGTGTTTATAAAATAAATTTAAATATATTTTTGTTGTTCCAATCGTTATTCGTAATGTTAGCATGAATTTTTGAATTCGAACACAAAAATTGGCAAAGCACAAAACATATCAATCACTATTTCCAAGCCTTTACCAAAGTTGTGGGAATACCAAGAAAATGAAAAAAAAACGATTTTTAGATTTTCCTTTCGCTTGTTGCAACTAAGTATAGTAGATTAGTAGTAATCGCTTTGCATGTGTATATCCGCCATGTTTTTTGGGCATCACTGGTCTGTAGTAATTTAAAATTTAAATAAATAACAAGAAACAACAAAATTGTCAGATTTGGTTAACAAATTGTAAATTGTGTGTTGTAGAGACAACAATAATTTCCACAGAAGATACGAATTCTGAAAAATTCAGAAACTATTTAAAACGAAAACAAAACTTTCTGGTACAGACACACACAAAAAATATACCCGAAGACAGAAATTTCATTTTGTTTTTCCGCATGTATACACAAGCATGCTATTTCCTTTTGCATGTAACATAAGATGTCATACGACATTGAAATATTTACATTTTATTAATATAAGTCTTAGACAGTATCGTAAAAAATTCTTGTAAAAAAAAAATTCCATTCACATAGTTTTTCCAATGAAATCAGATTTTCCAACCAAGCGTGATACTATACAATACATACATCTTTGTGTCGTCAGCTACAATAAAATGAAAAAAATTTAATAGGATTTTATTATTAATGTCTTCTGGTTATCTCTTAAACATTTTAATTGTAAAATTTGCTGGATAGAAAAAAAAAATATTTTATTTAATTTTCTGTGGAAAATGGAAAAAGTTTTGTGGTAGCATAATATTGCGTCGCCAAACAATATGAACTTTTGTTATAAACTTTTGTTTGCCCTTTTGTTAAGGATAAATGAGATGAGGATTTCGAGTAGGTGTTAACGGTTAATGAAATAAAATTTATGTTTTGGGTATGCGCTTTTATGTTTGGTCCACTGTAATTAAAATTTAATTGTAATTATACAGAATCCCGGTGTCTTTGACATATCTGGAAATTTTTGCATTTATAGGAGATATAATTTAACGAAGCGAATAATGAAGGAAGAATATTTGAAATACGTATCACTATCATGTAGCATTCTTGAACCGACTAAAGTTAAATTATACTGTACTACTTTAGTCGGTTTAAAGTTAGATAATATATAGTTTTTTAGAGTCAAGATCACCCAGTGTGATACCTACCTGTTCTCTTGGGGATTTAAGATAATCTTTCGAATTGTATTCGATGTGCGAAATCGTCCTTCATTAGAAATGATGTAGCAGTTCTAAAATTATCAAGCTTGAATAATCGTATAATTGTCAAATATCTGTTTGTTTAAGTCGAGCGAAATCTACTTTTAGGATTCGTATAATGAATAATTAAACTAATTATAACAAGTCGTCTCTATATCAAAGATGCTGAATCGAGTAATTTGTCTGGTCGTCAACCGAAAACTCATCATTAAACAGTGTAAAGTATTAACTGAAAAGGCTGAAACTAATAAAGTAAACACACCCCGTTACTCTAAATGCTGTCTTGTCGCTGGAAGATTCGCTGATAGGCATCTGTTTCAGTAACAGAATTAATTGTTTCATGGCGTCGAGGCACAACGTAGTTCTTTCGGTTAATTTTTTTACTAAAGTGGAACGTTTTCGGGGATAATGTTTTCATCCAAATTTGAATTGATTGCTGGAAACGATTCCAAGGTAAAAAGAGCATTTTAGCATAGTGACAATACAGAACATAACTTTTTACAGTTTTGTCGCCGAACGTCGACATGAAATTTAGACATGAATAAGACTAAATTTTTAAATTGTGAACAAAATCGAGAAATAGGTTAACGCTTTGATCCATTTAAGGGTATTGGCTTTATGAAATCATATTTTAAATCTTGATAAATTTTGTGCCGTTGGATTTTTTTTTTAACTTAGCATTAAGTTAAATAAATATTTACCATTAATTTCAATAAATGTTGTATAATAAATTCGCCCGAATGTATGCTTTTTGAAAAACATACAAACGCATTTTTGGTTTTGCTGTAAAATCTAATATTAATTTAGGATAAACTTAATTCTCATTTTTATTCTTCAAATCGGATTACTTGTGATTTGTTCCTGAAGACCTGTGCTTTCACATTGCTCCATAGGAAGAAGTTCAGTGGTGTAAAAACGCGTATTTTGGGGGTCAATTAACACATCACATCGTAATAAATCCAATCTTTGGGAAGATGTGTGGCAAGTTGCACCATCCTGTTAAGATCACATTTCGTCTAGAATCGTATATTTAGGTTACGGGACGCTCAACAAGCGCTCTTGGTTTTTCCTCTCCAAGAAAATTTTTGAGATTTTTTTAAATATATTAGTTTTGAGTATTGCCAAAACAGTATCGGCTACCAAATATATTTTTTATTTTCAGTTGAGATAGCCCAATCTGATTTATAGACTTTTTATTTCCTGCTGGTAACTATCGTATAAATTTACCAGTATCACTTTTCCGTTGGTTTAAACAGCCGAAAGATTACATCACCCACATAAAAGTATCAAAATAAACTGCTTAATATCGAAATGAAGTGAGAATCCCAATTAACTGGAATGCCACCATTATATTTGCAGATATACTTATCTTACATATCTCATTATAATATAGACATAAACATAATTATCTTAATACATTCCTAATCTTTTTTAATTTTGTATTCAAAAACTTTGAATACCTTTTTCGATATTTTTTGCTCCATAAAATTATTCCTCTGACTTTAGGATAAGGATCAATGGTAGTTATTACACACAAAGGAGGGAAAATGTATTTAGCATGAAATTAAGAGATTTTAGCAGTCAGCATGTATGATATACTCGTGCTGGAAAAGAATTTAAATTACAGTTTTTTTTTGCCGTACAGTACAGCTTAATTGACAAAGTCGAAAAAAGAATTTTCGTGCGCTTTCTTAAGATTTTATTTTTCCTTTTATGTAAGATGATTTATGTAGTCATGTATGTTTACAGGATTCAAAAAGGATATAATATAGAAGATTTTCTGTCTTTTGAATTATTTGAATTTAAATTATATATAAAAGCTGCTGCTTTCTTCCATCGCACAGCATATAGAAGAAAATGAATATAAATTTGGATTAGGATATTTTGTATTCGGGGAAATGAAAGAAATGGATTAAGAAAAGACGGATGGACAAAGATAAATTTTACTGAAGAATGAAGACGACTTTTATTGACCTATGTGTACGTTTTTGAATTATGTATATTGTATTGAGTTGGGAGTTGATTTTCAGTTTAATTTTCCAATTTTCGAGGTTATAAAATTTGCAAATTGAATTACATTGTTGACTGCGGTATTTTCATCAATTGATTCGCAGTATTGAGATACTGTGACCTAAATCATGCGGCCAATTATGTTTTGTTTATGTAGATAAAAATAATTTTATTTATATAATGGAATAAAAAATAACACGTGCCATACCACCTAGCTCATGCATTATAATCTCTCGATATGAAATCATCAATTATGAATTCAAATAGTTCGTCTGAAATACAAAAATTGTTTCAGTATATAAATTACTAATCACGCTATTAATTGATCAACTTACAAATATTTTGGCCAATTTTCGCCGAAGATTCATAGTATCCGAGTGTACCATTTCGATGCATGTTACCCAAAAATGTGGCTACTATTGATTTTTGACGACTATCGAGTATATCGGATTTTGTTCCACAAATCACAATTTTATACCGGCCCGGCTTTCCAAAATCTTGTATCATTTTAATCCAATCGCTAGCCAGTTTAAACGAATTTTTATTCACCAAATCGTAACAAATTATGATGTATTCGATTGAATACACCGAGATGCAATTTAATATCATGTCATTGTAAATTGGATGGCCAGTATCAAAAATTTCTAGGCGAACATCTTTATTCTGTCGATTGAGTAATTTAATATCGAAATCATATCCAATTACCTGTAAATGAATGATACATTATTACTATCAGGAATATACACGCAAGGCAGGGTCTGGTGATAAAACTTACACCTTGATAATGCCGTGGCACATCTCCATACAAATATTTTCGTATCAATGAAGTTTTCCCCGAATTTATTTCACCCACAACACAAATTTTTATCACTTTTGGTTTGATGACGTAATTGAATTCATTAGACGATCGTTTTTTTGGAGTACGTTTACGGCTTACACTTGGTAGTCTAATCATTTTGTTTGTATACTAAATGTTACTATAGTATAATGTTGATATATGTGTGGTTTGTGAATGACTGATTATGATGCAAACTAAATTAAAAAATTAACTGGATTTATGATTTTATGCTCTTATCTATATTTCAATTAAAGTTATTTTAAAAAAACGAAAACTCGTTCTACATGGGCGCGTTGTTTAAACTGCAGCTGTTTATACTTTAAAATGTCTGCAAGAACAGCTTGTTTTTGAGTACATTTTAAAGCGATATTTTTCATACAAATTATATCTGGCATTATATCGTAATCAAATAAAATTGATAAATATTGTTCCTTTTTCGGCGGTTTAATGTTTTTGGGATAATTTTTTGAGAAACCTTATTTCAAATCAACAAAATGATTGATAACAAAAACATAAATGATACTTCACCATAAATTTATATCGTGTCCATAAAATTATATGTGTTTGTAAAAATTATCGTCATACTAAAATTTCATTTTCATCTTTTCTAGCCTTTTGGGCTATTAAAACTTATCAATATTGGTAATAACTTTCGAGCGCAATTAAACAAATCTACTGTCAAGGGAGAGGCGATCATTGGATGGAGTTAGGTTTACGGTTTTGTACATTTTGAACATAAAACTTAATTATACAAAGTATAATTTTTAAGATAACGCAAGCTTTTTAATGTAATTCAATTAGAATTTTTAGTAGAAATGCATTGAACAAAATAAAAGAACTATAATCCAACCGATTTTGATACTGCTTGCAGTGTCCTCGATGATTTTCGAAGAAAGGGCGAATTTCATAACGAGTTTCTCGTCGTCGTAATCACTGTTTAATGACGATAGATGGCCAAGCCGATTAATCACATTTTAGAAATGTTGAGCCTCTAAACCAAAACTCTGAGTCGAAAATTTTATCAGGCATCATACATACACTTACTCACCAAGTCGGCAGGGTTCAAATTTCAAATTGATTCTGCCGCCTGGTACACGTATCGAGGCCTGAGAAAATATGGATCAGCCAGTTAAAAATTAGTTGGAATCACGAAGCCTTCTGTTGAAATAGGAATTGCTGCACAAATTGTCAAGGCGAGACAATATCGTAATAAAACATGTTGCTTTTGATTTTGTTGAAGTATGTAGCACCAATTTCGCCAATATTCATGTTTGTCTTTCGTTTGCGAAGATTCAAAGTTTGAACAACCCGCTCCGTCATAAAATTAGCTGTTGCTCCGCTATCTAAAATGGTTCGACATGGAACAAGTAGTCCATTTAAATCTAAAACATTGACTATCGCTGTGGCCAATACAGCTGGCTGTATGCCTAGGTTTCAGCACTGCACAATAATGCATTTGATGGACCGCAGGATGGTAACTCGAAGTGCACTATAATGTGATGTTTCTTGTGACATTTAGCGCACTACTTTGCCTTGTAAAACCATGTGGAATGTTTTGCCTCCAGACACAACATGCAGATATGCAGGTGTTTAATCTCTTGGTGATCTTCCAGTGAAGAGAACACAATGAACTTTGGACATTTCACTAGCGTAGGATCAAGTGCCAAATATTAGGGGCAGGGGGACGAATTGGAAGTTGTCAACACAGTATGAGCCTTACTTTGACTTACTAAATTGCTGCTTATTGTATTACTGTTTTTTCCAATGTCATAGAACGCTTTTCTAGGAAAGAATAAACTCATCCCACGTCGGGATCTCCCTAGTTGTCATCTCTTCCCACAATGACGTTCAATTTCGACAACACCAAAAAGATAATGAAGTTTTCAGCAGCTCCATATTAGATCCAAGTGAAATCAAAGCCCGAAAGTGAGCGCTGACCTGATCCATCATTTCCCACATGCCTTCGGCAGATCCTTTTTGAAGTGTTGTATTTGGATGATGTCGTTTATATGTGACTGAAAAATGAATGACATATTCTCATAACGTGTTGTTAATGATCTCTAAGCTGCTTTAAAATTGGCTTGCGTCGATTCCATTTTTCAAAAGGGTACGCGGGTACGCTTAGCAGAACCAGATAAATAAGACTTAAAAATCGAAATCTGTCAAAGACTCGTCATTTTCACTAAAGGGATTAATATTGTCTATCATCGAAAGGAAATGTAAACTGAATATAAAATTAAATTAAACATACAAAAGAAGCATTTTAATTTTCCTAACCCACAATAATAAATTTACCATTTTATCGTTTTGTCTGCAACATATTCAACCTCTATACTATTTACTATACAATTGAAATAATTCGCAGAGAGATATGCAACATTATCAAAAAACTCACATTTTTCCAATTAAGCTCCCGTTTATGTATGAATACAAATCACAATTTAGTAAACTAAATAAAAGCATAAATAAAAGAATTTTGCAAAAATATATACATAAATGATCAAATGGAATGATTGTGTAAAATAGAACAAGCGTATTAATTTCTGGAATCAAAACGGAGTAGATAATTTTTTGGTAGTGAAATAATAGTTTTTTTAGACTGCCTGCCTCTAATTTTTATATAATCAAATTCATTTGTTTTATTTAAATAAATCACACACAAAAGTGTCACGTTCACAAATAACTGATATAACCTTTTAGATATTTATAGTTTGAACTCAAATACATGACCTAAGAATGAACTACATATATAGAATATCTCTTCTATCACATTATTAACACGTTCGAATTTATCTTGTTTATCTTAAAAATGTATGCATAAATTATGAGAAAAAGATGCAAGCGCGAGACTCTTAAAGAACACATTTTCGATCAAATTTAATTTTCATATTCAATTACTTGTCTCATCGATCAAATAATAGAGATAAGGCAACTATTTTTCTTGTTGTTCTGTTTTTCTTGATTAATTTAATCAATTTTTTTTATGTATTTTCCTAAGATATGATAATGATGGTAAGTGGGATATATGAAAGACAATAAAAAGGATGTTCTATACATAGGTACGAGTACATTAAGGAAACAATTGTTTTTATAATTTTTTCAATTATTTTGTTTTATACTTAAGAAATTTCTCTTGTGTAAATTAAGCGTTAAGGATGCGGCTTGCGGGCGGTACATTTCCCTTATAGATATTATCTATAATGGATTTTTCATTCTACTAGAGATTCATGCGTGTGATATATCTCCCTTAATATACAGATAATAGCACATACGATTTCTATAAAATAACTTGACCAGTAACTTGTTACCAGAGATGGGCGATTACGCGTCGACTACTAATTTTTACGCGAATGCATCGACAACCGTTGACAACGTCGACAACTCGTAGACAACGTCGACTATTGGTAGACAACGTCGACTATTGGTACACAATGTCGACTATTGGTAGACAACGTCGACAACTTTTTCAGGCCTGCATTCGTTTAATGTTGAACTGTTTCCGTACAGTATACAATATATTTCGTAGCTTAGATAATTTTACGTTAATTTTAGACGAAATACAAATATTTTTCTATATTCTTCAGTTCATGTACCAATGAGTAATTTATGTAATTTATTATCAAAATGTAACCTTTTTTTGATCGCTAGGTTAATTAGACAATGACTTATTTATTAGGAGACAGCAATATGATCAGACCGGCTAAATAAATGAGGAAATTAATCATTTCGTAGGTTCTCGACGTTGTCTACGTTGTCGACGCCAGAAACGCAAAAAATCGCGAGGTAATCTACGTAATAGATTACGCGTCGACAACCGCGTAGATTACATCACGTAATCTACGTCGTCCATCTCTGCTTGTTACGATTAATGTAGAAACGAACAGGTTCTGATTGTTTAGAATAATACGAAAAGCTAGTTCCATTTCCAGTACCGCCTGTATAAATCTATAGTATAGTCCCGCATCCTAAATTTGTCCCTTGGGTGCTTGATATGCCGGTTAATTATTTTATAACAAATTTTGTTTATCAACCATTTTTCTTCGCCCAATAAGCCGCATATAATGTACATACATTAAATCGAATTCTCAAACTATAGTTATATATAGAAGAGATCTGAAGTTTGGTGTTTTCTAGATCTGGTTGTGTTCCTCAGCTTCAGCCAAATGTTCAACATTGATGTCCTATAGCTAGGGAAGTTACTAAATCATGGATGCAAAAACCACAACAAGATCGGAAATAAACTCGACTCGGTCAACGTCTTCATTTTACAGCTGATATTAGTGAAAAATGGGTGAGCGGATACGATTAAAAGGAAGAGTCCTACATTTGCTCACGTTCAGAGCCAATCTTTGCAACGAGTACAAAAATGGCTAAATGGAAACAAATTAAAGTTAAATGTTAACAAGACAAAGTGTATGGTTATTGGTAAAGCAGATCATAATTGTGACATCAGAATTAATCAGAGTAACATTGAGCAGGTAGACACTATCAAATATTTAGGGGTAATAATTGATAAGAGGTTGAAATTCAGTGATCATGTGTCTTATATAGGAAGCAAAATAAATCAGAAGATTGGTGTACTGAAGAGATGCCATAGAAATTTGAGCTATTTAAGCAAAAATAGTATATATAAGGCAATAATTGCTCCTCATTTTGAGTATTGTCCATCAGTGCTATTTACATGCAGTAGAGAAGATAAGGAGTACCTCCAAAAACTTCAGAATAAAGCGATGCGAGTCCTGCTAAACGTCCCAAAAACAACAAGTATTCGAAATATGTTGGAAACATTATGTTTTATGAGTGTAAATCAAAGAATAGTATACAATGTATTAATAATTATTTATAGAGTTAAAAACAATTTGGTTCCTAGTTATTTAACAAATTTTATTTCTTATGTGAAAGATAAAACTGATTATAATTTAAGAAATAGAGATCAATTTTTGTTACCATTTTTTAAGAGAACTGAAAATCAAAATTCTTTGTTTTATAAGGGAATTGACTTATTTAATAAAATTCCAAGTGATGTTAAAGTTTGCCCTAATATAAATGTATTTAAGAGGTTGTTAGTCAAATTTATAAAAGAAAATGTAGATTAAATTTTCTTAGTTAAATATTATTTGTTAAATTTATTATAATTATGTAAAGCAAATATTGAAAACTAAATAGCTTCTAAAGCTAAATAAATAAATAAATCTATTGTTAATTGACCAACTGCAAAATCTGTTTAAGTCCTCCTGCAAAACTACGCAATCAGACATACTAGCAACTCGGGCGAACGCGTCGTCTGCTCAAAACTTAAACAAAGAAAAGAAAAATGGGCCAATGTAACTACCTTGAGGCATGCCAGATAGCACACGAAACAATTAGGAGTAAAAACCCATAATCCTAACGGAATTCCAACGACCAGAGAGGTAGGATCGCAACCATTTAATAGGAATGACTGACAATTTTGGCTCTCTAACTTTCTAATAAACATAGAGTGGTTAATCATATCAAAAGCCTTGGCAAAATCTGTATAAACAACATCGAGCTGCTGTCTGGAATTCACCACAAAGCGGGGTCAAGTTAGTTACTGTAGATCAACCTGTGATAAACTCCGTGTTGTGCAGAAGAAATGAAATTGTGCAGATATTATGAACCATAGACTCAAACGGCTTGTGTAACGATATGATGGATCACCTTGTTTGATTTTTTTTGATAAGCGGTGCTTGAAAAAAATGTAATAAAAAAAAAACAAACAACTGGTTAAGCTTTCCCCTTCGAAAAACAATTAATTTTTTTTTACGAGTCGGGTTGAAAAAAAAATATCATTAGACAGTTGGTCCAGAATTTTCAAGCTTGCTTTTATTAATTGAAAAAAAAAAAATAGAAATAATAAAAAGAAACGTTAGTTAATAAAATAAGCGAAAAGAAAAAAATATGTATCATACGATAAGTGCTAAGTTAATGTTTTTTTTCTTAAATTATTAAGTTTAATATAATGGTTAGTTTATAAACTATTTGAAAAAAAGAAATCGTTAATTAATAAGTTATATTGGATTATCATAAAATAAAATTAATATTGATAAGAATTATAAAAACTAAATAATAATTAACTGAGCATAGATACTCATATTTGTATGTAAGGTGCTAATTTTTCTGTTGAGGTGTTAATCAATGTTATAATAATCCTTAATAAATCAGAAACTTTAATGCTTGAATAATAATAAAATAAAAAAATTTAACCGTTTATTAAATTGGTGCCTACTGAACTTAATTACATGAAATAAAAAAAAAAAATAAAGAAGTTTTTGGAGAAATAAAAACAGAAATTTAGTATAAAAAAAATAACATAAATCTAAATGTTTTAATTTCCGAAATCTTAAAAACCGTGATCGATAAATTCCTATCACAATACATAACTGCTATTTGGGCTTAAAATCGTGTATGCAACTACGCAAGGGAATACCGTATCATCCAGAACTACCGACCAAGTGGTATAATTAAAATAACGGGCGCAGCATCTACAAGAGACTACCGGGAGGACAGCAAATTCCACCGCTAAGGTTACCTTTTAAGTTTATTTTTATAAAATTTATTTTATTGGTGTATTTTGCTTTTAAATTTTTCTTAAATTTTCACATTATTTAAAATTTCTGAATTTGGTGATATTTTCTTTGGCTATAAAATTAGGGTTAGTCAAACTTTGTAAATTAAAAGCAAAAAAAAACAAAAGAAAATTTTGGATTCAATGATATCGTCGATTAGAGATATGTCGTGTTAGCTGACCAGTTTATTAGTGATGTGAATGAGCCCCATGAGCGGTTCAAGAATGAGATATTTTTTTTCCCAGGAGTTACAATAAATAACCAATGCCGAGTTGTGGTTTCCGACCAATGAACCCCCCTCGCGGCGAGCAAATCCCACATAAATTTCCTGGTGGTCGAAAACGAGCATTGGTTACGCTTGGGTAAGACGAAGAGAATAGCGATCCCACGATAATTACTTACATCACTTCTTCTACCCGCCTTGAATATTGGATGAATACAAGAAATTTTCCACGGATCGGGGAAAAAACGCGGCGGAGGCTTTTATTAAATATGAAGGTTATCGGAAGAGCTAAACTCTTGGCACAATGCCTAAACAGAATTGGTAGAAAACCGTCATAACCCGGTCCCTTTCCAATCTCGAGCTGGAGCAAGAAGTTCGACTGAACTAGTTTGTAAACCGACGCAAAAAAAATTAGCAAATAGATTGCAGATGACCAAGGGCTGACTAGCAACAGACCTCTGGTAAGACATAGTAGACGGAAAGCCAGCCACTTTTTTCTTGCTGTTAGTGAAATACCAGGACTCCTTAGGATTATAATGTTACCTCTTCTTCATTTTGCACTATATGGTTGTTGTAAAGGAACCAGTTAAGGCTCTTAAATTCCTTGTGGGCTTTATCAAAATCAGGATAGTATTAAACACCATACGGTGTATACAAAGGAAGAAGCTTATTGCGTCGTTTCTCGAGCAACACCAACTTCATATTATATTATGGCTTCCGAAGGTTCAATTTTATTTAAGATCATTAAACCTTAACACCGTACAGTTCAAATCTCCACAGCGTTGTAAGAAGTCCCAATCAGAAATGGTAAAAAATTGATTGAAGGATGTGTAGTCGGCCTTTCTAAAATTAAAATCAAAATCATTAGAAACGTAATTTTTATACAATTAGAATGAAAAATATTTATCGTAATCGATACATGGTAGATGCTTTCACAGCCAGAGAAGTCCGAAGACGCAGAAATCTCGGCATCCATAACAACATTAGCAAATGACAGATCAAGGAATTTCCCCCGACTGTTGCTAATACGGTTGAACTTGCGTAGTTGAGATGCCAGCAAAGTAATCGATGATAGCTAATAACCTCTAATCAGTAGAGGATGAAGAAAATACAAGTCCCAAGATATACCGGGTAAATTAAGGTCGCCCACAATAATAAGTTGGTCACTAGGATGAACTAGATGTATAACAGCTGAGTCGATGTAGTTGATAAACGTGTTATAGTAATTCTACTCCGTTCTGTAAGGTATATAATCGCGACTAAAATAATCCAAGTATTACTGGCCAATCTGACTCGAAAAGCAATCACGTTTAGGCTAGGATAACAGGCGCAGTCACATCATTAAGAACCGAATTCTTTACCGCGATCAAAACACAATCACCTTTAAAAACATAATCAGACGAGAAGTATTGAGAACATATTTATCGTAAGCCAGGTCTCGCTGATTATTATGACGTCATAATCGTTGTCAAGTACATATTCTAAACAAAAAACCTTAGCTCGTATATTGGATTGTGGAGGCGTTGTGGTAGTAGATCGAAGTGAAATCGTTGATAATATTGGAAGCATCAGCGGGTATTGATGTTGTTAGAGCAGTCCCGTTTTTTTCGCTGTCGTGAATGATTTTGAAATCGACGGATTAACAAACCACGAAGCCACATATCGGAACGGGTTGGTGAAATATTTCCGAGGGCAAAATCCCGCGAGACATAATCCCGAAGGACAAAATCCCGCAAATCAAAATCCAGAAGGTTCCAAATTCCGAGGGTACAAAATCGCGAGAATTCATAATCCCGAGGATACAAAATCCTGGGGAGTGACATGTTATACCCATCACAATTTTCGATTTTTGGGGAGGGAAAGTTTGCCCGCTTTTCAGAATCCCGGATTAAGAACCCGCTTTATAAAATCCCTGTTTTCAAAATCTCCGTTTTCAATATCCTATTGACGATTGTAAATGTAGAGAAAGCACTACCTGTTGGAATAAAATAAAACTGAGGCGACCATACAAAAACTAGCATCAGCGCTCGCAGAACGACTAAAATATGGTACAACGGAAATTTTTTGAAGTGAAGTGGCTATAAATATGTTGTCTAAAACCACGGCTCCAATCGTCAATGATTTTCAAAATCTTGGTTTTGGAACACATTTTTTTTTAATTTAAAGTAAAATAAAAATAAAAACCGGGATTTTGAACAGCAGGATTATGAAAAATATGATTTTAAAAAGCGGGATTTTTTTTTTGGCGGGACTTTAATAAAGCGGGATTTTGATGTGCAGGATATCGTTACAGGTGTGTACATGCTCTAATTCTGGTGAAAAAATGTACACCACGAAGTTAGAATTGTATACTATTTTTCATATTGAATTTTTTTTTATTGGTAACCTGATCAACTTTTTTGTTCTAGTTGGAAATAATTCAACTTATATAGCTAACTTCGTGGTGTACATTTTTTCACCAGAATTTGGAGCATGTACACACCTTCAGACTCCTGATTTTTCGTGTGACTGTAAACATCTTTAAAACAAGGGAAAATTGCGGGTTTGTATCGTTTTCCAAAATAAAAAATCCCAAAGAAAAAACAAAAATCCCAGAAAACCAAGTCTTTTAAAAATAACAAATTTTTGAAATATTATTTTAATTCGTTTTATACTTTGGAGGATGAGGGCTGCCGCCCTCAAACCCCCGCCCTGACGATTTTTTGAAATTCTAATATTCATAGTACATAATTGAACCATTTTTGAAAAATTTGTATTTTTTAATAATAATTCACATACTAAAATACAGAACTCCCCAAAGCCGCTTAGCATTGGACCCTTTGCGCAAGTATGACAGGTAAAAGAAAAATTTCAAAAATGTTAACATTTGTAAAAATATTTACATTTGTATTTCACAAACTAAAATAAAAAACTCATCAAAGCCGCTTAGCATTCTTCCTTTCCGCGCAAGGATGACATGAAATTATGTAGATTCCTTTTGTTTTCATATTTTAGTTATCAAAAATTTATTGGGGTCTTCCCTTTCGATGGGGCAGTTTACTTTGTATTTTTCGGTATTTTTATTTGGGGATATTTCCGTTCGGGAATATGATGGTATCCCATTTTAAACAAAATATTTTTTCTACATTTTTTTCTGGATTACTTTTCGGGTAATTTCTAGACTTTTTTCGGGATTTTATTTTTCTGGCTTTTAACTTTTCAACTATTCTGGATTTTAAAATTTCAGAGTTTTTCCCAGGCAAATGTAGTGGGTTGGCTACCTTATCTAGAAAAAAATAATACAGAAACTGAAAATCCCGAAAAAAAAATCCAGAAAAAAAAATTCAGAAAAATAAAAATCCAGAAAACTAAAATCCAGAAACCTAATTATCAAAATGCGGACCAAATTATAATTAAAATTTATAAAACGTCTATCAAATTTGAGGTTTTACGTAAAGCTCTTAATATTTATGATTATGGAAATTGCTTCGTCAACCTTTCAGACACAGATCAAAGGAATCGTATCGCTCATATCACTCCTACTGTTAGTTCTACCACAAATGTTTTAAGTTATTTTGTGGTTAGCTTAATTCGTTGGGTTAGTATGGTATCGACGGATGTATTCGAGCGACTTATGGATTTAATGCTTCGTAAATGCTTCGTTAACCTTGCAGACGCAGATCAAAGGAATTGTATAGCTCGTATCGCTTCTACTGATAGATGTAGGTACCACAAATGTTTCAAGTGAGGACTTAAGTCTAAAAAATTGATTTTAAACAAAATATTTTTTCTGGATTGCTTTTCCGGTAATTTCTAGATTTTTTTCTTCGGGATTTTATTTTTCTGGATTTTTACTTTTCAACTATTCGGGATTTTAAAATTTCCGGATTTTTTTTTTCAGGCAAATGTAGTGATCCCAAATGTAGTGATCCCTGTGCAACAACTATATTTCGGAATTTTCATAGGCTTTCGGGATTTTGTACCCTACGGATTTTGTATCTTCGGGATTTTGTATCCTCGGGATTTTTTACCCTCGGGATTTTGTATCCTCGGGATTTTGTATCCTCGGGATTTTGTACTCTTGGAATATTTTAAACCCTCTGAGTGTGTTTCGCCAAGTGTAAAAAGTAATAACGTGAAAGTGTAAAAAGTAATAACACTTTGAGTATGGTTCCGAGAATTAATAATAGTACCAGGGCCAGAGTCCATTTCAGCAACTTTTGCATATGCTGGTTCAGAGGAGTGACACTCCCAGGCTTATTTAATATGTGGTTGATCGACATACGGTTTGGAATTTTATAATTTAGATTTTACAATCTAAATTCTAAGTTTTGAATGCTAGATTTTAGGACAAAGCTTGATAAACTCGAATAATTTCAAATAAATTTCCACCAATTCACTCGAATTGCAAGTACATATGTTACAACATTATGTAACTTCTTTTCCGACACCTATCTTGCAAGGAATTACAGTCCAACAATCTCATCTATGGATTTTCTTATCGGCCCTATAAATGAAAATTCTGACAATCCTATAAAATCGCCGTATATATAAAATCGTAGGTTTAAGTGTTTGGTTTAATAATACTCCTTGTAAGCTTTTTACGATGGTCATTTGCGAGCAAAGAACGAATACGACAATGCAATTAGCACTCAAAATTACTGTTGGATATATAAATTTTTAGTTAGGCTAATTTTAATATAAATACTAATCAAAATATTCTTAAACAAATATTAGCTCTCTTATTTACGGTCAAAATCAAATCAATCATTACTTTACAAAAAAGGGTTACCAAAATATTTTTATTGATATTCGAGTCAAGCGCATACATGAATATATGTATAACCTTCTTTCACAAAATTACCGCATATTGATATTTATATCATTCCACCGTATGACCTTTACCTAAAAATGGATGGTGAATCTGCCCATAATACACCATTCATTTTAATTATTTAATTTTCCATATCGAAGACATCAATTGATTTTGTAATTTTCTGTTTGCTGACGCAACTTTAAAGGTAGATACAATCGTTTCAATATTGGGAGCGACACACCTGTATAAGGAAACTCAGTGAACATTTTCACAAAATTGTAGTTGTTTCGTTATACATATTTATAAAAATATAAATCGAACCTTGTTCAATAATTTAAATGTCTTATTTTGCTGTCCTGATAATAACGAATGCCATCCACAAATATATGCGAGTACACCATCATCATCATCATCATCATCAATTTTATCATATAGATGCGTAGGTTATATCGTTATTTTTACACGAAATACAATTTTATTGCCTAATTTGAGTATGTATGTACATGAGGTTAATCGATTTTCATGTTTTCCAAATTCCAAAAAAAAAAAAAAAAAAAAGTCAAGCAATAAAATGAAACCAAAATTGGATCGACATCGACAACATCGGGTACAACAATTTCGTAATTGGGTAGTAAACATATACATACATACATATTATAAAAACCAACCAGCGGCGCGTTGTTATGAATGAAAATTATATTTGTTGCTGCTTGCTGGTTTTATCGGTCGATGGAAAACGGTGTTTTTGTTGTTGTTATTATTTTTTTTATATTCGTTTATTTTCTATCAATTATAGATTTAAATTTGTGAGAGGTTGGCTTGCGTTTTGGGGCAAAAGCAATTTGGGATTTTTGTTTTTTTATAAATATAAATTATTCAGACAGATTTTGAATGACTTTTTTTTTATTTATGATGTACACGCGTAGCGTACGCCGATATTTTTTGGGAAATATCTAATTAGATAGATAAACGTTTTTACCACGCGAAACAGGCTTGAATTTCTCGGAATCTATTTTATTCTGATGATGTTGTTTGACGGAATAGAATTGTCGTCTTGGATAAATTGGTAGATTGGTAGATTTGAGGAAATCATGATTGGTAGTTGGTTCAAGTAGCCTTCTTAGAAGTATTAATAATAATAATGGAATTATAGGTAAATTAACATTTTTGCCTTTTGTGATGTGACCTAAAATAATTTATATGTCCTTTTTGAAGTGAACATTTTTCGGTTTTTTGAAGAAACTACAGGATCGTTTTGTTTGACATAGTCTAGAATTCTTTGTTGTTGTTGTTTCGCTTGAAATTTTATGAATATTAATGGATTTACATTCATGCCACTTACTTGAATTTGTGGTAATTTCGAGCTGACAAAAACGATAAAAAATCAAAACTAGGCCTACCCCTTTTTCATAGTTAATTCACTGAAGCGGGGCATCCCAACTAAGCGATCAAACTCTTTTGAAATTATAAAATATCCCTTATTACGATTAGTTTGTAATTTATATAAAAGTTATAACGTTTTTTGTTTTACCACAATTCGAAATTTAAAAAAATTTAAAAAGAAATTAGGAAACTTTTAGTAAAAACCTTCACGACGACCAAGAAATACTGACAACTTTGCAATAGTATTTGTAGCATTTAGAGATATTTACTATTACATACTGTAGGGCCATGTCCAGTATTCAGTCTACCGTTTTGATATTACTGTTACGAGTTGCTGTAAATGGTAAGTCGCCTGTAGGTCACCCAGCTATACTACAGGATGGCTAAATAAAACTGGAGGGTGCCTGGTATCCAGAGTCCGCATACTTGTCCGGACTGATTAACTATCAGCCATTCATATGTATATGCTGTTCCACCTTACATTAGGTTTTTTTGCCAACGGTTCAGGTTGATGATGTTAATAACTCTCATGATGTGGTTCAATATGATGAAATTACTCAATTTCCAAATTGTCGTTATATACATAAGTTCGCAAGAAGCAGCATGGCATCTTCAAGAGCTTCCCATATAGCCGCACAATGTTGTAATGTTGTATTCACCTTAGACAGGGACAATCAATTTTCTTTAATGAAGACAATTTAGAAAACGTGAAACTGTTAGAAGAACCACCCAAACTGCTTTTTTCGATCTAAATTCAACTTGTATTGAAGCTCATCAATTTTAGTACCAAGATACCCCAATACACTATGTGCTTAAAAATAATAAATAGGAAAAGCGTTCGCGAATTCACATTTTGGAGAAAAAATCATCGGCAGAATCATATCAGTTTCTCTAAGAGATACTGAGCCGTACCATCTCAGATTACTACTTTTTTTCTGTTAAAGGGGGCGAAGCAATATCTTACGAATGTTTAAAAACTTTAATTGTTTGACACGTCCAACTTTTAAAGAAGCAGCTCGAGCAAGAGGTTTGATAAACGATACCGCACAGTGGCACAACTAGCTGCGTTTATTGCTTAAAAGACCAATGTCAGGTATCATGTTGCAATTTTTTGCATTAGCACCAATTTCTGTTCCTGCAGAATGGACTATTCCTTTAAATTTACTGAATTTAAACCAAGAATTGAACCTTTGGGCAGCCCTGAATGAAGATCAACTGATACCGGCTACAAATATTTTTTCGTCGGTACAGGAAACAAATTTACCAAAATATTTTTATCTCGATGGCCCCGGAGGAAGTGGAAACACTTATTTTTATCGGGCATTAATTGAGAAGTTATACTCAATTAATAAAAAAATTTTGTGCATAGCTTGGAATGGAATTGCTGCAAACCTACTTCCTCTTAATATGGACACAGTTAAATTTCCACAACTAATGCAAACTAAGAGGCATATTTTATCAACAATCTACTGTCTTATTTGGGATGAAGCACCGATGGCGTCAGATATCGCGCTGAAAATTGTCGATTTGGTATTCCGAGATCTAATGAAAAACGAATTATCATTGGTAAAATTTATGTATTAGGTGGTGACTTCCGACAATTTCTTCCAGTGGTTAGAAGAGGTAATCGTGGTTCAATCGTCAGGGCCACAATAGAGAAATCACATTTGTGGAGACATTTTTGCATGTTTTATTTAAAACAAAACATAAGATCTATTATTGATCCGGCTTTTGGGCAGTGGTTATTACTCGCTTACTATTCCAGGCGCTATATTACAGACGAACTACGGTTTTTGGAGAGGATTTTTCATCAAATGATATTTCATCAATATCTGAACGTGCAATTTTGTGCCCTAAAAATGAACACGTGCGTCAAATTAACGAAAGCGTCCGTCAGAAGTTGAATACAAATGGTGTTTCATTCTATTCAACTGATTCTGTCAAAAGCAATGACGGCAGCGATGACGACAATTTACAAGTGAATTTCCCGGTTGAGTTTCTGAATTCGCTGAATCTTTCTAGCTTACCACCACATACTTTAAATCTAAAACCAGGTTGCATAGTTATGCTTTTAAGAAACCTGACGATAAAGAATGGAGTATGCAATGACACTAGGCTGGTGGTTAGGGATATTAGTCCAAATTATATAAAAGCAGAAATAATAAATGGATGTCACTATGGATCGATTTCGTTAGATACGATAAATGATTTTGCGTTGCCTTTCCACTTTGTTCCCGTATTATGCATATTATGCAATAATAATGAATAAATCGCAAGGCCAAACATTCGAAAAAGTAGAAGTATTTCTTCTAGAATATTGCTTCATGCACGGTCAGCTTTATACAGCATTGTCAAGACTCTCAAAATCAACTGCTCTAGCAGTTCAAATTTTAGAAACGCCGAGGCAAGCACTGACATCTTCCGGATTTGGTGTCACAGATAATGATGCTTACATCGAAGTTTTGAACTAAAATAATTTACTTGCCTATATCAAACTAAGTACTATACTAAAGATGTGTTTCTGAAATATATGGTATACATAGGTTCAATTATGCAGCTAAACCGATAGATGAAACTATGGATTATGGTTAGCGTTCGAAGTAGAGGAATGCTACGAAATTCCGTTTTTCCGTTCCATAAATCGCTTCCAAATAGGGATACTTGCTTATTTACAATGACATGTTTTTCTTTTATTTCTACAAGACACACATTATACCTTATTTGTTATGAATTGCAGACAGGATGGGTTACGTTTTTTAATGTACAAAGTTTTATTTTGAGTTTTATTATAACGTTTAGAGAATTGTTAATGTGTTTTCTGTCACACCACAACTGCAATGAGCATTAGACGTTCTTCCATAAATGTTTCGATTTTGCCAATATAATTTGAAATTTTTATTGTGACAGCGAACTATATTTATCATAGATTCCTGCCATTCAAGCCACATGCCCCTATAGTTAAAATATATTAAAACGGCCAAATATCTTTAATTCCGCAGATAACAGCCAACGGATCATAACTTTTTATTTCAATAGCAGAGAAATCTTGATCAATACTGCTTTTAGTCGCACTATAAAGCACAGGGGTAGACTCTTTAAAAAGTTGGAGTTTACTTGAAAGGAAATGCATTTTGCCACGATTTTTCCAAACAATGAAACGAATTTGAAATTCGATCTTACTGAGTATCTGCGTTAATTAGCCATTTAGTCACTATTGACGAGATGACTGAGAATACATTTTGTCATTATCCTCGTCAGATCAAAACTGAAATTGCAAATTGTTGATAATTTAACCTTCTTCGTAAAAAATTATCTAATGTTTCAAATTTGAAATTTCATATTGTTGTAAGATTTTGCAATTGGACAGTAAAAAGTAAAGTACAAGGTCTACTGTGCAGTGTTTGAGCTCGGGAAAAAAACATCGTAAGTCAAAATAGAATCGCAATATTTTATTTTGTCTTTTAACATTTCATGCCTGTGGATAAGCTTTCGAGGCACAAGCACATAATAGACCTCACAAACAATTTTTTTGAAAAAAATTTTAGGTAAATGTTTTGAAAAATGAATATTAATTATGCTTAATTATCTTAATTCAAGAAAATTGAATTTAAACACCCGAATAAAAAAAAACTTTGTTAGCATTAAGCATTTCAATTTTTCCCAAATTTTTCTTTAACCTCCATAAAACAATTTTTATGGTATTTGACA
This sequence comes from Tipula helvola, assembly GCA_963556165.1. Classification (NCBI taxonomy): domain Eukaryota; kingdom Metazoa; phylum Arthropoda; class Insecta; order Diptera; family Tipulidae; genus Tipula; species Tipula helvola. The sequence goes on from OY744481.1 coordinate 42,890,403, forward strand.
TAATTAGCATAATTTGATTTCTCTGCTTTCTGTTTATTAATAAATTTTAATTGGAAATGTGATTTTAATTAAAATAAGTGATCTGGATGATTGAAAATATTTTTTTTAATTAAACAAATTTGAAGAAAAAAGAAATTCTATAACAGAAATTACATGTGCTGTATGAAACAGCATATGCTTTACTAATTACTCTTACCAAATCTTTAAGAATACGAAAAACCACGTATGTAGGGAAACAGGCATATATTTGTTGTTTGATAATGGTGGATTGACCGGCAGAAAGACAAGTATGCACAAATTTAGAAATTTATCAATATATCAGAAATAACATCAACATTGTCTAAATTACAGAAATTTGAATTAAAACTAAACGAACCAAATTTATATAAAATAGTTTTCTTGCCTCTGCGCGCGAAACCATCACAACAGCTTCATCATCATATCGTTACATTATTCTCTTGCGCTTTAATTTAGTGTTTTAAATATTAAATATGGTTTAGGGGGGATTTTGACTGGTGAGGCGACAAAAAAAACATTTAAATGCTAATGTCACATTTGCCATCGTCGAATTATGTAAACAGAATAAAAACAAAAAACTTTCTAATCTCGAAGATGATAATTGTGCTGCGGTAAGTAAAAATACGGTAACTGTTAGCAACAACAAGTACAAATAAATTTTCATTTTACGGTTATCTCGAATAATTATCAAATCGTTGAATAGGAAGTTGTGGTTTTGTTTTTCTTGTTAATTTTGTTGGTTAAATTAGAACGTATACGAATATAATAATGTACATTTGTTTGCGGTTTAAGATAAAATAATAGAATTTCGGTGAATATAATATGGATCTGTCATAAATTATGTATTTCGTGTAAGCGATAGTAAGAGATGAAATCATTTTTGTCTTATTTATGTTATTCCATACCTGTTAGTACAATTGGGATATGTGGGCGGCTTGTTAAATAGGCGCTTTACAGAGTTTAGGGAATTAAAATATTAATTGACAAACGAGAATAGATAAATTACAACAAAATAAAGTGTTGAAAGATAACTTTTTTATTTTATAAGGTTATACAAAGGTAAAATTGCTATGGAAATTTAGATTTGATTAAGAAAAGGAAAAATGATATTTTAGTTAAACTTTATACATCATCACCGACAACTTTTAATTAAAGAAATTGATTAGTTATTTAAACACATAATCGAATTTAACCTCTATATTAGTCATGGGAGTATGTTAATGGTAATGTCTCTATAAAAATATTTTCGTTTGATGAACTAAAACTATCCTGGTTAGGTGATACATTAGAATGGTTCTTAAGAAATCCTAAGATGAAGTATTGAAAATTTCGCATATTCGTTCAGCCTCGTATTGCATCTATTTATTTTCAAATGAATATTTTCTCATCTTTGTCTACTTATTAAAATAAAGTGATCGCTATTAAAGTGCCGCAAGAGGCGATACGATCTCTGAGCCGAAAAGGATTCATTCAAATTAAATACAGTCGAACCTCTATTATCCGGAACCGGAGACGATCACTTGCCGAATAATGGATTTTTCAGACATTCGAGATTATTAAGAAAGTAAATCGATTATTCCGGTTCCGGATAAAAGAAGTTCGACGTACCAAAATGCTGAAAATTTGTATTTATTCGGCATTTAACGAAAAGCGACCGTCATCTGTGGGACGATTTTAAAACTAGAGCTAAGGAGGGGCAAATGCTGTTTTGCAAACGAATACTTATTGGTGGAACCTAACTTATTCAATGTAAATCTTATGTAATAAGTTAGGTTCCACAAAATAAGTATCAAATAAGTATCGTTTGGACAACTGCCAAAAACGTAAATAAATATAATCACGTAAAAAAACCCGTTTATATTTCTTTACGTGTTTGAACTCCTTTGGATTTAGTTTTAAAATCGTCTAACAAATGTCAAACACTGCGCGTGGAAAGGCAAAGAGGAATCACAAAAATTTTGGAGTTCCACCGTTTTACAGAATTTTTAAATAACACGCAACAAATCTTTTAAATAGAACTAGCGGAATGCGCCTCCGCGACATTTAATAAAATGTTGAAATCGTGATTTTCGTATAAAAAATATATTAAATTGTTTCATAAAATTACTAAAGAGCGCCGATAAGAGTAATGCTGTGTTTATGACATAGGAACATAGGAAGATAGGGAGTGTGACACGACCAACCAAATTATTTAAAATTTTACAAGCCCCGCCTACTAGCCTACTTTGATCAAAAGTAAGAAATTTTTCAACTGGAGTATGGAAGTAATAGGCGGGGCTTGTGATATTTCAAATAATTTGGTTGGTCGTGTCACACTCCCTATCTTCCTATGTTCCTATGTTCCTATGTCATAAACTCAGCATAAGGCATCGGAAAAAAATACCATAGTACATATCAGAAAAAGACCATACTAGTATATTTTTCCTTAAAGTTAGAATTTTTTCAACTATATGAAGTAAGCAGGCGGGGCTTATATCATTTAAAGTGATTTGGTTGGTAGAGAATTTGGAAATGAGTACTATGGTATTTTTTGCCGATGTTATCTTCCAAGCTTCAATTCAGCATCATTGAATGATGAATATATTATGAATTATGATACATATTTGAAATGTACCCAAATTTAATAAAATTTTTAAATATTTTTATAAACTACAAATAGTCCAGTGCAATTAGTCATTATAAATGAAAAATGACGGAACCCAGTTATAATGAATGGATTTGAATATTTTTTTTTTGGGGTTCCTATTACTATAAACTAAAAAGTTTACCCATCAAAAATTACCGCAATTTCGAAAATCCGTAAATTTAAAAAAAAAAAATTAAAATTTTTAGAAATCTCAAAAAAAAAAAAATACAATTATCGGAATTTTCCAATATTAAGAAAATAATTTTGAGGTTCTTTATGCAAAATTTCTGAAAATATAAAATTTGCTATAATTAATTTCAAAATTGCTGAAATTCCAAAAAAAGCAAATAATTGAAAAAATCATTAAATATTACAAACACATCAATTTTTAGTAGAAAATAATTTATTAACGACTTATGCTACATAATAATTATTAATAATTTTAATGAATAATTATAAATTTTATATAGTTATATACGAGTAGTTATAAATTTTTGTAAAAATGAATGATGTAGATTAATTGTCTCCAACGTCTTCATTTTCAATCTCATTCATAAATATCAATGGTGGAGCATTTAAGCAGCTAACTCCTTTACAATGTAAACATGCTGTAGAACAATTTAAACCACATTTTCTACAACCACAAGCAGAGCCACATCCAGTTTTACATGAACAAAAAATCATTTTTAATAAATTTTCAGAAGCTGGTGGTTGGTTCATCGTAACTGGCACTAATGAATTATCTTTTTCTTTCCATCCCCATTCTTTTGGTAACGTTTGATGTCCCATCCACAATTGTACTTGTAAATACACTCTTTTTATATGTTCTAAAGTAGCATCCAGTGTAGGTATCAATGAAGCCAAGTTGACAGAGGTTTTTCTACTTGTAGCCTTAAGAAACGATTGGCATCGAAAGTTATTTATATTTTCTTCATTTTTGGGAGCACCATATAATGCTAAAATGCATAAAATACCCGATTGCATAACTTCAGCGACGTTAGCATTTTCATCAGTAAAGATATTAGCAGCATTTTGTAAATCTGTACAACGTTCGAACAATTTAGCGAATTTATTTTTACCCTTTTTGTAAAACGCTGAAGTCGTATCACATCCAGTTAATGCATGTAAAAACAAAATATGCTTCTTACACATTGGTAGGGCTTGTTCCAAGCTTTTATTAGAATACATTTTGACGGATACCGTTCCTTTGGCTGGTTTCAGAAAATATATTTCTCTATGAGGAGGTGTTAAAGCTGTTAATAAAACTAACACATCAATATCTTCAGCAACAACTACAACATTTTCTGATTCTATATTAACTGCCGTTTGTATAATTAATGTATCAGCATCACCTTCTGCTTGACACGAGAAAATATTATTATCTGCTAGTTTCTTCCTGAACATTTCGATTAATCTCCTTTTGTTATTGCTGTTTGCAAGGAACTTTTCTTGGCGAATTTTTAAATGCATATTTTCATCAAAAATTAAATCAGTTGAGGCATTTTTCAATGATCGGCAGTATCTTTCAGCTGAATTAATGCAGTTGATGTTGCGATATCCGTCAAAAACGACAAAAACGTTGTTTCCATAATTATTCCTTAAATATATGTAATGATGGCATATCGTTTCGAACTTTTCATCTAATTGCCATTTGCAACGATGTAGCAACATTCCGCCATCAATTACATATGAAAATATATTGTTATTATTTACACTAATGTTGAGTTGTGTAAATAAATCATAAAAAATTGATTTAGTTGTTTTTCGCATTAAACCTTGATCGAACAGAGCTACAGGATACGGAGCTGATTCAAAATTAAGTATGTTTGAAGTTTTTCTTCTGATTTTTTTAAAACGCAAATACGTTGAAAGAGCAACAATTCATCTATTGGAATGACTTCATCATAAACTTTGATTTTGTTATTAACAGTCAGTAACGACACGACTTGATCTTTTTTTGTTAATTTTAAATCTTTAAAGTTTTGTCCATTTATTTTCTTCATGGCTTTAACACCTATATTAAAAGCATCGTAACAGTTTACTTTATCATCACCGGTTATTCCTGTTGCAATCGACATAATAGCATCGACATCAGTGAAAGGATTATGTGTTTCAAAGAATTCTTCAATTTTTTTTACATTAATTTTATCACGCTTGATTCGAGCATCTGAACAATCTACGTGCTGATGACTTTTTTTAAAAGATATTTTACAAAAATCTTCAATTCCTTTAATAATATCTTTCGTATAGATGACTCCTTTTATCCATTTATAAACAACACTTTCTGTAACACCACGCTTGAAAGGCCCTCCTTCGACACTTAAGGATTTCATTAATGTTTGTTCGATAGTTTGATCAGTGGGGATACCACTAAAAAATTGATCGGAACGTCGAGCTGTGAAATATCCTTCGGTTGTAAATTTGTTGTACTCTACTGAATCCATTTTAGTTGGCAATTCTTTCATGTCCTGCAAAGGAGTTGCAATGACTTTGCATAAAATGTCCATTTGCATGTAAATATGGGATCATTAACTTCATTGAATGTAGATGCAGCTCCCAGTCGCCCATTCGATCAGCAGCGATGAAATCCTTTAATATTGTCACCATTCGGAAATAAGAAATCCATAATTTGGCTGTTTTACTCTTTCTCTGTAACTGATTTAACTCATTTTCGAAAAGATCTACTATTTTTTTAAATGTATCACTTTCTTGGATTTCTGTTAAGTTAAACCTATCAAATACGTCAGCATCATTCTCAGCCTTTATCAAATTAGATAGTTCTGTATTCGTCTGTAGAAGATTTGTAAAAATTAATCTTGATAAAGGTAATTGTAATAATGAGTGAGCGCGTACTGCCCTAGCATATGCACGTCCAGACATAATATGATCAATGGTATTTTCAGCGTACACAGTATTAAGGGCTCCTTTAATTTCACTACCTCCCATAATACATCCAATGCAACCCATGAATGACATCAATGTATGGAATGCACCTAATCTAACGACGATTAATATATCATATCCTAAATTCAGTGCCGAAACAATATCTCGACTTTTGATATATAATGGCTGGTCGAATGTTAAAACACATGTAGACATATTTAAAGATCTTGCTTTATCAATTGAAGATTTTATAGCTGTATACAATGTACTGTAATCGCTTGGAGCACCATAGATGAATGGCGAAAATATGATAGTTGACATTTAAAAGGGCAATGCACTTGTTAACATTTCCATATAACCGTTCCACCCGTTATCAGTTTGATACTTTAAATACATCCAGAAAGTATTTAATTTCGAAGTTAAGGACAGCCTCGCTTCCTGTACTTCTTCTGGTACTTTAACAATAATTTTTTTCAATCCTTCACCGTTACTTGCAAGATAAATTTGAAGAGGGATATTACCTTCATCTGTTATTTCTGACTCAGATGGAATGGACTGTAAGCGTTTGATTGGATTTCTAGGCTCAATGCCATTAAATGGAGTAATAATTTGAATTGACCCCAAATTATGAAAGGTTCCTTTACCATCAAGTGTATTAACATTAAAATCTGCATTATCGTGTACAAATTGAACAAATGTGCCCGGTTTTATTTTTGCTGAACCAGTGAAAGCTGCTGAAGCTTCGTACAGTTGAGTTTCTTTATTTGAACTACAAAATCCTAGAGAGTTACAAATATCTATAATTTTTTTTGAGCCAGATTTTCGATGAAGTGTTACTGATAATGCAATTTGAAGAGGAGATATGAATGATCGAGGACGTACTGCAGACATTATTGCATGGGCTATTGAGCTGCATTTGGCTTCATAAAAAATGACATTTTTAGGTTTATTTTTTTTATCAGACATAATAATTTCTGAAAGGATAAATAAAAGTGATGGTGGAATAGATGAATTAATATTTTCGAACATTTTATCACTTGCTGGATACTGATCATTGCGTTCTACAAATGTTCGAATATGTCGTCTGATAATTTCGCCAGCAGCCTTTAAAATTCTATATTCTATAAATAAGAGAGATAAAATGACGCGAGTAATAGGGATAACATGACATGATAAAACACAAATAAGAGAAATAAGCTCAGAAGAGAACGATTGAGGGGTTGTATTTGTATTAAATACTGAGGAAGGAGACTGAGATAGAACAACAAAATTCGAAATAAAAAAGAAATTAAAAATATTACGATTTTACGAAGCGAGAGAGACTCAAAATAAAAAATATTAATCAAAAAAAACAAAAAAGTTAGAAAACAAAACGATTTTGTTTAGTATTGTGTTGCAAGTTGCAACCCATAATGGTCGGTTGCTCCTATACGATGTTATGTCCGAGGGTGGAGATATTTTATTCTAGCATATTCAAATGCACAGCAAATAAAAAAGCGAGATTAACTATCCCCGCTACCCCTCCCTACTCCATTTTCTATACCTGCAACCCCTACTTTCCAAGGACGTTTGTTGTCCCTTCCTATATTTTATATAGAAACGTAGTTATTCTCGAGAAAAAAATAAATATGCCTAATAAAAGAAATGTACTATACTAGAAGTAGCATCATTTTTGTGGGACAATCTTTGCAAAAAAAAAAACATTAGCGGAAGGTTTCAATGGGTAAACTTTTTACATTTTAGTGTTAGAAATTCAAAAAATCCAGAAGCATCCAAATCCATTCATTATAGCTGGGTTCCGAGGTATAAACCTAATTGCATTGGACTAAAAATGACGATTTATAATGATTGAGAGCATTGTAGCGTGAGAACGTCTCTTCTGAACGGAGCAATTCTGATGCTAATTTCTGCATAAAGAAACTGTGGCAGATAATTTATTTTAAATTAATATAATTACCCTCTACATTCATTTTCATATAAATTACAAACTACAAAATAGCAATTTTCAATGATTGAGAGCACTGTAACGAGCGAACGCGTCATCTAATCGGACCAATTCTAATCTCAATTTGTGAGTAAAGAAATTGTGGCGGATAAGTTTATATTAAACTAGGGGGTACAGCCCGTCCTAGGACGGGCACAATTTATTTATAATTACCTGTTAGGTACCTCCAAAATTGCATTCAAATTTTGTTAGGTAAAAGACAGATTTGTAAGTTGTATCTTAACATTATCTTGGTTAGGCGCAGCTTGTAAAATCTAGAACTGACTCCTTGAAGTATATCGCATGAATCTATTTGGCATACAAACAACAATCGTATTTTTGTAGTTACGCATCGTTTGAAGAAAAAGTTTTCCCCAATTCAAAAAAATGTAATCAAATGCTCCGGAAAGCGAACGTTCCGGAGTCAATTTGTTAGACAATCTGTGATATATACAATATACATACATACGAACAATGAAATGCCGATATGAAATAAAAATAATATTAAAAGAAATTATGCAGTACTTTGGTGAGCATTGAACCCGAAACGTTTTGTATTCGAAGTTCGTTGTTTCAGGCCAACAACTATATCATTTAGGCTGATCAGATATAAAATTTGATACACTACAAACATACAAATATTCAAAAAAAAAAAATTCAAAAAAAAAGTTTGAAAAAAATCATAGTAAACTTTGAGCGTTACACGCAAACAAACATTTGTGTTTAATTATTATATAAATTAATCTGAACATCTTATAAACGTTATCACGAAAAACACCTACGGCCCTGTAGGCGACACGGCCTAGCCCGATTTTTTTTAATGATACCTATGTATGTACATGGGCGAGAATTGAATGACAGTTAAGATTTAAAAATAAAGTTCCATGTTTCTAAAGTTTTACCAAATTATTTTAGTTAGTTACGATTTTTCGCAACTAGTTTAGAAATCAAGAATATTTCACAACTGGTGATGAAATAATCATTTCAACACCAGTTTATGCGTACTTGATTTACAATAAAAGTTTAAATTAATTTAATATTTCTTCGATTTAAGACTTTTTTTGTCATAATTAGAAAAATCTTGTATTTATGTAATTTTGTGTAACTTGTGTGATTATACCCTAACGTTACACAATGAGACATTACCTAACTGGTTGCATAAACAGATATTATTATCCATACAAAAAATAAATGACAATGTACAATCAATTTCCAAACCTACATTCTTCCAATTTCCATCGAAGACACGTTTCAAAAATCTTATATGTAGTTTTATAGTTAAATGTTGATTTGTGACTTGATATAGATCATCTTACCGAATAATGTGTGTATGTATAAATACATTTATATTGATTTGAAGACATTTTTTGTACACTTTTCCGTGTGTAAGGACTATATAGATAATATGTAAAGACGTCATTCATATCCCTACCCAAAACATATAAAAAATCTTATATGTCTTAATACATATACATTTTACGATGCCGAATAGTACGATATGTCACAAATAATTTTGATAAATTTTCAAATATACCACCATGGATGATGTTACATAAAAGAAATCCAGCAGAAAATTTATGTAAATTTTCCCTTATAATTTTCACCGGATTTGAAATGTTAAAAGTCATTTTATATTAAAAATAATGATAATGATCATGATGATGTTTATTACTGTATATCGTTGTTATCTCCGATTTATTTTTTTCGACAAAAATATTTATTTGATTTTTCTTCATTCATTAAAATGTTTCCGTTTGATTGGTTTTTCCTTCGCGCATATTATATTATCATGATGATGAAATTTTGTCGTAATTTTACAAACGTTCTTATAGAGAATAACGTTTACGACAACAAAAGTTAAATTTGATAAGTTAATGAGTTGAGACGCGATGTTTTCGATTGTCGATAACAACGACAAAAAATTTAAATTTTTATTTTATTATAATACAGAGAAATAAACACAGTCATAAATAAATATTAGATTACATCTTAAGGTTTGATGTAAGTAAATTATTAAGAATTACAGTGAATTCAATTTGATTATGTCAGTGATGTTTTTTTTTGTGTTTTGTTTGGTGGGGAAATTCAAAAATTGTATATTGCTGAGAGAAAATCTATGTTTCAAAAGTGGTTTGGAAAATTATTTTTAGCTACACACGTATGCTACTGAAATTTGTATACTCAATATATACCACAGTTTCTAATATATTTGAAGTCATACATAACCGCAAGTTCTATACATATAATTCCCTGAAGATGGTTCAATTCATTAAAAAAAATTGAAAAAAGGAAATTTGTATTCAACCCTATTTGCAGTTACAAATACATCCGGTATTTGTAGCGTGTAGGTTTGGGTAAAAGCACCATGTCTATATTTATGAGACGATGTTTGGTTTAATGTTATTTTCAAATGATAAAGGGAATATAAAGATAAGGACCACGGAAAAAGCTTTTAATTTAATAACGTCTTTTTGGTTAAATTGATTAACTGTGTTCTGGATAATTTTGCGATTATGTTAATGAATTTCTGGAACGCAACAAGCATTCGTCAAACAACCGTGGTAGGTATATAACAACTTAACAAGTCACTTTTATTTTTGGACTGATTTTCCAATGAAAATGCGAATCATCGTTTCTGATTTTTTTATTTTATTTTAATGAACAAATTATTTTTAAACCAACGCGTATTTATGACTATACAACTCAATGGAAAATAGATCAATCAGATAGTTCAATTTTTCTTAGTTACGCTGTATAATATCGCTTACTTGCGTTGCTAAGTTGTGTTTCGCGAGACACAACTAGTGGTGTTTCGGTCGTAAACAAATAAATCATATCATTCATGAATATAAACAAACATTTAATGTTGCGGACTCGATGGGTTGGTTACCTAGAAAACACAACTCCACCTACGGTGTTGTTGTGTTTCCTAGGCAACACATCTCGTCCTTTTACTGACAGTAAAATTATCTGATCAAAATGAACTAAAAGCTTACTAAAAATAGAAGCCACCAAATCAATAACAGCAAAATTGGAAATGTGTCATGTTAAAAAATGTAAAAAAAACAAAACAAATATAATTAAACTGGCTAAGCTGATCACACATTTAAATATTGCTAATTTCGAAAAGATTACAATATTTGGCACATATCAAAGAAAACACCACTATAAGTTGGCCTCATCTATACTTGTAGTTGTAGGTTGCCATTAACACAAAACTAAGTTGACTGAGAAACTAAAGAACGTATGAACATTTTCGGAAATCCAGCTTTAGTCTACCGGGAGTTTTATAAATTTGTTAAATTAAGGTTGCCAGATGTAAATATGACCAAAGACAAACAATTAAAAGAATTTATGTTTCCAGGGAGAAAGAAGAAGGACATTTTATTATAATACAAACAAAGTAGGATTAGTAGTTACTTCTCAAAAAAGTACGTCTGGGGCACTATTCTGGTTTTCCCGGGGAATTGCGAATTGGGAATTGTTTTATTGTCAGCTTTTAGTGTATTTTGGTTTTCTTTTTTCCAAAGCATACTAGATTTTGGGGAAACATAGTTCGATTTCATAGCAATTTTGTTGTTTATTTTTCCCTAAAAATTTGGCTAGGAATTATTTTTTCCCAAAACATGAACAAAATGCCAATTGCTCAGTATGCTTTCGAAAATAGAAAACCAATATACACTAAAAACTGACAATAAAATAATTCCTAACTCGCAATTCCCCGGGAAAACCAGAATAGTGCCACTGGAAGCTTTAATTAAATGTCCTACAAATATTTAAGTAGCGAATGAGATATGCGGGAACGGGAAGACGGTTGATTGCCGGCACATAATTCACTTTAAACAAATAAGGTCGAACAATTCACGCTGTCCACACAATAAACGATGCACAATTAATAATTCACAATTCACTTTTAATTTTTTTTAAGCTCCGTGTATCAACCGTCTTACCTTTGAAATCATAATGGATTAAAAACGGACGCACGTACGCGTTTGGGTTACGGTTGATTTACGGCGAACAAATAACTTCCCGCAATTTAAATTGAAGTGAAATTCAAAGGGTCAATCAAACTACACAATCTAATTTTTTAAATACTTTATAATCGATATCAATGTTATAAGTGACTGCTCTCGTATCATATCATTTTTGAATGCTCTATTTTTAAGCTTTCAATAAAACGGAAAATATTGGGATGGTCAATTCCTACCACAGAGCTAAATACGCAACATAAAACGAGTGCTTTTATTTGCGTAAATGCCATGAATGACAAAGAGTGGTACAAAATGAGCAGGCCAAACACTGAAGGTACCATCCGAAAACCATGTAGTTGAATTGGAAAGAATCTGCAAATTGTTCTATGTTCCAAAAATTAACATTCGTTGTTCATCATTTGATCCACTACCAAATAACAAAAATAATGTTCCATCTGTTACTGCTACACATTTATAACGATCAGATAACTTAAAACTGCGATAAGTCGGCATTAACCGTATTCCTTCATTATATTGTTGTCTTTTTTGGTATATCGTATGAGCAATTGATCTGTTCATCGGCATTCTTGTTGCTGCAGCAGACGTAACACTAACGGCCTAGTTTGAAATAAGTTGTTGAGTACTACCAGCAAAAGAAATCTGAGCAGAATTCCTGATGTTTTCTTTATGTTTTTGGGCTTCAGTTTTTGCTGCGTTTGCTAGGTGATTGTGTTCCCCATTACTCCATATAATAGAATCACTACTTACATGTAAACGTCAGCCCGCTATCTAATCCGTCGTCTGAAAGAACGTATTCGAAGTTCATTCTAAAGAAGTAAACTTACCAGAAACCTAATCGCTTTCACTGAAATGTTGCACAAACTGTACGTATGTGTAAAGTTTTTGATGGTTTTGATAATAAGGGAAATTGTCCCTGTATGTAGCAATTACCCCACGCTTTTTTGGGATGGATTTATCCATGGAATAACTCACTGTGGCGGCAAAGTGTCCCACTGACGTTTGGTGAGTTTATTCTAGATGGGAAGTTTATTTTTGATATAAATATTTAATTCACGGATGACACTTTTCTAATTCACACTACTGGCTTTTATAAAAACTAGTAGTAATTATAATGTATTACATATTTGAAAAAAATCCATTTGTTCGAAAACAATTGATTCCAAGGGAATTATCAAAATGTTCCTTAGTTTTTATTTTATTTTTCCAATTAAGAAAACAGACACTTGGTTATTCACAGTATACTCGTAACATTTCTGAATCGCCTTAGCTGCTGGCGGAAAAAAATTCGAGTTTGAGTAGTGAACTATTAATTGTGCATGCCGTGAATTGTGAATTATTAATTGTACATGCTATAAATTGTGCTTTACGTTTATTGTGTGATGTGAATTGTTCGACGTAAATTATGAAAAGTGAATTGTGTGCCGTGAATCAACCATAACCCGATATGCGAGTATTAACACTGCTAACGTTTCTAAATATTATAACTGACCTAGCAATACCTCGCATAATCCATCGGCTAAAATTTCTATTTATTTTCAAATTAAATTTCCAGACTACAGTGAAACCAAACGGATCAGAACCAGATTATGCCAAGATATTTAGTCAATAAATTAATTTAGTCCATTTACTATAATTATTAGCCGGTCAATTAAACAGAGTAATTACATAACGTAAGTCGGAAATTTAAATAATAAAAGGGTGCCACCACCGAGGGCGTTACACTCCCATTTTCCAAAATTTATTATTTCTTGATAATTTCATTTTAAAATTAAATTCTCCATTTTCCAGAATTTATATTTTTGGTTGTTTTCGTTTTGGAACCGAAATTTCAATTTTCCAAAACCAAAATTTCGTACTCAACCCTAACACGGTAGGCTAGAATGCATCCTAACCCGAAATGTCTGTCATCTCAAATTTTCTAATGCCATCACGTTGGTAGACATGCATACATTCAAAACCAGTTTTTTTCAAAATCGTATCACGTGCCGTTTTTTTGCGCGAAGTTTTATTGAATTTTGAAAATTTTGCTTGGCTTGTAGTAAAACAATTCATTATACAATGTAACGAATATTCGCTATAATAATTCGCTACAATTCGCTACATAATATGTATGGTTGATTACCTCTGCCTTGAACGAAATAATAATTCACATTTATTCATGAATGAGTGAAATTGATTCACGATTGATCATGGGATGAGACAAGTATAAATGATTCTGGGTTGGTACGAAGTCAATAAGACAAAAATTAAAAAGTAAACGGGTCAGTTTTTTTTACTTTTTTGATCGGATCGGATATAAGAAATATGTTTAGAAAAATAAAAAGTAGTGAAATTAATTTATTATAGTCAAACCATTTAATTTGATTTCTTATTATATCCTAAAATAATTATAAATTCATATTAAAATATTAGTAAGTTAAATAATAAATAACTAAAATTAAAATCTAATAATAATATTGTGCCGAGTGAAAAATTAATAGTGGTCATATAATTATAGTAATTCTTAATTAAATTCATGAACTCTATTAAATTAACATTAAATTAAAATTATATTTAAGTTAATACAAATCAGTGTAAATGAAGATTACTAAAGATCATAATAATTCAAAAAAAATTAATTCAGAAACTATATACTATTAAAAAAAAAAAAAACAATAAAATTATAATATAAGCCGATAAACTAAATACTTGGTGAACAAATTCTGTATTTGTCGTTTGGTAGTGAAATGAACCAAATATGTCATATGCCGAAATAATTTGATTTATAAAATTATAAATATGTGTATAATAAATTGAAAACCAATTATATGACGAAATTATAATTATGTGTATAATTCAGTGAAAAACTATAATCCTAATAGTGGATAAACGCAGTGTGTATCTTAAGTGATGAAAAAGGTGAAATGTACCAATTGCCTGATCAAACACACAAAACAAATAAACTCATAATGTGTTTGATAGGACGGGCATAATTATTTTTGTGAATGAAACGTAAATGACCTAAAGACAGAGTTGCATACAAATCTTTACGTTACATGGAGTGCTGCGATTTTTAAATATTTATGAATTTAAAAATAAATTTCGGATTACCAAATCTACATCAAAAGGGTAATTCTGAATATGGTACAACTTAAAGACATTATTAAAGGTATTGTGATTTTGAATTATATTATTGGATGAACAGTGGATATTTCATATAACTGCAACGAAAACATATTTTTATTTACATAAACCGTATATCCAAATCGAATGACTATACGGAAAATTATTAACATTCAACAACCTTCAACACCATCAAATTATTATTTTTTTTATTGTTGATTCATTATTTATAATCTTTATTTTTTTCTGTTAATTTTTTTTTATATGATATTTAAAAAAAATACTAATCTTTAACTAACCCAACTTAAAAATGGATTTCTGTTAGATTTTAGTAAATTAATTTTGATCTACTTTGAATTAAAGATTTTTTTATCGTTATTTGAAATTTAAAAATTAATAAATATTGTTATATAGCTAAATTTGGCTTAAATATAATTTCAAGTTTTAAATTATTTCAAATGGGTTTCACAGAGTTCGCTTGTGTTGTTAAATTTTCTTGTACGTAATTGAATTTTTTTTCAGTATGAGATAGTTCGTCGCATTTAAGTGGAGGATGCAGCGCTCGGAGTATGTATGTTGAGTTAGGGTAGGTATCATTGCCGGTGTCATTATTCTCTTTGTGGTTCCCCCTTTTCCTTTTTTTTTTCCAGTTTCTCCTGGCGGTTAATCAAGATTTACTAACGCTTTGAAAATATCACCCACCCCATCCACTGAGCCATAGCTGGGAATAACCATACCGCCTTATCAAAGTTGTTGTTAGTAAATAAAACTAAACATTTTCTGTTAACGATCAGTTTTCTTTACGGATTGATTTTTTTTTCCGGTTCTAAACTTACTCGTACTAACGAGGGTTCGTTACAGTGGCGCCCAAACTACAACACACGATTCAAAATTTTTTTTTCCCAAATTTAATTTTTTATTTTATTTTATTTACCAGTATTTTTCTATTCATTCCGTAAACGCAGCTGTTTTCCAAGGTAACTTTGTGACTCGGTTGTTTGTGTTTTACGGAATTCCGTTCTCCAAAATTTTATACCTTGGTCGGTCTTCAAGTAAGTAAATTCGATGGACTCGCGGTTACTTTACTTCCATTTATTTTGTTTGAATGTTGATTGTAATGTGGCTTTGGGGTTCAATCGAATTATAGTAATTTGATCACTAGAACATTTTTTTCTAATAGCTTCCACTAATTGTGTTGATTGCATTGGAAGTTTAGGTTCTACTGATCATCCGTATTCGCA
The DNA here is from genome assembly GCA_963556165.1 of Tipula helvola. Classification (NCBI taxonomy): domain Eukaryota; kingdom Metazoa; phylum Arthropoda; class Insecta; order Diptera; family Tipulidae; genus Tipula; species Tipula helvola. The sequence continues at coordinate 42,906,249 of OY744481.1, forward strand.
ACTGCTTCCATCACGGTGTATGTGACTCAGTTGTTTGATTCATACATAATTTTAATTTTTTTTTAATTTTTCGGCCGTCATAATTTCAGAATTGATTGGGTTCATTAAGTCGCAATGTTTCCAAAAATTTATTTGGTTGACTTCATTGTGAAGTGCTATTGAATTCAGCTTTTTGACTAAGACCAGACCAATTCCAATTTTTCCTATTTTTCTTTCATTGTTATTAATTGATCCGGCACAGGTAATGATACTCGACTAGCTAATCTATTTATTTTGTTTTTCCATATTAGATAGGTATATTTATTACATTACATACGATGATTGTTGCATCCTCCCAAGCATTTATTACTAAATTCTGAGTATTATATTTGTCTTATCAAGCATAAAATATTTAACTATAACATAACATAATTTCATGAATAATTTTCGTGCGTACTAAGATAATAAAACGTAGACTAATTTTGGAAATTGGGTAATTTTTTTTAAATCAAAATATTTTATACTTCTTATATTTAATTGCGGTGTTAATTCGAGAAATATTGTCTTTATTTTTATTTTTTTTTTTCCTTGAATTTACTTAATTTTTTTTTATTTTGATTATCATTAGTTTCTTTGATTATTTTGTGAAAGCTTTTGGATTCTTTTATTTTGAAATACCTAAGAATTTCTAGCTGGTTAAATTGGGTTTTGTTTTACGATGGCATCATTTATCATGAAATCAGGGAACTTGGAAGGTGATGAGTTCCACATTGAGTGTCAGTTGCGTCAAATAGGTGGTCTAATAAAGGATCAGTTCACTGCGTTAGAAGCACGCCTATCAGAAGAGGTTAACCATCCCGATCTCGCGCCAAGCGAACCACATGTTGAAGCCGAGAAATACCCACATCACGAAGTTTCGGTCTGTGCATTAAAATTAAAAGGCCTTCAGGCAAATTTACTTGAGATTCTAGAAAATAGGCCCGATAGTGAGGATGAGCTCGAAATGATTGCTTCACGTCTAAGTCACGTACGAGGACGTCTTCAACGTTTATCAAAGTATGTAGCAGTCCAAAACGTTATTCCTCCTTATATTAAAAATTGTCAAGATTTGATAGAGATGTGTGAGAACCACAAACAACACAAACTAGATATTAATGCTTCAAGAGCGGGAATAAACGCAATTAATATTGAGAACTTCGTCGACGAGTCAGGTCAACAGGCGACTAGAACAGAACCAAGGGAAGGCGAACGATCGTCCACTCCTAAGCTGAGTAATACACAGCATAGGATACCTACTACATCACAGGCTCCTCCAAATGTTGAACAAGTCTCTGCAGAATTTAGACCAAATGTTTTTCCGGGAGGTCAGACATTTGTGCAGCCAAATTATTATCCATTACCTCATTACTCGCAGTATACACAAGTACCTATGGGTGTCCCTCCAATGATAAATTTTGTACCGCCGAATTTTAGTAATGCACAACCAGAAATAAATCAAGGAGTTGATCCGCGTTTTATAGGAAATCCGTTATGGATGCCAAACTATGGAAATCAAGGTCCAACCATTAATCAACCTTCTGCTTCCATATCGACGATTAAACCTCAAAATACTCCAGTTCACAAATGGAAAATTAAATTTGATGGATCACCTTCTGGTATAGCAGTAGAAAACTTCTTTTTAAGAATTGAACATCTGGCTTTGACCCACAATGTATCTCTAGAGAAATTATTGAATGATATAATTTTTTTGCTAGAAGGGCTGGCACAGGAGCATTATTGGCTTATAATAGGCCAAAATTCTCGATGTACCTGGAATGAATTAAGGATGTCCTTCTTGCATAGATTTCAAGATCGCAGAACCGATGTCGATATTCGTAAATTAATCGACCAACGAAAGCAAAAATCTAAAGAAACTTTCGTAGATTTCTACTACGATATTCTTACACTCGCCATGCCACTCAAAGTTCCTCTTCCTGAAAGTGAACTCTTGGAGTTTCTAAAGAAAAACATGCGTGTTGGCTTAATCGTTCATCTAGCGGGAAGACCTGTGTTATCAGTAGCAGATTTGGTAAGCACATGTATATCCACTGAAGACGCTTGGAAAAGTATTGGATATATACCGGAAATGTTTACAGGGTACAAACAACATAATGTGCATGAGTTTTATCCTTCCCAAACTGTAGTAGCATCCCAACCATTAAATGTTCAATTTGGTCAAAGTGTGAGTTCTAATGTCCCAGGTATACCTCCCACAACGAATATTGGGTTAACAAGTTATTCGGTTTCCCAGGCGTTACCACAGTCATTGGATTCAAATACCATAAATGCTATTCATACCTCCCGAGTCATAAATTATGATCCTAGTTCTCCACCGCCCTTAATTTGCTGGAACTGCCGTTATCATGGTCATTTTTGGAAGGACTGTGATCTTCCGCCGCGGATTTTTTGTTATTCGTGTGGGACACCAGAGGTTCGAAAAGCCCATTGTCCTTCATGTACCCGAAAATCGAAAAACTTGCTGCCGGAAATGAAGACAAACGGGTCATCTCGTTTCCGCCAGTCAAATCAAGGACCCAACATCCGGGGAACCAATCAATTGGGAAATTCGAAAACCCCAAACCCACCCCAACTATAAACAATTTAAATTATAGATTCATAAATAAATCTCCCAACCATGTCCGAACTCGAGTGCTCCGAACCATAAAATATTTCAAGGAGAAAAAGAAAATTTATGCTAAAATAGCCGAATCAGTTTTAACCGATGATTACCAATCGTTGGAAGACAATCGACCTTACGCTCTTGTCACGATTGATGGAACAGAATTTCGCGGTTTGCTTGATAGTGGTGCAACCATTACTGCTCTTGGTAAGGGATCTGTAGATTTTATTGAACGCAATCACCTTGCTATATATCCTATCACGTCTTCCGTTAAAACTGCTTGTGGTTCTTCACAGCCAGTTCTTGGGTATGTGAACTGTGCAGTTTCTTTTCGTGGCCAAACTACTACCATGAAAATTTTTATAATTCCTTCCCTCCACCAATCTTTGTACCTAGGCTGCGACTTTTGGGATGTTTTTGGGTTGGCACCTAGGATGGTTGCGGATTTAAGTATCAGTTCAGTTCTTAATATCAGAGATTCTACATTACATCATCATCTAACTGACGATCAGCGGCAGAAGCTCCAAGACATAGTCGATTGCTTACCAAGTTTTGGGAAATTAGGCCTTGGGAGAACGCATATGCTAACCCACACCATTGACGTTGGAGAATCTCCTCCAATCAAACAGCGCTTTTATGCAGTGTCACCCGCCAGACAAAAACTCATTTACGAGGAATTGGACCGCATGATTTCCCTTGACGTAATTGAGGAAAGTCATAGTGCGTGGAGTTCTCCAATGGCAATGGTTAAAAAGGCAAATGGTGGCATACGATTGTGTTTGGATGCCAGGCGATTAAACGCTGTCACAAAGAAGGACGCGTACCCATTGCCGTTGATCGAAGGGTTACTAAGCAGACTGGATCAGACAAAATACATCTCTAGCTTGGATCTCAAGGATGCCTTTTGGCAGATTCCTTTAGATTCAAGTTCTAGAGAGAAGACAGCTTTTTCTATCCCGGGACGCCCCCTGTATCATTTTAAAGTGATGCCGTTCGGGCTCTGCAATGCGCCGCAGACCTTGTCGAGATTAATGAATAAAGTCATTCCCCACCAGTTGCATGATCGGGTATTCGTGTACCTCGATGATCTTTTAATAACCACATCTAATTTAGATGAACACTTTGCTCTTCTCACAGAAGTGGCTGAACGTCTCGCGAAAGCGGGACTTACAATTAATGTTGAGAAGAGTAAATTTCTACTGAGAGAGATCGGGTACTTGGGTCATGTAATTGGTGAGGGAGGATTAAGGCCGAATCCAGAGAAGGTCATAGCCATTGCAGAGTTTCCCGTTCCGAAGACAGTGAGGCAACTACGAAGATTCTTGGGTGTCACGGGATGGTATCGGCGTTTCATCCGCAACTATTCCTCGCTTTCTGGAGCACTAACAGATCTCCTAAAAAAATCACAGAAATTTAAATGGACTGAGGATTCCCAAAACGCATTCGACGCTCTTAAAGCAGCATTAATCAGTACACCGGTTCTGGCTACTCCTGATTTTACCCAGCGATTTTTTATACAGTGTGATGCTAGCTCGACTGGAGTGGGAGCGGTGCTCTTCCAAAAGGATTGTGATGGCGAAGATAGACCTTTGGCTTACATGTCGCATAAATTAAACGGAGCACAAAGGAACTATAGTGTCACCGAGCTAGAGTGTTTGGCTGCTCTAATGGCTGTTCATAAATTCCGGGCATATGTGGAGGGTCTACCCTTTACGGTCATTACCGACCATGCCAGCCTGACATGGTTGATGTCCACAAAAGATTTGACCGGTCGTCTGGCTCGGTGGAGTCTCAAACTCCAGGGTTATGATTTCGATATCGAATACCGAAAGGGATCACAGAACTGCGTTCCTGATGCTTTATCGAGAGTCCATATGGATGAGTTTGCTTTATCGGATCGACCTCTTCATATTGATCTGGATGCTCCCGCTTTCAAATCTGCAGACTATTCTGCTCTAGTTCTCAATTTGGAAAATACGACTGGGAAAAACAACACTAAACTGATCGATGGGAAAGTTTATATTAATTTGAAATCTCACTTTCCTGTGGAAGATGCAAATGATATACCATGTTGGAAATTAGTGGTACCAGAAGAGCTGCGAGCATCTTTAGTTAAATCCGCTCATGTTCCACCTACATTCGCTCATTTGGGCATCCGGAAAACTATCGAGATTATTAAACGGTATTTTTATTGGCCTACCTTGTCTAAGGATGTGCAAACGTATATATCCTCGTGTGAGGCTTGCAAGACAAGTAAAGCAGCAAACCAATGTACGCGGCCTCCTCTTGCTACTCTTCCGATCACTTCTAGACCATGGGAGAGGATTTATTTGGATTTCCTCGGACCGTATCCACGAACTCGGAATGGTAAAACTTCTATTTTAATCGCAGTAGATCATTTTTCAAAGTTTGTATTAACAAAAGCCGTTCGTCAAGCCACTGCTATCGAAGTTGTGAAATTTATAGAGTCCCAGATATTTCTTATGTTCGGTGTTCCGGAGGTGATCGTGACTGACAATGGGCGTCAATTTGATTCCAAGCTGTTGAGTAATTTGTGTGAAAAGTACCAAGTAAAACATATTTTCACGGCTAAATATGCCCCACAGGCCAACGCTTCAGAACGAGTCAATCGTACTCTGTTGGCGGCATTAAGATCTTATATTCAGTCCGACCAAAAGGTTTGGGATGTAAATCTCGCAGCAGTGACTCATGCCTTGAGAAACGCTATTCATGATTCTACAGGATTTTCACCGCACTTCGTTGTCTTTGGTCAACATGCCATTTTACATGGTTCAATCCATAAAATTATTCAGGAAACGCAACAATTTACTGGTAATAACCTAGCAGTTATAGAAAAGCCTGAATATTTGCATAATATTTATCAGATGGTAGGAGAAAACTTGCGAAAGGCTTATTTTAAAGCGCAGACTACTTATAACGTTAGCAGTAGGATTCCAAAGATATCCGTAGGACAAACTGTCTATGTTCGCAACTTTACGCAAAGTAAAGCTGTGGATAATTATTCGGCAAAACTAGCCCCGAAATTTTTAAAAGGCGTCGTGTCTAAATTAATAGGGAATGTAGCTGTTGAGTTATCTGACGCAACAGGAAAATCGATGGGTATTTATCACTTAAAAGATATTAAAATTTGAAATTTTGATCATTTTGCAGCCAACCTGATTACCGCAAAGGAAAAACCATTGCGTTGCAAAAATACAAATCACAAATAACAAATTTCTTGTGGTTTTTCTAAACGTATACTCTTGTATATATTTTATTTTTCTCGAAATAAAGACAGTATTTGATCGTTTTATGGCCCGGCTGAGACCCATCTCAGGGGCAGGTCGTCCCCACGATTTGTAACGAATATTCGCTATAATAATTCGCTACAATTCGCTACATAATATGTATGGTTGATTACCTCTGCCTTGAACGAAATAATAATTCACATTTATTCATGAATGAGTGAAATTGATTCACGATTGATCATGGGATGAGACAAGTATAAATGATTCTGGGTTGGTACGAAGTCAATAAGACAAAAATTAAAAAGTAAACGGGTCAGTTTTTTTTACTTTTTTGATCGGATCGGATATAAGAAATATGTTTAGAAAAATAAAAAGTAGTGAAATTAATTTATTATAGTCAAACCATTTAATTTGATTTCTTATTATATCCTAAAATAATTATAAATTCATATTAAAATATTAGTAAGTTAAATAATAAATAACTAAAATTAAAATCTAATAATAATATTGTGCCGAGTGAAAAATTAATAGTGGTCATATAATTATAGTAATTCTTAATTAAATTCATGAACTCTATTAAATTAACATTAAATTAAAATTATATTTAAGTTAATACAAATCAGTGTAAATGAAGATTACTAAAGATCATAATAATTCAAAAAAAATTAATTCAGAAACTATATACTATTAAAAAAAAAAAAAACAATAAAATTATAATATAAGCCGATAAACTAAATACTTGGTGAACAAATTCTGTATTTGTCGTTTGGTAGTGAAATGAACCAAATATGTCATATGCCGAAATAATTTGATTTATAAAATTATAAATATGTGTATAATAAATTGAAAACCAATTATATGACGAAATTATAATTATGTGTATAATTCAGTGAAAAACTATAATCCTAATAGTGGATAAACGCAGTGTGTATCTTAAGTGATGAAAAAGGTGAAATGTACCAATTGCCTGATCAAACACACAAAACAAATAAACTCATAATGTGTTTGATAGGACGGGCATAATTATTTTTGTGAATGAAACGTAAATGACCTAAAGACAGAGTTGCATACAAATCTTTACGTTACATGGAGTGCTGCGATTTTTAAATATTTATGAATTTAAAAATAAATTTCGGATTACCAAATCTACATCAAAAGGGTAATTCTGAATATGGTACAACTTAAAGACATTATTAAAGGTATTGTGATTTTGAATTATATTATTGGATGAACAGTGGATATTTCATATAACTGCAACGAAAACATATTTTTATTTACATAAACCGTATATCCAAATCGAATGACTATACGGAAAATTATTAACATTCAACAACCTTCAACACCATCAAATTATTATTTTTTTTATTGTTGATTCATTATTTATAATCTTTATTTTTTTCTGTTAATTTTTTTTTATATGATATTTAAAAAAAATACTAATCTTTAACTAACCCAACTTAAAAATGGATTTCTGTTAGATTTTAGTAAATTAATTTTGATCTACTTTGAATTAAAGATTTTTTTATCGTTATTTGAAATTTAAAAATTAATAAATATTGTTATATAGCTAAATTTGGCTTAAATATAATTTCAAGTTTTAAATTATTTCAAATGGGTTTCACAGAGTTCGCTTGTGTTGTTAAATTTTCTTGTACGTAATTGAATTTTTTTTCAGTATGAGATAGTTCGTCGCATTTAAGTGGAGGATGCAGCGCTCGGAGTATGTATGTTGAGTTAGGGTAGGTATCATTGCCGGTGTCATTATTCTCTTTGTGGTTCCCCCTTTTCCTTTTTTTTTTCCAGTTTCTCCTGGCGGTTAATCAAGATTTACTAACGCTTTGAAAATATCACCCACCCCATCCACTGAGCCATAGCTGGGAATAACCATACCGCCTTATCAAAGTTGTTGTTAGTAAATAAAACTAAACATTTTCTGTTAACGATCAGTTTTCTTTACGGATTGATTTTTTTTTCCGGTTCTAAACTTACTCGTACTAACGAGGGTTCGTTACAACAACTCCAAATTTTTATTTAATTTTTTATAGTTTTTTACAATGATGAAATAAGTCCAATGATAAAATAAGAAAGCGACAAAAAATTTAAGTTAATAAATTTAATTCATTACTTGAAAATATCGAAAAACTAAATATTTCACATTTCAATATTTATATATGTTGAATATATTTACAAACAGCTTTTAATAATTTTTCGCAATATTTAGTGTGATCTTCTGATACTTTGTGTCTGGACTATGTAGTTAAAAAATCAAAATGGACGGATTCCATTGCTTGTTCGCTATAAAATCCTAGTCCTGTTTGACGTTGAGCACAAAGCTCTTTCATGCGAAAAAAACACCATGCACTTTTGGAGTAATAGATATTTTTAGTTTAATATACTCTTCTTTAAATTCGTCGATACTATCTGCATAATGTGCCCTTTAATTTAGTCCCAAAATGGCGTTGTCAATAAAATAACAAGCCATATGTTAAGTGAATGTGATCGAGATACTCGTAGCTGGTTTAAAAAATGTAATGTTCAGCAAGAGAAAAGGCACAACAGAATTTTGCTAGAAAGACTCAATATTTTAAGAAGAGATTCTTTGGTTTGTCTTGCGTCAATGTGTTGCATTTCTTTAAAAAAGTTGTTGAAGATTGTTTTGGGACTAAATTAAAGGACACATATGCAGATAGTATGGACGAATTTAAAGAAGAGTATATTAAACTAAAAATATCTATTACTCCAAAAGTGCATGGTGTTTTCTTTCACGTGAAAGAGTTTTGTGCTCAACGTTCAAACAGGACTCGGATTTTATAGTGAACAAGCAATGTAATCAGTCCATTTTGATTTTTTAACTACATGATCCAGATTAGAGCCCTGCACGGATACATTTTTTCGTATCCGCATCCGCTGAAAAAAACAAAAATTTATCCGCATCCGCACTCGCGTAAAATTCTCATATCCGCATCCGCACTCATCCGCATCCGCAAAATGAAAACAAGTGTGGGAAGTGCGAACTTTCAAAATTTACTTTTAAATTTTTCTCTTATGCGTGTATATGTATAACAGGAAAGGATTTGTGTTTTGCAACCGGCGTAATTTTACACACAAATATACCTATATGTATTCATAAGAAATATTAGAATAATTTTTATTTTTTATTACATCCGACGGTTTGAAATGGATTTACTTATGTCGAGTTCTTTCAGATTAAAAAAACCGATATCGAGCAAAAAAAAAACTGAACTAAATCATTTTCTACTATGGTGACTTCCGTCTTTTTCTGCTCAAGATCGGCCAATGCTCAATTCAACATTACATTAACAGCGGATATGCGGATAAAAAGTAAATATCCGCATAATGCGGATAAACATTACTGATCCGCGTCCGATCCGCATCCGCACAATTGTGTTGCGGATATATCCTATCCGCTTTTAACCGCGGATAGCGGATAAATGCGGATATCCGCGGATAGTATTATCCGCGGATATCCGCATCTATCCGCTATCCGCGGTTAAAAGCGGATATATTCGCAACAAAATTGTGCGGATGCGGATCAGAAATCTTTATCCGCATTATGCGGATATTTAATTTTATACGCATATCCGATGTCAATCTATTGTCGAATTCTTTCAGGCTAGAAAAAACTGATCTTGAACTCAAAAAAAAACGGAACTCGCCATAGCAGAAAAAGATTTAGTTCAGTTTTTTTTTCCTCGAGATCAATTTGTTTAGCCTGAAAGAACTCGATATAAATAAATACATTTCAAACCGACGGGTGTCATAAAAATAAAAATTATCCTAATATTTCTTATCTACATATATTATGTGCGTGTAGAATTACGCCGGTTGCAAAACACAAATCCTTTCCTTCTACACAATACACATACAGTGGTAGACATTCGTATAAACGCACTATGTTTTTTGAATATAGTTCTAAGAGTAAAGTGTTTTGATTTTTTTCAAGTAGTCTAAATTATGTCTATCATCTTAAATCTGTTGATAAGATAAACCATTAATAAAAATTTTAATGTTTTACTTTAATAAATTGAAAAATCTAAATTTCAGGTGGACATTTGTATAAACGCACTTCTGATAATGTACTAAAATAAAAACCAAAATTAGCAATTTTTCATATATTATTTTATTTAATATTTGGTCTGGCCCCGACCTTTCTGAATAACTTCGAAAATTCGAGTAGGCATTGAATTTGTTAAATTTTTGAGGGTTTTCGGATCAATTGTGGTCCAACATTCACGGATGGCACTTTTCAAATCTTTAATTGAATTATATTGCTGTTCATTTCCATAAACTTTTCGAGGAAGGCCCTCTAAAGATTTTTGATAGGATTGCAATCAGGACTACAAGCTGGCCATTCAAAAAGGGGAATGTTTTTCTCGAGAAACCACGGTGTGGTCTCCTTCGAAGCATGGATCGAGGCATTGTCTTGTTGAAAATTCGAATCCTGTCAATTAGAACAATATCCCTCCAACACTATAAAACCTCCGTCAAACTCATTCGATTTTGTTTCAAGTTACGTTCTACTTGTACTCAAACTCCAACATCAAAACCAAATTTGAAAGAAGTACCTCAAAATGAATTTGATTCAAGTTGGAAACATGCCAGAAGAAAAAAGAAGCAATATTATGGTTTCGTTAATGACCGCGTGGTACTCACACATCCACATTTTGAAATAATTAACTGTTAAAACAATAAAAGGTAAAGTCCCTGAACCAACCACACCAACCATAATCATTAAATTAAACAACAGAATAACAAATCGGTTAACATATTTTCGTTTACCGCCCAACCTTTAATATTTTTTGCCAACCGGTTCATCAAATTGGTTGAAAGTGGGAATTGTTATTCGAAAGATAAAAAAAATAAAAATATTTTTACGAAGAAACGTTAAATTTTTATTGTTTTGGGATTATTTTGTGTTTTTTTTTTTGGTGATAAAAAGAAAATGTTCCTCACACCCTCTACTTTATAGACACCATAATAAATATTGTAATGGGTATGTACGAGTATACGCATTCCAGTCAGTTGATATAGTAATATTCATGAAGGTTTATGTTATCTTTTATAAATTTTAAGTTTTGATTTAATGTTTTACGAGTTTTACATTTTTGGTCCAACAGGTTTTTGTTTTTTGTATATACGGCTTCAAAAACATCTTGTCTATTTTGTCGAAAACAAAAAAAAAAAAAAATCAAGACGAGCAAAAAAACAATTTTTCTGAACCATTAAATGTTAAATGTACAGAATAAATGAGAAAATTCGGTTTTCGTATATAAATGCGGAAAAAACAGAATGAAAATGGTTTTCCATTATGTCCAGAAATGATTTTTTTTTTCTAATTTCCTCTAAAATTGTGAGGGAAACGTATTGTTTTGTGGTCTCGACCTAAATTATATTCTTGTTATCAATCTATTAATCAACTATGTACATACATGTGTACTTGTGGTATGACTCTAGAAATAGCATTCGACGGTTAGGCAAAAGCACGTACAATTCAACTCGTACGATAATTTAAAAAAGTTATTCGATTTAAAATTTATTTCCACCACATTAAGCCGAAAAATGCGCGCGCCCTGTACCCAAACGAGTTTTTATTTTTGTGTAAAAATTAATTTAATTTACCCGGAACATGTTTTAGGGTAAAACATAAAATTACATGAGTTTAACGAGATTTAAAGCCAAGGATTATGTGAGACTCCCATAATTCACTCCTGATTTTATTTTTTATTATTATTATGTAAGTAATGGTTTTGCCTAAATTTCGAAATACAAAATATTCACAGTAATTTAGAAATCAGAATGATGGTTTTTTGTTATCGCTTTAGATATCAGATGGAAAATATCCTGGTGATGTGTCGTGAACATGTACCATAATGCGAGTAGAGATGTATACAAAAAAAAAATACAAAAATTCATCACCATTTCGAATATAAAAATGCGGCTCGATTTGTTTCGATTCCTCATTCGAGGAGGAATGGTGATTGTGAAGTGTAAATAGAGGGAAGTACCGCCAGTTGGGTTTATTACGAAAATAATACCCTGCTGAGCTTTTCAAATAAGCTTCATGAATTTTTATATTATTTTTTGGAACTGTATGTGTTTCTGTTGTGTACTAAAATTATTTTATTTGATTGAGCAAATTTTCAATTGACAAGTTCGGTGAAATTATATGGAAATTACTGTGTGGGGTGCCACGTGTGGAGTAGATATTAATAATCTGAAATGTTTTTGGTTTGATTGAGGAAAATAAATTCTCTTGTGTTTAATATAAGGATGATACCCTTTTTATCCACATTATAAACCAATGATGTGGGCATAATCCAATATTTGTTTTTAAAAAATGCGAGGTTTATGGATTTAGTCGTGACATGATGATATGAAAGGCAAATAAGGGCACCCTAAAATATCGAAGAAGACGGAGGATCTCAAAACTTTGTTCTACAATCTCTTTCTAATCAAGCATAGACGTTATATCACTCAATTTGCGACTCAATCATCTCTTAGCTTTACGAGGATGGTTCTAATATTGAAATTCTATTAAATGACTAAACTATCGAGAAATCCTCGCTCATACATGTGGGAACGTTAGTGAATACTTTCCATATTTCAATATGATTTAGAATGCGGATCAAAGAATGATTAATTTAGGTTATTTGAATTATGTCCCTTAATTTATCTTTCAAAAATAAAACGAAGCATATAAGTAGTATATGTTTAGGAAGAACTCAAAATCAGACCAAATTCTGCTAACGTTAAAAATGTATGAACGTTGATATAAAATAGACGATTTGAACTAAATGGTCATGTTTATATAAGTTTCCGCCCCTGCGACATTGGACACTAACACTACTATCATTTAAGTCATATGGTTATTACTTAATAAGACACATCCGAACTAGATCGTGTACGCTTGGAATTGAAGAGGACTAAAATATAACATTTTGGTTAGAATATATTCAGATATCGAGAAATTAAAAAGATTTTTTTCATCCTTGATTTTTTAAGACCATAATCAACATTCTTTTAGGATCCTAATTGTTTTGCTTCATTTGAGTGGTTTAATTGTATTTGTGTGTCAAATTTGTTAGTCGGAAGAACAACTTTAGAAACGGAAATATGGTAACTTAGAGCTGAAGTATAGGGCGAATATTTCAAAAGAAGGAATCTTAGTATTTGATATAATAAAATCATTATAATTTAGGATTAACCAATTTTTAAGCTGGCAAATGTCTTAAATTAAATTACCTTAAAAGTTTCGTTACTATCTTTCTTTAACTTTTTATAGGAGCCGGGCCATAGATTTCGAAGCTCTAAAATATTGTGATTATGATCAGTAGGGCTGTGATTTTTAGGTGCTAAAAAATGCATTTTAGGTACCTAAAATATGCTCTATAAAATTAAGAAAAGGTGGCAAAAAGGTTCCAAAAATTAAAATTATTTGAGTAATAAAGCTGCTTTTAATTAATTTATTAACTTAAATTTGTTACTTATTTCATCACAGTAAAATTCATAAATAAAAAGTATTGACTATTGCTTTGGTGGAAGCTCTAAACCCGATTCAAATTCTCTAGAAATTTGAACTCTCGAGGCGCTTTTAAAAATAAATTTTTGGCGTAAGCAATCATCTCTCCACATAGGGATGTATTTATCTTATAGTTTCGGCCTCTCGATGTAATCCCGTGTGCCAAACAAGTAACGTGTAAAATTTTCGGGTAGACAATTTTAATTGCAGCAGCCGCCTATACCATAAAGACACAGCATCTGATAAAAACATTAAAATTTTGTCTAGGTTAAAATCTTCGCCTACAATTTTAACGGAATCATCAAAAAGTCTAGCTGCTGTGAAACTATTGGCTTCGTCTAATATAGCAGTATTCAATAAAAACTTTTTGCGGCTTTCACCTTCATCCCTATTTAAAACACCTTCCACAACATTAGCCACATATCTTCCGGTTGTGTCGGTTATTTCGTCTATAGTTACCGGTATATATTCGTATTTTATCGCACTTTTTACTTGTGAAATAGTTTCATCGTTTATAGGCTTTTTGTTTAACCAAAAAAGCCGGTGCGTAACGTTTCCATTCCTCACCTCAGATATAAACGTCTGATTTGTAGTTCTGTGATTTTTGTGGCACTTTTTTGTGTTTTTGGGATCTTATATGTTGATCGTTTTGTGATTTTTTGACTGCAACGATTGTCACATTACAAATTTGACAAAATAACACTTGTCCATCGATGAAACCGTCTGAAAAAACCTATTTATGCCAAATTTTTCCTCATGGATGCCAACAAAAGAAAAGAGAAATACATTTAAAGTAGTTTTGGAACTAATGTAAAAACTTCACTTTTTAGAAATAAAAATACTGAACAAATGTGTTTTCGTATTCATATTTTTTAACTGAGGAAATTTTTTATGTCGCGTTCACATTTTTTTTTTTTTTGTCTCTATCTTTGAAATCTTTTTCTGGGGCTCTAGACACTCCCAACTCTTTCGCAGTTCCGTTTTAACGTCCTACCTTACGCCGTTGCCAGCCAACTCGAGGACGTACGGCTATAGACCCGCTTTTGTTTAAACCACCTGCACATTGCATTGCTTCATGCCAGCCTATAGTATACTGACATGAAAGGTGGGTCGGCCCATGGATTCCGCACTCTCAACAGAGGGTCATAGATGTGTTCATCGTCATCACCGATCGTAATCAGATGATGAAAATCCCTTTTGCATCCCGCCCCTATAGGGATTCGAACCCGGTACCTCCCGATCCAACCGGCCGTAGCTTTAACCACTGCGCCGTTTGGTAGCTTTAACCACTGTGGCGTTTGGTTCACATTTGTCCCTTGTCTTAAAATTTTTTCCCGTAGACCAAAAATATACGATGCCAATTTGATGTGAAATCCGGACATTTCATGATTATTTTGGAAATGATTTTGAATACTATACAATTTAGGCGACAAAAAGGTTCAAAAATATTTATTTAGGTCAAAAAGGTTCCAAACCACGGAAAAGGTGAGAAAAGGTGCTAACAAACCGATGCCATATGAAAGAAAATTTTATGAATCAAGTTTCTATGTAACCAAAACACGTAAACCTGGCTCCAGCACGAAAAGGTTTTTACCTAAAAATCACAGCCCTAATGATCAGTTAGTAACAAATCAAAGGAGATATAAAAATTTGGTATCCTAAATTTCAAAAAGTTAAGATATTTTTTTAAAATTAAAGAATTACGCAAATTAACAAATTTTAATTTTAAAAAATTTTGTAAGCATAAATACATTAAATCTGTAGAAATTTTTAAAATTAAAAATCTTAGGTATTTAAAATATCTAAATTTACTCGAGAAAAAGTAAATTGGAAATTTTCAATATTTAGAAAATTTAAAAATTTTGGAATTTAAGTAAACTTGCAATTAAAATTTAAGAAATTCAAAAAAGGAACGGGTAGTTTTGGATATTAAAAATTGTAATTTTTCAAATTATTGAAATAACTCACAATAGAAATATCTAAAAAAATCGAAAGTATTGAAATCCTGCCAAAAATTATTAAAATTTTGGTTGATCCAAAACTACTTATCTCGATGTTTTCAAAGTCCCCTGGGTATGAAAAAGCAACAAAAAAAAATGCCCATCCATTTGTCTGGATGTCTGTACTAATGGTACCTCCAGAACGGCTTGTACGTGTACGATTTGAAATTTTTTCCACCAATCTGTTTCTATGGTCAAGGCGGAGATTTTAAAAGCGGATAGTGATGGAGGTATGATGGGTTGGTGATATGGTGGTATGAGTCTATGATGGTTTGATGATACGATGGTAAAATTGTAAGGTGGTATGAAGATACGATGGCGTGATTGAATGATGGTATGATGGTACGATGGTAAGATGGTGTCGTGGTAAGGTGGTAATACGATGGTGTGATATTATGATGCTACAGTGGTTTGATGGAATGGTATATTGGTATGACGGTTGGATAGTATGATGATATCTTGGCCTGATAGTATGAAGGTATGATGGTACGATGGTACGATGTTATGATGATACAATGGTATGATGGTACGATGGAATGGTGGATTGGTTTAGTGCGAGGTTAGATTGAGTTGAGTTCATACACGCATATAGCTATCGAATCGAGTTGACTTTGGGATTGGGTTGGCCGTTAAGTGCGAATTTAGGACAGGGTTGAGATTTAGCGCGAGCTAAGTTGAGTGGAAGTAACATAGAGTATATAAATATTTTAAATTGGTGGATTCATGTGATTTCTAGTGTTAAAGGTCAATTGGCCCTTTACGTAAAGTTTATGTAGTTACATTCCATAATCGGCGGTCAGATTTTCGTTTATGTGGACGATTTGTTCTCTATGTCTGGAGCGAATTTTATAACAAAAAATTATCTATTTTATAAATAAAGCCTTTGTTAATCGAATAATTTCTCGAAGGGGAAACTTTAATTAGCCGCCTAGACCTTGCGTTTTAACACCCATAGATTTTTTTCTATGGGGCTATTTGAAAGAAAAAGTTTATACTAACGATCCACAAACAATTGATGACCTAAAGGAAAATTGTATTTAACTAATTGAGCTGCAATTATGCCAGAACGAAAATATTGGTAAAATAATGGTAGCTTGCCGTACAACCGCAGGAGTTCACTTACAAGACATTATTTTACATTACTAAACCGGGACATTTGTGCTGTCATTTGAAATAAAAATTTGGATATTTTTAGATGCTCTAGATCAAAACTGACCACAAATTGGAAAATTTTTTACTAACAAAAAACATTCTAACTATTGACATCATACATATATGTGTCTGTAACGGTTCAATTCTGTCTTTATTAACTAACCCCTTCCCACCCTTGGTGGAAGAAGGAACAAAACAAAATTATTTTGACACAGGTACTGACACTGAGTTCCAGCTGGCGAGCAAGTTCGCAATTAGAATGCTGGTTTTCATTAAGTATGGAAGGAAGCATGGAATAAAATAATAATGCGGGTAATACGAGTTACAACTGGTCATTTGTTACAAGAATATTGCTGTACGGCAATTTTACAAGATTTTACACTTTCAATAAAAGAAGTAAAGAGTGGAAAGTTTGATCCAGAACCATTTTCCTGTCGTTGGATAAACTAGTATTATTCATCCAGCTGTAAGTCAAGTTTTTTCATCAAAGAATTGTTAACGACACCATTTCATGCGTAGTAAGAGATATGACTGCTTTACTACTAGATGATTATGAATGGCAAACTGTCTTACACAGTTCGGATTTAAGACAAATTGTCATCAGACGCAACCTGTTTTTGTTACCATTATTCTTTTTAACCTTAATAAATTGTGATCGTACTTACATCATAAAAGACATGAAGTAGAAACGTACGCAAGCTGTATTGGATGGATGATTTATGTTAAATAAGTATTGTCTATATATTGTTTCTCTCAATAAATACATATTTTCCAAACGAATAAATATTCTGTATGTATGAATTGCGTATGTACATCTAACATAAATTTCATTGGAAACATTAGTAGTTAATATTTCCATTTCATTTTATTTTAATTAATGTAGGTAAATATTGTAGGTGAGATAAAAATCGGGGTATGGGTTACATAATACATTGTAATTGAGTAAAAAGTCTAATTAAGTGTTCTTTTCTTAGGTTAAAATTATGTTATACAACAATGCTGCCACCTCTCTCTTGTATTCTGTCTGCTAAATAATGAACAAGTGTAATTGAAAATTTTCTTTCCAAGTAAATTTGTAAAGATGCAAAAACTGATGGAAAATCCTATCTAATTGACCGGAAAATTAAATTTTCTTATTTACTGAATAATATCTATAGTTGTCTTTCTATAGTTTTAATTGTAATCGGAATTCGAATATAAAATCAAAAACAATTATCTTTTGTGTATCAACTCAACTGTTGTTGTACTGTTTTTATTTCATTGTTGTTGTGAACAATTAATTTTTTTTTTGTTTTTATACGATTTTTCCTTTTTCATCTGCAAACAGGATAATATACATACTTACATAAATAAAAGGAAATTTAATCTTTTGTAGGAAAAACAAATTTCTTTGGTTGAATTGGTTGATTTCCAGTTTATATTTATTATGTATTTGGTATAGTCATTGTTTTTCAGGATACTTTGTACAACTTGTGTTGATGTGGGTTAATGAAAGCATTACAAATGAATTTTTGGCCTTTAGATTTAGGCTTCATGATTTTATAATTTGACCCAAAACGATATCATCATACAGTCGTTGGCCAAAAAACTTGCGCACCTATTGAAAACCCACAAATATTTTTTAAAAAGTCGATTACATTGTTTAAATTTAGAAAAAAATATGCCTATGTTTCTAGCTTTGGCACTATAAGGTTGTTGCCCAGTTTCAATGACAGCGGTTGTACCAGATTTTTCGTTGTCGCTGATGTCGTTTCCGCTCTTTTTTTCGAAAACATAGAATTTGATAATCTTACATAAAATTTCACGTTAATACCACTGTACGAAATGATGTAGCCGCGCAAAGTTTTTGGCCAACGACTGTAGGTTCCATATTTAGCAAATTATTAAGATTAATTTATTAGGCCTAAACCAACCCTGATATACTTGAATTATAAATCTTCAACCAATTATTGTCTACTAAACCGATCTTTTCCTGCTTATCTGATTCCCATTCAAACAATCTCCATTACATTAATGACGGGTGAACACGTTCGCTCAACTCTTTCACATGTTTGATTTTTGTAGTATATTCTTGCACATCGAGAACAATCTTTTCCGTAGATTTTTAATAACAATAATTTATGAAAATATTGATTGGAACTACTCTCCCTATGAATTATTTGATCATAATATTTATAAATAACGCTAGACTTATTATAACAAAGCTTCTTATTTCCGTTATACTCTTACGATTTAAAGTGCCAGAACATAATCCAGACTGGTCTTGGACGGTTGTTGGTGTCAATTTTAGGGTTAAATATCACTTGTTCATCCAAATTAAATACACCATTAGTTTTCGCTGAAGAATGTTCGGTTCACTATAATCTTCCAATGAAGAATTGTAAAAGATAAGGCGTTTGCAACTATACTCGCAAGATTAAATGGACAAACATTTTCTAGATAAAAATGTTCATATACTTCTTTAGAAATAAATTGACTTATTTTATGAAATGTATGAATATCTCAAAATCAAAATATTAGGCCACACATGGGACTTTTATTTTTATCAAATGTTATATTACCTTAAAGCTTTAAAATTTTTTATAAATTTGGACTAACTTAGTGTCAATAATAATAAATCAGATTTCACTCTAAGTTCTTAAATTTTTTGAAATTTCTTAGCATTTCATTAATTCGAATAGCATAATATAAAAGTTGATAGAAAAGTTTGTCTGTGTATTAAAATTAAAAAGATTCCTTCGGCCTTTTTAATAGATAAAATATATTAGCAATAATGGCATTCACAATATTTTTCGACTTGTTAATCAGAAAAAAATGAAGAGGCCAATCATTTATAGTATATCTACAAAAAAATAAAAATATCAAAATCCCCTCGTACTTTAACCCAAAAGTCATACAAAATCCTCCGACCCTGGACGAAAACTGAAAACCTTCCTTGAGTTCTCTATGTGGTAGTTTGTGTTCGTACTCAAAAGTTCGCACGGACAAAAGTTTGATCTACTCCTTGGGTAGCTACGACCAAACTACAAAAATCCAATTCTCACACATATTTCATGCATTAAGTATGAGGCAAGCGCAAGAACGTACTGATCTAGCGAATTACATATATTCACTAAATCAAAAACTCAACGAAACCGCTCCTTTCTGTGTGTTTTATGCCCACACAATAATAGAAAGAGAAGTTTGCCTGACAAACTTCTCTTTCTATTGTGGGCATAAAACATACAGAAATAAGGGTTTTCGTTGAATTTTTGATTTAGTGAATATAATTCGCTAGATCAGAAGGTTTTTGCCCATATTTAATGTATGAAGTGAGAATTGCATTTCATAGTTTTGTCGTAGCTACCGGAGGTGTAGATCGAACTTTTGTCCGTGTGAACTTTTCAGTACGAAACCAAACTACCACAAAGAGGTATGTTCCCATTTTACTTACAGGGTCATTATACTTTGTATGACTCTTGGGTTAAAGTACGAGGGGATTTTGATATTTCTACTTTTTAGGTAGGTATGTATATTATAAATGATTGGACTTTTCATTTTTTCTGATTAACAAGTCGAAATATGTTGTGAATGCCATTATTGTTCATATATTTTGTCTATAAAAAGCCGAAAAAATTGTATTGAATATAAAAGTTGATATCTAGATAAGAAGATGGCATTTATTATATTTTATTTTGTTCACTGTTTTGTGATATACATACATATGTATGTACGTACGATTCTGTATAAAATTAAAATTTTCTAATGAAAATATGGGAAATGTAAATGAAGATAGATTTAATTAAAATGCAAAAAATATATTTTTTAATGTGTAAGTCATGCTCAATATGTACAGTATTTATGTAATGCACATATATACATACTCGTATCTATACATATACATATTTTAAATATCCTGAAATCATATAAGTGTACAATTAATTTAATTTTTAGTTTATTATATGCTCTTTAATGTCACTCTATCACTTCATTTCAGGTAATTAACTTATATCATCATCATCATCATATATCCATATTAGACATGAGTTTATTACTAAATTAAATCTCTGTGAGAAGATTTCCGCCCTCATATCATACAAATATGAGGTAAATATTTAATAATTTTGTCATCTGGAAATTAATGTTAGTGATTTTCCGATCTAATTAAGTATAGCAAAAAATATGAACAGTAAACGAACAGTAAGAAGTTTGAAAATTATTTTTGTCAACCTTCGGTTATTAGCTATTAAAGCTAAAATAGTAATTTCATTGAATTACCTTAAGGCTTAATAATATTTTCCAGAACCATAAACTTATTTGTTTGGTTCATGCAATATTTTGATTCCGCTAAAAGTAAAAAGTGCTCAAAGTGGAACCACAAGTCTAGTACTTAAATTGTCCTCCAAACGTTTTCCATCTTTAACAGAATGAATCACTGAGGAAGCAGTAGGTTTCCGAAAATTTAATTAATTAATTAGGGAGGAAGTCTTTTGCCTGTTACCTTACTATTCATTTTTCTAAGTTTCTGCTTCATGTATGCAACCTCAGCATCATAACATTCTTATTTTTGAGAGAGCAAAGTGAATAGTCTATCACACACTCGCTAACTGGACTGATAGCTCATAACCCAATTTTTTCTTGTAAACTAACTTGTTTTCTCTCATTTTCCTACATTGCCTTTAATCCTTTAAAACTCACCTGTGGACGTATTCCTAGTATAATTTGGGACATTAAATATTTTGCAATAAAATTCGCTGGAGGTCTGTTTTTCAGGATCGGTGTGTTCCGTCGCCAAATATTTGTTCATATGAAATTTGATGTTAAAAACAAATTTCAATCTGGTTCAAAGATCGTTCTCAAGTGGACACATTTGTTTGAATAACGGCGAATCCTCTTTAATCAAAAAATACGACAACTTCTCAATAATTAGAAGATAGGTGACAAAAGATAGGTATATTCCATCCTTATTATGTAAGTTCATACGAAAATTGATTTTACAAATTTTCTAAATCTATAGCCCGATGATCGCATCTAAGAATGCACTTACTGTTATATGTAGACGGGGACCCTTTCTAACCAAAAATCATTAACAATTTTTTAAAATCAAGAAGAATATTGCCAAGACAGATGCGTCATTCCGTCTGTAAATATTTGTTCATTTGTCCCAAAGACATCTCTCTGCAACCAACAACTATAACAATTTCCCACAATCTAGAAGATAAGTTACTTAGGACAGACCGCGTCAATTTCTAAAATTTCTGAAAAAAAAAAAATAAAATGACGTTATAGAGATCAATGGTGCGGATAGTAAAAATGTCATTAAATAAAATGAAAGTTACGTTTCCGTCTATTCTTACAATCAGAGCCAAATTTTTAACATATTTTAAATCATCGGAGCCTATTTTGTTGACATTTTTAAAATTGAACTTAGGAAATTATGTTTTAGACATCCTTTAATATTAATATTTCAGCAATTAGTAATGTAATTAGTTCCAATAGTTCTCTGTTTTGTAAAGGATAGTATGTAGAAAACGGTTTACAATAATTTTGACAATTGTACATTATCGTTGAAAAACTTGAAACTAAAGAATATCATTCAAATCAATTTTCGCAAAACCAAAATATCAATATATAGTCGCAAATTGATTTCAAATCAGTAATCAAATCATAACAGGTCACTAACCAATACCACATACTTTTGTACACATAAAGCAAATTTTAATTTAATTTGTTTGCGCACTAAACATTTTATTTTAATTTTTTTTTCAAATTAAAAACTAAGTGCGGACAAAAACACGACCGCCTTCACAAACTATCAGATGGCTGCCTTTCAGGCAATCTGGAAATATTGAAGAAAATCTTTTCTGTTTCAAGATTAAAAAATCTGTTACAAATAGTTTAAATCTATTGATCTGCCTTACAGCCAATAATTTCCACTCTAACGCCATTCTCATTATATTATATCGTGAAGTAACTTCCTCAGTACGTTTCAGTTCAATCTTTATCACGCGTTTGTTGACAAATGTGTTTTCTTGTGATATTCTGCGTGTGTTTTCAAATTTCACACCCATACACCATTACTGTTTCGACAAATATGACAGCACCACATTAAAACGACAGGCTGTTGACTACCAGTTCAGATTGTAAACAAAAAAAATGAATTTTGAATTTAATTTTTTTATAATTTCAACCGAATTAATATTAAAAATATCATACAGTACCTGCTCGCATTCGTAAAGCATATTTGCACCTATATTCGAATGTACACACGAGATTATACAATATAAACTAAAATATTAATTTTTTTTATTTTTTATTAATCCACATTATAAAATTCAATTTAACACTTTGCAGCACATACAAAATAAACAAACACGTAATACCTATTATTTATTCCAAACCACGAAACGGATTTTATGGAATTTTCTCTTTCAATGTCCTGTTTGTTTAATAACGGTAAAAATGAGGCATGGAATGTTGCCAAACACAATCAATTTCCACACCACATTATTTAATGACATTAACATCCCTTTTCAATAATAAATATTCCCATATCACTACACATGATTATACGATATGTTAGACACGGACAGATTTTTGATTTGAAATGAAATCGAATCAAAAATGGATCATCTTTAAATTGAAAGATGATGAGGAAACCTGCTTCGATTTGTGTAAATTTTTTATTTAACTACATATATGTTGCAGCTAAATTGATAATTGGGATTTTATATATTTTTTATATGTTTATGTTTAAGGAAATCGATTCGTTATATCGTGTTTGACATATGTATGTATGTACATAAAATATTTGCTGGTAGAAAACATTTTTTGAAGAATGGAGTGAGACTATGTACTATAAATATATAAAATATCAAATAATTTGATAAAATCGATAAATCTGTCTGCATATTTTCAGAATTTAGTATTTTGCGTAAATCACAATCACATCACAATGGAATACTAGTTTATAAAATAAAATAAATCGATCACATTTTCACAATGTGGTTTGTTTTTCGTTTTATATTGTCAACAGACATTTTCGAATTTCTATGATACATTTTAACGACGGAGTAGATATTGAGGACTATACATTAGTAGGTTATTTGAAGAGTCCTACAGGGGCGCTGCGTACAGTTATTTCTGTTCTTTGATCTGTCTGTTGGCCAGTCTCAACATGCCGACCAGAGACAAGTTTATCATTTAAAATTAAGGCGAGCCGGTATCAAAAATGGGTTTTTAATCCACCTAAGGAAACACGATAAAATTCTGTAAAGTTTATAGAAGTTCATAAAATAAAAATCGGCTTAGATAGTTAATAGTAAAGTTAATATACGCCTCAAAAAGCTTATAAAAGTTCAATAAATTTAAAGGCTAGTAAGTAAAAGTGTATTTGGTAAAACTCTACAAAAATTTATAAACGTCTAAAATAATCGAAAATACCAATAAAAGATATAAGAGACTATAACAGAAACAGTCTATACAAGTTTATTAAAAGTACATAAAGGTCTAAAAAAAGTCTGTACAAATCTATAAAAGTCAATAAAAGTGCATAATCGTTTAAAAATGTCCAATAAAGAAGTCTAAAATGTCTATGATCTATTAAGTTGTGTAAAAGTGTTAAGAAGTTCATAAAAGTTAAAAGTAAAATAAATAAATATAACTTTATAAATGAAATACTTTTATTGAAAATCGGCTTAAAAGTAAAAAATAATTTTTTTGAAATTTTCACTAAAAATAAAAGTAGTTGATACAATCAATATTATTTACAAGGTTATTAAGTTGATAGACGATGTTTTGTTATGCTGGAAATTCTTTTTTGTTGATTGGCAATACCGACTTTAAGTTTTAGTGAAAAATGGTGAAGGAAAATTTCAAAAATTTCTTTTACTTCTTCGTTGATTTTCTGTCAAAGTTAGCCGAAAGTTTAAAGTCGAAAGTAAAAACTCGATAATGCAGATTACGATATTAACATTCGAAACGAAAATAAAAAATTTGGTGGTTATCAGCCGAAATTTGTAATAAACTAATAAGTCTTACGTCGAAAATTTTGTTCTACCTAATCGTTGAAAATATCGGAATATCAGAAAAATCCCCAAAATATCAATAAAATCAGCCTCTAGTCTAGAGTGTGTATCTGAAGATGAATCGTTTTTATGTGATTTGTCAAAAGCTATTACAGGAAAAATATTCTTTTCAAGTTTCCCGTGGGAAATCTCGGTAAATTCGATTTTCCAAAAATCTTTAGCAAATTTGTATAAAATCAGTCACTATAGTGTTATGTCTGGAGATGAATTGCAATGATTTGGTCGCAGGAAAAAACCTCAGTTCAAGTTTCCCGTTGTAAATTTGGGAAAATTCAAAGTTTCCAGCCGAAATCAAAAAAATTAATTTATAAAATCAGCACTATAGACTATGTCTGGAGATGGATTCCAATGATCTAACTTGTCAATAGCTGTTGCAGGAAAGAAATTCAGTTCAAGTTTTCCGTGAGAAATCTGGGAAAATTCAATTAAGTTTCCAGCCGAAAGTAAAAACTGAATTTATAAAATCAGCCTCTAGGGTAGGGTGTTGTGTCTGGAGATGGTTTACATTGATGTGACTTGTCAATAGCTATTGTAGGAAATAAAATTCAGTTGAAGTTTCGCTTGGAAAATCTTTAAAAATTCGATTTTCCAAAAATTATTAAAAAATTGGTATAAAATCAGTCTCTATAGTGTTATGTTTAGAGATGGATTGCAATAATCTGACTTGTCACACTTGGAAAATCTTGGAAAATTCAATTAAGTTTCCAGCCGAAAGTGAAAATTGAATTTATAAAATCAGCCTCTATAATGTCATGCCTGGAGATGGATTGCTGTAATGTAGCTTGTCAATAGCTATCGCTAGACAAAAATTCTGGTCAAGCTTCCCGTGGGAAATCTCGGAAAATATAATTAAGATAATTTTCGAAAAATCAAATTTTCCGAGATTTCCCACGGCAAACTTGAACTGAATTTTTTTCCTGCGATAACTATTGACAAGTCACATCAATTCAATTCATCTCCAGACATAACACTCTATAGGCTGCTTTTAAACAAATTTTCTAATAATTTTTAGAAAATGAATTTTTCAAAATTTACCACGGAAAACATATGAACTGGATTTTTTGTCCTGCGGCAGCTATTGACAACTCACATCAATTCTATTTATCTCCAGACAAAACATTCTAGAGGCTTATTTTATACAAATTATCAAATAATTTTTGGAAAATCGAATTTTCACGCCAATGCAATCTATCTCCAGACATGACAATTTAGATGCCGATTTTATAAATTAATTTTTTACTTTTGACTGAAAATTTTATCGAATTTTCCCAGATTTCCCACGGAAAACTTCAACTGAAATTTTTTCCTGCAATAGATTAAGTCACATCAATGCAACCTCCAGACATAACACTCTAGAGGCTGATTTTATTCCAATTTTAAATTTTTTTTTGTGTTTCACGAATTTTCTACTATTTTCCACGAGGAACTGGATCCAGGTTTTGCCATATAAGAATATTGACTAAGGTATTGAATGCTATCCATGCATCCTTAGTAATTTTGCGGCTAAACACCACCGATAGCACAATCTGTATTACCGATTTTTTTTTTTCTATGGGCTGGGATAACGCAATCTGCATTACCAGTTTTTGCTTTCGGCTGGAAACGTATGGCTGGGCAGTGACAATATCTGCATTATCGATTTTTACTTTCGGCTGGAAACACACGGCTAATTTTAACACTATCATTTTCAGTAAAAAAGTTTGAACAATACTTTTCTGGTTTTTAGGTAGTTTGTAATCAATTGTTTAGTCTCCAATTAATGTATACAATACTAGTATACTTAGTTTACTTATGGAACGGTGGATTGCGGTACAAATTAAATGAGACCTACACAAACTGGAACTGGCGAATTTTTAATTATTTTAATCATACAATCAATTAAGAGAGAACACGGTTAATTATTTTCGTATAATTCAATACGAACCATGAATGCTTGAGTGTTTAACCTCCGGTTTATCACCATATCTAACGGGTGATTTAGTGTGTTTTGCATTTTTCCTAGGAATAAAAAATTTGAAAAATTTTTGAAATTTGCCCTTTAAAATATTTAAAAGTCAATAAAAGTTTTAAAAACTCTGTAAACCTGTAAAAGTCTGTAAAACTGTTAGAATCAATAATTAAAATCAAATAGTAACTAAAGTCTATGAAACTCTTAAAAGTTATAAATTTCTTAAAAAGACTGATGACATGGATCTAAAGAAAAGTTTAACAGAAAGTATACAGTCTGTAAACCTCTAAAAGTAAGTAAAACTGTAAAATGCAATAGATGTCAATAAAAGTATATGAAACCCTATAAAAGCCTTAGAAAGCTCTATAAACTCTAAGAAAAGTTTTAAAATAAAACATCAAAAAAATAAAAGCTCATAAATGTTTATAAAATTCTAAAGAAAAAAAGAAAAGTCCAAGAAGTCTGTTAAAGTATACGACAATTCTATAATACTATACAAATTTATAAAAGTCTGTAAAAGTATTTAAAGTTTATAAACGTATAAAAAAAGTATGAAAGCCTGAAAAAGTCCAAAAAAACATAAAACGTAATAAAGTTTAGTTATAAGTAAGGCCTCACACAAAATGGAAAACCAGCATTTCAAACCGTCAAATCCAATTTTTGGCAAAGTTCTTTCGCTTTGCCATATCCAAATTATTAATAAATAGTTTAAATATATAAGTTACACTTTATATTTAGAACATTTTATTAAAATTGATTTAATTTCATTCAAAAAACTCTAATTTTAAATTTAAAAGGACTTTCTAATCACTTCTCTATATTCGTTGATATAAAAATTTGTAAATCTCTGTGAAAGTTTCTAAATACCCTCTAAAAAAATTTATAAATTCTAGGAGTGCTATTTGTATTACGTCACAATCTACAATACAATCGTATATATGTAAAAATTGGAACTGCTGAGCCGTCCTCCACCATAGGCCCAAATTTGCTTAAATTTTCAGTTACTACCAATGGTTCAGTTACTCGAATTTTATTCCTGTCTTGGAATAAA
This sequence comes from Tipula helvola, assembly GCA_963556165.1. NCBI lineage: Eukaryota > Metazoa > Arthropoda > Insecta > Diptera > Tipulidae > Tipula > Tipula helvola. Next base: position 42,933,892 of record OY744481.1, read on the forward strand.
GAAGAACAGTCGTAAGTAATATTTATTGTATAATAGTAAAAAAGCTTTTCCAGTTGATTTGTATTTTCCAAGCTTTTAGAAAAATTAAACTGTGATATTAATACAAACTTTTATTATGTCGTTTCTGATGTTATTTAACCATAAATTAAAATACTTATAATCATATAAGTTAAAATAAATTAAAATCACGTATATACAATCGTAAAAATTTGAACATAAAACGCATTTAATTACAATCAGTCTTACAGCACGTGATATCTTTTTATTTATCCCTCAGTCTAAATCTATTATAATGAAGTACATGTATTGTACACCTTCTTTTACATTCTCGAATTAACTGTCAATTGGTAATTCATTTTTTTTATTTAAACCAATTTCAAACAAACAATAAATGCTATACTCCCATGAACCCAACCTAACATTCCTAATATATACATACTTATGTAAATATGTGAAAAATAAGAAAATTAAAATAAAAAAATGCCAAATTGTACAACAAAAGGGAAATAAATTACTCAGGTTGTGCTTTTGTAAGTATTTGTGTTCATATAATAGTCAACAAATATAGTATACCAAACATCAAAGTAGATTTATTGTTTAAACGTTTAATTTACTTTAAGTTTGGTGTACCTTTTCCAGATCATAATTTTTTATTAAACCAAGATTTAAAGAAATGTAAAAACACAAACGCACATGTAATATAGAGCACATAACACCCTCTACCCACGCCAACATTATTCGTAAATAAAATTAAGATTTGAATTAAGTTGTTAGTTCGCTTATAATATAAACATAACATTTTAATCGATTTTTTTGTTTTTTCTTTTCTTTACAGACTCCGACTATAATGAAGACCTAAACAGGAATTATTTAGATGAATTTAATACCCCTAATAAGTGAGTACATCTATTATGAGTTTTTCATGTGTGATGTTGTAAGTTTATTTGGGTTAACAAAAACAAAAAAAAAAGTTATCATTTTCTTTTAAGAATTTTCATTTTTAATTTTAATCCAAAAATTGCTTTTCTCCATAAGTGTAACGAATGTTGTGAGATTTTTGTTGTTTTTTTACCAAGGTAACGGTAAATACGACCCAGCAGTAGATATTTGCTAAATAACAAGAAAATGGTCATGACCGAATCGATTTTTTGTGTTGCTTGGAAGGTACACGGAAGTATTCTCTGTCGGAATCAGATTTGAAAACTAACCCTAATTTTTTTTTCGTCTTTATTGTTTATTCAAAATATTTTTTATTATTTAAACTTATTATTTGAAGAAACAAAAAAATTGGGCTGATTCTATAACAAAACTTAGATTTTACGTCATACTAAGGATCAATGTATCAAAATGCTATTTAAGGAATAATTCCTAATTATTCTACAATATTAAAAAATAAAGCATGACCACTACAAGATTTTGTTTTACGAGCGGGGCCGGAATGTCCAGTAAATATTTATGTAGTTCGTTAAAATATTTATTTCGGAAGATTTAAACTAAAAAGACATCGTTCATTCCACAGTGTTTCTTTTTTAAATAAAGTGATCTGACTTATCTGCTTCTTGTCAATGTCATTTAGGATTCGATCAGTTGACTCAGGCTCTGAATAAAATAACCCATTAAAATGTCTTCACAAAAATAATTATATTTATTCCACGATAGTAACGGTAGTTTCCATGAACACGTATCGGTTAAAAAAAGATGCAGAAAACAGAAACAGACCGCCAGATGATATGTAAATTGAATAACATACCAATGTTAGAGTTGAACTACAAAATGGATCTCGACAACATCAAATATATTACCCTCAAAACGGATTCGAAAATACATAAGTATGGATTGGAATTACACCTATCAAAAAGATCCACAAATGTTTAAAAATTTCGGTTATAGTTTAACCAGAGCCTACTGTATAAATAAGAGCCTCCAGTATCGACTGTATTTTTTACTAAGCTTAAAATAAGGTACAAACAATTTTTTCTTTACTATGAAACTATATGGGAAAACGCTTATTTTCATTGACAGATTTAGTTTATTAGAAATGTGAGCTTTTGTTTTGTTTTTATATGAAAATGTTCATGAAACATGTTATATTATTTGATTGAAAAATCGAGTCTTGAAAATGTTTATTTCTAAGTGAAAATCGTCATGAAAAATAAGGTACTTTTAAAATTTAAAATATTGTTGTTTTTGTAAAATATACGTCACCAATATAACTAGAAATTTATATACAAAACAATAATCATCTCTTTCATTGCCTCCATTCCAATTTGAATTCGAATATGTTTCTATAGTTATTTTGAATTTGCAAAGCATGCTAGATTGTTTTGATGTTTTGTTTTTTTCGCACTCATTATATTGATTTAATTTATTCTGTTTGGCTCTTTTTGATTTTTTTTAAATTTTGATTGTTGAGCGGAGACATGTTGTCTTTTTTCGTACCATTGGTTTTAGATGTGGAGATATGATGTCGTCATTAAACTGAATTTTCTCTTTTTAATACATATTGTTGTTGTTGTAGAATGTTTTTTAATTTAATTTCCCTTATTTTCTTTTGATTATTGCTGGAAAATAGGGAAATTTGAGAATCTGTGTTTTAAATGAGTAAGACATTGAGTTGTTTGTTAGCGATTTCTTAAAAAATTATTTAACTGGGTTTAACTTTTAATTCATATTTTATCGTCAATCGAAATCGCGTTTTTTCATATAAACACTATGAAAATAAATGAATTTTTAGTGTTTCTATATCCCTTATTTTAAGTTCATTTTTCACATGCCGGCTCTATTCATATCAAGATGGTTCTGGTTTAACTCACAAAACGTAGCTGAAGTTGAAAGCTCGAACTCGTTCGGGTTGCAAAGCATTTTATTTCGGACAGACAGGCTAGGTCGTTCTTTTAAATAAAGATTTTAAAGCATATATTCCAGATTTGCTTACAATAAGCTACCTAATTAAGAAATATATTTATAGAAAATATTTTTAAATCAATTCTTTTAATTTTTTCTTATAATGCTGCATGTGTATCCAATGCGTATTTAACCGTGAAACAATCACAATTTTTATTGAAATTAGGAATTGCAATTAACTTAACATATTTGTTGCTTACTCTAGGGCTAATATCACTTACAAAAGATTTTATATAATAAAACACAATTGAAATTACGATCGTTTACTCCTTTATCAAATTTGTAACAAATACTAACTAAAATTATGTTAAAAACCTGCTTTTAAACTTTTTGTGCCTACGTGACTTGTGAATCTTTGTTCCCCTTTATTTTATTTTTTCTTATCATTTATATTGGAAAAATGGGCTGGTATCGTCCTTATTTTTTATAAAGAAAAAAAATCATACAAAAGAGTAGAATTTGTTGACCATCTTGTATTTGTGTGTGTACATATATGCAAAATTATATTTTTACGGGCTTTCAATTAGTTCGTAATTTTTGTTGTGGCCAATTTTTTCGTTTAGTAAAAAGGGGTTATATCGTCCCTTGTATATTTCCAGTTCTTCTAATCTGTTCATTAGTGGTCCTTTTCTTATTCTGTGAAATACCTGTTAGTTTATGTTGATGTCAGTGTAATTATGTTTTTCTTCTGCAGTCAAGGTGTTATGCATATTTCGAATCGATTTTTGATTTTCCGATTTCTTTTATATATTCTGTAAATCTGACTTCAAAATTCTACAAGTTTGTCCGATGAAGAATTTAGGGCAATCATTACATGTATTCTTATAGATTCCGGTGTCTATGGATATATTATTAAACAACCAACTGCAAAATGTATTCAAATCACTTTGTAACTTTAAGCAATCAGAAATTGAAGAGGAGCGAATATTTTCATATCATCTGTGTAAATCAGGCAATGTGCAAATTCAAAACACCCCACAACATCATTAATAAATAATGAGAAATGTTATTCCTCACTACTTTATTGATTTGAACAATAAATTACTCAAACGAGCAAAAGAGCTTTTGGTTTAATTTGTTTTAAAAATTGAAGAATATAACCTCGAAATGGGTAATTTAAGAATTTATAAAAGTTTTCACAAATAATCAATTATGCATAATGAATTTTACTTTTATCAATCATAATTTAAAATTTTACGGTATGGTCAGCGATGCGACTCTGTAAACAAATGTTTGTATACGGAAATAATTTTTGTCAAAATTTTATATTTCAGTTTTAACGTGATTTCAGCTTTAACATGATTTCACCTTTAACCTGACTCTCGTGTTTTATCTTTAATTCTTATTGTACATTTTACAACACTATTTTTATTAATAATTTATTTCAATTATTTAATAAAATATATATATAAATCTTTACAGATATTTCGATCCTTAGATCATCTTCTTGTGTTTTTCCACAGAAACTATAATACATTAAAATATAAATTAAAAAAATTTAGATTAAAATTTTAACAAAATTAAAAATTTTTTTTAACAAATTTTACACATTGATATGAAAAACCATAAATAGAATTTCATGAAATATAAAATTCTAATACAACATATACTAAAAATTACAACTAAATAATATTAAAAACTTACTATCTGACTATTTTAATTTTATTTAATTATTAATTAACGTTTCCATTTTGGAAACTGTCGGTTTATAAAAATGTTTTTTGTAATGATGAACATATAAACAATTTTTTCTACTATATAACTATTTAAGGAAACTTCCATGTTGTTTCTCTATTTTCTAAAAAATTTATGACTATACTAAAAAAATATATTGTATATTTGCACAAAAACCAATTCACAATTTTTAATATAAATAATTATATTAAATAAATTTTTATTCATTTTTATGGTACCTATTTTCAATGTTACAACCCTATATAGTATATTTAACTCCGTGTATATGTAAGGATTGAGTCTATACAAATGTGATCGAGTTGATGTCAAGTATAACAGATTATACCATTGAGAATAATTATTAAAGAATTAATTAAAGCTATTGGAATAGCACTCCAACAAAAATTTATTAACTGTCATTCAGTCTCCGTATGCGTTACTAAGAAAAACCTACTATTTATACGTCTAATTGGATTAGTTTGGTAATTATTTGTTATTAAAAATTTAAATTGTTTTTAGGTGACAGACAGATTTGATAAACAGAAAATTGGAATAATACTATATATATGTGAAATTAATGGCAAAAAATTAATAAATTAATGGCAAACAATTAATAAATAAATAAATAAATAATTAATTGAAATCAATCATGGTGTTTTTATTTTTTGATTATATGTGTGTATAAAAAATTTATATGCTGCATTTATGTTCTCCGTGTCAGTTTTGAAGTTAATATTGTTTTTATTATCTTTCAATATATATAGACTCTCAATAATCTCCCGTTTCTTTTTAACAGTTTCAATATGAAAAATTTTGGTATTGCTGAACTCTGGATTATGTTTTGTTCTTACTGCGTGTTGTGAAAGTGCTGTATCATTTTTGCTTAGTCTAATATCACTTTTATGTTTCTGTAGTCTCGTTTTTAATGAATTTGAAGTTTGTCCAACATATTTTTTGTCACAAGAACAGGGTATTGAGTAAACTACATTGTCATAATTTTCTTTTGGGATGTTATCTTTTAGTTTTGAAAAAACTTTTTGTATTTGGTTCGGTATTTTAAACGCAATTCTATCTACACCTAATGATTTCAGTATTGGTTTGATATTATCTGATAATCCAGTTATATATGGGATTGCCGTATTGACAGGTCTTGGACATTCTAAGCTCTGATTTACAATGTTTGGTTCTGTAATTTGATGGTCTGACATATTATATTTTATATCTCTTATAATTTTCTTTATGGTTCTTAGCGGATAATTATTATTGGTAAAATATTGTTGAATGATTAGGATATTTTTTTGGTGGAAACATGGGTCACTCAAACTGAGAACTCTTTTTATTGTGCTTCTTAGTATATTAAGTTTCATATTTAGGGGTGTGCTGAGTGAAAATTTAAAATTCTATCTGAGGTAGTCAATTTTTTGTACCAATCAGTTATAATGTTTTGATTTTTTCTAATTAATGTTAATTCTAAAAAATTAATTTTATTGTCGATTTCTACTTCAGTTGTAAATCAACAACATTAGTTGTGAAAATTTTCCAGTATATTTTTGGTGTGTTCGATATATTGCTGTGGTATAATAATTAAAATGTCATCTACATATTTAAGTAGTACTTTTGGTTGTATGGTTAGTTGTAGTAAGGATTCTTTAAATAATTTTTCCATCACTATGTCCGCAAGTATAGGTGAAAGTGAGTTTCCCATCGCTAAACCAGATATTTGTTTATAAAAATCATTTTTATAAGTGAAAAAATTATGCTTTGTGACTATAAGTTTTAATAATTCTATAAAACTACTTTTATTTATATTGGTCAAGTCTTCTAATTCGGACCAACGTTCGTTTACTTCAGATAAAACTACTTCTATTGGAATATTTGTAAATAAGCTTTTTACATCAAAAGAAGCTAAGCTGTTTTCTTCACTTTTAGTAATGTTGTTAATTTTGTTTTTTAATGAATTTTTTACGTTGAAATTGCTATGTATTGTTAAATGTTTTAAAATAGAGGAGAAGTGTTTCGAGATAAAATAGGTAGGTGCATTGATATTTGAAACAATTGGTCTAAGTGGAATATCGGGTTTGTGTAAATTTGGTAAACCGTATATCCTCGGTGTCTGCGGGTTGAAACAGACTATTCTTTTAAATATTGTATCATCAATTTGACCTGACAATTTAAGCAGTTTAATTTTAAATTCTAACTCTGCTTTAACTCTAGGTGCCTTAGGGAGTTTTATATACACTGTGTTATCTGAAAATAATTGCATCATTTTTTGGTCGTATTCCTCTTTATACATCACCACCGTCTTCTTACTTTTGTCACTTTCCAAAACAATAATTTCTGGATTATTTTTTAAAAATTTGTGTAGTGTTCTTGAAGCTTGAGTTATTGAAATATCTAAATCTGTTCTTTTATGGTTTCTTTTTATGAAAGACGTTATCTCGTTTAGAACTTTAAACCTTTGGTCTTGTAGGTACTATATTATTATTAGGAAATTTTAAAAGAGTAAATTCCACGTCAGCAATCATTTGAAAAATTGGTGCATTATGTTTTTGTGTTGGTAACGCAAATTTGGGTCCATAGTTTAATAAGCTTATCACATTGTCGGGAATAGTTATATCTGTAAGATTTGTGACATTCAATGTTAAATCTCTATTATTCGTATTGTCTGAATTATTAATATTTTTATTTTTATTTTTTATTGTTATGATATTCCAATATTTTCTTATCAACCGTTTTTTAACTTTTTTGAAAAAAAATTCATTATAACTAACTTGAGATGTTTCCACCCATGTTTCCACCAAAAAAATATCCTAATCATTCAACAATATTTTACCAATAATAATTATCCGCTAAGAACCATAAAGAAAATTATAAGAGATATAAAATATAATATGTCAGACCATCAAATTACAAAACCAAACATTGTAAATCAGAGCTTAGAATGTCCAAGACCTGTCAATACGGCAATCCCATATATAACTGGATTATCAGATAATATCAAACCAATACTGAAATCATTAGGTGTAGATAGAATTGCGTTTAAAATACCGAACCAAATACAAAAAGTTTTTTCAAAACTAAAAGATAACATCCCAAAAGAAAATTATGACAATGTAGTTTACTCAATACCCTGTTCTTGTGACAAAAAATATGTTGGACAAACTTCAAATTCATTAAAAACGAGACTACAGAAACATAAAAGTGATATTAGACTAAGCAAAAATGATACAGCACTTTCACAACACGCAGTAAGAACAAAACATAATCCAGAGTTCAGCAATACCAAAATTTTTCATATTGAAACTGTTAAAAAGAAACGGGAGATTATTGAGAGTCTATATATATATATTGAAAGATAATAAAAACAATATTAACTTCAAAACTGACACGGAGAACATAAAAATGCAGCATATAAATTTTTTATACACACATATAATCAAAAAATAAAAACACCATGATTGATTTCAATTAAATTTTTTTTGACAATAATTTATTAATTGTTTGCCATTAATTTTACATTTATATAGTATTATTCCAATTTTCTGTTTATCAAATCTGTCTGTCACCTAAAAACAATTTAAATTTTTAATAACAAATAATTACCAAACTAATCCAATTAGACGTATAAATAGTAGGTTTTTCTTAGTAACGCATACGGAGACTGAATGACAGTTAATAAATTTTTGTTGGAGTGCTATTCCAATAGCTTTAATTAATTCTTTAATAATTATTCTCAATGGTATAATCTGTTATACTTGACATCAACTCGATCACATTTGTATAGACTCAATATAAAAATTGTGAATTGGTTTTTGTGCAAATATACAATATATTTTTTTAGTATAGTCATAAATTTTTTAGAAAATAGAGAAACAACATGGAAGTTTCCTTAAATAGTTATATATGGCGAGTTTTTTTATTACATCGGAGAGACCAGAGAGACCAGACAGATAAATTATCTGAAATATCCGATAATGTTTAATCTGAAAAGACCTTTTTCAGATTTTAAACGCTTAACTATTTAAATTGGCTAACCACTGTTTTGTAACACGTTATGGCCAAGAAAATTGTTTTCCTACGCATAATTAATGCATAAAAATAAAATTAAACGATAATGAACAAGAAACCTACCTACAATATACTTTAAAAAATTAATTTTCGATTGTTGTTATCTCAGTCTATAGTGTTCACCATTTTGAACGTTAGAATATGTAATTCTCTGTACTATCTGAAATAAATTTCAGATCGAAAAACAGCAATCTGCGATTTTTCAGATTTAATAAAAAAACGCTAAAAAAACTATCGGATCGATCTGAGAAAATAAAAAAACGCAAAAGGTTTTTTTTATATCTCTCTGGTCTCTCCGATGTAATAAAAAAACACGCCAATAGTAGAAAAAATTGTTTATATGTTCATCATTACAAAAAACATTTTTATAAACCGACAGTTTCCAAAATGGAAACGTTAATTAATAATTAAATAAAATTAAAATAGTCAGATAGTAAGTTTTTAATATTATTTAGTTGTAATTTTTAGTATATGTTGTATTAGAATTTTATATTTCATGAAATTCTATTTATGGTTTTTCATATCAATGTGTAAAATTTGTTAAAAAAAAATTTTAATTTTGTTAAAATTTTAATCTAAATTTTTTTAATTTATATTTTAATGTATTATAGTTTCTGTGGAAAAACACAAGAAGATGATCTAAGGATCGAAATATCTGTAAAGATTTATATATATATTTTATTAAATAATTGAAATAAATTATTAATAAAAATAGTGTTGTAAAAAGTACAATAAGAATTTTTATCTAACAAAAATTCCGAAACAACAAAAAAGTAACTCTAAATGTTTTATCTTTAACATAGAGCACAATTTGTTGAACAAAAGCATGGTTCTTGTGAATTTGTTAGCAATAGTGAAAGAGAAAACCAAACTTTCATTTTACATTAAAGTTTGATTAATTTAAACTATAAAATATAAGAAAGCTTTAAATTGCTTTATTAATACTAAACCCCAAAATGAATGAAGAAATATGAGGCATTAGATTTCAAAGGTATACCAAAAAGTGGTTTAGTACTTTTTCGTGAAGGTGTTTAATGTGTGTGTAATATTTGAAGTTCATTACATGACGTTTAGTTCACATCGGTCGTTTGTAATCCAAACATTTTAGCAAAAAATATTTTTATGAAATCTATTGCAAAACAAAATTTAATTTTGATCTAATTTAAAATTTAATTTTGAACCTTTTATTTTTGTAGTGGAATAAATTTATTTAGAAAATTAATTAATTTCGCCGATATCATTGTTATCATTGTTAATTAAATTCGCGGCATTTAATTATTATAACTGTCTTATAATGTCGTAGATTTAACTTATATTAAAATTTTTTTTTTACATAGTAAGTTATCACAAACTTTTAAACTTTATGAAATGCATTTACCACTACCTTGGTTTCTTAGATTTTCATTCCTCCCAAAGCCGTAAATTTACAGAACAAAGAAAATTTGTAGAGCTTTTTGATTATCGCTTCAATAAATTTATAAACTTTTAAAGTTTTAATTTCGCAAGATCTAAACTCTCTTGATCAAGTAACTTAAACTGATAAAATTCGAATTTTACTAAAAAGTCATATAATTAAGCTTCTATTTTAAATTGCGTGAGTTAATTTCTCGCTTCGGATTAATTTGTGCTATAAAATACCTGAATCCGATTTTAATAATAAGACTAAGGCGTTGATTATAAATTTGAAACTTGAAAGCTTTAATTATAGCCAATTGTATGAAAGGTACTAAATTGCAGTAGCAATTATATGCATACTTAAAAATTTTGTCGATTTCTCTCTTCCCATTCATTTTATAAGGAGTGAGTAGGAAAGTAAATTTTTGAACAAGCATTTAATTACTAGTGCGATGTTTATACGTATGGGCAGGACTCAGAAGTATCTAATGAAAAAATCGAACATCAGGTTGTTGTACCAGAGAAAGTTTTCTTCGAAAGCTGGAAAAACTTAGTAAACATAGATATTAAGCTGGTTGTAAAGTTTGATAACTATAGATGAAAATTCCAAGTCAGCAGCAAAAGCCATCAATATAATTATAAAAAATTAACGGAAATTTGAACCATATTATTGAGTTCTATTTGAACCTTTTTTTAATTCATAAAGAGAAGAACATTTTTGCAAAAAGAGGTTTTATAAATGTAAATTGAAGAGAACACTGATCATAAAGATTTAAGCTTCATGGCTTGGATTTATTTATTCAATAAATATGTTCTTAATTTTTCATAGGCTTTAATCACTGTTGTTCGGGCTTCTGGCTCAACGAAGATTACCGTTTCTGTTTAAAACACCTATACAAACGTCAATCAAAATTAATTTAGAGATATTTTGTTGCAAGTATCGCTACTTATTTTAAAATTTAACATCATTCAAATTTCCAGCAAAACAACAGCAAGCCCCAATCCATATTTTATTCTAAATGGGTAACAGACCCGAATATTAAAAATAATTAATTTTATAAATCCTTGGCATTATCCCTTAATTAAAGTAGAAATTTTATTTTGTTTGGCCTCTTGCAACAAATTTTCCCTGAAACTTTTAATTATTATTATTATTTTTTTTACCCAAAAATTATCTTTTATTTTAATTAAGAAATTTGCTTGCTGCCCTCAAGGTACACACAATTTTAATAATTAATCTCATCATCAAAAATAAAGATACAAAAACAAATTTGTGGTAGGTGTACAACAAAAATAAATAAAGTTCAATCAATCAAATTCACAGATTATATAAGTCATCTTTTGAAAAAAAAAAAAACGAAGTTGTAGATGTGCAAACTCAAAAGTTGATTTTAAGAAGATAATTTTTTTAAACACCTTCTTCTTCTTCTTCAATTAATAAATACACAAAACTTTTCCAATACGCCGAATAACAACAACACAATTATTTGGAAAACTTTGTACTCTACTAGTAAATAAACAAAAAGGAAAAAGGTATAATCTCAAGTTTCACAGGATTAATTTAAGATTCTAACACCACCAAAGTTGTATCATGATTTTCTATTTTTTTTATTTGAAAAGTTTTGGTTTCGTTTACTTTTAGGGTAAAGTTCAGCTTTAACTTTTTGTTAAAATTTCAACTGTATACATTTTCTCTTATTGAATTTGGCGTATAAATATTTATAAATACGCGGATCCAACACACTATTATTATATGGGTAGTGTCTGGTGTAAATAACGAGTTGTTTACGTTCATGAACTTCATTGCAGAAATTTTTAATCCATAAGGATTAAGTTTTATCTTGTTTGTTGGACACATCTTTATACTAGCACACAAAACTATAAAATTTGATATTAATTTAATTTATATTGTATTTGACATTCTTTTGTGTATCCCACCAACCATTAACGACCGCCCTCATCCGTTTTAAATCCTGTGCGGTTATCGTCTTATACACGTATATCAACCAGAATAAAAATCATCTCCAGGTATGCTGCTGTATATCAACGAACCCAAAATTAATCCTTAATTTTAAATCAAAACAAAAACACCAAAAAAGGAGGTTACATTTTTTTTTTGTGTTCGGTATATTGTGTGTCCCTAAATTAAAACAAAAAAAAAATGAAAATTTAGTGAAAATGTTAGAAATTATTTTGTTTTGTTCTACAGGTAGGTATGCTATACATAAACTCTTTGCATGGAAAGCCAGATTACAAGTCTTAATTGAAATAGGATTTTTTTTTGGTTCGTTTATATTTGATATGGGAGTTTGTGTTCGGTGATTTAATTTAATTCGCACATTCTTTTAAATTAAAGCAGTTCTATGTGTGTTACCTGAGGAATAATAAATTGACATAATTATTTTTTAAGGGCTTTAAAATATACATACGTTTTGTATTTTATTGTGTTTTTCTAACCTGGAAGCTTATTTAAATTTAGAAATTTCACCAGTTTTTCATCACTTTATGATACAAGCCTTGCTTCGAAATCAGTTGAAATATTATTTGCATCGGAAACGGAATTTAGATGCAGCCATTGTTTCGAATAAAAATTAATTACTAATTAGACCCGAAAAGGGATTTCGATGCAAGTTTTGCATCAAATAAAAAGGTGACACTATTGGTATCGAATATAATAGCACCGGGCAACATTTTTAATTAAGGTGCAATTATGTATATCAGATTAAGTTACTTTGTGTATCGTAAATACTTAATTTGAAAATAAAAACGTTGATATATGTAATTTAAAGAGAAATGTGTTTCCTTCCAATACACATACACTTCTTCTAGGTAAGCTCCGGTCTCCAGCAAAATCGCTGAAATAATCAATTTGAATAGTTGATGTGCCAGCAAACTGGCAGCTAAGCTTTTGTTGTAAAAAGTTTTATATTTGTAATATTCATACGGATTAATCACAAAAGTAACTTAACAGCAAAATGATTCTTAGTTTGATACTACATATTTGCATCGTATAATAATATTTTTAGCTTCTGGTTGTAATTTAATCTTAATTATTTTCTGTCTCTGCAAAGCTAGGTGGGAAAAATACAAGTATGCCTGATTATTTTTTGTTTTATTTTAATCAACATTTAGTATTAAATTAATGGCCGAACATTTTTAATTTGTTGGAATAACGAATTATAAATTTTGCAGTTAAAATATTTTAAATCACATAATTTTTTTTTTTTTATTAAATACTTACAAATCAATAAATAAACATTGACGCTATTAAATAAAAATGTGTTTAAGTAAAAATTTAATCAATTTTTTGAATACTTGTTTGGTATCCCGATATAGTCAAGTCACAATCATGAACTTATTTGTTTATTTAAGCATTGACGAATGACATCGTGTTTTTATCTCCAGCATTTCTTTGGCTTCAAAATGTGAGTTTGCTTTGGTTAAAATACTTTTATACAGATATTTATAGGTATTGATGACCTTACTCTGGAATTTTTCTTTGTGGTATCTGCATGGAGTTGTCACATTTGAGTTTTTTGTTAGTAAAAAATTGTGTAAACAAATTGCTGTTTTTCATGAAACTAATACATACATAATATAGTGAAAAAATATTTAATTATTTATTAATAATAAACTTTTTTTATTTAGATTATGATTCATTGACAGTCCCAATAATTTTAGTTTAGTAGTTATTGATATTCGAGATCATTTATAAAATAACTATAGCATAAAAATGAATTGTTTCTATTTTAAAAGGAGTCCAGCCATTGGCGGATTACTGGACAGGCGGTAGAGGCGGTCGATTCAGGCCCTGTTGTTTGCGACCCAGCCTCGTTAATTTACTTATCTCACTTCTTTTAATGAAAATTATAATGAATTAAATTACAATTTTAATGTTACTAATTTGCAACATAATAAGGGCTTCAGCATACAAATTAAAGAATCTGAAGAATTTGTTTTTTGCTTAATTTTAAAAAACCTCTGTAATTAAAATTGGTTGTCCTATTATTGATTAAGGAATTTCCGGAAATATTCACATGTCAAGAATAATTTTAATTTGTATTACAAAATTACTCAATTTATTAAGTGCATAAATATAAAAAAATAGAAGACGAGTGGAGCTTGACACAAATTACATTCAACAATATACCGGGAAAAAATCAGTCTAAAAGCGCTATTTGCACCAGGTAAACATACATTCCAATGAAGATGAACAAAAACTTTTCACACGCCACCTTATGGGTTTTTACTTCAGTTATAGTAAAAACAAAAACAAATTATTTTATTTTATTTTTATTAGGTAGGATGCATTTCGATAATCATTGATTATCATCTGAACTGCATTATGTAACTAAAAAAAAATTTAACAATAAACAAAAACAATTAACATTTCAATCCTAAGCAGCTATTCTAGCTTTTCTGAATATCTATTTAGGCGCAGCAATCATCCTTTTATCATAGTATAATTTAAGAAAGAACAAGCGCTCATGTATTAATGTGTTTTATGCGGTAACCTGGTTTACTAGTTGTAAATAAATAGAATAAATTGTAGTGCGGATTCACAAATATCTTCATATCACAAATAAATATACAAAGATAAAAAAGAAAACTGCCTTTTATCTTTTTTAATAAAAAAAAAAAGTTCAAGCGACATAATTTCTTTAAATTTTTCTCTATAAAGAGTTTTTCTTTAATATTTTGAAATTCTTCAAAAGAACTTGAAGATGATTGATTTGATTCTTCTCATTAAATTCTAAAAACTTTTAATTTTTTGAGATTCTTCTTCTCCCATTTAGGAAATCATTTAAATTTCTTAAAGAAATTTAAAAGTTTAAGCAGACGAATTTAATGAATTTAAAGAATTTATAACATTTAATGTTTGAATTTGCAAAATTCTTCTAATTTACAAAAGTTAGATAATTTTAAATTTTCTAAATTATTCGCCTTAAACTCTTTGAATTTTCAAAATCTTTAAAAACTTAAATATCTTTAAAGCCCTTTATTCTATAGACTCCAATTTTTAGTTTTCTCTTTAAATTATTTAAATTTTTAAATTCTTTACTAAATTTAATTTTTAACTTCATTAAATCCTTTAAATTCTTTTATTTTTCGAATCCTTAGAATATTTTGAATTATTTTTTTTTTCTTCAAATTTTTAAGATTCTTAGATTTTTTTTCATTTCTATAAATACTTTGAATTTTTAAAATCCTCTAAATTTATTTTTTCATCTCTAAATTTGTTAAATACTTGGTTAAAGTTTTTAAACTCTTCTCCAAATTTTCTAAGTCCTCTCAAATTTAAATTTTCTTAAATTCTTTAAATTTTTATTTTCTTTAAATTTTCTAACTTTTATACAATCTTTAATTCCTTTAAATTTGTTTAATTCTTTCTATCCTTTAAATTCATTCAATTTATTAAAATGTTTCATTTTTTTTAATTCTTTATTTTTCCAAATTTTTAAATTTTTTGTCTGTAAATCATTAAGTTTCTTTAAATTCTTCAAATTTTATACAAACTTTTATGTCCTTTAAATGTGTTTAAATTCTTTATAATTTTTAAATTCTTAACATTTGTAAGATTCTTTAAACATTTTAAATTCTTTAGATTGTTTCTTTTCTTTAAATTCTTTAAATTTTGTACAATCTTTAAACTAATTATAATTCATAATTTTTTTCAATTTTTTAAATTCTCTAAATTTTTTAATTTGTTCATTTCATTAAATGCTTCCGATTCCTTTAAATAATTTGCTTAAATCAATTTAATTTATTTAAATTCCTTAAATTTTGTAGAATCTTTAATTTCTTTAAATTGTTCTGTAAATTCTATGATTTTGTAAATGAATTTGAAGAATTAAAAAAATTAAAAAAATTCATTAAATTGCTTCATTTATTTAAATTCTTTAATTTTCTAAATTTTTATCTGAAAATTTTATGAATTTTTAAAATTATCTAAATTATTCAAATTCATATACATATATGTATTCGGCAAATTTTTCAGAATATATTTTTTAAATTTTACAAATTTTCAATATTTCGTTAGTTCAATAAATGTTTAAGTTATATAAATCTATAAATTCATTAAATTCTTTTAATTTTTAAATTCATTAAATTCTTTAAGATTTTTAAACTTTTTAATTTCTTTAATCCTTAAATTCTTTAAATTTTTTACATTCTTTAAATTTTAAAAAAATTTGAAATTATTAAAGTTCCTTAAATATTTTTAATAAATTAAATAATCCTTAAAATTCTTTAATATTTTTAAATTCTTTCTAAAGATTCTTAAGATTCTTTAAATATGTACTTAAAATTTTCTCAAATTCATTAATACATTAAATCTAAGGGAATAAACATAAGGGAATAAACTCTAAAATTCGCATTTTTCAGGAAAACGTTTTTAAAATTAAGAGTCGTTCAAAATCGTATGAGTTTTTCAAATTCTTGCTTTTTTAAATGATTATTACGGTTGTTAATAGTTGCTGGATTATTACAAAAAATTGATATGATATGAATTCGAATATTGAGATTTCGAATTTGAAATAATATGCAAAAGGGTATAACTCGAGTTATTCCCTTATGCCATATTGCCACAGAAATATTTAAGTCTATTAGAATTCCATTCAAATTTATTAAGTCTATATATTGGTTGATTATTCTAAATTCTTTAAAATTCTAATAATTTTAGATGCTTCATAATTTCGAACCCTTTTATAAATTCTTTAAAATTATTAATTTTTGTATAGGTACTGTTAAAATTTTTAAGATTCTTAAATTCTCAAAATTTTTTAAGTTCTAAATTCTTCAAATCCTTTCCATTTTTTTAATCTGTAGATTTTTAAAATGTTTCAAATTGATAAAGAATTCTCTTAACTTAAGAACAAACTTAGAGCCGAATTTATAGTCTTAACTGATTGCTACTATTTTAGCAACGATTTTTGAAAATCATTTCAAAAATTCGATATGGATTTCGAATTTATTTTCTTGTTTTCGATATTTTGTCACAATGTTTATAGTGATGGATTTTGATCACTATAAACGTTGTTACATTATATAACAAATCTAAAACTGAGGTTAATTTATATCAAAAATAACTAATTTAATTTGTACTTAAAATTGAAAATCAAATATTTCACAAAGGTTAAGTCCAGCAAATCCATAGTAGCTATGACTTTCCGTCATTTTGTTTTCTTCTCGCACGAAAAAAAAATTTTTGGCATGCATATTTATTTTCTTTACAAGCTTTGCCACAAATATCGTAGAAATTTGAATCAAATATATTTTGAATGCCTACCTTAAATCGAAATAGGATTTAAATTGCGTCAAAGGCGTCTCGATGAACGGCAATTGTGCGTGAGCATTATTTAGTTCCAGCTTTACATCGCATAAGGTATAGTAATTGTATGAAATATATTTTTGTTGTATGTCTTATATCAGAATAAGATGTAAGGTAAAAAACGCATACCCCCGATGAAAAGATTGCGTCAAAATTCGTCGTAAAATTTTCGAATATGTAGAAAATTCAACTTTCATCCGATCTCATACATTTGAGTTTTTTGATGCCATCGCTTGCAAACTGCTTTTATTTAGGAAATTTATAAAATTATTTCAATTAGCAAAGGTAAAAGTTCGAGCTTTTATTTCCGGACTGTCTCAAGATTTCAATAGTTCACCCTGTCTTCAAGGCGGGCAATAAAATGCTTCAATTTTAACTACCGCCCAATCTCTATTTTGAATGTTTTCTCAAAAATATTTGAGAAAATAATTGTAGTTAGGCTACACGAATATTTTATGTGCAATAAAATTATACATCCCAGCCAATTTGGATTTGTGCATCTAGTACACAATCAGCGGCCTATTCTGTTCTCCATAAAATCTTATTGGGACTGGAAGGCAGGGATTATGTGTCGATGCTCTCTATAGATATTAAAAAAGCTTTCGACACAGTGCCACATAAAATCTTACTTTCGAAAATTGCGAAGTTAAACCCTTCCTTAGCCGCTTTTTCCCTTTTAGCGTCTTACTTCACTAGCCGAGTCCAATACACCGTTGTAAATGGCATTAAAAGCGAACCATTGACAATGATATTTGGTGTACTGCAAGGATCTATTCTTGGCCCAATTTTCTTTAACTTTTTCATTAATCACATGTTCAATATTGACTTATTTGGAAAACTTGTTATGTATGCGGATGACTCAGTTTTAGTTTATAAAGCTTCAGATGCTCAAACCCTTCTTGATCAAATGGCAAACGATATTACTAAAGTCGAGTACTGGTTGAGTGCTAATAAAATGTGCATGAATAAAACAAAAACTAATTATGTATATCATTTTTCAGAATAAAAAATTTCCTACACATTTTCCCTGTTACTAGAAGTAAATGATAATAAAATATTGCAAGTTGCAACTGCAACTTATTTGGGACTTGTCATTGATCAAAACCTGAAATGGAAGGAACAGGTACAGAAAGTCAAAAAATCGATATGGCCTTATGCATTTGCATTAAAGAGAATAAGACGTCACATTGATGAAAGAACAGCCTGCCTAATCTATAACGGGTATATTAACTCTAGATTAAGTTATATGAGCTCGATGTGCACCACTGCATCAAAAAATTCCATTGAAAGTCTCAGGGTTTTGCAAAACAAGATCATAAAAACTATTAAATGCCTTCCAATACTAACATCGACTAAATCTCTGTATTCCCTCAAAACACTTCCTTTAGAGATTCTAGGGAAATTTCAATTATTAGTATTTATTAAAAAAACTCAGAGCTCTTACGAAATGTAATTTAAGACCTAGAAACACATCTGAAATACATTCTTATAATATAAGAAGTAATACTGGTAAAACATTTTATTTAATTACCGTAAGTACGTCCCGCTCCCAAAATAATCCATTTTATTTGGGCCCTGTACTATTTAATGAGCTTCCACATGCTATTAGAGTTGAGTTAAACATCCGGAAATATAAATGTCTTCTGAAGGAGCACCTGCTCACAAAATGATTGAACGACTAATAAGAGAGATCTAGTAGAGATTTAATTTTATACCCAGTTAGCACAATCATCGGACCATGGGTTAAGTTGACTTGGCTATACAAAGAAAAGAAAATTATTATGAACGAAACAAATTTGAATTAACAATTCTTATAATTATTTTTTTGTATTTTTATTTATTTTTATTATATAAATTTTAGTTGTATGTTATATAAAGAATTAATTGTATGTGTATGTTATAAATATTTGAAATAAATTGTCTGTCACAGTCTTTTGGACTGTTTAGACAATTTTATAGTGAATAAATAAATAAAAAAAATAAAAAATTATATATAATATATTCTTATTACGGTTATATTCACTTTTGAATTTCACTCGGCCAACAACTGCTTGAATTTCGTATTCCTTAAATTTATAAAATTTAGTTCAAAAAGTTTCTTAAAATATTGATCGAAGGCAGACTAAAAAGTTAAGCCTCAACATGAAGATGGTTTTACTCGTCAAACAAAACCAATTTAGGTTCAATTTACTACTACAATCGTACAGATCTATTATCTAGGTGATGACGTCAATATCGCTGGCCTAAATTACGTTTTAAATAAAAATTGAGCTAATCTACACTATAATGCCACATGTAAATCTAGGTAAAGTTGATTTCTAGAAAATGTGCAAGAAATAATCTATCTTAATTTTAGCTATTTTGAACACTCAGTCCCAGGACTCCCAGCGATGGCGAATCTAAGATTCGTCAATATTTTATTGGTACAAATTTGTATAAAAAGTAATTTCCATTTTGTGACCAATACGAAATTTGGTAATCACAATTTTTGGTTACTGTACAATTTTATGATCATAATTTTTGGTTACTCGGGCTATGAAGTACTAATTTCAATCTCTGAAATGTTGGCTGCAATTTAGTATCACAATGATTTAGTATCTTTGAATGATGGTACACTCCAGCCTAGTTTTACAGATAGTGGTGCAGCTTATCATTTAATATGCATGTTAAATTTTACTGGTACCAGCCAATTCAATAGTTTGACCAATGTAAATAATCGTATTTTAGATCTTGTAATTTCTAACATTGATTCAAATTCAATAAAAGTTTTTCTCGCCCATAATGTACTAACTAGGGTGGATGGCCACCACCCGCCTCTTGAAATCATTGTTTCTCTTGTTAGTTTCAAGTTTATGAAGCATAACAATAATAACTTCCGCTTAGAATAGAAACTATTGATTGGATGCGTTTATTTAATGGATTAAATGTTAATGATTCCGTAAAACATTTTTATGACAATATTAATAAAATTATTGATAATAATATTCCTATTGCTAAATGTACGAATCCAAATTTTCCGTGTTGGTATTCTAGCAAGTTAATTAGTTTGATAAAGTTTAAATCTTTAATTAGAAAAAAGAAAATTAAGTTCTTCGACGATTTAGAATATGCGAATATGTTTAAAATTCTTAGAAAGCTAGTTAAACAATTGATCAAATCTTGTTATTCTGATTATTTAAAAACAATTGAGGTTTGCATTCTAACTAATCCAAAAAAATTTTGGTCTTATGCCAAATCAATAAAAACATGTGGAGCCCATTTTGATACAGTTAATACTCCATCTGAGATTTGTAATATGTTTGGTGAATATTTTCAATCAGTCTACTCTGACGTTCATCCCATTAATTTGGCAACCTCTAAAAGCTTAGGGAATTCATTCGGTATCGATGATATTGACATTTCTTATTACGAAGTTAGGTCCGAAATTGAAAGTATGTGTTTATTAAACAAAGGCTGTGGGCCTGATCAAATTCCACCATCGTTTTTCAGTGCTACATCTGAGTCAATAAGCCTGCCGATTTCATTAATTTTCAATCAATCAATAAAGCAAATGATATTTCCTGATAGATTCAAAATTGCGAAAATAATTCCTGTTTATAAATCTGGTGATAGGGGACATGTCGCTAACTATAGACCAATTGCAATTCTAAGTGTTATTTCAAAAATTTTTGAGAAACTACTTCATGCTAAGTTTACTGACCGGACCATTCATTTAATTTCATCCAGGCAACATGGTTTTCTGAAACATAGATCCACTCTTACTAATTTAATGAATTTTGGTGAATATGTTTATGAATCATTACATGCCGGGCGCGGTGTTGATGTTGTTTACACTGAACTTACAAAAGCGTTCGATAAAGTAAATCACTGCATTCTTCTGAACAAGTTATACAATTTTGGTTTTGATGACACTCTTGTTCAATGGGCTTGCTCTTACCTAAGTAATAGATCCCATTTTGTGAAAATCTATAACCATCAATCAATTATGTTTAAACCAACATCGGGGGTACCTCAAGGTTCAATATTGGGACCCTTTCTATTTCTTTATTTTATTAATGATATTGCAACCAATATTGACAGTGAGGTTTTGCTTTTTGCTGATGATCTTAAGTTATACCGATCCATTTGTTCTATTTCTGACTGTAATATTTTGCAATCGGATTTGAACAAAATCTCAAGTTGGTGTACTGCCAATCTGACGGATCTCAATATTAATAAATGTTTCGCTTTAATAATTAAACCAAGAGTGCAAATTGGATTGAATTTTTGATCATAGTTTATCATTTGTTTCCGAAATTAAAGATTTGGGTATTACAATTGATTATCAATTTTCTTTTAGAACTCACATTTTCAACATCATTAATAAGGCTTATAAAATGTTGGGTTTCGTCAGGAGAATCGGCTCCAATTTTACCTCGCTTCAAACTTTTATTAGCCTTTACAATGGTTTAGTTCGCCCTAACCTAGAATATCTCACGACTATATGGAATTATCCGTATAATATTCATCAACTTAATGTTGAGAGAGTCCAAAAGAAATTTACCCGATATTTATATTTCAAATTTAAATTTATGCATGAGCCCTATAGTGTTCGTCTTGTAAGATTTCGAATGACTACTTTGGTGGTTAGAAGAATTTTCTTTGACGAGTTAGTACTATTCAAGGTCATTAACCAAATTATTGAAACTTCTCTTTTAAATCGTATTAATTTTGCTCCTGACAAAGGATATTTGTTGCGCGATACCTTAACATTTAACCTTCCGGCCTGTCGCACTAATCTTAGAAATAACTCACCATTAATCCGACTTCAAATTAATCACAATTATCTCATTTAAATCTTGTATTCGTCAGGTCATTAATGATCTTTGATTATTATTTAGTTTTAATTTATGTATTTATTATTAATTTTTTGTAAAGCTTAAGATTAGTAGTCTTGTACACCTTATGTTTAAGCCAACATGTAATTGGAGGTAATCTCTCTATGTTGGTTAAATAATGAATGAATAAATAAATAAATAAATATCACCGCAGCTAGTTTTCGTGAGTCGCATGTTATTGCACAACTGGGAAAGCCCCTCTCGGATGGTGAATACTCTCAGAGCACTTTTTGATAAAGATTCCAAAAATCTTAGTACGAAAAGATTTGTTCAATTTCCACATTTACACGAAAGTGAAAATTTAATTTTAAAGGAGTGGAATTCCCTACCTAACAATTTTATTAATTTTAAAATTCTAGCTAAAGCTCTTTTGACAATGTTTGGTTACACATAATATGCGTGTGAACAATTATTTTCGACAATGAATTATGTTAAATCAACTGTAAAAAATCGTTTGGGAACTGATTTAAACGCTGCATATGATCGATTAAAGATGCCTAAGCATATACCACGAATCGATCAGTTGTAATCTGCGAAACAGCAACAGCCTTCGTATTAAAAATTAGGCAAATGATATTGAATTTGTTTTTCTTATACCTACATATTCTCACTGAATTAAGAAATGGAAAATTATTTATTTTTATTAAACTTAAAACCTTAAAACAAATTTTTCCTGGGAAAAAATTGCAAATAATCAATAAATTTATATGAGTTGTAGTTAAGATTAATATATGAACAATTTGTAAAGACCTGCGGTGCAATGCTAATATTTTTATTGGCCAGAATTGACCCACCATCGGAAATAGGTTAGCCATCCCTGAACTAATCGATATCAGTGTTATTGTAAAAATTGGAAAAAACAAATATCGTGCCATAATTAAAAGCATTTGATTTGTCTGAAATTGAACTGATCGACCGAAATTATTCCTTAGCAAAATTAATAAATTATTTAAAATTAGGAAATATTTAAATCGATCTTTGGCTTGATATATAACCTGAAAGATGTTTTATCGAGGTTTTAATAAATTTTTTAATGTAATAGGCTTTTTGTAAACTTTCCAACTGAACTTTAAGTCTGGAAACATTCTGACTTCTGATTGATCAATAAACCATTCAGAAGAATGTATATACAGTATTCTTCTATTTAAGACATCTACGGCGCAAAGGCGGTTCATCATTAGCATAAATTTTGTTTTGCACTAATTTAAGCGACATTTTATATTTAGCAAAAAAAAGAAAAAATTGTGGACAAGTTTGAAAATGGTCACAGGATTGCCTAATGAATCGAGTACTGATTTACTACCTGAACAATACTTGAATTTTTTTACATTGAAATTGAAAGCTGCAACTACTACAGCACGTGTTGCCGCAAATCTTTCTCCGTCAAAATCGTATTGTGTATCGCTGCTTATCAAATTACTCGAAGAAAACTAAATCGAAAAATTATTTTGCTAATTTTTGCAAAGAAAATAAAAATACATTTTGTGTGGGAATTCAATATTGTGTATTTGTACGTGTTTATATAGCAAATGGTAAAATAATTTTTTAAAGAATTTATAATTAGAAACAAGTTGAATAAAATGTGAAATATTCAATAAGGTCTTCTTGAACAAAATAATATAAAACCCACTGTGTATTTTGGATACACAACGAATAAAGTTACGTTTTATTAAGAAATTAGGCAATTTTATAATATTATCGTCTACTTCGTAGATAGATACAATAAGAAAGTCGAAACCTACATAAAATGGATTTTTTTTGTCAAATAAGACGATTTTTGACTAGATAATCGTTGACCTTTTTTAATTAATGTCATGCCCTAGACATACTGCGGTTTATTAAATCTGATTTAACTAAACTAACTCAATTTATATGCAATAAAACGGGCTTAGCTAAAATCGAGATTGACATGATGAAAGTAATCCCGTAATTCTCCCACTAGTAAACCGTAATTATGGTGAGGTGACTCATTTCGTACAAATTTGGTATAATTGCAAGAAACCAAAATAATGTTGAATTCTTCTCGATATGCGCTGGTAGAATATTATTACGGTTGAGTTATTGGAAAATATGTATTAGAAAGTTTGTTGATTGTTTTAACCAATATATTCGGAAATCGCTACAACAACAATTTTTTAAATCTTATTTTTCTAGGGTATACAAATTCTTATGGTAGGGCTATAATTTTTAGAAAATTGTCCTGATGAGAAAACTTGATCGAAAACTTGTAATTCTGATCGAAAGCTGCAAACTTATTCATCTTTATTAAAACAAAAAAAGACATTGCTTTGATATTGATTTTTTTTTGTGATATATTGAGCAAATTCTATTCAGTTGGTCGAGGGAAGGGGATCCCCGAACCCCTGAACGATCCGCTTGTGTAATCTCAAAATGTTGTTTTGGTCCCTGTTATAATGGGGAAGCGGGCATATTGACAACAATAAAAATCCCTCAAAAATAGAATGTAAAGTATATAGAAGACTATTGCCAAGTAGTTTTGAGTAGGTTTTATTTTAGTATGTGAAAAACAAACGTAAATATTATTATAAATGTAAATATTTGTGAAATTTTTCTGACGTTTTCCTGTCATTTCTCTATTTTAGTATAGTGGGTCTAGCGTCAAGGTACAAAACGAATTAAAATAATAGTTCAAAAATTTGTTGTAATTAAAAATTTGAATTTTTGTATTCCTTTTTTGTTTTGGAGATATTGCCTACGTAAATGTTGGCTACTATTTTCCGGACACAAACTAACAGTGATTAAACCTAGCGCATAATTAAGTTTGTTGGTGCAACAGTATTTTTTTCTCGAAAACTATAAGTGTTAGAGATATCGCACTATTTTTCCTGAACTCTTTTGAAGACCTCCCTCATTGTGATGATTTTTTTTTCAAATTTTTTGGCCTATGAATTTCGGAAACAAAGAACGGCATAATTTCTCGCCAACGTTTTCGCTAATATTTCAAAACTGCCCGATATAAGTATATTCAAAATTATGATGTATTGACAAAAATCTGTCTAGTCATCCATAAATCTCCTAAATTTAGCAATTTATTACCAAAACCGATAAAAAAGCTAAAAAATGAAAAATATAATTTTTCCAATCATCTGTCATTTTGTGAAAAATTGTCCTTTCCTTATTTTTTGATTTATTGTTTTTAAAATCAGACACCATAGTAGTTTGTCTATTAACAAATTTATCGAACTACGTAATAATGTACATATCAACTATACTTGTGCATGTATACATAAAGGACAAAAGGAGAATGTCAATATAAATAATTGTTATTCTAACCTTTGACTTATGATCACAAAATTATTCTATTGACCTAAAACGTATCACAGTATATAAATACATAATTTAATTAAGGATCAAAATAAAAAAAAGTTTGGTAATTTATTTTCGTCCTTTTTTTTACTAGATACCGGCTAAATCTAATTACAAGTCAATTAGCAGATTATCCGAGTATTATGGCAGAATTTTGTTTATTACCTCAAGCGTAATGAAATACATAAATTATAAGGGGCCAATCGGTTTTAAATTTACTTAATGCGACAGAAACTCTGTAAATTTTTGATTTACGCTTGAATTAATTGAAATCGAATATTTGATAATATGTATCTGTCAATATCTGTTAACTATGCGCATCACAATTGTGTTTTATATAAAAATAGAGTTGAAGTTGATTGATTTTTTTTTTTGCTTAATTGACAAGCTTTTAAATGAATAATAATGAAGCTTTCATTTATAAATATTTTTTTATTTTGGGATATGAAAAATTGATATCGTCGCTGTCAGTTTAGTGCCAGGTTAATAAATAAAATATAAATAAAATGTCGAAACAATATACTGGTTAGAAAAAGTGGTGTTATTAGTTTATCGTATGATTGGGATTTACATAATTTTGGTTTTGCCAATTATTTTATATAAGACAAATTTTGAAGAACCACGCAATTTATAGTATATTTCAAGTATATTGAAAGATATACTTATATAGAACTCACCTATTTGTCCAACAGTTTTGGATGATTTTTGACGAAGTAAAAAACGTACTTTCAAATTTTTTGTCACAGATAAAGCCTTTTAAAATATAAATCGTTCAAGGTAAAAATTATCCTACTTGGGAATTCATACATTGGAAAATTTTTAGTGTTACTTTTGAAAATATTACTGCACATTTTCGCAGCAGTCGGTAGATAGACAAACCATGCATAAAAAATTGGAGTCCCAGCGTTAATTATTTAAAGCTTTCTGGCAAATCTATTGCTAAAACTTTAAATTGAAATCGGAAAACCGGGCGATCGCAACTATTCATTTAGCCGTAAAGGAAATACTCAAAATATTGTGAAACCAATAACACTTTGCAAAGCTCGTTCTAAAAACAAATTACTAGCAGATGTGGTGCAGGGCTGTGAAGTTATAGACCTAATCCACCGGGTATCAAACCAATCGGCAATCGACAAATACAATTATGTAGCCTCAAATTGATTGTCGGTAACATTTATGCGGGAGAAAGTATTGGAATTTTTAAATTCCAATGACATTATTGTACATATGGACGCAACTAAAAGCTTAGTCCGAAATCCTAATTGTTGTACAAACCATTCATATTCAAGAATTTTCTATTACGCTTTAAGTGCAATAACATTGTTTTTCCAGTTGCTGAGCTTATAAGTACCAAACACAATATAGGTGCCATTCGAAAATTTTTAACTGATTTTCAAGATGAAATCGTTTCCATAAAGCCTATAGATTAGTTTTGCCAAAGATTTATGTATCTGATTGGTCTTGGGTATACATAAATGTAATGTTAAGCCAAATGAACCTCATGAATATTAACGAACATTTAAATTTTGCATTTTTTGTTAAAGTTTTTATTTGTCGTCCCATTTCGCTGTGATGATTAAAGCTAAAATTAGGGATTGCTCTTCGAAAGGACACTATTTTAATAATTTTATCCTTAATTTTGGACAGCAAAAGTTTGCAGGAAGTATGTAGATCAACATTTTGAAATACTTTGTGTACTTAGCTGATCTAAATATGAAAATGCATTATTTATAAAAGTAAAAACCAATTAGCAAAGCAAATAACTCAAAAGTTAAACGATATTATACCAAAGGATTCAAATCTGAAGGATTCTGTAGAAGATTATAATTTTCATTTTAGTTTAGATATTGATGATGCTCCACATGATAGTCCGTCACCTTTTTATGAAAGATATCACAGGATTTTAAAAAAAAATCGTGTGATCTTTTATTATCTGTTGGGGCAAAAAAATCTACTACATTGCCCAGATTTCACTTTGTTTTGCACGAAATATTATATAAAATATTTGCCTTTATGGGGAATAATTCTTCTTCAACATTATGGACAAGAAAAACGGATTTCCAATCAAGTTGGTTTAACTTGTTGAAGAACAATTTGATAAACCAATTGCATTTAAAGCTAGGTCGATTCGTGGACGAACTTCGAGAAAAAACGTCCCTTTTATTGAAAGCTGCGGAGTGTGCCCCACATCTGCAAAGCTTTAAAAAAAATGCTTGTGAAGTTTTTCCGAAAAGGTTCCGAAACTTATATTCTCTATCAATGTGATGGTGCGTCATTCAACAAATTGATTGTTGAATGTTCCATTTAAAGATTACATATTTCCTAACTAATGGAAAACTCTAAAACACATATAGTCTAATGAAACTTTTAAATAGGAGTAGACCATTGTCAATAATTCTGGCCAAATTCAAGAAAAGAATTTGGGGCGATCATACTTAAAATTGGAATGGAATAAAAAAGTCGTTGTTGAACGATGAATAGAACATATATCGCTTTAGACCGATGGTCATTAAGGTTATCACCGTTTATGAAAGCGATACGCGTTTTATGTTCAACGTTGAACAATGAGTTTCTATTCAATCCTAATTTAAAGTATGATCGCCCCAAATTTTTTTTCTGAAATTAGCCATGATTATTGGCAATGGCCTATTCCAATGGAAAATCATAACTAGACCGATGGTCATTAAGGTTATCACCGTTTATGAAAGCGATATGCGTTTTATGTTTAACGTTGAACAATGAGTTTCAATGAGTTTGCCTCAAATTTTTTTTTTTTCTGAAATTGGCCATGATTACTGGCAATGGCCTAGTCCAATAGAAAATCATAGACCGATGGTTATTGAGGTTATCACCGTTTATGAAAGCGATATGCGTTTTATGTTCAACGTTGAACAATGAGTCTCTATTGAATCCTAATTTAAAGTATGATCTCCCCAAATTATTTTTCTGAATTTAGCTATGATTATTGACAATGGCCTATTCCAATGGAAAATCATAACTAGACCGATGGTCATTAAGGTTATCACCGTTTAGCAAAGCCTTTTAGTTCTATGTTCAACGTTCAACAACTATTTCCTATTCAATCCTAATTTAAAGTATGACCGCCTCAAATTTTTTTTCTGAAAGTGGCCATGATTACTGGCAATGGTCTATTCCAATAGAAAATCATAACTAGACCGATGGTTATTGGGGTTATCACCGTTTATGAAAGCGATATGCGTTTTATGTTCAACGTTGAACAATGAGTTTCTATTCAATCCTAATTTAGAGTATGATCGCCCCAAATTTTTTTTCTGAAATCAGCCATGATTATTGGCAATGGCCTAGTCCAATGGAAAATCATAACTAGACCGATGGTTATTGAGGTTATCACCGTTTATGAAAGCGATATGCGTTTTATGTTCAACGTTGAACAATGAGTTTCTATTCAATCCTAATTTAAAGTATGATCGCCCCAAATTTTTTTTTCTGAAATTAGCCATGATTATTGGCAATGGGCTATTCCAATGGAAAATCATAACTAGACCGATGGTCATTAAGGTTATCACCGTTTAGCAAAGCCTTTGAGTTCTATGTTCAACGTTGAACAATGAGTTCCTATTCAATCCTAATTTAAAGTATGATCGCTCCAAATTTTTTTTCTGAAATTGGCCATGATTATTGGCATTGGCAATTTTTTTTTTAAATCTTTAAATGGAATATTCAATAATCAACTTGTTGAATGACGCACGAACACATTCACAAGCATAATTTTGATTGGATTAGCTCAGTGATGACATGATCAAGCACCGAAGGCTTAGATGAAAATCGGGCGTAATACTCGGGGCTCATGTTGTTGAGTATCTCGTATCCACTACTATAGAGACCACCAATTTTTATTGAAATTGGTCGCCACATATTCACTTGTGCTAAATAAATTAATATTAACGTCTCCCAATACCATTGACTTGGGATATTTAAGTAAAACATTAAGGGTGTGAAAGAAAACATTATTGGGACATTTTCCGGTACGATATATGCCAACTACTTTGCTATGACAAAGTGGTAGATCAAGCAATGCCACCACCCCTATCTGCATCCCTATAACAAAAACAAGATTAATGCCCGGGTGTAGTATAAAATGGTACTTCAAAATAAATCCACATCTCTATAATTACAATAATGTGAGGTGGCGCATTCAATGTTTTTAGAAAGTTACCAATACCTTCAAAGTGTTTGAAGATGGTATGAATTCATACCTTAAGCAACCATCAGTATGAGTTGGTTCGGCATTTAGATAGTGATAAAGTGATAAATTATTATAAATTTCAGCTTCAGCAATATCATCAGAGTTTTCCATGTTATATATTATAGAATAAAACAAATTTGAGATAACAAAATCCAGATGAATCTAAAAGAAGAAAAAACAAGATTAGTTCAGAAATAGAGGGAATATGTGTAGCTATAAAGACCACATGTAATCGTTGACGTCTTGCTAAGGTAAAGTGTAGATTAATGGGCTTCAGAAATGGCTGGTAATTGTGACAAGCTTTATACTATTCTGGGAATGCCATCCTTGTTCTCTTGAATATAGACTTGGCATTATACCAACATTTAAATAGGATACCTGATCGTTGTAATTTTCTTGATGCAGTCAGTAAAGCGGCAAAATGTTTTCGTAACCGATGATTTAAAATTAATTTTTTATTGGATGGACTAGCTGGATATAATTGATGCAAAAAATGCCGGCCGTTGGAATGCAAGTCCGAATGCTTCCCATTTATTAAATGTGCGAGACAATAATTCTAAAATGGGGTGAAGTCATCTGGGTTGAATTCAATCCTAAAAGCATGTTTTATTTTTTATGTGTATCTAGGTGCCTGTATTCTGTCGAAATTTAAGCACGAGCAGCTGGATGAAGAGGCTCTCCTTTTGAAATACAATTTACTGAACTTGAAAGTAGAACAACAAATTACTAACTATACAAATAGTCGACATTTGTATCGCCTAGTCGTATATAGATAAAAATCGAGACTACCAGAATGTTAGCTTTTGAATACGGTAAACTTATTGCAGTAAAGCTATCAATCGCCACTCTTCAAGTCTCATTTTACGACCAAAATACGTGCTAATTCAAAAAATAAAAGAAATTTTAGTTTTATAAACAAGTTTTAGTTTTATATTCGATCACAAAAACGTGATACACTCACAACATTCACACTTCTCTATATAACCTCTAAACAATTATTCCTTTTTATTCTGCAAAATAATTTATTTAATACTAAAGCGCTGTACTTAAAACAAAAATGTATTATTTATGGTTTTTTTATTAAAATAAATTTATTTCTATCTAATTTTTGTCAGACGATCTTCCTTAATTTATGTTTTTAGGAGGGCATGCGTACGACGTGGTGGAAATTGTGACCATCGTCCAAACGATTGTTGCTATAATAGCTCATGTCGTTGTAATTTATGGGGCTCAAATTGTCGGTGTCAAAGAATGGGGCTCTTCCAAAAATGGGGTTAAGCACCACATCAATTTCGCGCTATTTGCGCAACCCAACACACCACCTTTGCAGACTACTTAATACGCACCACCTACCTATCCTTTATATATATAAATAATTTGTATATAAAAGGGACACAAAATGAAAATGGACTATGAGATAAATTACCTACTAAAAAAAAACTAATAAGATGAAAAATTAAAATTTATTTTAAAAAACCAAATTTAAAAATATTATCATTATTATAATTATCATGAAAAAAAACCAAAAATAAAAAAAATTATATCCTATATATTTTATGTATATAAATATATTTATAAATAAATATAAATGAAAAATATATAATAATGTCCCGTATTATTTTTCTGTATTTAATATCATATTTAATCTATATAAATAAATAAAGTAACAACAAATTTTAATTTAATTAAAATACAAATTGATCTAAACGTATGATAATTGACTCAATCCAGCCGCTGTTTATTATTATTCGTTTACTTAAAAAAAAAAAAACAGAAAATTAAATCAATCAATTAATTCTAATTAAATTAAAATTTTAATAAATTATATTATATATAAATTAAAAATAAACGCATCCAAATTACGTCATTATTTTGTTTGTATGAGTTATTGTCTATTATAAAAAAGAAAATTATAAAGAACATATTGTCAATTTTAAACTACAAACAAGTTTAAATAAATAAAACAAAATTATAATTATATTTATTATAAAAATATATAGCTATTAATTATATCCATTGAATGTCTGTTAACAAAACCAAAAAAAAAAAAATTATTTATTATCAACAGAATATTTATTATTAAGCAAACAAAATTATATATCCGTATAATGTAAATGTTTTAAATAAAAATAAAAAAAATAAATAAAAACAAAACCATATATAAATATTTAATATTATAAATAAATATTTATTGTATAATGATAATAATAATAATAATAAAATATATATTTAAAAAACAATAAAAAAGTATATTAAAATATATTTATTTAAATAAAAAAAAAAACAAATATTAAATTTTTAATAATATTAATAAATATATATAAATAATTATTATTACAGATAAATATAATTTAATTACAAGGAAGAAAAAAAATATTAAAAAATTAAAAATTTGAAGTAAAAAAAAAAGAATTTAGTTTATAAAAAAAATAAATAAAAAATAGATAAAATTTTTAATTTTTATTAATCGAAAAATAAAAAAATTACGAGTATATTGATTAGATTAGTTAAAATTTGGTTCGATTTTCTTAAGTTAACAATAAATATATTTGGTTTGTGAAAGTTTTTGGGAAACACAAGGAGCAACAAGATCTACTCGTAAGTAAGTAATGAACCCACACCTGTTGATAAAAGAAGGTAAGCAAATAATTATTTTTAGTTTTGTTTAATAGAAAATGTTAACAAAGAACTTATTTTATAACCTCTTACTTTGTAGTTAGACCAAAAGTCGATTTCGCCCTTTTAATTTTAGAGCACAGTTATGATACAGAAATTAACCGAAAATTAAAAATTCCAAAAATATTCAGTGATGTGCAACGAATTTTACAACAAAAATTTTAAAGCTTTCGATGAGGCGTGATCGTTTTTATAATTTGTCCTTTGATTTTTTGTACAAATACGTATATTGTGGTTAATTTTGTATTTTTGGGGTGGATCAATTAGATATTTTATGATTTAAAATTGTTAATAAATAGCGTAAACAGACAAATGCAGTATCGATTTATTTTACTGTGATGAGCGACCATATATTTTGTTGTAAATTATGTACATTAACAATATTTTTAAATAAAAAACAAAACTAAATAAAAAATAGATTTTTATTAATTAATTATAAAATATTAATTAAAATATAATTCTTGCCTGCAAAAAAAAATATTAGTGTTTTTCATTCCCATTTGCTTTATTCCTTTGTGAATTGCTATTTTTCTGTTCATTTCCCTGATTGCGACTTTGTCAGTTTAGATTTAGTTGCTTCCGAGTCCATTTACTTTTATATTGTAATCACGTACAACGTTCTGCGTTGGGGATTGTTCTCCTTTGTTTGCACATTGCACCATACAAATGTATTCAAATTTTTAAGTACATATATTCACCAATGTTAATACTTATTATTAGTGTTCACAATTTAATTAATTTAGATTATACTTGTATGTATAACCTAAACATTTAATGAATTTATAGGAGGGCTTATCTGTGAATTCGATTTGAACGTATCCGACTGTTCGAAGTATGTATAAGATTCGTATTTGATTTGAATAAGAAACGAATGATACTGATTCAATTCAAATAAAAATCCAATTCTTCGAATACTCGGATACGTTCGAATCGAAATAACAAATAGCTCCCCAGGTTCATCACTCCAAGTGGATCAGTTCGCAGAACTCGCGGCTTTTTTAGTGCAACCCTAGGTAGCCAATTCGTTGGAATGTGTCTCTAGTTTTGGGTAATATTTTGAACTGATTTCCTTTATTGTTGAATGTAACATGATGCATTGACATTATTTCGAAATATTTTCGGTTGAGTTCGTTGAAGTAGTTCTCTGGTTAGCGCACTTGGATTAACTGAATACCATATGTCCATATGGGTTTGATTATCGCTTTGAATAATTAAATTTTGTTGTCTAATGACAGCTGATATTTTCTTCCCATCAGCCCAATACATTGTGGAAAACGTTATTTCTATTTGGTTGCACTTTGCTTCAATATATTTGTTCCCACGTTAGCCTTCTATCCAGCTACAAACCTAAGTAATTGACCTTGGTATATTGAGGAATAGTTATATCGGTTAATTCCACTGGTGGGCAGGTGCATTTGTTCTGCTTCAATGTAAAGTGTGTTAATTTCGTAATTCCTTTGAGGCAGTTTCGGGAATATTGTGTTACGCCGGGTGGCTGAATTATCGGCAAATGTTGATATTATTACTTTGTTGCTTTCATGTAAATCGGTAGTAAACAACAATTTGTCCTATTTTGTTTAACTATGTATTCCTTTTAAGAAGATAGTTTCCCAGAACTGAGTGAAATGCTCCCTCTCTGTTTGGGAAACCGATTTGCTAGATCCGAGCAAGAAAAGCTTCTTGATTTCTTCTTGAATAGTACGCTCTTCTGGAATTACCACAATGGAGCATGCACACGATTCCACTTCTTGCTATGCTTGTCTATTCTGTGTTTGCCTCAGTTGAGCACCTTCATTGATGGCACTGCTTACTCTGCGGCGTTTCTCTTAAAGTGCAGATATGTGAATAGATCCAGTTAGTTGCTGGATATCGCCTGAATACAACTTCATCAATTTATTCTTGGTGATTAACTCATCGAGACTGGCTAAATTTAGCATAATTTGCGTGATTCATCAGTATGCTCTTTAAATGTTTGTCAGAATGGGCGTCCAATTTGACCTACATATAGTATATACTACTGTGATCAAAAAGTAGTAAAACTTTTCCTTTTAAATCACCAGGGCTTATCCAAACGAGTACTCTTTTTATTTATAGGTCTGTGGAGCACTCTAGCAGACATCTGTGTCAAATTTCGTGTCAATATCTTTAGCAAGTTATGAAATACGCTTGTTTTCATCTAAAAAAGTGAATTTTTCGATTTTTAGAAAGTTCAGCAAAAACATCACATCAAATTTTACTTCAAAAATGGAATTTTAGCTTCCAAAACATTGGAAATATTGGAAAAGGTTTTGATTGGTTATACGTGAAGTGTTTTTGATTGGTTATACGTGACTACTGCACAAAAATTCGACCCTTATCGTTCCGCAACAGCCCTTTTCACCTGATTTAGCTTCGTCTGATTTCTGGCTATTCTCGAACTCAAATCACCGCTCCAGGTACATCGTTTTGATTTGTGTACATTATGGAAAAATTAATAACAAAACGGTAAAACAAATTTAAAAATATTTGTGGCTAATTAAATATGACATAGTCGCTTTTGTTTTTTATGCAAACGGTCAGTTTTTAGTTTTTATTACGTCTCGGTAATATTTTGCAAGTGTTCAAAAAATTTATTGATGACACTCTGTTTTCTTAGAATCCAGCTATAAAATTTTGCTCTTTCTAGATACCGAATATTTTTGACTTTATGTAATTTAAACCTCCGCAAGTTTAAATTGAAATTCTATCCTGGCCGAGATCATAAATTATATTGAAAATTTACTGTCTAGACGGGACCATTATTAGGAATGTTACCTAATTGAATAAATCAAAATTGAACTGTGGCCTTGAACAACTGTAGTTTGTAGGCCATACAAACGCTATATGATTTCTGCTCAGGGTACAAAACGTGAATGGCTTCATAAGATATGAACTATTTTATGCCCAAATTAGTGTATTTTAGTCTTAATTTGATGATATCGTTAATATTTTTATAACCATCGAGCATCAATTAGTGTTGATGTGTAAGTGCTAGTGAGCGGCATACATACACAGCCATCAAGCTATATGAAATAATGCACAGCCATAAATATCAGTTAAGGTTATCCTGAACAATGTTAGAGCAATGATATATGAACAAATTTTGACCAGAAAATTAAAAGCAAACCATGCCTCATGTTTTCACAGAGTTTCCGTCCCGTTGGAACACGGCAATATTTAAAAGGTAGCAGACCCTTCGAATTGAATATCTTGTCAAAAAGAAATTATGTCCGAATTTGTGTCGGCAAGCGGCGAACAAACAATACCGAGATCCGGTGAGATCGGAAAGTTTATCCCAACTTTTCCATTGATGGCGCTTGAGAGTTTATTAAGGTTTTATGCCGATGCTAAAATGTCTTTCAATATAGGGCTACTCGAAATGTTAGGTTATAGCAGCCATGTTGTTAAAGCAACGTTTGTCAAATTTGTTGTGAATTGTTCCGTAGTGTATGGCACCATGAAAAGTTATAGCGTTAAGCAACGTGAGCAAATCATCAGATTTTATTTTCACAACGAAACTAGCTTTGCCATAAACGTCAACGGCGAGCGCTGCAGATCGCAGATAAGCAACTTACCGATGACATGTAGTTCCGCTATATTGCGAATACTAATAACAATCACAGCAGCTCGTAATGCAGCAATGCGTTCCGTATACATATTATTACAATAACAACATTAAACGGTTAGTTTATTGCCCTAACTGGCCACAGACTTGTAACAGACTAACAGCAAAAATCGGCAAACGGAGCTACCAAAATATAATAAAAGAACGACTGAGCGAAATAACACCATAACTAACAGATAATTATGTATACTAGTTTTTGACACAGAAAACTTGTAATCTAACTCGCTTAACAGTGTGAACTGCAAGATTTTAAATTTGGTGCTCAGAATTACAAAAAATACAAGTTAATACAACAATTGTAACACATAATTTACCATGATGCTATAGTTAAGCAGATGTTCATTTAATTTGGTTTCATCCAACCCTGAAACGATCATGCACGCCCACAATACATCAATTTCTTATCATAATTCCAACGGTAAAATATTCGGGCTAATGTACTCGTGCGTTAATTTATTATTTACATGTAGTGCTGAAATCTATTATCAAACACCTATAACTAACAATACACATACTAGAAATTACCAAAATTATTATTTTCTAAACACAAACATATTCCATAACGTCAGTATACGCCATGATTTTGTGTTATCAATCACGCGTCCAATTTGTTTTTAGTGTTCCGCGAATCAAATTTCGTTAGCTACCAAAATATATAAAAAGTGAAGTGAATTGTGTTATAAAAATAAATTGTGTATTGTGAGTGTCTGTGAGGGATTGCAGATTAATCAAGAATATTTGGATATTTACGCGAAACGGACACCCAGGTAAGGAGATTTTTTTTTTAGTGAAAAACTATAAAATTTTAAATTTTGTGTATGGTTTTTATTGATACTTCGATTCATTATTTGTGTTATCGTATTATGTATAGTATAAGACAACCTTATCTCCTAACATACATATGCGTTATCGATAAGTTTTTGTTTGTTTATCAATTTTTTTTATTTTTTTTTTTTTTGATTTTGTTTATTTGGGGCATCATGATAATAAAAATATTATGTATATATTTTGGGTGCAATGTATATAATGTAGGTACTTATATGCCAACATCTTTATAACAAAAGTATTTCATATTTTACGAAATCGTAAATGGTTGTGATTTTAAAGAAACTTTTAAAAACTGAATGTATTTAAGTTACGATATGTTAACTTTACAATTATCATAAGTTTCCATTTGTATGTACATATTTACCATCCTGACACTTTGTACCATAACGAATGCTGAACCATAATATATAATAAAAATATGTAATGAATGTGAGATATAAACAAAAGTTTTCTTTAAAAGCTTTTAAGTTCTCATATTTTATGGATATTATGTTCAGATGCGAAGATATATATTTCTTATAACGTTTAAGATAATATCGTTGCTGAGTTTGTCTAGACATTTGTTTAATTTTCTTTGTTATAAACAGAAAAGAAAATGAAAATACATATTATCTTCGATAATATGATTTTCATAAAACTTTGGCCCATTTTTAAGTTTCTGGTTAAGGGGAATTTGTTATTGTTTTAGTAGTTGTTAAGGGAAATTTGTTATTTAAGCAGCAGGGAGCCTATTAAAAATGTATTTATGGTATCGAAAAATTCGATCCGCAGCTGATTTGCCCTATTATGAAACTTGATATCCGTATTTCTATGATGCTAAGACACGAACCTTTTCATTATTTAACCTTTTCGATAAATTCCGTCTTAGTACGTTGTAAATTAATTATATGAAAATAAAAATTAAGTTACCTATTACAGATTTACAAAGTTATTAATTTATCCATTGAACATTTTTCTCTATCGAAGGAACCTAAATTAAGATTCGTAAATGCCTCTTACAATCGACGATAACTTTTGTGTTTATCATTGGTACTTAAATTATGGTATATCTTATAATCGATGGGATCTTAGAATCGAAGAAATACGGAACACTAAAATGCATCAATCTTACAAAATTCGCCAACTATTATAAATAGCAGTCAAATTATGCCATGTGCGCTCGGAAAACGAGATATTAACACTATAAATACCGCGCTTTTACCTTTTACATTGGAGACTTACGCCAAAAACGGCACGTTTTTTAGCAGTGATTTTATTGAAATTATATCTTATATTATTTTGGTAGAAAAATTATACGTATCTGTGGCAGGCGCATGTTTACAGTGTCGGTCAGAGTTCAAGTAATCTCACTGATCATTTAATTACGTCAATTTCGTGCAACTACGAACAAAGAAGTAGCGCGCGGATAAATCTTACTCGAGTGAAAGTCTGCTCATCTGCTGGCATTTACCAGACCATTTTCATTTGACATCTACTCTGAAGACATAAACCATTATGAAGTTCTAAATTTTCATGCTGCTGCCAAATTCTATAATAATGGGAAGGAAACCCAGGGAAGCTGGATTGTAACACCACATCCATTTATTTTCACAATACATATATGATATACAAATTTTCGGTATTCGGTTCGCCTCATCTAAATGTTATCGGCGTTTTCAGCAAATGAAGTGTGATAGTTCTTTCATTCATACCATTGTTGGGTTAAATCGATCTTTTTGTAAACCCTGAAACGAGAAAACAAACAGAACAGATCAAAAAAGATCGATTTACATCACTAATTACTACATCGAGGTGCTTAGGATACAATTTAAATCTTATTTTCATGTAATATATACATTCAAAGTAAATTTCAATTCAATTACTACGATATTTGTTGTAAAGCTTGTAATCCAAATAAATATGAACGTGCAAGAAACATGACACATATGTACACATTTTTACGAAATGAAATCAAAATGTTGAAAAGTCGTATTTAAAGTTTCGGCGCCAATTCAGTATTAATTTGCTTGTCAATTAGTAATGCGCAATATGTTTTTATCAGTGTTGTGCCGCATAGTCTAAATGATGTAATCAATCAATTGTCTACTCGTGTAGACAATGTATGTAGACAATGCGTCGACAATTCCCATAGTAGTGAAATAGATAAAGTTCTGGATTTTTGGCCAATTAGGTAGGAACTTGGTCGTTTTTGATGAAATTCAGCATGCACAACGGAAATGGGATTCTAAAATGATTTATAGGTTAAGTTCTGGAATATGGCCATTTAAAAAAAGCTTTGCCATTTCTTATCCGATTTTGATGAAATTGACCGCATGTACGATGGAAATCGGATTCTAAAATGAATCTTAGATAAAGTTCTGGAATATAACCAGTTAAGAAGAAACTTGGCCATTTCTTATTTGATTTTGATGAAATTCAACATGCACGATGGAAATGGGATCCTAAAATGATTTATAGAACAAGTCATTAAATACATCAAATAACCATTTTAGTATGCCAATTCCAACGCACATTTCCATCAAATGTGTCAAATTTCACTAAAACCGATTAAGAAATAGGAAAGTTCTATCCTAACGGGCTCTATTCCAGAACTTCATCTAAAAATAATTTAGAATCCAATTTCCAACGCACATACCAAATTTCATAATAACCGGTAATGAAATAGGCAACATCATATTTGGCCATAATCCAGAATTTCATCCAATAATCTTTTAGAATCCCATTTCCAACGCACATATCAAATTTCATCATACATAATTGGTTGAGAAATAGGTAAGCTCCATCATACTTGGCCATATTCCAAAACTTCATCCAAAAATCATTTTAGAGTCCCATTTAGTACATCATGAATTTCATCAAAATCAGATACAAAATAGCCAAGTTCCTTCCTAATACTCCATATTCCAGAAATAACTAATGTTGCTATCATCGCATGATAATGACAGTGTCCGTGTCCATTCTAATAAAGTGTCTGCTTAACTAATGGAGGTTTTCATGGAAAAATTTCAGTTTTACAAGGGGCTTCCGTTGTAGTGAGGTATCCCTTAATTTGAATTACCGGAATTTTCGTTCCATTTTTAATATGCATATTTTTACTTACCCCCTCTAAAGATGTTTTCACATCAAAAATTTCAAGATAGACGCTCATTCGACATCAACCATACCTCAGTGTCATCTGTCAGAATTTGAACGAATCAATACGAGGAGGAATATGAAAAAAAGAGTGAGCGAGACAGCAATATTTTTATGTTTCGACATAATCTCCTTTAAGGTTTATACATTTGTTACATCGATCAATTAACTTGGCTAAGCGCTGTAAAAAAAAGTTTTCTTTTGCTCCATAAAATATTCATTTACAACTGGGGTGAC
The DNA here is from genome assembly GCA_963556165.1 of Tipula helvola. Lineage (NCBI taxonomy): Eukaryota > Metazoa > Arthropoda > Insecta > Diptera > Tipulidae > Tipula > Tipula helvola. The sequence goes on from OY744481.1 coordinate 42,974,211, forward strand.
ATGTTGTATCATCACTTTCGATTCATTTTCGATAGTGTTTTGTCTCTTGTGACAAGAACAAAATTGTACTCCATTTCGCTTTTTCAATTATGCTATTTCTAAAGCTATCTCCACTTGCTCAAATAAAACAAAATTCTATCATTCAAAATACTTTCATTCATCACTCTTTATCACAAAAAATTTTGTTTGCGATGTTATTGATGTGAAGAAAAGGAAAAGTATACAGAAGACTGAGATCGCATTAGAAAAATTGTAATGAAAGTAGAAAACAGCGTATAATTTTGTTCTTGTTACAAGAGACAAAACACAATCGAAAACGAATCGAAAGTGATGGTACAACATGTCACCCCAGATTGTACTTCAGAATCACTGGAAAATTTGCGGCGCCTTAGTTTTTTTTTTCAAATTGGGAAACAGAAAGTAGTCACTGGGTACCAAGTCTGGACTGTACGGTGGATGTGAAATTTCTACGAAGCCGCAGTGCTTTAATGCAGCTTGAGCAACTTTAGCGTTGTGCAATGGTGCATTGTCGGGAAGAGGTAAGGTGTTTTTCTAATTTTCTTTGTCCGTTTTCCCGGATCGCTTTTTTCAATTTTCGCAAAACCTGTGCATAATAGATGCCTGTGATTGTGGTTTTCGGTGGCATATAATCAATCACCAATATTCCTTCAGCATCCCAAAAAATTGTTGCCAAAACCTTACCAGCAGACGGTTGAGTTTTGAATTTCTTTGGTGGTGGTCACCAAGTTTAATCCATTGCATCGATTCTTGTTTGGATTCCGGATCTCAACGATAAAACCATGTTTCATCGTATGTTATTATATTATCCAAGAAATGTTGTTGAAAGATATTCTTCGGACATATCTAAAATCGCCTTTGAAGTTTGAACACGAATTTTCTTTCGTTGTGCAGTCAACAAATGCGGAACCCATCGCGCACTTACTTTTGACATGTGAAGGTGGTCATGTAATATGATATAAGTGGTACCATATGACAGGGAAAGTTTCCACGCTTACCGCGAAATAGAAATACGGCGGTCCTACAATACAATTGATGATGCCAAAAGTATGCTTTCATGGCTAATAGCATCTGCGGGACGACCCAAGCGGTTGTCGTCTTCTAACGACTCCCGACCACTTTTGAACAGTTTTACCCATCTTGTTACTGTGGAATATATGATGGTGCAAATTCGCCGTAAACTTTTGATATATAATTAAATATATAAATTGCATTGCGTCCATCTTTACAGAAAAATTTAATAACGGCACGATATTCAATTTCATTCATTTTATATTTTTTTCAAAATACGTGTTACTAAATTGAAGAAAACAAACGAACTGTAAAATTTACATCGAAACTCACAATTAAATTGGTGTTTTTCATAAGTGTCTCTGTAAACGTTTTTCTCGGTTGTTGTCATATTCTCGTATCTGGTACATTCATTACATTTATCCTTTTTTGGTATAAAGAAACTAATATTGAAACTGTTGTTAAATACATCTCTATACTGTCGTTCTGAGACGTTCTCTACTTTTACTTCTTCGATACGAACCCACTCCTGAAATAGCCTGAACATTTTTGAAATATTTAAATTACCTTCCAAATATTTTTTAGTTGTCTGCTCCCTCAGGTAGTGAGAGTTTACTCTACGAAACATAGTGATATGTCTTTTGATATAGATATTTGTAGTATGCTTATGTTCGTTCACCGATCGTGTAAATTTACGTAAAACATGGAAGATTGAGTTAAATATATAACAAACATACTATAGGTTCTAGGACTACAAAGAGAATAAATAAATACCTCTGTTGTCGGAATCACCGCTAACCATTTTCGATAATGCTGTCGCCACAATTTGATTGGAGATGCATAAAGTATCCAAAAACATTGTTTTGCATACTTTCTGGGACATGGTTTCTGTTCCCGTTGAATATATTAAATTGTATATTCTAGAAGAGTTTCTAAAAGTTGGTCTAGATCAGTGTTCGCAAGTAGTTGTTATTGGCGTGCCAATAAAATCATTTCTTTAAATTTTTTTTTGCGTGCCAAACTAATTCCGTAAGATAATTTTTATTTTTTTTATAATATGTGAGTTAACCTTTCTGCTAATCGCATTTCTCTGGTATTTTGTTTTAAAATTTTGGTTCAACGCTTCTTCAATAAATTGATATGAAAATTAAAATGAAGACATTTCTTTCATTTTATATAAGTGACAATAACGCGTGGCCAGACGCCCTCGTTTCTCCGGACATGTTCTTGTTTTTTAAAATTCTTGAAGGCGTCCGGGAAAATGTTTTACATTGTCCTGAAAACTCAGAGGAAGGACAGAAAAGAATAATTTTCTTACAATTTAAATATTTTAATTAAAAAATCAAACTGCAGCCCAAACGATATCGCCAAAAAAATTCTTTAAGACGTGATTTAATCTATTTTAGATTTTGAACTATTTATAGAATCGGCGTAATATCTCAAATATAAAATTTCACAAAAACACATCGATAAATGTGTTTATTCCATTTGGTGCTGGAGGTGGCATAAATTGACAGCATTTGCTGGGTATGGAAAACCAAAATTGGCAAATCTATTGTAATTTTTGATTTATGATATCGAGTATCGATCGTAACACCATTGCAACGAGTAATGTTCCAAAATATTTTTTGCCGTTGGGCTATGTTTTAATTTATAAATTCAGATCTCAGCCCAACCTTAGTTCCAAAAAAATCCTTCAGTCTATGTAATAATAGGTTTTATATTTGGAACTATTTTTCATAACAACAAAATATTTGAGACATAAAATTTCACTAAAATCCTTCAACAAATGAGCTTATTCCATTTGATGCTAGAGTTAAGGAGATAGTCTGAATTGGCTCAGTATGTAAAAATAAATTTAGCGAATATAATTTTTGATTTAAGATATCGACTAAAGCAAGATGATATAGCCGGCATTTTTTAAATTTTATATTAGGAACTACTTAGAATCGACTTTACATATCAAATCTCAGATGTAAAATTTTATTAAAATGCACCCACAAACTTGCCACCTATACTTCGGTCCTAGATTGGTTGTTCATGAAAAAAATATTGGTGAAACAAATTTTGATTAATATTACCATAATATCAGTAGAGGTGTTTCTGTTTCATATTTCTTGAATTGTGCTCTTATTTTATCTAAGAAATCCGACCCCAAATGATATAGCCCCAGAATGTAGTTGCTAATAGAATGTGTTCCTAATAGAAACGATTTTCTTTAGGATACAACTTTCAAGTATTAGGTTGTTATCAAAACTAAATTTTGAAGATTTTAGTTCTCGGTTTTTTTTAATTCTTTACTTGTATTTAGCTCTTTGGGCAATTCAGGTTTGATTTGTAGGGTTGTTCCAATTATTGTGAAATAGTGAAAAAGTTGTTTATTGTTATTCTTTTGTTGACGTGAAGTGCGGATATCCGATGGACTAAATTCAAGGCGTAATTAATCGAATGAGGCCTCCCTGGTTGGCCATCAACATACACTTCTGCGTTCAATGGGTAAGAGATCTTTGCGTGGCGTAGCTAAAATATTTTAATTCCATACTTCCCTGGTTTTGATGGTACGTATTGTCGGGAAGAATATCTCCCTCGTGCTAGAATCAATTGTTCATCAATAGTTAAATTTGATGACGGTTTATAAGGTTTTCGAATATTTGCCAAGAACATTTTCCATACAGTTCAGAATGCTACCAATCTATCTGTTTTTGGCGGCTCCTGTCGGATATCATAGCTCGATAAAATGAACGGTCGTCCCAGTTATCATACAAAGCACGATGTTTTTCTGTTATTGTATTATTCATTATATAAAACTGCCGCGCTTTTCTATTGGTCTCAGCCACGATAATATTCACCAATATTTCTGTGATGGTTTTTTGGAAAGCTAGTAACTGAGTTATTAGATTTTTTGCTGTTTGCTCCGTGAAGCCTTCCATTTCCCGCAGTAGTAGAAAGTCGCATGTTCTGGTCACATTTGCAATATTTAGGCTCCACTTTCGGATACATTTTTTTATTTTGGACATAATACCATATACCAGTAACCGCTTCTTCATCTTCAAAAGTGGCAGTTTCATCATTTCCCTGTACATTTTCTCGATCGTCAGCGTAAAGTTCAAAATTGTCATCATCGTCAAAATTTATCGGCTCAATATGTTTATCCTCATCGTAATCACAGACGGTTATCGGCTCAGCATGTACAACTCTCGTCGCATTTCGAAAAATCCACTTCAATATTATCGTTCGCTATTTCCCCTTCATCTGACAGCCTCACTTACTAATTAACAAAAAAATGTAAAAAACATCACAGACATACTTTAAAATACATTCATAAACATAAAAATTAAGTCATTTTTTGATTTATATAGAAAATAGTAGGTACCTACATGGAAATAATTTGGGGTCATTTTGACCCCAGCACACAGAAATGCGCTTGGTTCATTTCAGACTATCGTAATTACCAAATTTACAAGTAATTTGGACCCGCTTTTCATTGTATTGCGTGTACAAGATATTAGTTGAGGCTTTCTTTTAGGGCATGAGCCATTCAAATAATAAAAAACGCAGTTTTTTCATTTTAAAACCGACTGGGGTCAATTTGACCCCAATACACAGAGAGAAGGTTAAAACTGTCCTGGTTTTTTCAAGTCGAAATTTTCGACTTTTTCAAATTTGTTCAGATTTCGTTCAAGTTTAGTTGTTTTTGGCCTGGTCATTCTAGTGACAACTCAAATTGGCTATCTTTTTCTTGTAACTAATACCAACCCAAACCATGAACTTAAATTACATAAATCAATGAAGAAAATATTAATAAAAATGTATCGCAATAAAAATTTGCGGGGGTTCATTATGGCTGCTCGGTTTGAAACATTTCGGTACGAACGAAAAGTCTGGATTTGTGGGGAAAGAACTCATGGCCATTTACCACGATAATACACCTGCTCACACGCTGCTTGTTAGTTAATGTTTGTCAAAAATATTTGATATTCACTCCAAAGGTGGTTATATGACCAAATTTCTTTCACGGGTTCCCATTTCCCAGCATTTCAATATGTATTTGGGCTTTATAAAAATTCTAGAAACGTCTTTTCTATTTTCCATTTTTTGTAAGAATAACTGCAGAAAGGTTGATTTTTTAAAATTCAAAAATTTATTGACGTGCCGGAAAAAAATTTTAAACGTGCCAAGTTTGGCACGCGTTCCACGTATTTGCGATCACTGGTCTAGATGAAATTTTCATAACTTTTTTGTCAACTACATCGATACATTTGACTATGAAGGCCCACTGATGCTCTTTTGAAGCAAGGCTGCAGTAGTATTTTCTAATATCTTCTCTTACACTGGTGGGAAGAATTTCTTGGCATTTATTTTTACATTTCGTTGAACAACCTTTCCTTAATACTTTTGCTGGCATTTCCACACCGACATAATTTACGTAGCTTTGTCCCATATTTCTTCTTTTTCTCCATTTATTTCGGCTCCAATTATCTTTATTTCTCTGCCTTTTTCTTGTTTTTATTTCTTTATTATCTAGAAAATAATAAAATGGTTAATAAATATTAAGAATAAATTTATAAAATGATTTATGTATGTAGCATATGTATATTAAATTTCAAATACCTAAACTTACAAACATATTGACTTAGTACATATAGTTATTTAAAGGCTTGAAGGAAGAGTCGAATCAGAAAGATTTTTTTTTTTTTTAGTCGACACCTAGTATTATCTTTTTGAATGGATAGTGCATCTGGACATATAAATTTTTGCATTTTGATCGACATAAGTTTCTTGTAAATTTTTATATACTTATGATCGACATAAGTTTCTTGGCAAATTTTTATATAAGTACACATCAAATTTTCCTACGGTAGTTTTTAATAAGAAAATACACCTGGAAAACAACAATTTCTCCAACATGAATTTACATGGAAAGAACGTCGACTTTTACGTAGGTAATAACCCTCTCTTTACAATTTTATTCAAAATAAAATATGTGTATCTATACAGGACAGCTGTCCTGAACAAAACTAATTCATGAAACTAATGCACTGTAGAAAAGAATTAATGAAATTAGCATAATAAAATGTATGAATCTTCATTGTCCGGAGTGATGGTATAGTAAGAACCAGGAGAACATTATGAATGAAATAGTGGAAGGAACAACACATTTTTGTATACACTTCGGTACACAAACCAAACCAAAGGTCATAAGAATCTATAATGATTTGTTTTATTGTTTTATGGTTAACTATTTCTGAAATAATGCATAGAAGAAAAGCGAAAATAATTCTGGTCATATTTTAGAATTCTAGGGCTGTTCTTTTATCAACGCCGCCTAATTTTTTAAGTGTATAGTTAAAAATACTTAACAGAACAATATAATTTTCGTAGGTACCAAACGAGGAAGACAAATGATAAAAAACAAATGGTATATTAGCTACTTAAAATATTTCAGAAGTGTTTTCAATTTCAAACAGATATTTTAGGTAACATCTTTAGAAATATTTGGAAAAACCTTAAATTTATTTATAAAAATGTTTACTCCCTCATGACTGGAGAAACCAAAATATTATTTAATTTTAAACCTAACGACAAAAAATTATTTTGTGTATTTACGTATCTAAATTATGTTGATCTGCAAATCAAAAATCGAGTGTATGGAATATTTGTAAGAACAATCGACTATGTGAAAAATGAAACATTTGTAAAAATTATTAATTTATGAAGTAGTGAACTAAGACAATTTGAAATTTCGTATATTGAAATTTTTAAAATACCAGTACACATTACACCTATATACAACATTAAGAAACGTATTTAGGTTTAAATTACAGATTGAGAAATTATTCAGTTTCTTGTTTTAACATAAATAGCAACACAAACAAGAATATTTCTTTCTTAAATTGTATACCTACTTCAATAGTTTTGTTCAACACCTTAAGAAAATAATTTAGTCTAAGAAAACTTGTCATACATTTATTTGTCAAAATTAGTCCAAATCATTTTACATTTATTTATTTTCTTGTATGTTTTAGAATCAATATGATGCGATACCGTGATGATTTTATGCTGATCCATGACGTAATTACCTGCAAAGAAAGTTTCATTAGTAAACAAAATTAAATTCCACTTACATAAATAAATGTATCGCAAAAATCCCGAATTATTACACGGCTGTATATATCATCCGGTTGACCATCAAAATCTTCACATATATAGTTAATTAATATGAAAGAAAATATGCCTTATTATAATTAATTTAATTATTATTGTAAAATTTATTACTTACAGAATCTGTAAATTATTATTGACATTGTATTTGTTTGAAATGTCAAAAATGTAGAACACTTTTATAAAATTATAACACTTCACCATTTTTATATTTGCTGAATTGTAAAACGTAGATAACTTCATATTATAGCAAATAATTGTAGATGGAGTAAAATTGTATATAAAAATAAGATTGTCAAAATAAATCTCTCTCTTCCATTCGACATCCAGTGATGTTACACGTAGGGAAAATTCCCTACATGTAGGGAAATTCTCGCTTGAATTACGTGTGTAGGGAAAAAAAGACAGATTTTTAATAATTAAGCAAAATGTATGGAACTGTAGGGAATTTCTAAAATATTTTAAATTATTTTGAAAAAATGTTTGATTATCGATTGTTTTCGTTACTTTCTCTAAAAAAATTGTTCGAACATCGTTTTTTTCGAAATGATATGGTTAATAGGGCGTTCTTGTTAATTTACTACATAATAGATCATGTTGCCGTTATTTTTTATTTGTTAGTTTTTTCTTGTGATTTTAACTTTTGATTTTGAGAACGAAGTAAGTGATTTCCCATTAAAAACGTCGATCGTCGATGAAAAATCGACATATGTTTTAGCTTTATTTAGTTTTATGGTTTATTATGTATTAGTAAATAAGCCATTTACATAAATTTCATTGAAATTTAATCATTTTTAAAGTTTTTACTAATTCTTTTAGTGTTAAAGTAAAAAAATTATCGCTCTCGCGCCCGATTTTATTAATTTGATCCTTACGGTTGTCGATTGGAAAGCCACTAATGTCTACGGAGTACGATTTGAATCTTGAAATTAATATATTTAGTAAGAAAAAGTGTAGGGAAAACCGTAGGGAATTTGTAAGTAGGACGTAGGGAAAAGTAGGGAAATTTCTCTTTGTCTGTAGGGATTTCAATTTTAGAAGTGTAACATCACTGTCGACATCTACAACGAGCAACACGTCACGAAATAATAATTACTAATTAATAAATTATAATATTCGCAATTATAATAAGATAAAGCTTCATGAATATTATAACAAAATTAAATAAAACTTGTTCAACAGTATAATAATAAAACCAAATACAAATTTATACCAAATTATTGTTGCCGAGTTTTTACAATTTTCTCAAATCAAGATGTTGTTTTTGCGTTCATTAAGAAAACATTTTTATTTTAAATTTAATAGTTTCAAGAATATTGGACAATCGAATTTGATAAAAAGGTCAATTTCTTTTTGTATGAAAATTTAGAAACAAAACAAGCATATTTTTCTATATTAATAATAAGTTTTTATCACATCAAAAATTTGATGCATTTATAGATGTAAGAAACTAAATCTTCAAGTAGAATTTCAACAAAAAATTAAATTAAAGCAATTTTTATCAGTTGAAGAAACATAAGTATGTATATGTTATTTCAATAAAAACTTGATGGAAATAAGAAAATTATCGTTTTGATGAAGAAAAATCATGTTTTATTTAATTAAGAAACCGTTTTCTTCGTGATAGTAAGCCTATTTTTTTCCGGGTATAGGTAATTATTTACAATTAATTTAATTTATAAAGTTAGTACTTGATCATAACAAATAACAAAGTGTCAAAATTGATACAATAATAGAAATAGGCGTTTTATAAACCGATAAATTATTTTTTAATGCTTTAAAATTAAGGGATTTATTTTGCATAATGCCGTATTGCTGTTGTATCCGCTGATGCTCTCAGATAAGTAAAAATAACATTTATTTAATTGTGCCAATGATTCTTTGTGCTTTTCTCTTCTTATATAGTAGTTAACAATTTTTTTTAATTTTTTGGGGAGAATTTTTATTTTTGATAAATCTAAGGAAATTTTGAAACTCCGTACCAAACTAATATTTTTTTATATTTTATTTTAGAATATTAAAATGTCAAAATATTTATACAACTTTTTCAATGGGATTGATTCAGGATTCCTTGAATCCAATTGAGGTAGAAGTTCACATCCGTAAAAATAGTTTCATTTCCACAATCTGAAGGGCCAAATGATACGATTCCCACTTGTGTATAACGACGTCCTTCCTTTCGTTTAATTATTTTAAAAAGAGGACCGCCACCATCGATATTATCCCCGTAGCAAGGACCGTCCCGCGAATTGAAAGTACATATTTTTCCGGGAGACTGCGCAAAAACTTTGCAGTCCTTCATTGGTCTTACTGTAATCTAAATTAATTATTCGTAAAAAATTAACTGTACTCAAAATTTAACCAATTTAAACTTACGTTTGCTTTTTGTAGAATTGTTGCGTCTGTACCGAGGCTATGGTAAACAAGTCCAAACCCAATTACTGTAACGTCTTTCCCAAATAATGAATTCGTAGAAAATTTATAGGGTAAACAAATTGGTGCTATCCATCCTGTTGTGTAAAGAAAATATTTGTTTATAATGTCTCATTATCAAATCTGTAACAGAATTACTAGTAAATTTCACTTTCTTTGCTAATAATATAATAGCTAAATCTGCTATTGGGCTTGTAATAAAATTGGATGCACTTATAATTTTTGATGCATGATAATACACTGAATGCTTCGACACTTTATTAGGTGCTACATTGAAGTCGCCTAGGCTTATGATACTGAGTGAAAAAATGATTGATCAGAAATATATATTTTAAAATTTCCATTTCAACATACAAGGAACTGTCAAGACTCTGGAAACAATGTGCAGCTGTTAATACATTACGGTCCGTGATTAAGGAGCCATCACACAAAAATTCTGGTGGTTGATGATCATTGTTTAAAATACGTGCGATAAACGGAAATTCTCCTGGGACTGCATCAGTACCTCCGATGATACGCTCGTCTAAATGTGGTAGACCACACAAATGTTTAAATTGATCACTATAATTCGCTGTCGCTGACCCTCTAATACCCTCGAATATTAAAAATATAATGATTTTAAAAATTATTAACTTCATTTTACAAACGAACTTGTTCTTATGTGGGACTATGATTGATTCTAATAATTACATAAATGTCATGGTGGTATTTTAACTTATCAGGGTGAAATTTTAATTTAGTCTAGCACATTAGTCAACTATAGAAATATATATTTTAAACACCTGTAGGTTGCTAATAAGCAATGCAAAACGAATTTTACCATATAAAGTATAATTCAATGTCAAAAAAATTTGCTTACTTATACCAAAAGCTTTATAATTGAAAACAAAATTAAAGAAAATTAAATAATTAAATATGGAAAAATGTAATCCATCGAGATGCATTTATCAGGCAATATCTTTCATGAATATCTTAAATTTGTAGTGAGGGAAGTCAAATTTCTTGATTTTTTACAAATAATGCATGATTTTAGGTTTGTGTGATTGTGCGTAAAATTTTAAAATACAAAACATCCCATATTTAATTTCAACTGATATTGAATTGAGTCATTTTGACATACGCAGATTTTTCCTGTTCACGCATGGTTTTAATTTTTATTTTTTATTTTTATGTATGTATAATCGTCACAAGTGTCTTTATTGTTGGTGTGTGATTATGTATCATAGAGCTAAAAGCTATAGAGGAGAATTACACAAACGTCAAGTGTAAGAAGTTCGGTGCGAGGGAGGGAGAGAGACAATAAAATAGTTTGGTGCCGTAGTTTGATTTTTGTTCAGTGATTGGAATGGAGTGTGTTGCTTAAAATCAAACGATTAAAGTTTGGAAATGTTTTTGTTTTAGTTGCAAAGGCTCCGATGCTTATTATTTGGTTCAATGTTTTGGTAAAATTGATTTTGTTATTAAGGATAACTTTTCTAAGGATGCGTCATTGTTTTGCACTTTTGGTGCGGACCTGGTAAAAATAGTGTCGTGTAATTTTTTCGTTCTGTTTGGAATGGTTTCAACCAAGCTTTATTGGTGTAGACATTTTGGGAAATTTTTGGAGAGTGTTTGATTAACTTTTGACGGATAATTGTTCTCGGTTTTATTTTTGAACAAAATTGGCATTTGTTTTGTACAAGTTGCTGTTTTGATTGCCGAAGCGAAACGATGGTTCTTTAGTTATTGATAAGTTGAGTTCAACTCGTTTTGGTTTTTTCTCTGTTGTTTTTTGCTTTTATATTTTCTCCTTTACGAATATTTATATTTATAAAATCTCTCCAGTTGAACGGAACATTGAAAAAAAGACCGGATATTTATCTGGTGATTTCTTTTATTAAATAAAATGGACGGTTAGTTTTTGGAGGTGGTGTGGGTCCATAACTTGATGAAACGAAGAAATGAAGGAATTGAGAATCAATAAATGATAAATAAACCCTAGATAGACTGAATGAATGATAATGATAACTATATATGACTCTACTGTGAAATCTTATTTAACCGACTTAAACAACCATTAGGTCATCAATATGTGAAAACGATTATGCTGTCGAGTCTTAAAGGACAAATATACCCACCGCGAGAATTGGTGATGGTGGGAGCTAGAGACACATCTTTATATACAGCACGAGAAGAGAAGACCCCTGGATATTAAGTATTGAGTACACATATTGATGAAACCTATAGGAACACCTATACCTATTCACTACTAACATATACTAACAATTAACAAAATCCAAATCTCTAGTGTGAGAATGGTTTTATTTAACAAATTTTTTTTTTAATAAATTAACTATGTAGTTAGAAAATAACTTTGCTGCGATTACTGCCCTAGTTATATCTGTGACTAACATCCCAAGTCCTTACAAACCTTTTGTGTTGAGGATGCAGGCAGGGCCTGGGCCCATTATTATAATTACACGTTACAAATTCAATATGTTCTGTTTAGTCGTTTGGCGCACGACTAAAACATTACCAGAAAACGCCGCTGATTCAAGAATATTTATCACGACTCTCAGTAACAGAAAACACACATTATTCTTTGTGGAAGGCGACTAAAAAGCTCAAGCAACCACACAGCATATTCCGCGGATACGTAAAAGTGACGGTAACTGGGCGAGAAATAACGAAGGAAAGGCTGAAGTATTTGTAGAACATTTTGAAAGGGTATTTCAACCATATCCGTCTGAAAGTACGGACCAACAGAACAGTAACATTCAAAACTATTTGGAAGCACCATTGCAAATGAGTCATACTATCACGAGGTTCTCTATATTAGAAGTAAAAACTGTAATACACTATAAGGATCAATTGACTATTTCTTCAATTCTTGCTGCGGAAAAGCAACACATTTTATTGTATATGCCAACCGGACCACTGAACGATAAATTATAGTAATTAAAAATTTACAGCTTAAAAATTTTCACTTCTGTCGCGCGTAGAGGCTACACACATTAGCCGTCTTCCAATGGGCAAAATTTGCTACTTGGAAGTACTTGCGAGTAGATACCCAATGGAACGAGAAATTGAGTAACACAAGTAAAACACAGCCTTCTGTTTAGTTTTTTTTTGTCTTTTGTAAAGTTGTTTATTATAGTAATGGCGATATTTAAAATGAGATTCAAAATATGGCAGAAAAACATGGACATGTAATAAAAGGAAAGCGTTGATATTTACCGTATTGATATTTAAATCCATTTTGCTTAAAAATGTATCATCAACAACAAAATAATTTTGTATTAATTTTGACATTTTACATCATCAAAAAATAAAAAAACTCGAACGTAATAAAAAACTCTCGAAAAATATCGAGAAAGGTCTAAAAGCCATCTATTGGAATTTTCGCAACTAAAATCCACTAGCGCAAATTTTATGCGTAACTACTTCTGTTTTCTACACCATCGTATGAGCATGGGTAGTTGTGAGTAGATACAAGTACTTGCGAGTAGTTTGCTTTCGCCAATGGAAGACGCTTATTGTGTTTTTTGTGGTTGGCACTTCCGGGCTATTTACAGTTGATAAGAGGTAGATTTCTTTTTTTATCATGTCACTTCATAAGCATAACTTTTTTCATCTGAAATACTAAGTATTTTCTTTTTCATTTTTTTGTTGTTGCAAACTCTCGCGCCAAATCTTTCTTGTTTGATCGCAGAGTACCATAAGTATCAGTCTCTTAAGAATTCAGGAAATTAGCTAGTTGTGGTGACGAATAATAGTTGTCGGTGGTAATACAATATTCAATATCCAATATCTAATAATGAATCTGCTAATGATAATACGACCTGCGAATTCATAGACATATCTTTATATTTTAGAGACATTATAAAATAGTTCCCTTTTCGGTATATGTATATGATAAATGACTAGAAATATCCTGTTGTTGACTCGCAGAGCATATTCAGTTTTATTCCAAAACTTGACCGTTTTAAGGTATATACTGGACACAAAAGGCCTTTATACATCAGTAAACTTTCGTCTACACATATATCTATTTCAGATATGTATAATTCAGAATATTTTTTATTCATAATTTCATAAATCTGCCAGATCTTATTGAGGTTAGGATTTGGATGAGTTTGAGGATCATAGGTTTCATTGTCGGAAAAGCGCAAATTTTTCTTTATGTATAAATATTAAATACCGACATAAGCTCATTAGTTTTGGAAATATCGGCGTGGCAAAAAATTATTTTGTTGTCCAAAACATCCGTTCGTCTGGTTTTCTAATTATTTCTTGTATAACACTGATACATATAAAAATGTGCAACTCATTTATCGTTATTGGTGTCAGACATCAGAAGATCTTCGTTCCTGTTGTTTTATATAACGGTTAGATTCAGAGGCCAATAAATTTACTACGTCATTATCAAAAAATAATTGAAAGTAATCCAAGACTTCAAAATTATCAGCATTGAATGTACAACCTGGAACACCCAAAAATTGGAAACGTGTTGGAGGCCTATTAAGGACATTTATATTTATTCGTTGCCAGGTATTAGTTGTTTCTTCGAAGTCCTGTAATACTATAGTACAATAATCACTTCCACTTTCGGATAAATTAGCATATTCAAATTCAGAATCTTCTAACTCAGACATTTTGACTATAAAAAATTTCAAAATAAATTTCTAAATATTCAAAAATAACAAATAAATTCTTACCTAACAGAAAATATTCAACTTAATATCAATTTTTGCAAATTCTTTACTACAATTTTCAAACAACACTTTGTATACTTCAGAATCCATATACATACTGACAACAGAGAATGTAAGGATTTTGTCTCTATTTTGCTTATTTTCAGTTTTTTTATACTTTCTCGTTTATTTTCATTTCGCTTGCTGTTTGTCTGTTCGTATGTTCGCTGATAGTAATTAAACTAAAATAAACAAACTAAATGAAAAAATACCGTAACGTATAGAAATCTGAATTTCTAGAATAAATCTAATATAAAACGTGACATAAGGGCTCCTTGAAAAACCATCTCACGCTATTTTTGATCATTTTTAACTCCTGTGACACTTTCGTCACAAATTGTCGCAAAGCTGTATACCCTCCTATAAAACAACGTTACAAATGTAAACCACCTTTTCGACATACTTTTATAGTATTTAAATTTTTGGAAAATATTTATGATTTATTAGAGTACAAAAATGTATTAAATTTTTAAAAACCGTTAAATGGTCACACTTTATAAACTCCCGCACCCCCTCTTGGGTTTTCTCGGGAGTTATTTTTGGGGAATTTTTATTTTGAATCGAGGAGAATTCTGAGATCCCGTAGCAAACCTAATATTTTTTCATATTTTATTTTAGAATATTAAAATGTCAAAATATGTATACCACATTTTCATTAGTATGGTTATTCATTCAGAATCTTTTTCCACAATATATACCTACGAAATATGATACGATTCCCAGTTGAGTATAACGTAGTCCGTTTTTTTGTTTTAATATTTTAAAAAGAGGACCGCCACTATCTCCATAACAAGAACTTTTTCCCACATTGCCAGGTCCGGTAGGCTGCTAAACATTACGGCAGGCCTTTAATGGACTCACTGTAATATGCACTTAAAATTTAACCAATTTAAACTTACATCGATTTTTTGTAGAATTGTTGCGGGTTTTTTCGGTTAACACGTCCAACCCCAATTCCTGTAACGCTTCCCAATTCGTGAATCTAGGGAAAATGTATAGGGTAAACAAATTGGTGCTTGTTTACACAACAGGATGGTTATCTTACCATCCTGTTGTGTAAAGAAATATGTTGTTTATAACTGATGTCTCATTATCAAATCTGTAACAGAATTACTAGTAAATTTCACTTTCCGTGCTAATATTATAATAGCAAGATCTACAATAATTGGGCGTGCGTTAAAATTGTATGCACTTATTATTTTTAATGTGTGATAATACACTACATGCTCCGACAATTTATTAGGTGCTACATTAACATTGAAGTCGCCTAGGCTTACGATACTGAGTGAAAAAATGATTGATCAGAAATATAATTATTTTAAAATTTCCATTTCAACATACAAGGAAGTGTTAAGTTGGCTCGTGAAACAATGTGTAGCTGTTAATACATGACGGTCCGTGATTAAGGAGCCATCACACACAAATGTTGGTCGTTGACGATTAGTTAAAAGACGTGCAATAAACGGAAATTCTCCTGGGACTGTATCAGAACCTCCGATGTTTGCGCAGTCCAAATATCCGCGACTATTAAAAATATAATAATTTTAAATATTTGTAACTTCATTTTACAAACAAACGTGTTCTTATGTGGGAATATTATTGATTATAATAATTACATAAATGGCATTGTGGCATTTTAACTTATCAGCGTGAAATCTTAATTTAGTCTAGCACATTAGTCAACTATAGAAATAAGTATGTCTTTTAAACACCTGTAGGTTGCTAATCAAATTAGTAATGCATAACAAACCAATAATATTTTGCCACATAAAATATAATCCAATATCACAAAAATTTGCTTACTTACCAAAAGCTGTTGTAGCGATTCACTCATTCAATCGCCCGTTTTATTCAAGCATCGCTACAATTATTTAAAAAGCAATTTAATTAAATTCAAATTTAATAGTAAGTTCTGCATCTTTATTAACCGCTAGTGACACCTACTAAATACATTTCAACTCACCGAAATATTTAGTTAGGATTCTCGCATCTTGCACATTCACGTGTCTCGACTATTTAGTACAAATCACAACTTGATGATTTGTAGCTATTTCACTTGAGGACGCTACTCGTCAAAAATTAATTCATCAATGTACGTTGTTCATCGTTTTAAAAACACACACACACATGCATAATATCGTTTATACACACTTCAAATCAAACTTCTGTCGTGCGCGGTTCTTTTTCAATAATAATTAAATTATTAAGTAGATAAATATTTTTATTAAATTTTCTATTACGTGAAAATAAAGTGCGGTGTGAAATCAAATTCATAGGTGGTAGAAAATCCCTATAGATCGTGATATTTGTTCATTTTAGTACCGCAATTGTCGATAGTGTGAATTATCTTTTCCATAACAAATGAGATAATTTACACTAGCGCACCTAGCGTAAATGATGGCGAAGTTGATGTTTGGTACAAGTGCTAAACATGTTTGTAATTTAGTTTTTTAATAAATACCAGCAATTAGTACTATTCAAATCTCGCTGGAATTCTGACAGTTCTCGCGCAGAAATAATATGGCGGATACACAGTGACATACTATTTCGGGTTAATTGTTTACATTTTTATGTTGTATTTGTACTTCAGTTTTTAGGTTAGATTTTTATTTATATCATTTTATTTGATTATTTATATGTTATTTATAACGTTTTGAATCACAAAATGTTTTTATAATTTATTGTATATCTTCGTATTTGAAGTAATTTAAAACACAGTAAATTTACTTTTTAATTAGTAATTTATTTAATTTATTTCACACAGTAACATTTACGTATAATAATTCTTGCAGCCTGTCTACAACTAAATTTAAGATGCCGGATACACGTATTTTACTGTACATCGTATGACCGAGACCGATATATACATAAGAATTTCAAATAAAGAGTGAAGTTAGATGTAATTCACCTTACCACATATGACACAGTGCCGTACTCAATTACAACATATATAACAGTTGTCCCTCTCGTTATATGAAATTCCCTTACATTATTTTGTCAGTTTTTATTATACTAACTTAGATTAATTCATTTTCTTTTAGTAATTTAAAATGCTTAGAATTCATTTCATTTAAATCTTATAAAATAAAAACAACGTATGTATATCTATAGATTTAATCTACATGGAGCTTTTCGATTTCTATTTGATCTTCTAGGAATAAAATCGGATTTTACACTTAATACGTTTTGATTTTCATTATCTGGAGAGTCTCCATTTTGCGAAGATTCAACAGAATCCTCCTGTAATTCTTCATCTAACGCTTCAGACAACTTTGTATTAACTGATAATGATTTGTTTTCATTATCCCTTTCTAAACCTACGTTTGGTCCAACCAATCGAACCTGGTCGATATGACGTTTCCACGTACGTCCATCATCAAGTTCGACTTTCCGTACATTTTGAGTAGTATCTCTCCCCTTTTTAATTGAAGAGTGACCCGACGAATTTGGAATCATCAAATCAATGCGTGATCGTATTTGTCGATTAAAAATCAGCATAGAGGGTGATTTACCCGTTGCCGGATGAATTGTTTTTCTATACACTAACAGAATATTCTGTAATGCAGCATGTAATTCCTCCGAGCTGCAGTTTAATGTTTTCAATTTATTTTTAATCGTCTGGATGTATCTTTCAGCCTGACCGTTCGTGGCAGGATGGTAAGGCGCACTTAATTTATGAACCACCCCATTTAATTTCAAAAAATGCTGAAACTCATGAGCTGTAAATTGGCTTCCATTATCGGACACCAGAACTGATGGAATACCATAAATCCCAAAAATTTCACGACAATTTTTAATAGTACTTTCCGCGGTAATGCTATTTAGGATACGACACTCAATCCATTTCGAAAATGCATCGACCAATACAAAGAAATATTTTCCTTTGAAGGGTCCTTCAAAATCACAATGCACTCTTTGGAAATGTTCGCTAGGAGTATCCCAGCAATGAAATGTGACTTTTGGTGGATTTGACTGCACTTTTTGGCAATCAGTACAATCTCTCGAAATATTTTCGATGTCGTGGTCAATATTGTTCCACCAACAATATCCACGTGCAAGTGTCTTCATACGAACAACTCCAAAATGAGTACTGTGTAATTCATTTAGTACTCTCTCCCGCAGAGATTTTGGAACATATACCCTGATGCCGCGAACCACACAATCTTCTTGTAATGCAAATTCGTTCTGGGGTATCCCAAAACGATCAGATCAGTACAATTCTCCCATTTTCAATCCGTTTACTAAATTTTTTATATTATGGTCATTAGCCGTAGCTTCGGCTAATTCTTTGACTGTGACAGGTAATGTCTCTATCATATTTACTTCGACTATATCAACATCCTCTATACCGAATTGAGTATCCGAAACCGGTAATTTTGATAAACAATCGGCATTTGCATGATGCTTTGTATTTTTATAAAGAATGTCGTAATCGAAAGTCTGCAGAAAAATTGCATAATGTTGCATTCTTGTAGCTGATAATACAGGCAACCCTTTGTTAGGAGAGAATATTTGAAGGAGCGGTTTATTGTCCGTAATTAATGTAAACTTCCGACCATAAACAAACTGATAAAACTTCCTTACTCCGTAAATTATCGCATACGCTTCCTTATCAATCTGTGAGTACCGCTGTTGCACTTCAGTAAGTGTTTGTGAAGCGTATTGTATTGGTCGTTCCAAACCATCCGGATACCTGTGACTTAAAACAGCACTAACCCCGTAAGGTGAGGCATCGGTCGCCAACAGTAAAGGTATAGTTGGATCATAATGAACCAAAAATGAATCTGACTGCATTTCAAATTTCACTTTCTCGAATGCCTTTTGACAATTCGCATCCCAATCAAACTTAACACCATCCTTCAACAAATGATTAATAGGATATAGAATAGAACTCAAATTTTTAAGAAAACGACCATAATAATTTATTAGGCCCACAAAAGCCCGTACCTGATCCCTATTCTGTGGCCTAGGCATACATATTTTGTATAGCATCAACTTTTTCTGGCATTTTGTGTATACCCTTCTTATCTATGACATAACCACAATACTCAATTGATTTTGAAAAAAAATTACATTTTTCCCTATTCACACGGATATTGTATTTTGAAAATCTACGTAAAATTTCTTCCAATCGTTCTAGATGTATTTTATCACTTTCTCCGGTTATTTTTATGTCATCCAGAAATACTGTTACACCCTGAATACCTTGTAAAATAATTTCAATATGTCGTTGCCATATCGCTGGTGCAGACGCAATTCCGTACATAAGACGATTGGGGCGATAAAGTCCTTTATGAGTGCTAAGGGTTAAAAATTCTCTACATTTTGGAGCAACTACCAGCTGTAAGTACGCTTTACTGAGATCTATTTTAGAAAACTTTTCACCACCCGCCATATTCGAAAATAGTTCCTCCACGGTGGGGATAGGATCTTCATCGACAATCAAATTTGGGTTTACCGAAATCTTGTAATCACCGCAAATTCGAATTTTATTTGTTGACTTACGAACCGGAACAATGGGTGTTGCCCATCGGCTGTAATCAACTTTTGTAAGTACCCCATTTCTTTCCAACTCGTCCAGTTCCTCTTCAACTAACGGTTTAATAGAAAATGGGACCTGTCGTGCTTTAATGAATACAGGTGTACAATCCTGCTGCATCGTAAGTTTGACTTGAATATCGGAAATTTTCCCAATAGAATTTGCATTAAACACATCAGGATATTTATCAATTAAATTTGCAATTACTACATTATCACCTTTTCCTACTTCGACCTTATCTACACTGTTTGACTTTTCTGATTTTGTTAAAATACTATTCCAATCTAATTTAATTTCGCGAATCCACTCACGACCTAATAATGGTTGACGATTTGAATCTGTGACGTATAATTTTAAAATCTTATTATTTTTTCCAACACTGATTTTAACATTTAAATAACCTAAAACCTTGATTTTAACATCGTAATAACTAAATAAGTCAATATCTGTTTTCTTTAACTGCGAACTATCGAAATACTTTTCTTTGTCTGAATTATTTATCAAAGTTACAGGCGATTCCGTATCAATCTCGAAATCAATTAAATTATTATTTATATTTAAACGCGTACAACATTTTTCCCGATTAGAATGAATATTAAATATTTCTAAACATTCCAAATTATCTCTAATCTCTTCCTCAACAAAATTTGCAATATTTTTCTTTTTGTCAAAATTTTTTTATTTTGCCTTGAGACACGCAACAGCCAAATGGCCTTTTTTACTACAATAGTTGCATATTGAATTAATATGTTTACACACATTTGCTAAATGTGTCTCAAGCCCACATCTAAAACATTTCAATTTTTTTACATTAGGATTAGTATTAGTAGTAAGATTAGGATTAGTATTAGCAGTAAGATTAGGATTAGTATTATTTTTCTTAAAATTATTATTATTTACTTTGTATCTCGGTTGTATTAGATGTACCCCCTTATTGAACTGTTGTTGTAATACTGCACCCCTTTCACGGATAATTCCATTGACTGAGCAATATCAAGTGCCTTTTCCAACGTTAATTTCGATTCCTCTAGCAATCGATTTTGTGCTCTGATGTTTCTTAAACCAAATACAAATTGATTCCGCAACGCTGTTTGTAGATACTTTCCAAAATTACAATGTATAGATAGTTTTTTTAATGCCGTAATGAAACTTTCCACCGATTCGCCATCTTGTTGTTTACGGCAATAAAATTTAAAATTTTCCACTATCTCTAATGGCGTCGGATCGAAATGTTTTGTAAGTACTTTCACTATTTCGTCGTATTTTTTATCTTGCGGTTTTTCCGGAATTAAACCATCCGAAACAATATCGTAAGTTTCCTGTCCCATGTAGTGGAACAGCATGTGTAATTTTTTTCTTGAGCCATTTTCAACAAAAATTTGTAGCAATATTTTCCTTTTTTTACCCTCGTCGCCAGTCATTGTATATCTTCGTATTTGAAGTAATTTAAAACACAGTAAATTTACTTTTTAATTAGTAATTTATTTAATTTATTTCACACAGTAACATTTACGTATAATAATTCTTGCAGCCTGTCTACAACTAAATTTAAGATGCCGGATACACGTATTTTAATGTACATCGTATGAGCGAGACCGATATATACATAAGAATTTCAAATAAACAGTGAAGTTAGATGTAATTCACCTTACCACATATGACACAGTGCCGTACTCAATTACAACATATATAACATAATTTTATTTGAAAAGAATCACTTACACTTTTTAAATCGATAATAATCTAAGAATTAATACAATTTAACAAATTTTTTTATGTTGTTGTGGTTTTGATCGATATGACTGGCATTTGGTTATTTATTTTCCTTAGTCCGTGCGAAAATTAAATGTTGACGTTGTTTCCATAGGCGTGGAATATTTTTTTACACCTATTAATTTTCACATGAAATTGTGATTGTAATAACATAAAATCATAAACATTTTGAATGTTTTGTATATTAAAAAAACTGAAATATAATACATTAGAATGATTATTTGCTTTTTTATTTAGGTTTACTATCTAAGATAAATGCGATCCATCAAAATTTTTATAAATTTTTTTTCTACATCACTGGAAGCTGCGCAGAACAATTTAAAAAAATTTTTTTTTTAAGATCTGAATAGGACTATATATATAACGTGACGTGCGGTGTTTTAATTACAACAAGTGAATGGAGTCAAGTGAGGCGTAGGCCAAATCAAAGATCTAAACTGAATTAGGTGATCTAATCGTGTCCAACCCAACACTGTATAATTGAAAACCAAAATTTCAAGAAAAACTAAAAAAATTAATATTTTATTGTACATGTTGGTTCCGGAAAATCTCTCATCCTCGAAAGGACACAAATTCATTGTATCTATTTATTATTTAACCAACTTTTTCAGTTGTGTTTGCATCTGATCTACATTCATTTATAAGTATTCTCCTACAGTTAAGCTCATGATTAACACATTTTATGCTATTAATACCAAAAAATTAAAAATGCTAATCAGCATATATTTTTAAGAATATATATTTTATACATTTTGATGGGTAAAAACCAAAATTTTATATCACAAACAATAGTACTTTGTGTCATTGGGATTAAAAGTGATTCTTTGTTTGATGACCAATAATTGTACATATTTGCAGCGAAGCCGAGGTAGTACAAATATTGCGAATCAAACAAAGCCTTTTTTATCCTAATAATACATCCTGCGACGGAAACGGAATTATAAAATCCGGACGGTAAATTTTAACGGTTGTAAACAATTCGATGGAAAACTTAGAATAAATTCAAAAAATGGTCAAAGTTACTCAAGTTATTTTGTATCAAATCGCAATTACATGAAATTTTAACGGCAAATTTCTGATCGATATGAAAATATTTGTCGCATAAAACTTTGTCGATAAACTTTCATTTATTTGCAAGGAAACTTTGATCATTTTTTGAATTTATTTTAAATTTGTCATAGAATTGTTTACTACTGTTAAAATTTACGGTCCGGATAGCCCCTGTTTTTTTCTCTATTAACGAAAATTGATTGGACAAACTAATTAGAATTACAAATTGGAATCATTTATAATTTCAAGATTCAACATTTTATTGAAATATTTTGTATAGCTAAAGGTGTAACCAGCGAATCAGTAAGAATCCTTACAGAATTTGACGAAAGTATTTCCTTACAGAATATTTGACATATCAGCCACCGAATCCGTAATAACTGACAAATACAATATTAAAATTGTAATGTGAATAGCAAAATTATTTTTTTAAAGAAAAGTGTATCGTGAAAATTTTGATGCATTCTGACATTTCCTTCAGTTTGCGCGTTAATTTTCGCTCTGCTCTGTTAAGTGACAGCTGAACTGAACGAAAAGTTCTAAATGATTCACTGGTCAGTAACATGCAGTTTCTGTATATCGCATTCTTATTTAAAATTGTTACTGACTCGCTGGTTCACCCATAAGGAGGCCTTAATTTTTTTTCGTTTGTGAATTTTACCAAGTTATGAAGTATCTATTACTTTTAATATGGAAAACAGTATCAAAAGAAATTTTACGCCTACTGTTCTCCCTCGAACTATTGGTCCGTTTATTTGTTTAAAAGTACCAGATCTTACACAGTAAAAAAAAATTACTTTCTAGAAAATAGTAAAAAAAATGTCCTTTTCTCTATGTAAAACAGTGCATAATTGTATGTAGTTTTACGCATCGGTAGAACGTAAATTTCCCCCAGTCAAGTACATACATAATTTTATGTACATAAAAATTATTGGACTTCAAAATGGTGTAAATTTCCCCAGTTAATTATAAACTTTTACATACAACATATCGAAATCCATATAGCTTAAACTATATTATGTAAATCGACATAAAAAAGAAGAATTCAGTATAGTTTTATGTATATTTGTGCCGCAAATCATCCATTGAATAATCATCCCATTTAATAAATGATAAAATACATAAACAAATCAGTGTGTTCATTGTTGTGTTAATTAATCGTAGGTCCTGAGCATCTGGATTGCCTGCTACCCACTTCCAAGCTGTTCCGAGGGCATCCCAGCGTTTATGCCTTGTGGGTTTTGGAGGCTTAATTTGTTGGAAGTTGTTTCTTAATTTTTTATATTTTTGATTTATGATGCTATACAATTCTAAATTATTATTTACTCTACTGTTTACAAATTTGTTTATTGATTCTAATGTGTTCTCTAAATTTGTTAAATTTATTGGGTGAATAATTTTTATGTTGCCTATTTGCAATTTACAATTATTTAATTTTACCAGCAATATCGGATCTTCATGTAAATTCTTAATTTCTAATTCTTTTGCGTTACAATACAATTTGTTTAATGTAATTATTATAATTGCTAGCTTTAATATTGAAAACATTTCCTGTAATATAGTGAGAAGAGAGAAAAATTTATTTATTGAGTTTTAATTCTTTTAATTTTCTTTTTATTTCTTTTAATATTTCTATTGGTTTTAAATGTGTTAATTGTTATGTCTTTGATTTGAGTTTCTATCCCCCTTGGTTGGTTTTTACATCTAATGTTAGGTTTTAAATAAACTATTTGTTTTTCCGTTAAATTTGGGGGTTCTTCTTTTTTCTTATTTTGTTCTTTCATCCGATTTGTGGTTTTTTCTAATTTGATACTTACATTCTTGAAAATGTGGTCAGCTTGATCTTGTATTTCTTTCGGGTTCCTTGAGTTGTTTTGGTTAAAGATTATTTCATTCGGCGTGAAGCCTGTAGAGGAGTGTACGGAATTATTGTACAATGCCACTGCTAATTCTATTGCAGTTTGAGTGTCAGGTTTTGGGAGTTTTTCTTTGTTCGTGTTGAAAATTTCTATAATAGTTGAGTGAGTTTTCTCAACTTGTCCATTCGATTCTGAAGAGGACGCATATTCCAATTTGACATTTAGTTTGTTTAGATATTCTCTAAATTGGGTTGACTGAAATGTTGTCTCATGGTCTGAGATAATACTGTTTGGGATTCCGGATAGGGTGAAATACTTTGTCAAGGCTTTTGTTGTATCTGTTAGGTTTTTTGAATCGATCGGTACCATTTGAAGGTGTTTTGAAAAGGCATCTATTATCGACAGGAAGTTAATTTTATTGATAGAGAAGATGTCGATATGTACTCTTTCTAGAGGTTTCTCCGTATTGGGTCTTGGAGATATTTTTATATTGTACGGTCTCCGATCGTATTTATGCATATTGCAGATGTTACATGCATTAGTGAAGGTTTTGATTCTATTGATCATATTTGGGTAAAAGTAGGATCGTCTGATTTGACTTCCACCTCCCTTATTCCCCTATGTGCCCTTTCGTGTTCTTTATTCACGATACTGTTTTGTCTATTTTCGTTCGTTACGTCTTCGACCATTTTGGTAGTGAAGACGAAATGTCCTTTTTGTGAGAAATTCTCCTTGAATGAATCTTGGATTTTCTGGTACAGCGTTTCTGGTGCCAAAATTGCTGTTTGTTTGCCATTATGAAATTTTCTTATGATTTCAGTAATCTCGTTCTTCTCAAACGATGGTTTTGAAATTATTATTCTAGTGAATTTAGGGAATATTTCCTCTGATATGTGTCAATTTTAGATATTTTGAAAATTATTTGATTCCTATAGTAATTTATAGGTCGGTCCGAAAAGTGTATGAAGTAATCATCCGACGTATAGGCGGAATGAACTGTCTCTATGTCGCTGGTATTTCCAGAAATATTTTCTGCGGTTTCTCTAGATTCACGTGAAGTGTTATCTATATTTTCATTGACATTAATTTCCATGTCCTTGGCTGCTGCTGTTGGGAATCTACTGAGGGCGTCTGCCACTACGTTAGTTTTTCCCTCCTTATAAATTATGTCATAATCATAATTTTCGAGCTCTAGTCTCCATCTGAGAATTTTAGTATTTTTTTCTGAGGATTTAATGAAGGTTAAGGGTTTGTGGTCTGTGACCAATGTAAATTTGTTACCGTAAAGGTATGGCTGGTATTTCTTTACCGCCCATATAATGGCCAAGGCCTCCTTTTCATTTGTGGCGTAATTACACTCTGTTCGATTCAGTGTTCTAGAGCCGAAAGCGATTGGTCTTTCGACACCGTCGTGTATCTGTGACAGAACTGCTCCCAGCGCGAAATCTGAAGCGTCTGTCGTAAGGATGAATGGTTTCGTGAAATCTGGATAGGCCAGGATTTGGTCTGTGGACAGGATTTCTTTTAGGGTTTCGAAGGCTTTTACATAGTCTGGATTATTGATATTGATGACCTCGTCTTTCTTTAGGTATTTTGTCATCGGCCTCGTAATTTTCGAGTAGTCTCTGATGAACCGGCGGTAGTAACCCGACAGTCCAAGGAATTGTTTAATTTGTTTAGCATTCTTTGGTAGTGGCCATTCAAGTATTTTTTGGATTTTGTCTGTGTTGGGTCTTACTCCTTCTTGGGTGATCACATGTCCCAGAAATTCGGTTTCTCGCTTTAGAAACTCGCATTTGTCTAACTGAATTTTCAAATTAAATTGCAATAGTCTCTTGAGTACCGTCTCTAGATTTTTTATATGATTCTCCAAATTCTGCCCTACAATGATGATATCATCCAGGTAAACATGGCAAATATTTCCTATTAAGCCTGATAATACGCTATTCATTGCCCGTTGGAACGTGGCAGGAGCGTTCTTCAACCCGAAAGGCATTCGAGAAAACTCAAAGTGCCCCTTGTCCGTTGAGAAGGCGGTTTTCTCCTGTGATTTCTCGTCCATAGGTATTTGATGAAATCCCGACTTTAAGTCCAATGTAGTAAAATACACTGACTTACCAAGGCTGTCTAAGATTTCTTCGATCTGGGGTATAGAGAATTTGTCATCTACCGTTTTTTCGTTTAATTTTCGGTAGTCTATGACGACCCTAATCTTCTTTGTTCCCGAGGCGTCAGCCTTTTTTGGGACGACCCAGACTGGAGATGAGTAAGGGCTACTCGAATTTCGAATGATACCGCTATCCAGCATTTCCTGCACTTGGTTTTCCACATCGTTTTTGAAGCAGTGTGGGTACCTGTACGTTTTAGTGTACACTGGATTTTCATCCTTTGTGACTATTTTATGCTTTATCATTGTAGTTGCCGATAGCTTTTCATTTTGTTTTAATAAAACGTTTTGATTTCTATGGATTGTGTCGATTAGAATGCTTCTTTCGTTTTTAATCAAGTGTTCTGTTCTAATTAGGTTTTGAATTCCTTGTTTGTCAATTAAGGTTTTACAATAGACTGGTACGGGTTCTAATGTACTAAAATTATTAACTTCAATTTTAAGTTTAGGTAGTTTTGTAGGTGGGGTTGGGTTATTGGTTAGTACGTTAACAACTGTTCTAAAATTAATGGCTCTATAAAGGCCAGGGTGCATTGTTACTTCGTCGTTTATCTTTTCGTACTTTGGTATTACCCAGTCTCCATTTTGTGAGGTGTCGAGCGTTACCGCATGATGGTAAAAATTCTCTGCCGGATAATATCGGTAGAATTTAAATTTATGGGTATTTAGTGATATAGTGTTGGACTTATAGTTAATTTTCGCTTGCATTTCTGCCATTGTTTCTGACCCAAGAATTCCATCAAAGAAATTGTGGAACTCTAATTCATAATACATTTGCCAAGGTAATTTATTACTAATGAGATTTAATTTGCCTTTTCTGTTTGATTTCTGAGTACCCAAAAAATTTTTAATTGACGTACTTTGAGGTTCTATTAGATGTTCTGGGATTATATTCGGACTAATAATATTTTTATTAGCACCGGTGTCTATTAACAGTTTTAAGCTTTTTGTTTTGTCGTGATTTCGACAGATTAGATACGGTAAGAAATTTAGTCCTCCGTATCTGAACTTGGATCTGATTGAAAATTTTCTGGATATAGGTCTTCTAAATTCTCTGAATTTAGTATTTCGTTTGATGTGTCGTCACTATGGGTTACTTCGTGATTATTAATGATTCTTCTATTGAGAGTATTTCGTGATCTTGACGAGATGTCGATAGACATCGGTGTTTCCGTGTCCTGAATTGGTCCATTGGGTTTTCTATAATTGAATTCTTTGACATCCCTTGGTTTTGGTGTAAATTGGTTGAATTTTGGCTGGTTTGGTGCCATTTGGTTTATTTTTGGGGTGTACTGATTAGGCATGATAGGCTTTTTTGAGTTGTTTGAAATTGACTCATTTGTGCTAAATTTGCACAAAAATGCGTATGCCTCTTCTAGTGTTTTGGGTTTCGCTGCTTGTGCGAACCCGAAGTAAGGCTTCCTCAAGCCGGAAATGAAGGCCGCTAAAGCATCTTCTTCTATAAATGTGGAAATGGCTTGCCACGAGTTGTTATAAATGCTGTTTTGTTTAGCGAGCGTCTTTATATTTTGGACGATCTCCTTCGTTTTATTATGGTAGCTATGTACCGACATATTTTCAACTTGTTTGTGTGCCCATAGTTGGGACTTGTAATAGGAAAGTTCTTGTTTGTCGCCTAGGGTTTCAATCAAGATTTCCTTCATTTCTAAGAAAGTTTCGGGATCTCCCGCTAAACATAATATGTCTCTTGCCTTTCCTTCCACTTTGTTTTTTACCGCCTGGAAGTACATTCGGTATTGTTGTGGGGGGACTAGAGGTTCAAACATTTGAAGCGTTTCCTCGGCTGTTTTTAGCCAGGAATTTACTTATCTTCGATTTCCATCGAAGGAAGGGATTGACTTTATAGGATCTGGTATCCTAAAGAGATCTAAGTTTGAACGGGTTTCGTTCAAAATTACTGGTGGAGGCTGTGCTTGCGCTTCCGTTTTTTGGTTTAGGTATGTATACCTGATCGTGCTCGACTTGTTTTTGGCTCATCGAGGCTAACTGGCCCGCTATTGCGCCCAGTTGAGCCATAACCTGTTCCATTTCTGTCATTTCGTCAATGGAATTGGATTCTGTTAACTTTATACCCCTATTAGCGATAAAGTTATCACTTAGTTTTTCTTTTCTGTTTCGGGGAATCTTGAATCTGATTCTTCCCCCTTAAACAAAATTTTCACTATCGAAAAACTTTTACGAGATTGATTATGATTCACTTGAACCTGTTATTTCAATTGATTTGTGATTTTGAGACCTTTTGGTCCACAAAATAAATCTAGTTGAATTTAATTTTACAGCGTTTTTCGTCTTTTTCGCGTCTATCTCGTAGTGCGCGATGGATAACGTATACCAAGGAATAACCAAAAAAATTACGTCTATCTCGTAATGCGTATTATTTGGGTAATTCTTTCCTCTCGTCTGATAGTGCGTGAGGTTTCGGCGGTTTCACGTCTATCTCGTAGTGCGTGATGTTGCCTTTTATTTTGCAGTGAGTAGAGGAGATTCAATTATTCACTGGTAATTGATTAAGTTTGTATATGGTTTAAAATTTAAGCTTAAATTTCTTACCTTGTTCTGCCTGCTACTGCTCGTGGTTTGTAGGTTCCGGAAGTATTCAATTGTGGTGCGGACGGCGTGATCCTCAATTCCCTTGGACGGTATACACCTTCAGTCACAGGACGTCAAAAGAAAAATCTACCGATTATGTGTTTTCTCTATTGTAGTTTAAGTGAGTTTTTTAAAACTATTCCTAATTGAGCGAGTACATTCTACTCCGTTTCGCAACGATTCTCGATTAGGCGAGTATATTCTACTCCGTTTCTTTATTTTTCCCTTTATAACTACTCTAGAACTTGCACACAATAACTCGAAATTTATTCTGACGGAATCACTATGAGGTAGTTTTTATTCACTATCTCGGCACTGTTTTCACTACACTTGAACTAAACTTCCGTCTGTACGGCTGCGCCAATTATGAGTACGCAATGCACTTTCTTAATAAAAAAATTATTTATTTCGACTATTTTATTCATTTACATTTAAAAGCACAATTACGACTAATTTTACATTAATGTTTTTACTTATTTATAACCTTATGTTAATCTAACTAAATTGATTATACAGCATTCTGGATATTTATGTTGAATTGTATGTTTGTTGAACACATGCAATTGCCCGTCTCGGATTACCACTCGTGTTTATCTTTTCTGCTGACGTTTGGATTGCGATTGTGGGAACGTCTGGCTGGTTTGTGGTATGTGTGGTATGTGCATACATAACTATATATATCTGTACCTCGGAAGCATAGGACACTATGTCACAAATATAAAATTCGTTGTAATAACTGAAACAAGATTTTTTCATCAATTTTTTTTTTTTTACTTTAACATTATTTTACTATTTTTTTTAACTACAACATAATGTAATACTTTAGATACCGTATAGGTGCATGTTTCAAATAGTTTTATATGAAACTAAAATTGTAAAAGTTTTTGAACTTATGTGCATATGGTTCTTTTGCCTCTAACGGAATCTACACATGGTGTTATCTTAAACGTGTGTAGTTTCGTAATGACTTTGAAATTTTCATAGTATTATATTGCATTAGAAAGAGAATTAAACATAGTTAAATACCAAGTGTATAGTTCATTTTCGGAAAAAATTGGACATAGTGTCGTATGCCTCCGAGGTACAGATATATATATATATATATATATATATATATATATATATATATATATATATATATATATATATATATATATATATATATATATATATATATATATATATATATATATATATATATATATATATATATATATATATATATATATATTAGGGTGGAGTGAAAAAATTTTTTTTTTACAATTTTGGTACGGGGGCCATTCAGAAAGTTACTTTATAGTGTCGTTAATGACTGGTTAAAATATTTTTAAAATTCATTAAACTTTAGCGGTGGTATTTTCCAATTGAAATTTTTCTTTTTAGCCGAATTAAACTAGACTTTCATTATACAAAAAATCCTGAAGCACATGATTCTTTAGAAACCGATAGAATACCATTTAATAATTGAAATTACTAACGTCTCGAATGCCACTCCTGTGATAAACGCCCGCTATCCACTTTTAGGGAGAAGAAACAACATTTTGGCCAATCACTTTTTACTTTCTTTTGCGTAAGTAAAATAAAGTATAGAAAACATGAAAATGTTGAACCTTGACATTATTGGTAATTTATCGATTTTGGGGTCCTGCGAGTCCGAAAAATTAGGTTTCGAAGTGGTTTTCGTCGGTCTTTAAGTTAAAAATCTGCAATAAGTTGAAAAAACATACTTTAAATGGAAAATACCATCGGTAAATATTAATGAATTTTAAAAATATTTTAACCAGGTGGTTTTGGCACTAAAAGGTAACTTTTGGGGGGCCCCCCTAATTTTTGTTTTTTTTCACTCCACCCTAATATATATATATATATATATATATATATATATATATATATATATATATATATATATATGAGCGTATCCATTATTTTTTTAAAAAACCGGGCGCATGCATTTCATAACATTCACTGATTTCGCTGTAATTTTTTTCAGGACTAGTAGTCGATGAAAAACTTTGTTTTCCAAAATGTTACCCCTTCATGGCACCCCCCCCCCCCCCTTTTCGAGTTATGATTTTTTAAAGTTAAGAAATTCAGTGATTTTAGGCTCTTTTCGATAGGCAACCGTTCTACTTAGGTTGCTTTGTTTTCAATGATATGGTCCTCATTATCTTCGTATTTTATTGGTCTTTTATTTAAAAGCAGTTTCAGAGCTAAATATTTAATATTGGCCAAATGCGACACAGAAATGTGTAATTATTTTTTCTTAAAAAACAGTATGTTTTCAGATGGTCGCCAAATTTATGGGTTTCATCTAAAATCCTTCTACATAGGCTCATTTTTTTCATATTTTTATGATCTTTCCAAATTGTTTAGCCACATTTAATTTAGTCAAAAACTTCTATAGTTACAAGGCGTCAGAATACATCCAATTTTTCGGAAAACGTTATATTCACACCTCTGTAACTTTTGTCGTTTTACTCCTATTGCCACCAACTTTTGGAAGAAAATTGTTTACTTTCTCCTCACTACATCCTATAAAATACTTTCTTGGATATTTAGGCTGTTTTCCAAACAGCGACTTATTGACTTATTCGAACTTATTCAAATAAGTCTGCTGAAAAGGTGACTTATTCTTTAGTAATTTTTCCTATAGAAAACTTATTTATTTTTGGTGTCATGGAAACATTCTGTCTAATTATTGTGTATTGTCAAAAATTTTCAAAATAAGTCGATAAAAGCAATTGGAATGACTTCATTGACTTATTCAAGATGGCGTCAAATAAGTAAATAAGTCTGAAATAAGTCGGCGTTTGGAAAACAGCCTTAGATCCTAATTTCAGTATAATTTTCTAAAATTCCAATTCTGTTAGACCTATCTAGACTTAAAGGCAAACTCTCAATGAATATAGTGGTATAATATGTACTTGTTATTTTTTAATGTGGTTACCTGATGTCGAGATATTTGTGAAATACTGAAAAAATCGTACGTTACTACTCTTGATCTTTTTTTTCTTAAAGGGTTATAAGCTGTTTTAGAAAAAAATATACTGCAGTTAGGATCTAAATATCCAAAAAAGTATTTCATGGGGTGTAGTGGGGAGAAAATAAAGAATTTTCTTCCAAAAATTGGTGGCTTTTGGAGTAAAACGACAAAAGTTACAGAGGTGTAAATATAACGTTTTCCGAAAAATTGGATGTATTCTGACGCCTTGTAACTTTAGAAGTTTTCGTCTTAATTAAATGTGGCTAAAAAATTTGGAAAGATCATGAAAAGTTGAAAAAATGAGCCTAGTTTAATGGATTTTAGTTGAAATCCATAAATTTGGCGACCATCAGCATGCTATTTTTTAAGAAAAAATAATTACATTGTTTTTGTCGCATTTGGCCAATATTAAATATTTAGCTCTGAAACTGCTTTTAAATGAAAGACCAATAAAATACGAAGAGAATGAGGTCCATAACGTTGAAAACAAAGCAACCTAAGTAGAACGGTTACCTATCGAAAAGACCCTAAAATCACTCAATTTCTTAACTTTAAAAAATCATAACTCGAAAGAGGGGGGGGGGGGGAGTTTCATGAAGGGGTAACATTTTGGAAAACAAAGTTTTTCATCGAATACTATTCCTGAAAAAAATTACAGTGAAATCGGTGAATGTTATGAAATGCATGCGCCCGGTTTTTTAAAAAAGTAATGGATAAGCTCATATATATATAATATATATATATATGTTTTATTACTCACTACCACTAGTTTTAATAAAAACGGATTAACACCGCCAAGGCTCAAAAAAAATAAACGCTTTAATAAATTTAACACCTACACCACTGTTCAAAAATATTCAAGAACACCAAAACGCATCTGACACGCACAAAGACTCCTCGACAAAGAATGATTTACATTTTGTGAATTTGTATCGTTTAAATATTCATATTTATCAAAATTTTCTTTCCAAAAGAATCGTTCTCTTAGTTCATAAATTTAGTTCTCTTAAGAAATAATTGCTTGTATTAAACGTATTCTCTTAGAGTAAGAAAAAAAATGAGAACAAGAAATTGTTTCCTTGTTAAGGATGATTAATAGGAGAAATATTTTTCTTAATCCACTTTTTGGTAAACTAATTATTTTCTTCTAAAAAGAAATTGTTTCTTGCGTTTGTAAATTTATTCTCTGTGTATGAGAAACGTGCGAAATCCAATAAGAAATGTTTCTTGTTTTTTTACCTTATAAAAATGTATCATATTTACAATTTAATCGAAATATAAATTATTTCATATGTTATGTTAATATTTTGACTGACATTTAAATAAATCTTTGAGTTAATTTAAAATAGTACTAAGAAAATTTCCTAAATCATTGGATTTGAATAAAATATAAACCAACCAACCCTAATTTTTATGCAAGATTCATCATCAAATTATTTCAATAAAAATTTGATGAAAATATGAAAATTATCGTTTTGATGAAGAAAAATCACGTTTTATTTAATTAAGAAACCGTTTTCTTCGTGATCGTAAGCCTATTTTTTTCCGGGTATAATTATTTACAATTATTTTAATTTATAAAGTTAGTACTTGATCATAACAAATAACAAAGTGTCAAAATTGTTACAATAATAGAAATAGGCCGATTTATAAACCGATAAATTATTTTTTAATGCTTTAAAATCAAGGGATTTATTTTGCATAATGCCGTATTGCTGTTGTATCCGCTGATGCTCTCAGATAAGTAAAAATAACATCTATTTAATTGTGCCAATGATTCTTTGTGCTTTTCTCTTTAAATTACTAATTAAAATGTCAAAATATTTATATAACTTTTCAATGGTATTGAGTCAGGATTCTTTGAATCCAATTGATGTAGAAGTTTACATCCGTAAAAATAGCTTCATTTCCACAATCTGGATTGCCTTTTGATACGATTCCCACTTGTGTATAACGACATCCTTCCTTTCGTTTTAATATTTTAAATAGAGGACCGCCACTATCCCCGTAGCAAGGACCTTTCCCCGGATTGAAAGTACATATTTTTCCGGGAGACCGCGCAAAATCTCTGCAGTTATTGGTCTTACTGTAATCTAAATTGATTATTCGTAAAAAATTAACTGTACTCAAAATTTAACCAATTTAATCTTACGTTTACTTTTTGTAGAATTGTTGGGACTGTATCGGGGCTTAGGTTAACAAGTCCAAACCCAATTACTGTAACGTCTTTCCCTATTAATGAATCCGTAGAAAATTTATAGGGTAAACAAATTGGTGCTATCCATCCTGTTGTGCAAAGAAAATATTTGTTTATAATGTCTCATTATCAAATTTGTAACAGAATTACTAGTAAATTTCACTTTTTGTGCTAATATTATAATAGCAAGATCTACAATTGGGCTTGTAATAAAATTGGATGCACCTATAATTTTTGATGCATGATAATACACTGAATGCTTCGACACTTCATTAGGTGCTACATTGAAGTCGCCTAGGCTTATAATACTGAGTGAAAAAATGATTGATCAGAAATATGAATATTTTAAAATTTCCATTTCAACATACATGGAACGGTGAAGACTCTTGAAACAATGTGCAGCTGTTAATACATGAAGGTCCGTGATTAAGGAGGCATCACACAAAAATTGTAGTGGTTGATCATTAGTTAAAATACGTGCAATAAACGGAAATTCTCCTGGGACTGTATCAGAACCTCCGATGATTCTCTCGTCTAAGTGTGGTTGACCACACAAATGTTTAAATTGATCACTATGATTCGCTGGCGCTGACCAAACACCCTCGACTGTTATAAATATAATGATTTTAAAAATTATTAACTTCATTTTACAAACGAACGTGTTCTTATGTGGGACTATGATTGATTCTTATAATTACATAAATGGCATTGTGGTATTTTAACTTATCAGCGTGAAATTTTAATTTAGTCTAGCACATTAGTCAACTATAGAAATATATATTTTAAACACCTGTAGGCTGCTAATCAGCAATGCATAACGAAGCACTGATAAAATATTTTACCATATAAAGTATAATCCAATGTCACAAAAATTTGCTAACTTATACCAAAAGCTTTATAATTGAAAATCAAAATTTCATGGAAAACTGAAAAAATTAATATTTTGTTGGACATGTTGGCTTCCGGAAAATCTCTCATCCTCGGAAGGACACAAATTCATTATAAAAGCAGTAATTCACCTTTGTTTCCACTTGTATCTATTTATTATTTAACCAAATTGTCCAGTTGTGTTTGCATCTGATCTACATTCATTTATAAGATTTCTCCTACAGTTAAGCTCATGATTAACACCTTTTATTATATTAATATCAAAGATGATGAAAATCAAAAATGTCAATCAGAATACATTTCTGAGATTATATATTTTATACATTTTGATGGGTTAAACCAAAATTTTACATCACAAACAATTACTTTGTGTCATTGCGATTAAATGTGATACTTTGTTTGATGACCAATTGTATTTGCGTGCTAGGCGAACCGCAGCGAAGCCGAGGTAGTACAAATATTGCGAATCAAACAAAGCCACTTTTTATCCTCCCTGGGACGGAATTATGAAATGCGGACGGTAAATTTTAACGGTTGCAAACAATTCTATGGAAAACTTAGAATAAATTCCAAAAATGGTCAAAGTTACCCAAGCTATTTTGTATCAAACCGCAATTACATGAAGTTTTGACGGCAAATTTCTCATCGATATGAAAATATTTGTCGCATAAAAATTTGTCGATAAACTTTCATTTATTTGCAATTTCATACAAAACAACTTGCTACTTGTTTTTTAATTCACCCGAATTGTTTTTTTTATTTATTTATTTTTTAGCAAGTCGTACGGTGCTGCGCAAAAAAAGACAATTTTGAAACAGCTGTCGATCGATCATACAGTTTATCGTGCCATATACCTAAATTTAGTGTTATTAATTTTAATTTAGAACGTAAAAAAGTATGCTCAACCATATTCCTGGACGTCGCGCAAGCATTCGATAAAGTTTGGCACAGTGGTCTTGAATACAAGCTGCATAGAGATCTACCGAAACAATTTTATGCCATACTAAGATCTTATTTATCCAATAGACACTTTCGACTGAAATATGGGGATGAATTCTCTGAGCTAAAGAAAATTTCTGCCGGTGTCCCGCAGTGGAGTGTCTTAGGACCGATTCTGTATTTACTATATACAAGGAACATATTACCAATTACAAATGAAGGAACCATAGCCACCTTTGCAGATGACACAGCAATTATGGCAGTTGGCAGTAATGTGGCTGATGCAACGAGCAAACTCCAGAGGATAATCAATGCAGTTTGTAACTGGACAAAGCGTTGGCGAATCAAGCTTAATGAGACAAAATCCACGCATATTAACTTTACGTATCAAAAGGCTTACCATCTACCTATAGAAATTAACTCGCGACTGCGAGTCGTGCCATATGTAAATACAGCTAAATACCTTGGCATGACCCTCGATGCCAAGCTCAAGTGGAGAGAGCATGTCAAAAACAAAAAAGAAGAACTTAAACATAAAGTTCAGAAAAATGTATTGGCTCATAGATAGAGGCTCTGAGCTTATGATACAGACGTTTCAAAACAAGGTTCTTCGTAGCATCGTCAATGCTCCGTAGTACTCAAGAAAGATGAAATAAAAATGAATGTCGCAAAACACGAAATAAGGCTCCAGGAATATGGAAACTCCTATATTCGCCATATGATAGATAACCCTGTCGTCGAAAGAAGACTCCAAAGAACGAGGCTACTTGACCTAGTGAACTTACCAAACTAAAATTAGTAAATGGGTTTAATTAATTATGGGACTAACCAGTGGGTTACACTCCAACAAATGTGAATTTTACTAAAATTATAAAAATTTGTATCGGAAAGAAAAATTGCTAGATGAGCACGGTCTCGCAGTTGTAATAAAATAGATTGATTAACAAAAAAAATTAATTTTAATTTAAAAGGCATAAAATGATTTTCCGAGAATGCCAAAACAAAAAACTATGAAACAATTTTTTTTCTTTATTTTCATCAGCCTGCTACGGCAAACGATAGTGATAGGACGGAGTTATATATATTTACATTCGAGGATGGGAATTGTAAATATGTAAAAGAAACAGCGAGTACGTTTTGTTTCTAGTATTTTGCTGTTTGTACGATTACAATATGAGAAATGCGTATTTTTATTTTAGATTGTTTGTAATTTTTTATTTAAAATACTTCCCCTCCTCGAATGTAAATATATATAACTCCGTCCTATCACTATCGTTTGCCGTAGTAGACTGATGAAAATAAAGAAAAAAATTGTTTCATATCATAGTTTTTTGTTTTGTTTTATTTTTATTTTTTTTTGTAGCTGTCTCGTTGTTTTACGATTCCAAATTTAAAAAACTAGGTAAACAAAATTGATTGTAAATAGTCCAAATCTTGATAAAAATTAAATTTTTTTTTGTCCAATATAATAATTAAATATCATAGTTTAGTGTGGCATCCTCGGAAAATCATTTTTTGCCTTATTTAAAAAGTTATTAAATGCGAGACGAGAAAAACGGAAAAAAACGAGATATTTTCATATACATTTTTACATTTTGTGTGGGAAATTTTTTTTTGAAAGTCGTTTACTCATACATAGAGTGTTTTTTTTTTTGATGTAAAACGGCCGTTTACACATATACAGGCAATGTCTTTACATATTTCAATTTTAACACTACCCTCTAAACAAGGTGAACCGTTTACGAATCAAAAACGAAGATACCCATTCATACAATCGTTCGTAAGCGAATCATTTTTGCGGTTCAAAAACGGGCCAATTACGGTGTTCCTATAACATGATAATTAGACTTTTTAGCGAAGTATTGTTAATGTATTGGGAGTTCGCAAACAGTTCACTTTTAGTGATACACTAACGAATCTCTTTTGGTGAAACATTAACGAATCATTTTTGGTGAAACATTTACGAATCGTATTAAGTGATACGTTAACGTAACATTTTTGCGATACACTAATGGCACACTTTTGCGATACACTAACGCAACACTTTTGCGATACTTACTTAAACTGTAATATAATAAGTAAAAACACATCAAGCTTGTAAATTAAAACGCAAATATTGAATTGTTTGGTTTAAGTCTTAAATTTATTATAAAGTACTAAAATATAATATGTATTATGCAGATACTTTAAAAATAAAACTTGGTAAACAACGATTTAAAAAATATTTTTTCAGTATCACACTTAATTATTATCACGATTTCAATTTTCCATCTATCACATTTTGAATTTCAGAATATCGACATTATAATATTAAATAAGAAATAACATTAAGAAAATCAAAAAAATACTTTACCTAAAAATATTTTATCGATTTTGGGCTCTAAATTTTTATGTAGAATGCTTTAAATTAATCGCTGAAAATTAAGAACCCAATAGTCGTTAAAGAAATGTTTATATGAAAGTTCCTTGTAAATATATGAAAGTCCCTATAAAGATTAAATAAATTCCAATAAAAAATAGTAGATTGTTCTACAAGTAAAGAAAAGTGATAGTTTTCCAGCGAGTAAAATTGTTTAATTTACGAGCGAGCGCTAGCGAGCGAGTGGATTAACAATTTTACGAGTATGGAAAACCACTTTTCTTACGTGTCGGACATACTATTTTTTCGTGTATTTGACGACAAATCAGGTAAAAATAAAAAAGGTAGATCCAGTTTGGATCAAAGTAAGTACGCATAGCGCGTACATAACAATCGCAGTAAGCAAATAAATAAAAGTCAAAAATTCAAAAATCATTTGGAAAAAAAGCGTTTCTATGAAGAAAAGTGTTTATAGTGAAGAAATGTGTTGCTAAGGAGAAAAGTAGCAGTTTTCTTTACTGTTTTCAGCCAAGAAATGACACTCTTTGCCATTAAGTACACGAAAAAGATTTTTATTCGTAATTCAAAAAACAAAATAAAAAAATAACCTAAACAAACATTAGCAACATTAGACATGAAATTCATTTCAATAAAAAATAAATAAATAAAATCTTAGCAAGCTAACAAATGAATTCATTTCAAAAACAGACGTAGTCATTTGAAAAACAGATGTCAAAAGTCAAAACAATTACACAAAATATTGACCTTAATTGCTAATACTATCTAAATCCGTTTGATAAAAAAAATATAATGTTTTAATCTAACAAGTTACTAAAAATTCACACTTAATCTAAATTAATTTACTAAATAAAATTATTTATTAGCTTTTTATACGCGATCCTTGGCGTATTGGAACCATTTTTTAATAACGAAGACAATTTCAACATTTTTGCAGGATGGAAATTTCCGCATTGCACATTCTGGGGAAGAATATTTAGAAAATATTAACAGTTAGTACAAAATTTGTTGGGCCAACTTTAGCTATATACAAAAACTATACTAAAGGTACTTACTTTAACTAAATCCATAATGTGAATTTGTTCCAATGCAACGTTTTCATGCCGGCCATACCAAGAGAAATGTGTAGCTGCTGAATCAGAAATGATTAGTTTGAGACAAGCTCTCACAAATTTATCTAAATTTTGATCTACAACGTTTTCGAACCGTTTGACCTGTAAATAGCAATAATACTAATCAGTATATGAAATAAACTTTAATTTTGTAAGTATGTACATACCAACATTCTTTCTTTTTCTATTTCTTTTATTTCCTCTTCCAGTGGCACTATTCTGGTTTTCCCGGGGAATTGGGAATTGCGAAATAATTTATTGTGACTTGTTTTAGTGTATTTTGGTATCATTTTTTCCAAAGCATACTGTGGCGATTGGTATTTTGTTCAAATTTTGGGAAAAAATAATTCCATTTCAAAGCAATTTTGTTGTTTATTTTCCCCTAAAAATTTTGTTGGGAATTACACAGTAGGCAGTAGTGTGAAAATGGAATTATTTTTTCCCAAAATTTGAACAAAATACCAATCGCCACAGTATGCTTTGGAAAAAATGATACCAAAATACACTAAAACAAGTCACAATAAATTATTTCGCAATTCCCAATTCCCCGGGAAAACCAGAATAGTGCCACTGGTTGAGGAACTCGGCTTTTGAAGTTGCCGGAATTTTAAGTGTTCCAACTCCTTCGGGATCTTCAGTTTTTTTGTTTCGGCGCTCCTCCTTTAACTCTCGCCTCAATAATTTCACCTCTCGCAATAATACTCTTATCATTTTTCCATGAATGTCTAAAGTTAGAAGTTGTCGTGTTACACCCAATAATGCGCAATGCATATAATCTATGGGGAATTTTGTGACACATCCAATTTCCAAAGAATCTAATAATATGCTATCTTTTGTATGGTGTTCCTTTTGACTTTTTTCTTTAAATTGACTGTCAGTTCTTAGCACGTTTTCGATACCTGGAAAACATACTTTGTGATCCATATAAATTCCTTTTATTTGGCATTTTGTACAATTAAAGTAGCCCGAATGCGATTTAACTCCTGAAAAATACATTTTAGATGGTTAGTTTATTTTAAATTATGTAAAATAAATTATTATTACCTAATATAAAAGCACGAGCTGGAGCATCGCAAATAAATGCTCCTAAAGAAAATTTGTAATTTTTGCCTTTATACTGTATCCCATTTTGATGCAAACATTTTATTTCGTTAATAAACATCTCTAAAAAGGCATCAGCACTTGACGGCTTTTTATTTCCATGGTATACACCGATGGTAAACACTTTCTTGTATGGTGGAATGTTCCCTAGGATTGGCCAAAGCTGACTATTTGAACTTTTAGCCAAAGGGACCCCGTCAATTCCGATATCGACGGTTATCTCGTTCTTATTATACTCGTTATTTTCAAGAAAAAATTCTATATTATGCCGCAAACCGATATGAGTATAATTTCCGTTTTCTATGCTATGTACTTCACATGTTTTTACAGAACATTTTTTTAAAGTTCTTACGTCTTGAGGGACGTTTAGATTTTGTTTTCGAAGCAATTTTAACAATGCATTCCCACATTGCACAGAAATATTAAATTCTACAAGCCATTGTGCTAGTTCTCGTACTAAACTATCTTCATCCACTTCCGAAAACACTGTAGGTGTTGAACTTGACGGAATATCACTATCAGAGTCGGATTGTGCATCGAGTCTAAAGTCTTGAGTTAGTCCGACATTCGCGTGTACCGCATTAGAAATATCAACTGCGCGACTGCTTGAGCACTACCTACTATAAAAAAATAAGGTTAACCCAACTTCGATATTTTTATGGTATAAAGTGACGTTTGGTTAAAAAAACGCAAAATAAACTTAATGTATGTATAGACAAAGTTTTGTGATATATGATTTATTATTTATATATTTAAATAAATTCTAATAATAATTTAAGGCGCTAGATCGGAAGTACGGCAGTGACCACAAACGGGTAATCTATCACATGGAACTGAAAAGTCGCTACCAAAAGGGAATCTCTTCAGGATTGACTGATTAGGGTGTGCATTATAGCAGGAACTCCCGGTTTGCCGGGTACACACCGTACACTCATTTACATATAACAAAACTGAAGGATAGGATAGAAATGTTAGTTGGGACAGACTCGACCCGGATATAGACACCTAAGCGATCGATAGTTAGTAAAATTGTTAGTAAATAATAAAATAGTTAGCACGGGACAATACAATTTCTAAACTACATCTTATCCATTATTTGTTAATCCTGGAGGGTTGATTCCAGCTAAAATGTAATTCTGAAATTCAGGATTAATTTAAATCCCTATAATAATGATTAATTCTGGAACTATGTTATATTCTGAAAATTGAATTATTTATTAGTAAACTAAAGAGTAGACTAAAGAGATTTCTTTAAAAATACTTTACATATACATATTCATAAATAGCAATATCCAATTTCGTGGTTTTATAAATTAAAACTGCATTTTGAAATAACATTTATTAGCCTGGTGAGTCACACTTCCGGGCACTTCGGAAAACAGTAATCACTATTAATTTAATTTCACTCAAAGCTTATAAACAGTCTAACTACTACCTTAAAAATAAACTAAAGAATTATTTAAAATCTGTATCCCTCATGGTTTAGTTTGCTGACTCAGATTTCCGAGCCCTTCTAATAAATATAAATAGTATCCGCTATTAATTCCCATGATTTCCACCATACTGGTCACTCTCGCAGCTTAGAACTTCACTCCAGCTCAAACTTCCATTATAAATGTAGACATTTCCGCATTCCAGCCACTAAGATTATAGAAGTTTGCTCTGTGATGGTCGTTTAGCTGTTATGCGTACAATTAATGTATTCAAAATTAAAATGATAAGGTGCTAACTAGTTTCTAAAGTATGGAATCCGAGCAGAACTGCTTATATAGTGAAAGATAAAAACAAAACAGCACAATTTAAAACTTCATATCCGTTGGATATTTTAAATTTTTGGCAACTGAATCAAAAATTCTCCGGAATCCCTGCAACCAAATTGAAAATTAACCCATTATTACTAAATATTTACGAAATATTTAACAAGATTTTACTTATATAAATCAAAATTATCGGCATCCCATTACCACCACTTAGGTTACATCTTTTACTTAAATTTCATTAAATCATCATATAGCATAGGGCATAGCTTTTTCCGATATTATCCAATATCGAGAGTTCCGAAAAACGTATATTAACTTAATGAAAAACTGATTTTGTATTTTACTTCATTTCCACCAAAAAAAATGTAATACCCGGGGAATTCCCTCCGAACACACCTTTTCATATTTCCCGAAAAAGTTATACCCTAAATACCATATAAATAATGAAAATATTCATAGGGTCCAAATTTGACATGCA
Source organism: Tipula helvola (assembly GCA_963556165.1). Classification (NCBI taxonomy): domain Eukaryota; kingdom Metazoa; phylum Arthropoda; class Insecta; order Diptera; family Tipulidae; genus Tipula; species Tipula helvola. The sequence continues at coordinate 43,017,401 of OY744481.1, forward strand.
TATTTAAATACTTGCAAACCAAAACTCTTATATTAGTATTTTATTTATACAATTAATTGAAATTTTTAATCTTTTAATTTAATTTAAATTAAGTTAATATAATTTATACAATTTAATGCTGAAAAAAGTACTAGAATAGTCAGTGTGTGAAGTCGTGTTTTACATTCGCTCCTTAATTTTTATCAATGTTCTCCTGTTTTTGCTTTAATTTAATTTTAGAAAGTTGATAGTTTGTTGTATTGTTGAGTTTTGTAGCCGTTGCAATAAAAATTTCAACGTGAGGTTAATTTTTTGATTGTTTTCTAACCTAAAAAATTACACGAGAGAATTGAAAGTAAAGGATAAAATGATAGATCTTTGTGTCTTTATTTTTGAGTTGACTGATCGATAATGTAGTGGTATAAAGTATTATGGCCGAAATTTAAAAAATCTCAGTGTGTGAAGTGTTTTAAATTAAAATTAAAGAAAATTAAATAATTAAATATGGAAAAATGTAATCCATCGAGATGCATTTATCAGGCAATATCTTTCATGAATATCTTAAATTTGTAGTGAAGGAAGTCAAATTTCTTGATTTTTTACAAATAATGCATGATTTTAGGTTTGTGTGATTGTGGATAAGATTTTAAAATATGTACAAAACTTCCCATATTTAATTTAAATTGATATTGAATTGAGTCATTTCGACATACGCAGATTTTTTGCAAAATGCAAATGCAATTTCTCCTCGACCTCGGATGAATGCTAAAATTGTTTCGTAGAGATAAGTTTTCCAGAGCCACCAGGACCGTCAACAACCTGGTTGCACCACGTACATGTAGAAGCAAAATTCTCAAATAAAATTGCTCTTCATCCTTCACTCCAACTGTATACAGTCTAGATACAACTTTATCACCGCGCCTCGCTTTCTTACTTGCCAATTTCTCTTTGAAAATTCGTAGTGATGAGGAATTTTTGTATACAGATATTGTCTTGCATTCATGTCACTTTCATTAAGCTTGAACCATGATTGTAGTTTATTTGATCTTGTTTGTGTTCCCAATAATGCTTCTTTTTGACCCGTTCGATTTAAAATCCAAAAATTGACTGTCCTTTTTTTCTATATGTATCCAGATATGTCGAGAAGGCTCTCGATCAATTGAAATTCAGTTATCCCGTCATAAAACAAAAATTTGTATTGAGGAATAAACGATCACGTAAAAATATTGTTTTGTGTTGTTGCAAGTGACGTATACAGCTGATTTAATTCTGTTTATTAAACAAAGAAGATAAGCGGGTACAATAGGAGAATAAATCAAATAAAATAAATGAAACGCTTGCCGTTTCAACTGTACCAAACGGATTATTCTAGATTTGACAAGCGAAAAAAAGAAAATTCTAAAAAAGCAAGTTTGTTAAATACATATAACAAATTTTTGAAGGGCTAAATCTCCGCGTTGACAATTCCAACATTATTTATTTATTTATTATCATATATAGCCTACAGTGATTACAATCGGTTATACAAACATGTTAAAAAAAATTATAAAAATAATTTGTAAAAATGAAATACAACACAAAATGAATAAAAGATAGATATAAAACGCCGACTAATTAGTTATTATTAATAAAAATTTAAATAAAGCTTTCTTAAACGACTCTCTGGACAAGTTGAAATCAAAAACATCATAAACTGAATTAAACTCTTGCGATGCTCTCAAAAGTGGTTCCGAAAGACCGTAATTAGTTGATGCCTGGTTAATGAGTAACAGTCCATCGCGTGGGCGCATTTGATGTACCGGAGCGTAAAGATTTAAGCGTGAAAGCAGCTCAGTATAATCGATTCGAGAACTGAAAATATCACAAATGAACAATGCCGATGCTACTACCCGTCGACAATCTAATCGGTGCAGATTCAATAGGTTACAGCGATTTTGGTAGGGAGGAAGAACATATTCCACAGACCGTGTAGACGGTAGACAACGAAGTGCATACAAAACAAACTGCTTCTGAACACTTTCTATTCTATCCGAATGACAGTGGTAAGATGGTGACCACACCGGCGATGCATATTCTAAAATAGAACGAACAAAAGAACCGTACAGTGATGTTAGAGTAATGGGGTCGATGAAGTCCTTACAGTTCCGCTTAATAAAACCCAACATAATGTATGCCTTATGTATAATGGTGTTAATATGTCTAGTAAAGGTGGCATCAGCTGAAAAAATTATACCCAGATCAGATATAAACTCCACTCTGACTACATCCTCACCATACAGACGATAACGATGGGACAGAGGTGACCGGGTACGATAAAATGAAAGACTCTTACACTTACTCACGTTGAGTCCCAATCTATTGCGAATAGACCAACTGCAAAATTTGTCCAAATCATCTTGCAGCTTTACGCAATCGGACACACTGTTGACCCGGGCGAAAATTTTCATATCATCGGCAAACAGGAGGCAGCTGGCAAACTCAAAGCAGTCAACAATATCGTTGATAAATAATATAAATAATAAAGGGCCAATATGACTTCCTTAAAGTACGCCAGATGTCACGCGAAATAGCTGTGAACTAGAATCCAAAATCCTAACGGATTGCCAACGGTCGGAAAGGTAAGACTGCAACCATTCAATTGGGATGCATTGACAATTTAAGTTCTTTAATTTAGAGATCAGGAGCGAGTGGTCAATCTTCGCAAAATCAGTATAAATAACATCCAGTTGCTGCCTGGAGTTTAAACAGCTAAATAATTTGCCACAAAAAGAAACCAGATTAGTCACTGTGGATCTGCCTGGATAAAACCCGTGCTGAGCAGATAGTATGGAAAACCAAGACCTTGTGAACCATAGATTCAAATAGTTTGGGTATAACGGAAAGAATGGAAATCCCCCGATAATTACTTACTTCGTTTCTTCTACCGGCCTTGAAAATGGGATGGAGTCATGCAATTTTCCAAGGCTCAGGAAAAAATCCAATACGTAAACTTTCATTAAACATGAAGGTAATTGGGCGGGACAAACTCTCGGCACAATGCTTAATAAGGATCGGCGGAATACCATCGTGACCAGCGCCCTTTTTAATATCAAGATTAAGCAAGCAATCGCAAACTTCCTGCTCAGTAAATTTAAAATAATTAAATTCCACGAAACTGTTAGCGCATGAAGGAATGGTAGGCGACATCGTGGCTGGTTCGTATACTGAGGCAAAATAGCTAGCAAATAAATTACAGATCTCCGCGGGTTGACTAGCGACGGAGTTCTGGTAAGACATATAGGAGTAGGGAAACCAACCACTTTTCTCTTACTATTCATAAAATTCCAGAACTCCTTTGGATTTGATGTCAATTCCTCCTCGATTCGCACAACGTATTGGTTATATAAAAACCAATTTAAACTTTTAAACTCTTTACGAGCATTATCAAATTTGGGATAAAATTGAACCCCGTACCGCCTGTATAATGAATGGAACTTATTGCGGCGATTCTCCAGATTTAACAATCTATTGTTATACCAGGGCTCCCGAAAGCCGGTTTTTTTTTTAACCAACGGAACGTGTCTTTCAATACCACTTTTGAGAATGTCATTAAACATCAAAACGATGTCATTTAAATTACCGCCGCGTTGCAAAAAGTCCCAATCAGAATTGCTGAGGAACTCGTTTAAGGAAGCGTAGTCGGCATTTCTGAAATTAAAATAAAACTTGTTAGAAAAGGAATCATTTGAACAATTTATATGAAAAATATTTATCTTAATTGATGTGCGGTAGATGCTCTAGGAGCCGGTGAAATCCAAACATGATGAAACCTCCGAATGCATAATGTCATTGGCAAATAACAGGTCCAGGAGTTTCCCTTGACTGTTGCTAGTACGATTCAGCTGCTTGGTTGAGATGCTAGCAAAGTAGTCAATAATGTATAATGCCCTTTGGTCAGTGGAAAGCGATGTAAAGACACCATCAACATCAAGCCAAGCTATGTCAGGCAGATTAAAGTCGCCCACAATTACAAGTTGATCATTAGGACGCACTGAAGGCATCACAACTGAGTCGATGAAATTGATTATCCTTTCAAAATATTCCAAATTCGAACCATTGAGAGCATACACTGCGATGATGACGATAGATGAACTGGCCACCTCAACACGAACAGCAATGACGTCAAGACTAGGATGACAGACAACCAACTCATTAGGAATGGAAACTTTAACCGCAATCAATTAGAATGTTTTTCAAAAATGTTCCTTCCTTTTAATAATTATTCATATACTAAAATAAAAAACTCCCCAAAGCCGCCCAGCATTGGACCTTTTGCACAAAAATGTAATATGGTCTTCTAGCATACTTTACCTTCTATTTTTCGAGATTTTTTTTGGGGAATTTTTATTTTTAATAAATCGAGGAGAATTTTGAGATCCCGTATAGCAAACTTCAATACTTTTTTATATTACTTCGGTCTAAAAAGACCAAAGTATTGAAATCCTGTCAAAAATGACGAAAAATTTGGTTGGTCCAAAACCACTTTCTCGACGTTTTGAAAGTCCCTGTGTCTGAAAAAGCAAAAAAAAAAACTGTCCGTCCGTCTGTCTGGATGTCTGGACCCATGGTATCTCGAGAACGGCTTGTTCGATTTGGATTTTTTTTTTGCCAATCTGTTTCTATGGTCAAGGCGGAGATTTGAAAAGCTTTTGGAGACTGTACGTCAAGGGGGTGGGGTACCTGCCATAGGAATTGACCCAAAATAACTGCTTTTATAAATATTTACGATTTTTTTATATAATATGCTTATTTGATTATTGAATTGGGCATTGAATTGGGAATTGATTTGAAGATTAAATTAGGGGTCAATTTGCGCCTTGAATTGAAGTTGAGTTGGAGTTGAGTTGGGGTTGGATTTGGATTTGGTGAATAGTTAACAAATTTTTTATATGATGGAACTTGCCTATTTATTAACCGATTACGATGAAATTCGACATTTGTATTGGAAATGGGATTCTAAAATGATTTACGGATGAAGTTCTGGGATTTTAAAACGATTTCTGGATGAAGTTCTGGAATATGGCCAAGTATGATGGAACTTGCCTATTTATCAACCGATTATTATGAAATTTAATATGTGTGTTAGAAATGGGATTCTAAAATGAGTTTTGGATGAAGTTCTGGAATATGGCCAAGTAGGATGGAACTTGCCCATTTCTCAACCGATTGCGATGAAATTCGACATTTGTATTAGAAATGGGATTCTAAAATGATTTATGGATGAAGTTCTGGGATTTTAAAACGATTTCTGGATGAAGTTCTGGAATATGGCCAAGTATGATGGAACTTGCCTATTTATCAATCGATTACGATGAAATTCGACATTTGTATTAGAAATGGGATTCTAAAATGAGTTTTGGATGAAGTTCTGGGATTTTAAAACGATTTCTGGATGAAGTTATGGAATATAGCCAAGTATGATGGAACTTGTCTATTTCTCAACCGATTATTATGAAATTTGATTTGTGTGTTAGAAATGGGATTCTAAAATGAGTTTTGGATGAGGTTCTGAAATATGGCTAAGTATGATGGAACTTGCTCATTTCTCAACCGATTATAATGAAATTCGACATGTGTATTGGAAATGGGAGTCTGAAATGAGGTTTGGGCGAAGTTCAGGAATATGGCCAAGTATGATGGAATTTGGCTATTTCTCAACCGATTATAATGAAATTTGATATGTGCGTTGGAAATGGCAATATTTGATATGTGTGGAATATGGCCAAGTAGGATGGAACTTGACTATGCCTTAACCGCGGGTATCATTGTGTTAGACATGTGCGTTGTAAATGGGATTCTAAAATGAGTTTTCGGATAAATTTCTGGAATATGGTCAGTTAAACGGTTAGAAGTATCAGTATAATTTGTTATACTACTTTCGGTATAAAGTTCTAGAATACGATTTTTTGTTTTAAATTGGATGCCTGTACCCATGTTGAAGCTTTTGACCTGTTTGGCTGTTATTGTATAAGTAAATATATATTGGTTAAAATAGAAATCAATAATGTCAAAACAGTCACACCAACTTTATGATATTATTGAAGATACCAAAGACCGAAGTTCTGATCACCTCGAGAGGTTTCAGCCCTTTACATTTTTTTATTTTAGAATATTAAAAGAGAAGTTTAGTTGTCTGAATATTAAAATGTCAAAATATTTATACAACATTTTTATTAGTACATGGTTATTCATTCAAAACCTTTTCGATCCAAGTAAGGTAGTAGTTTACATCCGTAAAGATAGATCCTATTTTTCCACAATATATATCTACGCCATACGATACGATTCCCACTTGCGTATAACGTCGTACGTACTTTTGTCTTAATATTTTAAAAAGAGGACCGCCACTATCTCCGTAGCAATCAGTTTTCCCCACATTGCCAGCACATATTTCTCCGTTAGGCCGCGAAACATTAAGGCAGACCCTTAATGGTTTTACTGTAATCTAAATTAATTATTCGTAAAAAATTAATTGTATTCAAAATTTAGTCAATTTAAACTTACATCGACTTTTTGTAGAATTGCTGCTAATGTTCCGTTTTTTTGGTTAACCATGCCAAACCCAATTACTGTAACGTTCTTCCCAATTAATGTAGGCGGGGAAAATCTGTAGGGTAAACAAATTGGTGATATCCATCCTGTTAAGTAAAAAAATGTTTGTTAATAATGTACATATATCTCCAAATATGTAACAGAATTACTAGTAAATTTCACTTTTTTTGCTAATTTTATAATTGCAATATCTTTAATCTCTGGGCTTTCATTTATTCTGCCTGCGGGTATTATTTTTAATGCATTAAAAACCGCTGCATGTTTCGACAGTTTATTAGGTGCTACATTGTGGTCGCCTAGGCGTACGATACTGAGTCAAACAATGGTTGATTAGAAATATGAATATTTTAAAACTTCCATATCAACTTACATCTGGTTAGTTTTAAAATTTCTCTTGAAACAATGTGCAGCTGTTAATATATGACGGTCCGTGATTAAGGAGCCATCACAAAAAAAATATGGTGCTGGGTAAACATTTAGTAGGAGACGGGCGATAAACGGAAATTCTCCTTCGACTGCATTAGAACCTCCGATGATTCGTTTTTTTGAATTTCCTTGACCGCAAACAGATTTAAATGTATCACTATATTTCGTTTTCGCTGACCAAACACTTTCGACTATTAAAAATACAATGATTTTGAAAATTATTAACTTCATTTTGTAGGCCAACGTGTTCTTATGTGGGACTATTATTCATTCTAATAATATACATAAGTGGCATTGTGGTATTTAAACACGTATGCGCGAAATTTTAATTTTGCATAGCATGATAGTAAATAATAGAAATATTTGCTAACTAGTAATGCACAATGAATCATCGATAATAACTTATCGCATAAAGTACAAAAAATGCGATACGCTGTTCGCATCACATTTTTCTAAAATCCCACGTCATAAAAATTTGCTTACTTACCAAAAGCTTAATAATTGAAACAAAAAAAAATTTGATGGAAAACTATAAAACCTAATATTTTGTTGGACATGTTGGGTTCCGGAAATTCGTTCTTGAGAGCAAATATAAAAATGGCAGCATATCGGATGAGACAACTGAAACATCAAGTTCAATGTATATGCGAATAGCAAACGGACTCTTGTTTACTTACGAAAGAATTAGTTTATTTCACCCTGCATCGTCAAGAAAGACGTTTACCGATATTTTGTGTCCATCCATCCGTTTAAATGCACTGGATTGGAACAAACAACTTATAAACATCATGTAGAAAGTATCATGTGTAAAAGGCCTTAAAATGCAAAGTAAACTTGAAGAGTGCTCACCTGACGAAGGGATTGTAGGTTATTACTTGCAAAGGGCCGGGTAATTGACAATTCCATTACGTTCATTTCATTTAAAATTGAATTAAAGGATGCTCATTTTAATAAGCTAAACAGTCCCGATATGTCGCCTCGTGGTATGTTAATTCGTCCATTTGTAAATTATTCACAAAAACCAAAAACCAGAACTACTCTAACCACAACGTCTCCAGCATCCGAGGTAAAGCTAAGGTTTTTCGTTTAGGCGTATTGGACAACGATTAAGACGTCATAATAATCAGCGAAACCTGGCTAACGATAAATATGTTCTCCGAAGAATACTTTCCATCCGATTATGTCGTTATAGAAAGGATAGATACAATTTCGACACCAGTCGTAAAGGTGGTGGTCTTTTGATTGCGGTAAAGAATTCGTTTCCTAGTGATGTGATTGCCTGTGATCCTAACGTAGGCGTGAATGCTGTTCGAGTCAGACTGGCCAATAATACTTCGATTATTGTAGTCGCCGTGTATATACCGTACGGGTCGAACTTGGTTTACTATAATACGTTTATTAACTAAATCGACTCAGCTGTTATGTCTCTTGTCCGTTCGAGCCATGGTATACTAATCAGTTGATGTTGCTTGAGAAACGACGCAATAATCTTCATTCATTGTATAGAATACATGGTGTCAAATACTATCCTGATTTTTATAGAGCTCGCAAGGAATTTAAAAACCTAAACCTGGTTCCTTTATAACAACTATATAGTGCGAATTGAGGAAGAGTTAAATCTAGTCCTAAGGGGTTCTGGAAGTTCATTAATAGTAAGAAAAAATTGGCTGGATTTTCGTCTACCATGTCGTACAAGAGCTTCGTCGCTAGTCACCCCTTGGGCATCTGCAATCTGTTTGCTAATTTTTTTGTGTCGATTTACAAACCAGTTCCTTCGCCCACTATCGTGACTCCAGCTTTCCCCAGCTTCGGTCAATTTAATGACTTCAAATTTACCGAGAAAGAAGTTCTGGATTGATTGTTCCAGCTCGAGATTGGAAAGGGATCGGGTTATGATGGTTTTCCTACGATCCTGTTTAGGTGTTATGCTGAGAGTCTGGTCCTCCTGATTACCTTCATATTTAATGAAAGCCTTCGTCGCGGGTTTTCCCCGATCCTTGGAAGATTTCTTGTATTCATCCAATCTTCAAGGCGGGTAGAAGAAGTGAAGTGAGTAATTATGGTGGGATTGCCATTTTCTCCGTCTTATACCCAAGCTGTTTGAGTCTATGGTCCACAAAATCATACTAAGAATTTCATTTCTCCGGCACATCATGGATTTTATCCCGGTAGGTCTACAGTAACCAACTTGGTCTCATTTTGCGGTGATTTATCAATGATGGTGATTTAAGGCTTTTGATTTGCCAGCTCATTCCTATTAAATGGTTGCGTTCCTACTTTCTGATTGTTGTTTTCATTGTTTATCAACGATGTTGTTCAATGCTTTGAGTTTGCTAACTATCTCCTCTTCGCAGACGATATGAAAATGTTCGCCCGTGTTGCAAGTATATCTGATTGCGTAAAGTTACAGGAAGACTTAAATAGATTTTGCGGTTGGTCAATTAACAATAGATTGGCTCTGAACGTGAGCAAATGTAAGACTCTTTCCTTTTATCGTATCCGCTCACCCATTTTTCACCAATATCAGCTGTACAATGTAGACGTTGAGTTCTTTCCCGATCTTGGTGTGATTTTTGCATCCGACGCTACATTTACTAGATATGTTAGCACCATTATTTCAAAGTCGTATATTATGTTGGGCTTTATTAAACGAAACTGCAGGGATTTTAGAGACCCGATAACTTTAACATCACTATACGTATCGTTTGTTCGTTCTATTTTGGAGTACGCATCTCCAGTTTGGGCGCCATCCTACCGCTGTCATTTCGGGAGGATTGAGAGTGTTCAGAAGCAATTTGTTCTTTTCGCGTTCCGTTGTTTGCCGTCCATGCGTGCTGTGGAATATGTCCTCCCACCTTATCAGAATCGATGTAATCTTCTGAAACTGTAACGTCTAGACTGTCGCCGGGACTTAGCTTCCGCGCTGTTCGTGTGTGATATTATTAATTCCCGCATCGATTGTACCGAGTTACTTGCACGTCTAAAAATCTATGCTCCCGAACGTCGAATGCGGCAACGTGATGGGCTTTTATTCATTGACCCGGTGCCAACTAACTATGGTCTTTCGGAACCTATCCTGAGAACATCACGGATATTCAATTCAGTATTTGAAATGTTCGATTTCCACTTGTCGAGAGATTCATTTAAGAATGTTTTATTTAAACTTTTTTTGTATAATTCTAATTAATTGTAGTTAGCCGTAATTGTTTGTACCGATTGCAACCACTGTAGGTATCAAATAAAATAAAATAAAATAAAAATAAAAAGTGTGATTTTTGTTTGTTTCACTTGAATAAAAACGACTATAATTATCAATAAATTTGAAGTGTTAGCAACTTAAACTTAAATTATATTAATTTGTTTTTTAAAAAAGGTTACCAATTTAACATAAAAAAAATTAAAAACGGGTCGGCGAAAAAAACTTAACAATTAAAAAATAGCTCAAATTCACGTGCTACACAGCGAAAATTATTCTCTACAAGCAATTGCAGATAAAATAGGAAGAAGTAAGGCTGTAGTCTACAATTTTACAAAAAATCCAAGTGAATATGCGTCAAACAACAAAGGCCGAATTGTTGAGGCCACATCTTCAGCCGACAAGCGGGCCATACTAAGGACAGCATTAAAGCTAGAGCTGGTATGGAGGTGAGCCAAATAACGGTATGGAGAGTGATTAAAAAATCAGATACCTTATTCGAAGAAAGCTTCGAAAGAAACCATCTCTAAATCAGGAGAGGAAGAAGGAAAGGTCAGATTTCTCGAGGCAACATGGGCTGAAAAACAGTCGTTATTGCTGTTGTATCCGCTGATGCTCTCAGATAAGTAAAAATAACATCTATTTAATTGTGCCAATGATTCTTTGTGCTTTTCTCTTCTTATAAAGTAGTTAACAATTTTTTTTATCATATTTTTTGGGGAGAATTTTTATTTTGATAAATCTAGGGAAATTTTGAAATCCCGTACCAAACTAATATATTTTCATATTTTATTTTAGAATATTAAAATGTCAAAATATTTATATAAGTTTTTCAATGGTATTGATTCAGGATTCCTTGAATCCAATTGATGTAGAAGTTTACATCCGTAAAAATAGCTGAAGTTCCACAATCTGCAGGGCCATATGATACGATTCCCACTTGTGTATAACGACGTCCTTCCTTTCGTTTTAATATTTTAAAAAGAGGACCGCCACTATCTCCGAAACAAGGACTTTTTCCCGAATTGACGGTACATATTTGTCCGGGAGGCCGCGCCATATCTCTGCAGTCCTTTATTGGTCTTACTGTAATCTAAATTAATTATTCGTAAAAATTTAGCTGTACTAAAAATTTAACCAATTTAAACTTACGTTTACTTTTTGTAGAATTGTTGGGTCTATATCGGGGCTTTGGTTAACAAGTCCAAACCCAATTACTGTAACGTCTTTCCCAATTAATGAATCCGTAGAAAATTTATAGGGTAAACAAATTGGTGCTATCCATCCTGTTGTGTAAAGAAAATATTTGTTTATAATGTCTCATTATCAAATCTGTAACAGAATTACTAGTAAATTCTACTTTCCGTGCTAATATTATAATAGCAAGATCTGCAGTTGGGCTTGTAATAAAATTGGATGCACTTATAATTTTTGACGCCTGATAATACACTGAATGCTTCGACACTTTATTAGGTGCTACATTAAAGTCGCCTAGGCTTATGACACTGAGTGAAAAAATGATTGATCAGAAATATGATTATTTTAAAATTTCCATTTCAACATACATGGAACTGTCCAGACTATGGTAACAATGAGCAGCTGTTAATACATGAAGGTCCGTGATTAAGGAGGCATCACACAAAAATTCTGGTGGTTGCTGATCATTCTTTAAAATACGTGCGATAAACGGAAATTCTCCTGGGACTGCATCAGAACCTCCGATGATACGCTCGTCTAAGTATGGTTGACCACACAAATGTTTAAATTGATCACTATAATTCGCTGACGCTGACCAAATACCCTCGAATATTAAAAATACAATGATTTTAAAAATTATTAACTTCATTTTACAAACGAACGTGTTCTTATGTGGGACTATTATTGAATATAATAATTACATAAATGGCATTGTGGTATTTTAACTTGTAAGCGTGAAATTTTAATTTAGTCTAGCACATTAGTCAACTATAGAAATATATATTTTAAACACCTGTGGGTTCCTAATCAGCAATGCATAACGAAGCACTGATAAAATATTTTACCATATAAAGTATAAGCCAATGTCACAAAAATTTGCTTACTTATACCAAAAGCTTTATAATTGAAAATCGAAATTTCATGGAAAACTGAAAAAATTAATATTTTGTTTGACATGTTGGCTTCCGGAAAATCTCTCATCATCGGAAGGACACAAATTCATTATAAAAGCAGTAATTCACCTTTGTTTCCACTTGTATCTATTTATTATTTAACCAAATTGTCCAGTTGTGTTTGCATCTAATCTACCTTCATTTATAAGATTTCTCATACAGTTAAGCTCACGATTAACACCTTTTATTATATTATTTTATCAAAGATGATGAAAATTAAAAATGTTAATCAGAATATATTTTTGAAGTTATATATTTTATACATTTTGATGGGTTAAACCAAAATTTTACAACACAAACAATAGTACTTTGTGTCATTGGGATTAAAAGTGGTACTTTGTTTGATGACCAATTGTATTTGCGTGCTAGGCGAACCGCAGCGAAGCCGAGGTAGTACAAATATTGCGAATCAAACAAAGCCACTTTTTATTCTTCCTGGGACTGAATCATGGAATCTGGACGGTAAATTTTAACGGTTGTGAGAGAAAAGATTTAACGGTAATGTCGGTCACCGAAAGAGGTATGTTTAAATATTTCACTTTAAATCGCATGTATCCGACGCCAATAAAAAAACCGGCCAACAGAATACTTAAAATTATAAAAATGACGAATAAAGTGCTGAGATTCCATGAAGTCTTAAAAAATAATGGCTGAGTATCAGCATAACCGTTCGATGTAAAAACTCGAGCCATTACAGCATAGTCTGTCCCTATAAAGAAATAAGCAAATGAGTATTTATCATTTAAGAATATGTATTTTGTGTATTTTAATGGAAAACTTAGAATAAATTCCAAAAATGGTCAAAGTTACCCAAGTTATTTTATATCAAGCCGCATACTACAAAAAAAATTCAGTAACTTTTTTGGTAATTTCGCAACAGAAGAACTTGACGGACATAAACTTTTCTCAACTTTTCTGTAATTTTTTCCCCTCCATGGAGGGGAAAGAAATTTACAAAGTATATGAGAAAATTTTATGTCCGTCAAGTTCTTCTGTTGCGAAATTACCAAAAAAGTTACTGAATTTTTTTGTAGTATGCGGCTTCAAACCGCAATTACGTGAAGTTTTGACGGCAAATTTCTCATCGATATGAAAATATTTGTCGTATAAAAATTTGTCGATAAACTTTCATTTATTTGCAATTTCATACAAAACAACTTGCTACTTGTTTTTTAATTCATCCGAATTGTTTTTTATTTATTTATTTTTTAGCACGTATAGTACGGTGCTGTGCAAAAAAAGACGATTTTGAAACAGCTGTCGATCGATCATACCTATAGTATCATCAGTTTATCGTGCCATATACCTAAATTTAGTGTTATTAATTTTAATTTAGAACGCTCAAGCATATTCCTGGACGTCGCGCAAGCATTCGATAAAGTTTGGCACAGTGGTCTGGAATACAAGCTGCGTAGAAATCTACCGAGACAATTCTATGCCATACTAAGATCTTATTTATCCAATAGACACTTTCGAGTCATCGAGTGAAATATGAGGATGAATACTCTGAGGTAAAGAAAATTTCTGCCGGTGTCCCGCAGGGGAGTGTCTTAGGACCGACCCTGTATTTACTATATACAAGGGACATATTACCAACCACAAATGAAGGAACCATAGCCACCTTTGCAGATAACACAGCAATTATGGCAGTTGGAAGTAATGTAGCTGATGCAACGAGCAAACTCCAGAGAATGACCAATGCGGTTTGTAACTGGACAAAGCGTTGGCGAATCAAGCTTAATGAGACAAAATCCACGCATATTAACTTTACGTATCAAAAGGCTTACCATCTATGTGCCATATGCAAATACAGCTAAATACATTGGCATGACTCTCGATGCCAAGCACAAGTGGAGAGAGCATGTCAAAAAGAAAAAAGAAGAACTTAACATAAAGTTCAGAAAAATGTATTGGCTTATAGATAGAGGCTCTGAGCTTACAATTCACAATAAGCTTGTGCTATATCGGCAAATTTTGAAGTCCGTATTAACCTACGGTATACAACTCTGGGGATGTACCAAGCAAACAAACGACAAAATGATACAGACGTTTCAAAACAAGGTTCTTCGTAGCATCGTCAATGCTCCGCGGTACTCAAAAAATGAAGACCTTCACAGGGACCTAAATACATGCCGCAAAACACGAAATAAGGCTCCAGGAACATGGAAACCTCTATATTCGCCATATGATAGATAACCCTGTCGTCGAAAGAAGACTCCAAAGAACGAGGCCACTTGACCTAGTGAACTTACCAAACTAAAATTAGTAAATAGGTTTAATTAATTATGGGATTAACCAGTGGGTTACACCCCAACAAATGTGAATTTTACTAGAATTATAAAAATTTGGATTTGAAAGAAACATTGCTAGATGAGCACGGTCTCAGTTGTAATAAAATAAATTGATTAAAAAAAAAAAATTAATTTTAATTTATATAATATGTATATATATATATATATATATATATATATATATATATATATATATATATATATATATATCGCACTATCCGTGCAATAAAACGATAACTCAAAAACATCGTTTTTCAGGAGAAGGCTTTGAAGTTTGAAATTATGAAGGAATCCCATGTAAAAACGTTTCATTAAAGTTGAATTACTTGTGCAGGAGGACCTAAAGGTAAATACTGGTTAGACAGGACGATAGAGCACCTTGCACAGATTTCAAAAGTGCAATCATGCAATAACGCGATAATTAGTACGTGATAAGTTTTGGATTTGACCATTTGTTGCGTTTTGTTCTTAATAATAGGATGAGTATTATGATGAAAATTATGGATATTATACCGAACTCTACAAAGGCTGCTTCCTTATGTTTTGCGAATAGTTTTTGTAGTTGATCTACATTATTTAGGTGCAGGTTGTGAAGGTATCCTGGGTTGACTTTTACTCCTTTATCTGTTATATTAGGTTGTAGTACTGTTGGTAGTACTTGCGATTTCCTAATATCTCTGCTGGTGAAGGTTGTTTTGTTGATCTTAATTGTTTCATTGTCGTATTGTATTAGAAAGCTTCCTTCTAGGTGTTTATCCGTGTTGTTGTAAATTATGTCTCCTTTAAAGTTGCTCAGAAAAATCGTATTTTCGTTTAGTGTGTCGATTATCTGATTCTTGTTGAATTGGTAGTTACATTGGGCATCTAATCCCCTTATGAGCTGATTGATGCAGTGGTCTGCTTTTAATTCTTCCAAACTGTTTGTCTCGCAAAGTATGGTTTCGCGAAAGAGTTTGCTTTGTCGAATGATCCCGTACATTTCGCCTTGGTTTACTAGAAGTTCGTTGTATTCCAGGTATATCTGTTTGTTGTTCTCAATCGTTGATGTTACCATGACGTGATTGTATTCCCGTTTACTTGTTTTTGGTATTGATATAACATATAGTATTGTTGATTCTTTAGCCAGCATCATAGGTTCTGCGTATTCTATTGCTTCTATATCGTTAGAATATGGAAGGGTTTCGATTTCTGCAACCAGGCGACTGATTTCTTCTTTATCCAATAAATTTGTATTGATTATTTTCCCTTTTGCTAATTGTGCAGCTCGGATTATTTCGTTTATCTCCTATTTGATTATGGTTAATCGGTTGAATAGTATTTGTTGGATTTTTTCATCTGAGTTTTCGTGTAAATGATCAACAATTTTGTTGTATTCATTGAGAATCTGCTGTGCTGTGGTCATTAAGGCATTGTTGATCATGCACAATAGATCTTTTAGGTCGCAGTGCGGGGTGGCTTGAACGCCCACATGGCCCTCAACTAATAATAAAGGCATTGTTGATCTTATATTGTTGATTATTGTTATCGATGATTTGATTTTGACTTTTGATTATTTGATCCCAGTCTGTGGCGTCTGGTGATCCTGCAATCCACTTCCATGCGGAGCCGATCCAGTTGATTGATCGGCGAGATCGTGATTTTTGACCTTTGAGTTCTGATATTAGCTGTTTGGTTTGGTTTATTTGGTGAATCAGTTGAGGTCGAAGGCTGCTTTCTGGGTCAATGTTGTCAAGTGAAGTTCTAATTCTGCTGATTATTTCTTCATAGTCGGTCAAGTTGATGACATGGATTAATTTGAAATTTCCATTGATGATTCGTCCATTGCCTTGTTTGAGAGTTATTATTGGTGTGGTATATTTGTAGATGGTAAGTGAGCTTGTCAAGCCCAATATCCAGAAACTGGAAAGAAGAGATTATTGCGTTAAATTTTTTATTTGAGTCTTGTGGACCCTTTTTCCGGAGGTGGTTGTAATTGTGACTCGATTATCTTTGGCCACAGTTTCTTCTTTAAATTTGAGTTTCTCTTTCCCTTGTATCTGCTTGATTGTAGTGTATACTATTTCCCCAGGTTTATATTTCTTTGGTTTATTTCTCTTTGCGTTTTCCCTAGAGATGTTTGTTTTTTGATTTTTCCTGATTTTTTCTGCCACATCCTCGTTGATTTGATCCTTGAAGTTTACAAGATTTTGGTAATTGATTCTCTGTGTTCTCCCAAAAAATATGTCACAAGGTTTGTGTTGGATAACGGAATGTATTGAGTTGTTATAGCGATCTACTGCGACATTAACTAGTTCCTTTATGGTTAATTCCTTATATTCCATTTGAAGGCATCTTATTATCTCGATGATAGTTGAATGCACCTTTCGATGGCTCCATTTACTTCACTTCGCTGGGGTGGTGTTAAGTATATCTCTATCCCCAAGGTTTTCAGGTAGTCCATTACGATTGGACTTACGAAACTCCCCTCATTATCCATTACTAATAATCTGGGAATTGTGAAGTAATGCAATATTTTAATGATTTTGTCTCTGATGTGTAGAACAGATTTGTTGTTGATGTGGAAAAACTTTGTAAATTTAGAGAATTTATCCACGCATGAGATAAATTTTTAATTTTTTATCTCGATTATATCCATATGGAGTATTTCTGTTGGATATGTTGGAATTGGTGTCTCCTGGAGCTCGACTCGATTTGGGTGTCTGTCATATTTATTTGTATTACAGATGCTGCAGGTTTTGGTATATTTTTTTATTAGGCTGGTCATTCGTGGAAAATAGTATCGTTCTAGGATTTGTTCCTTGTTCTCAGCGTGATTTCTGTGTGCTCGATTATGCTCCTCTGTTATAATTTTGAATTTATTTTCCTCATTGCTAACGTCTTGAACCACTCTTTGTGTTAGACGTAACTTCAATCCCGGGAACTGTTCTTTGAAAACGTCTTGTAACATTTGGATGTATTCTTCGGGTATTTTTATTCCATTGATGATGGTTGGATGGAGATTATCCCTTAGGATTTTTGCTAGAGTGTCTTTATTTATTTTCGATAGGCTGATATAATGCCTATTATAAGTAGGATGTGGTTCTTCATGACAATCAATATCTTTACCTGTCTTGATTATCAGTTGGTTTCTGAAGACGTTTATAGGTGCTTCAAAATACTGGATTATGTCTGTACTGTCTTCTTCAGCGCTGTGTATCGTGGAGATTGATGATAGGGTGTTGACCTCTAGTTCTAATCTTGACAAGGCATCAGCTACTTTGTTAGTACATCCAGGTTTGTATATGAGTTCATAATTGTACTCTTCCAATCGGGCCTTCCATCTTTTTAATTTTGTGTTATTATTTTTTGTACTTAGGGCAAATGTGAGAGGCTGATGGTCCGTGAGGATTTTAATTTTTTTCGCTCCATACAGGTAACTTCGTAAGTTATATAATGACCAAATGATGGCTAGCATCTCTTTCTCGTTGACCGCATAGTTTTCCTCAGTTTTATTTAACGATCTGGATATATATATATGATTGGTCTATCTTTTCCAATGTCACCCTGTGATAATACAGCACCAATTGCATAATCAGAGGCATCGGTAGTAAGTATAAAAGGTTTATCGAAGCCTGGAAAGGTTAGTATTTCAGTGGATGCTAACACTTCTTTGATCTGACGGAATGCTTGGAGTTCCTTTCCTGTTAAGCTGATTTTCACTTTTTTTGATTGTGTTGCCTTAATTTGCGCATTTTTGCCTCTTGTGAGGTTGGTTAAGGGCTTGGCGATTTTCGCGAAGTCTCTAATAAAACGTCGATAATATGATGCGAGTCCAAGGAATGATTTTAACTCTTTTAAATTATCTGGGCTCTTTAGGTTCCGTATAGCCGCGACCTTCTTTAAATCTGGCCTGATTCCTTGGTTTGTTATGATGTAATATTCTTTTGACATTGATAATATGTTCTTCTTCGGTTTTCCCTCCGAATATGATGACGTCGTCGATATAAACATAGCAGATGATTCCGATGAATTCTTTCAATAGGTCGTCTATCATTCTTTGGAATATAGCTGGCGCATTTTTTAGTCCGAAAGGTAGTCTTAAAAATTCATATTTTCCATTCATAGTGGAAAAAGATGTTTTCGGAATATCCTTTTCTTTCATCCTGATTTGGTAAAAAACTGATGTAAGATCGATGGTCGTAAAAAATTTTGATTTTCCAAGATTTGCCAACGTGTTTGATATATCCGGTATTGGATATGTATCTGATACTATGTGACCGCGTTTATTCTTTTGAAATCGATGACTATCCTATATTTTTTGATGCCAGATTCATCCAGCTTTTTTTCGACTACCCAAATTGGTGAATTGTATGGGCTTTTAGACGGCCTTATGATTCCATCCTTTAGAAATTGGTCTATTTGCTTCTCCACTTCTTGCCTCATACTGACTGGATAAGGATAGGATTTCATGTAAATTGGTTCATCTGTTGTTGTTTTTATTTCTGCTTTTATGTTAGTATCAATTGTTTCAGTATCGTTGACTGGGTTAAATAGTGTTTTGAATTTTGCCACATTTCTTGGAGTTTTTTTCTGGCTTCTGTAGATAAGTGACTATCCCGAATTTCAATGTTGTTTACTTGAACTGAGTGTTTTTCCTTGAGTGGAATTTTAATATTTGGGGTTATGGTCAAAATGTTATTTTTCCGGTCGATAATTGTTCCAAGTTTATTTAGAGTGTCGTCCCCGATTATTTCGTCGAATGTTTTTAAACCAGGTAGTACAAAAAACTCTATTAATGTGTCGATTCCAATGCATTTAAAAAATTGTCCGGATATTTTTTTACTGATCCTGATGTCACCTCCCGCTGATTTTATGTTAAACGGGACATTAGTGGGAATGGATCCTTCGGCTAGTTCAGGTTTGATGAAGTTCTTGTTGGCTCCCGTGTCGATTAAAAATTTGAGGATGTTGTTCTTTGCTGTTTTGTACTCTAGGTATGGTATGCTAGAGAGGCTTTCTCCATAAAATTTACCTCTGAGTTTATTTCCTCAGGTTCGTCTTCTAATGTCTCGATATCAGTATTTTCGTTAACTAACTGATTATATTCCTCTTCCTCCTGTGTATCCAAATGATAAATTCTTTGTCGTCTTTGGGATTCGCCATAGCTTGGATGTTCTACTTTCGGTGGATGGTTATTTTGATATGTTGGTCTGTTCATGTAATTTACGCGTTTGGTTTGAATTGACTGGTCAATTTCCATTGGTGTTGCAGGTTTCGGATAAATTGGCCTTGGTGGCATTTGTTGTTTTAGATTTTGATTGTTGTACGATGTTTGGTTGTTATAATGTTGATTATTGTATACCATATTTTTCCGTTGCGGTGGTATTAAATTATGGATTACTCGTGGATTTTGTGAATTTGTATACGAAGCTTGGTTGACCGAGTTATTAATTCGTGGATTTTGTGGGTTGATATACGAAAACTGGTTGATTGGAACTGTTACTGAGTTAGTAATGTTCTTTTTCTGAATCGTTAAATTTCTGAAATTCATGTTTTGAATCTCAAGGCAGGATGCATATGCTTCCGGAAGTGTAGTTGGTTTTTGGATGATTAACATTCGTGACAATTCTCCGTTTAACCTTCTGACAACAACGTCCAAAGCTCGATTCCTGTAGTTTTCGACTAGAACGCTGATGGTTTCTGTCGAGTAATCCTCTGTTTTTATTTTATTTACTATCAATGAGAATTGATGATTCACATTGGCGTAGAATTCATCGATTGTCATATTTCTTTGTACAAGGTTATTTAATTGATGTTCTTATGTACGAAGATCCCTTTTATCTGCGTAGTGGAGCGAAAGGCATTTTTTTATAGACGCCCACTCATCATCGAAGATATTATATGATATTAATGCCGCATCGGCGTTTCCTCTAATCTTCTGCCTTATGTGTTGTAATATTGCTCTATAGATTGGTTTAGTGCGTACGATATTATAGTCTCGTAGAATGGTCTCGACATTATGTACCCAAGAGATATATTGAGTTGGATTTCCGTCGAACTGTTGCAGTTCCTTCACGCAGTCAGGTAGCTTACTTATGCCTTAAGATCTTGTTCATTTTGTGGGGCTGCGAATATTGTTGCTGTAGCTGGATTTATAGGTTTCTCCAGTACCTCGAGTCTCCGCTCGATTTGTTATGTGAACTCAATTTGAGCATTTAGGGCTCCGGTTATTTTTGTTAATGCAGCTTGGATTTGATCTAATTTTTGTTCTACTGGTGTCGTCATTATGATGTTTCACTTATTATTATACATATTTAATATTATTTTTATTATTATATTTTATTATTATTTTAAATTTTGTTTTTATTATTATTGTTGGTTATTACGATCACTTTTTTATAATTAAACAAAATGTTTAGTTACTTTTATTATTATTTGTTATTATACTCACTTTTTACTATTAATTTAGTATTTTGTAATTTTTATTAATTAATACTTGTTATGAAAAAATACTTAGTTACTATTATTATTGTTATTATAATCACTTTTTATTATTAAAATTCTCGTTATTATTATAATCACTTTTTATTATTATTTTTTACTTTGTTATTAATTTTTTACTTACATTAAAATTAAGAAGCTTTTCATGGCCTATTTGTGGATTAGTTTTGCCATAAAGATTTTTATAGTGTACAGCCGGTTATCGTACACTCGGAACCCGTACGTGTGTCTTCTAAATAACGGATATACTGTATTTCTCCCGTTTGGCGATGTTGCGTTGATATTTGTAACCCGCCTACTAATGGTACAAACTTTATCACGGTTTATTTAGTTTCACTACTTCAGTGGAACGGCTTTAGCTATGTTCTTATGTGTATAGCCTTTAAATATTTACTGGTTAGATAGGACGATAGAGCACCTTGCACAGATTTCAAAAGCGCAATCATGCAATAACGCGATAAGTAGTACTTATCGTTTTATTGCACGGATATATATATATATATATATATATATATATATATATATATATATATATATATATATATATTAGGGCGGATTAAATTTTTAAGAGGTCTGGAGACTCCATTTTTCTGAAAATTCATTTAGTTTTAAGCTAAAAAGTCAACAACACGATATGGCTACGATGAATTTCGAGCCTGCATAATTTGATTTGAAGATTTTTCTTTATTTTGAGTGAGTTTTTTAAAAAATGCCAGGCGTACGGTGCTAGATGGAGGTCGAGGGGGTCATCAGATGGCAACCTTCAATTCAACCTTGTTTCACCATTCTCGAGAACAAAGCCTAGTATTTTTTTAAAAAACTCACTCTGTATAAAAAAAAATCTTCAAATGAAATTATGTAGGCTCGAAATTCATCGTAGCCGTATGGTGTAGTGGACATTTTTGCTTAAAATACAATGAGTTTTCAGAAAAGTGGAGTCTCCAGACTAAAAATTTTTTGTCCATACAATTTAATCCGCTCTATATATTTGATTGATTGATTTAGTATGTACGACCAAGCCTAAGGCAAGTTTCCCGGATTACGCCGGGTCCACCGTACACCCTTTTACGAATAACAAAATCGAGGGAAAGGCAAGGTATGTTAGTAGCAAAGAATCAACCCGGTAGACACCTAAGTAGTTGATAGTTAGTAAATAAGACAGCACAAGACAACACAATTTCTAAACTACATGGATTTTAATAGCTTATTGTTCCTGGAGAGTTGAGTCAGGCTGTAGTTTTAGTTCTGAAATTAGGATTAAGTTTAATCCCTTTAAGAATGATTAATTCTGGAACTATCTTATAGCGTTGCCAGACAGCGATTCAATAAGTCCGATTTAGCTAAACCGGTGCAGGCACTCTATGAAATAAAAACCCGACTAGCAAAAATTAGGGTTGACACATTACAGCTAAATTCAAACTACCAAATCCGGCAGTGTGTCAACGCCATTAAATTCTGAAACAAATTTAATTATTTATCAGTATACTAAATCAAAATATACTCCTTCAAATACTCTAAACATCTATAAATGCATTTAAAATTACATCCGCATCAATCCTAGTCCACCTAAATAATTCAATAAACAAATAAAAGACTTCTATGTGACATCTTTAAAATTTAACAATTAATTAACAATTTCATCAGCTTACAAGATTAATGTTAACTTAGCTTCGTTCTGCATCCACTAGTCACCAATTAAAATTTGCTTCTTTATTAGTAAGAATTAATTTTAATCCCTATAATAATGATTAACTCTGGAACTCAGTCATATTCTGAAAATTAACTTATTAATCAGTAAACTAAGAAAGGAACCCCTTTAGATACTATTCACACTTATATTAATAAATAATAACTGATGAACACAATAAATAGGGTGCCACTCCTTCCTGGAATCCCAACTTCACCCAACCGATCCAAAAAATGTCTATTAACTCATAAATACTATTATAAATGAAACATTTTCGTGAATCTACCACTTAAAGTATATAAGTTTGATCTATGATGACTGTTCTGTAATGAATTACAATTAATTTCACCAGTACCCAAAATTAAAGTTATAAGAAGCAATTAGTTTCTAAAGTATGAATTCAGTATAGGAATTCCGTGCAGTTCAGTAAAATTAACTAAGCTAGAATTTTTATCAGTTATTTTATCCCTTCAACGATTATTTTAAATAATTTCTATAAATTTTCGCATGTAGATGGTTTTCAAAAGCGTACTATAAGTTTTATTTTAGTATAAATTGTTCATACTAAATTAGCACGGAATCCCTATACATAACTGAAGTTCTGTAATTTAGAATCAAAACAACTGAATTTTTAAAGCTAACTGTCCGCTGTTCACTTCAAATTTTTGGAGATCTGCGTTGAGTCCCTACGAACAATACTGAAATCATGATCTAATCCAGTTAATTATCACTAAATACCATTTTTAAAAATTTTAATTAACATTATTAAATAAGAGCTTAAGCCTCCATTATTTAGATACTAAACCTGCCATAGTACAAGTAATCAATTAAATTCCCAACCATAAACCAATATCTCTGAAAATTCAAAACAATTATTAATTCCTGTAGTTGGAGCTCGTGAACATAAGTATAATTCTATAAATAATAAATGTAATTTGATACTTAATTATAAAAACTTAATTGTACCAAAAGAAATACCAAAGTAATTGAATATCCCGACTAACAAAACTCCTCATTTTTGCAATTTTTATCAACCGCAAGCTGCAAAACATCTCATCTCACCAAAGCGGAAACATCACGCAACATCAGAAATAAATCTATTAATATTGTATGTACCAAACATCATACAACTACTCCCAATCCATGCATCAAAATTCTGGCATACATACATTTGTGCCGATTATACATAGAATAAAATGCAAAAGTATTTTCACGTTAGTAAAAATAAAATAAGACGTGAAACCAACTGAGTACATCAAATTTAGTCAATCCTATTTTAAATTTGATCCAAATATGAAACCCTCGCATTTAAATTCCATGTACAATTACACAACCATCAAATTCATACAATTAACAAGAAATCAAGAACCCGATTTCATTCACTCGCTATACAGACAATAAATTTAACTAACTAAAAGGAAATTAAAAAATTATATTCTTACAAATTTCATCATTGTACCTAGGGCATACTTTTTTCGGGTTTTATCCAATATCAAGAGTTCCGAAAAACGTATATTAACTTAAACAAAAACTGATTTTGTATCTTACTTCATTTCCACCAAAATATATAATACCCGGGGAATTCCCTCCGAACACAAATGTTCATATTTCCCGAAAAAGTTATGCCCTAAATACCATAATTATAAATAATATTTTCGTTTATGTGTAAGAACAACCTAAACTCCATACAATCAAGTACGTTATTATGTATTTAGCATCACGCACTTTCACTTATGTATATAATTAACGTTGTCACCATTCATAGGGTCCAAATTAATGCATATTCAAATACTTCATTCTCAGTTCAACCAAAATATAATATTTTTAGTATTTTATTTATATTATTTATATTTAGTAAATGATTTATTTTTCACATGGTCGCAGATCGAAACTGAATTGCAAACTCTTAACAATTTCTCCTCTTCTTAAATTTTATTTATAAATTTATTGAAATTTTAATATTTTAATTTAATTTTAATTAATTTAATATAATTTATAAAATTTAATGCTACTTATAATACCCCGTACTAAAATTAACCATGCTTAAATAAACAATTTTATATGAACAGTGAAATCTCGAAACAGCGAAGCCAAAGGGACCGGAGAAATGTATTTAATTATTTAATTTCGTCATGTATTTATGTAAAGTTTTATTATTTTATTTCCTTATTAACCATATATTTTCACATAAAACAATTATCACTTTGACGAATAAAAATTTCATTGCGAAATTACAATTTCCTTAAATCAGCATTCGCTATAAAGAGACCCCACTGTATTACATACGATAGTTTCTGATTCGATTCAAATTTACTCGATAATACAAAGTAAACAAATCCTATTAGAATCGAATACATGAAACTTTTAATTATAATTAAATTTCCAATTCGACTCAAATTTACTCAATTATACGTAGTATAAGAATCTTATTTGAATCGAATACATACATGAAAATTTTGCGTTGTGGTGCAGCTCATTGTATATAAAGAGCACTATAAAAACACATAGAATAAAACAACGCCAAGTAAAAATAATAGTATTACAGTACAACACTGAAACCACCAACACATAGTGTGTTTTGGTACATGCCTTCTCTATATTATATACACATATAATAGACTTCACCAATGCCTATGTATTAAAGGCCGTGTAAGCACCAACAAAAATGGCGTGTCCTATGTATGTGTTATAGCAATGCCTATGCATGATACAAAGAATTAATAAGGTATGCTCAATAGATGTAATTACGTCATCTGGTGACAGAAATTTGTTTTTTAGTTTTTGTTATTTCTCTATTTTATTTTGTTTTTAGCACGTCATTCGGTAGTATCGTGGTGCAGCATCGAATGACGTGCTAAAAAACAAAACAAAATAGAGAAATTTGTACAAAAACTAAAAAATAAAAAACAAATTTCTGTCACCAGATGACGTAATTACATCTATTGAGCATATCTTATTAATTCTTTGTATCATGATGCCTATGTATTAAAAGCCGTTTTAGTAAAACGCTACCTATGTATGTGTTATAGCAGGACTGGCAAAAGCGTCGACCGCGGTCGACTGGTCGACCGATTAACTATCGAAAGTCGCCCGCGAGCAATATGAGAAAATGCATATTTAAAAAACTTTTTGACTGTTAAATCTCTTTACAAACATATTTAAAACACAGTTCAGATTTATATGGTAACAAATGTCTAATAAAATAAAGAAATAAACATTTTTCATTTCTCTTTTAATGCTGTTCTTATTTCTTCCGAATTGGAGGATAAAAGTTGGCTGATGGCTCTTGCTTTTCTTTGCGATATGACAGAGCACTTAAATAAATTAAACTTACAGCTACAGGGGAAACATAAATCTAATCTCGATATGATAACGGCA
The DNA here is from genome assembly GCA_963556165.1 of Tipula helvola. Classification (NCBI taxonomy): domain Eukaryota; kingdom Metazoa; phylum Arthropoda; class Insecta; order Diptera; family Tipulidae; genus Tipula; species Tipula helvola. The sequence goes on from OY744481.1 coordinate 43,043,579, forward strand.
GTAAAAACGTTTAAAGAAAAGCTGTCCATGTTTATTCGTCAACTAGAACTGGGTGATTTAAAACATTTCCAAAATATGGAAGAAGAATCCAATGATGAGCCAGGAATTCTTTACAACGAATATGCTAATCAAATCAGTACCCTTTTAAATGAATTTGTTCATGTCATTTCCGTTTAACGATTGTATTAATACTGAGGAGATCGCTACTCAGATTAATGAATTTCTGGACTCAAATTCAGCTTGCTTAGAAGATGAGATAATAGCATTGAAATGCGACATATTCATCAAATCAAGAGCTACAACCGAAGACAAGTTTTAGAATCTTCTTTCAGAAGAAAAATATCCAATTTTGCGGAGAGTGGCTGGATATATGTCCGCATTTTTTGGATCCACCTAATCTTTGCGAATCAGCTGTTTCTTCAATGAATGGCATTAAGACAAAACATCGATCTTGTTTAACGGATGATCATTTGGCATCATGCTTGCGAATCGCCATAAGCTCATATGATCCAAAATATGAAGAACTTGCTGATAAGATGCAGTGCCACGTATCAGGTGCAAGTAGTAGCAGTAGTAAATAAACTTATATTTAATATTTTTAAAATTCTTGTATTATAAGTGATATAAAACTTTCTAATTTTGTCTTGAATTTAAACAAATAAATGAAATACAGTTAACAATTAAATATAGTTTCTCTGGTAGACCTCCAGATTTAATTTAGTCAAAAGTCGCCCGCAAGACTTGAAAGTTTTGCCACCCCTGTCTTATAGGATAACAAACAAAAATATTTCCATACAAATCGTTGAAAGTTGTATGAAAAAAAAATTTTTTTTTTGACCATTTTGCGTTTCGTATTAAATAACTTTTTAAATACGGCCAAAAATGATTTTCGATTCCGTTGACAGTAAACTCTAATATGTAATTATAATATTGGGCGAAAAAAAAATTAATATTAGTTAATATTTTGCATATTTTCATTCAACACCATTTCACAGTTTTTTTAAATTTTTCGCGAGAGAGACTAAAATTAAAATAAAAAATAATAACCAAAACAAAATGTAAGAAAACAAAATATTTTGGTTGATTTTCTTTAGTATAGTGCAGCAACGCACGATGATCGGTTGTGCCTGTACAATGTTGTGTCCCGAGGTGGGGAAATTTTATTTCAGTTTAAAGAGAGAAAATAAAAAAGCGATGGTTTATTTTAGTACCTTCCTGATTATGCTATTAAGACATGATAAATGCGTAATACTGTTTTTATATTCAACTTTTTCTTGTGTACGAATGATTACTGGAAATTAAGTAGACAACTGAATTAAAATATTAGTGTATCAAAAATTATCACTGAAATTTCTTGTATTTTTGAAAAATTCTAAATTCATTATTTATTTATCGATTTGCTTATAATTAACCACATGAATTTATTAAATGTGTTAATAAATCCAATACAAAATTATTTATCAGTACTACAGTACTGATAAATAATTTTGTATTGGATTTATTAACACATTTAATAAATTCATGTGGTTAATTATAAGCAAATCGATAAATAAATAATGAATTTAGAATTTTTCAAAATACAAGAAATTTCAGTGATAATTTTTGATACACTAATATTTAAATTCAGTTGTCTACTTAATTTCCAGTAATCATTCGTACACAAGAAAAAGTTGAATATAAAAACAGTATTACGCATTTCTCATGTCTTAATAGCATAATCAGGAAGGTACTAAAATAAACCATCGCTTTTTTATTTTCTCTCTTTAAACTGAAATAAAATTTCCCCACCTCGGGACACAACATTGTACAGGCACAACCGATCATCGTGCGTTGCTGCACTATACTAAAGAAAATCAACCAAAATATTTTGTTTTCTTACATTTTGTTTTGGTTATTATTTTTTATTTTAATTTTAGTCTCTCTCGCGAAAAATTTAAAAAAACTGTGAAATGGTGTTGAATGAAAATATGCAAAATATTAACTAATATTAATTTTTTTTTCGCCCAATATTATAATTACATATTGACCTTTTTCCTTAAAAAAATTTGACAAGTAAGATCGACGATCCGTAGGTGGTCCGAACTAAAAATTAATGTTGTAGAAATATAATTAATGAATTATATTTCGGGAAACAACTTCACAATTCCACAAAAGCGTTTCTAAAGTTAAAGGACCCTATAGGATAAGCATAGTAAATTGGGCCCAAAACAACGTATTTTCTATTTTCCCCATAGATAAGCTTGGGCCCAGTTGCATGAAATGGAATACATCATTTTTCGATATTTCTAAATATTTTTTGCGACTTTTTAGGATTGGTGGTTCTTTAGTATGTTGTTTTATAATTGCAAAAATATTTCGCAACTCCCTCCCACTTGTTTACAGGGTGTTACAGCAGTTTTATGCATTTGTCATTTTTATAATTTTTATATTTTTCTAAATTCAATAAATTGCTTTGTTTTGAATAAAAAAATATTCCAAACAGTAATTATGGTGTATGTTAGCCTAATTATGCGAATTATAATTAATTTGCACACTACAGTGACGTACAGTCCTGTACTAAATGATAACCGCACCTCTAATTTAAGATTTATTTCATTTCAAATAAATTCATTTAAAATTGTTCCTATATATGCAAAAATAATACTCTTCAGTTTACCAATGCGTGCACAAATACAAATCATTATTTTCTGCGGGATCATGGACAATTGGAGAACCCCCATTTAGTATGGTTATAAAAGATAGCCGCTTAAGTATTATAGCCGTTAAATATTATTCCGATTTTTGTTATTTTTTAAATATGGGTGGAAAAGGTAGTTTGAACGAGTTTGATAAATTGACGTTATTAAGAAAAGTAATATGAGTATCCGTTAATAGCAGAAAATATTAGTTGGAGTGAGAAGGTAGTGCTAAATTATTTAAAAAATTCGCAATTATACGGTTCGCATAAAAGTGCAGGCCGCCGGCCAGTGGAACTTATTGATAGAGAAAAACGGTTAATTTTACGAAACGTCTCTAATTTTATTGGCACCGTGCAACAAATTGCGTTAAAAGCTTGAGATAATACAAAGATTTGTAATGTGAGGAAAGTATTAAGAGAGTCAGATAATATACAAATCAAAAAATTACAAAGAAAACCACAACTGTTATCAAATCATAAAGATGCCAAATTGCGTTTCGCGAAGGAACATATGTCGTGGAAGAAAAAGTGGCAGCGCGTTATTTTTAGTGACGAAAAAAATTGAATATGGATAGCCTTGATTAATGGCAATATTATTTTCACGACCTTTGAAAAGAACTTCTTGTGCTATCGAGGCGTCAACGAGGTGGAGGATCTCTGATTGTTTGGGGTGCAATTGGCTATGGAGGAAGAATGGATGTGAAGTTTATGTCCGGTCGTCTTAACAGCAACCGGTATAAATCCATGCTATCCCGAAACATTACCAGTTGTTGATGCACAAAATGGCGACCCAAACTTTATTTTCCAGCAGGATAATGCAGCCGTACACACCGCCGGGATAGTAAATTATTGGTTTACGGAGGCTCAGATACCAGTTTTGAAACAGCCAGCAAGGTCACTCGACATTAACAGCATCGAAAACATATGGGGTGTACTCAGCAGAGTTGTATATGCTGAAGGAACACAATACAGCAGCGTTCATGAACTAAAGTCATCAGTACAACGCGAATTGGCTAATATTTCAAATTAATATGCCAAAACTTGTACAAAAGTATGCCAAATCGAATTTTCGAAATAATTAAAAACAATGGCCGAAACACAAAATATTAATTGGAATAAAAAATCATTTTTATAACTGTGCTTTTTATATTTATTTCCTATTAAAAACAATAAAATATTGTGTGCGGCTATCTTTTATTACCATACTAAATGAGGGTTACCCATAAATTTTCCATGACGCCGCAGAGAATAAAGTTGGTAAAGTGAAAAGTATTATTTTTGCAAAGGAAGAATTTTAAAAGAATTTATTTGAAATTAAATAAATCTTAAATTAGGAGTGCGGCTATCATTTAGTACTTGACTGTATAATTAATTTGCACACTACCAAGCCAAACAGAAGTGCGATCATTATTAATAAAAAATCTAAAAATTGTATTCAATTGGTATTTCATTTATTATCGTTTTTATTTTACCGGAGAATTTTTGGATAAGCGCAGAAATAACCTTATTCCAAAATAAGCAGCATAAAAAATTCACATTATTTTGGAAGGAGCAAAACAAACTTATCCATAGAAACATTCCTTACTAAACTATTGTAACTTTAGAACAAGTTATGTAGAGACTCAATCTGAATCGGAGTCTGAGATTTGACAACCAGAATTCATAGCATTTATAATATTATCTGCTAGACCTTTGCGGTGCTTTGATAATACATGTGGGTTGTGTCTTGCGTAGCCCAAATACCATATCACTGAAGTTATATGACTGCATGTACCGACAACTCTGCTCCCAGTTTTGCACTTACAGTAATATCCTAAAATTGATTCGGCTCCACTACCATTAGGAAAGAATTCTAACCATAACTGATGAATCCGAGTTGACGAAAAACGAATTCAATTTTGCGTCTTATCAAATTCTTCATTTCGTTATGTATAAAGATCTTGTAACTAGAATCTGCCTTCATGTATTCATAAGTATATCATTTTCCTTGGTCTAACTGATACATACCTAAAGTGATATTTTTAATTTCTTCTTCTGATAAACATGGAAAGTCTTGAATCTGATTAGTAGCCTCCTCCCAACAAATTCGTTTGTTTTCAAGGCCTAGCTCTTCAATCTTCTTTTGAAGAGAATTGTCATCATTCATTTTGCTCATTGCCTTCTATGCATAACGTGCATGATTTTCGTTTTCTATAAACATAGGAGGACTGTATGCATTCAGTAAGGCACAAGGAATTTTAGTTAAAGATGACAGCTTGGGGAAATAAGTGACTTCAATAGTTGAAGCAAAGAACTTGTATTTTTTGATTCTGCTGTTCACACTTTCCACTATCCATCGATTCATAGTCACAGCTCTGGACTCATTAGCATCTTTTGTGCAAAACTGCTTTTGTCCCTTGGTTAGTAAATGAGGCATTATTGGATTAAGTTTTAGCAATTTCAACTTTTCTATGACATCTCTGAACCCACGATCGAGAAGTAAAACATCATTCTCTAAGAAATATTTTTTAAATCCATAAGGGGTAGAAATCAAGTATTCTAAAATTTTTGAATCGCTATTGTCGTTGTTTGCAAAAACAAACCTTCAACCTCAAGAATGTATCCGTCAGGGAAAACCAAAATCATGGGCTTCAATAAGTTTCTGTATGTATGATTGGAATACGTCAATAATTGTAACTCCTGATCACATGACTTTTGAACATATAGATAAGTACCATCAATGATAACTACAATAGAATTTTCATCTGCACCCAGAAGTTTATGAGCCATTTTAGTTTGATGTTTCATTGCATCTTCTCGTGATAGATGATTATAACCTAAATGAAGATGGACAAAATGCTCATCCAAAGCTTTTCGAACAGATTCAAAGATTGCAGACACTCTTGCTTGACCATCTACATACATTGAATAAATATGCCAAAAATTCCTGTGACAAGTTTACTAGGAATATTCCTAACGCATTTCTCGTAAATCTGTTGCAACTATTTCTGATGTGTGGCTTTACAAAAGCATGAAGGCAATCGAAATTTTTTTGTGAAATCCCAGTGAATTTCTGATAATTATATGGAGTTATTGGAGAGCCGTTGTCGAAATCGATTTTAGAGTATGAGTTGGCCTTACTAAAGTAAACGGCATTGAAAAATTCTTCAATATCTTCAGCGGACAATTATTATTATTATTATTATTAGTTGAGGGCCATGTGGGCGTTCAAGCCACCCCGCACTGCGACCTAAAAGATCTTTTGTGCATGGACCCTACTTAATGAGCCGTCCAGTCAATATTCAGGCTCTTAATGAACCTGACAATACTGCCGGCCGGTATATGGTGCATACCATCCGGGCTCATTACTCTCCCTCCTAGGTGTTGTAACCTTTTGCAGAAAATGGCTGGGCAATGGCACAGAACATGTTCCGCTGATTCCGCTTCCATGTCACAGAAGCGACATCTATCCGTCGAACTTAGGCCCATTTTCTTTAGGTGATACCTTAAGGGGATGTGACCTGTGAGGAAGCCGGTAAGCAGCCTCAACTCAGGTTTCCTAAGTACGAGACATTCCTTGGCCCTGGCCGACGAAGGTGAAATAAATTCCTTCGCCTGTCGCAAACCTGGAATTCCGCGCCAGTAAGAGAACTTTTGCACATCCTCCCAGCGTTTAACTGCTGCCCTATGGTGCCCCTTAGAGACGCCGCAGAAGGGCTCTGGTCCAATTAATGGAAAGGCAGATCCCTCGCGGGCGAGGACATCAGCTGCCTCGTTTCCCACAATTCCAGTGTGGCCTGGCACCCAAACAAGTGTTACCTTATTTGAGCTTGCCAGCAATTTAATAACCTTCAGACAATCCCATACCAGCCTTGACTCAATGGTAAAAGACCTAAGAGCCTTTAAGGCCGATTGGCTGTCTGATACTATATAAACCTTTGCGTCGTTTAGGCCTTTAGAAATGCCTATCCTAGCACAAAGTTCTATAGCATGCACTCCTGCTTGAAAGACGGTTGCATTGGTACCCAAGGACTTCGAGAGTGATACTCCACTCCCATGTATTCCTACCCCCGCCCCATCTTCCGTTTTTGATCCATCTGTAAACCACACCAATGACCCTCGCTCAAAGGATGGTCCCCCTGTACTTCACTCCTCCCGGTTAGGTAATCTAACACAAAATGGTTTGTGGAAATCCAGTTTGGCTGGCATACAGTCGGAAGGCATTCCTATAGTGGGGTCTGTCTGAAACTCCTTAAGGATCTCCAGATGGCCCACCATATTGCCTGGTTTGATGTTACCCTCCGCCTGCATCTTAAGGGCCATAGTAGCAGTATCCTTTTTTACATGCAGATGCAATGGAGTTAGTCTTAGGAGTGTCTCCATTGCTGCGGTCGGACATGTTTTCATTGAGCCCGTAACCCCAATGCAGGCCATACGCTGAACCTTATTCAATAAAGTTTGCGCTGTCCTTTGTTGAGTTTTAGGCCACCACACTAGCGATGCGTAAGTGATCATAGGCCTAATAATTGTTAGAAATGACCAGTAGATCATTTTTGGTTGTAGTCCCCAAATACATCCATAGAGTCTCTGACAGGCCCAAAAAGCCTTTGTGGCTCTATTTTGAATTTTTTGTATATGTTGTTCCCAGTTCAGTTTATGATCCAGGATAACCCCTATATATTTAACCTCTTTGGAAAAGGCAACAATAGTACCGTTTAACGAGGGAGCTACAAGCGAGAGCTTTCTCCTCCTCGTAAAAGGGACAATGACAGTTTTGTTTGGATTGACACTAAGTCCTTCCTTGTCACACCACTGCCATATCAAGTTGAGTGCATTTTGCATGAGATCAGAGATGATCTCATCAAACCTGCCTCTAATCACGATAGCCACGTCATCCGCATAGCCCTGGACATCAAACCCATGGCTATTCAGGAGGATCAGCAGTCTATCATTAACCAATGACCATAAAAGAGGAGATAGTACACCTCCTTGGGGACAGCCCTTTACGGCCCTGATGGTTACTGACTCGCCACCTAATGTGGCTGTAATATGTTCAGCGGACAATACTATTGTTTCTTTAGTTGCAACTAATGATTCTAAAGTCTTCTTATTAAACAAGCCATTTTTGTCAAAATGTGAGCGACAGCATCTATTGCTCATTGGAATAACAATTTTCTTTCTTTTCCACATATCGATTCTCTGTGTACCAGAGCAGCTAGGAAGATTGACTATAATTCCATTTCTTGGAACAGAAGAAACTTTGCTTGACGTTACAGAAGCTTGACTACTGAGAAATTCAGATGTAAATTCAGATTGAGATTCAGTACTTGTGTTTTCTAATGTCGAAAATGAAGTTGTACTATTCATGGTTGAAGCCTGGAAATCAATCTCTGAAGATGTAGTGCAACAAGAACTATCAGGAGTTATATCCATTTCATAATTATGCAAATTATTGTCCACAGTATTACCCTCAGCTGTATTACCAGGCAGTAAGTGATATCTTTTGAACTTTAATCTTGAATGACACTTCAAACAGGCATAACTATTTGGATTATATGACTTTCCTACGCTTTTTGAGTATGTAGTAACATTTATCCATAAAGAAGGTGCTCCTAAAGTGCAAACTCCTCGCCATTTCAATATGCGTGACTTACATATGCGACAGAGAATATGAGATCGTTCAACTACAATAAACAATTTTATGAGATTACATGCAAAATAAATATAAAAAGTACATTTTACCTTCTGGACCCATTAGTGTTAAGTCAAACAGTTCTAATGATGATGAACACACAAGTTAACGAATTGTAAAAGTATTAAAGATTATGTTACACACAAGTTATATTACTCAAAACAAGACTTGAAATACGATTTATACAACAGTAGTTATACAACAAGAGGTTCGAAAATAATCTAATATACAGTTAAGAGGACGAGATGTGTTTCCTAGGTAACACATCGAGCCCGCAACTGTATATTCAGATGATTTTCGAAGCTAGAGTTGTATACGTTAAGACTATACAACGAATCAACCAAATATATTACACAACCAAATAAAAACTGCACCAAATAAACTCATTTTTGCGAAATGTCAAAAATATTAATTGTTTCTTTATATTCATGGATGATATGATTATAACATAATATGATTTACTTGTTTGTGGCCGAAACACCACTAGTTGTGTTAAATTGAACTATCTGATTGGTCTATTTTCCAATGAGTTGTATAGTCTGTTATATATGTGATTGTTATATAAACATAAAAGTTATGAACCAAATTGTACTGATTGAGATTGAGAGTAATGTGTAATGTGTATCTGACATCTCTTGCATAAAAATAATTTTTTTAGTCCAATTGTATGCGAACAAAGAAGGGGCTGCTAGAGAATTTTTAGTATGTTGTTCTACGATTCTTATATAACATATATGTGAAAAATCAAAATTGTATCTCAATGCGAACATATGTAAAATGCCATTGTTCTATGCTTTCCTATGCTTACACATGTAAAAATTGGTCTAGTAAAAATTCAGTTTCTGGAAAACGAAGAAAAGGCTGCCGCTCATATTTTGCAGACAGGTTTCGAAAGATGTGATTAAACATATATTTCAATTTCAAGGCTCTATCTTCATGCGAAAGTACAAAAACGAGGGGCCCAATTTTCACTACATATCACATAGGGGCCTTTAATGTAAAATTTAATTTATTTAGTTAAAACACTGAAAACAAGATTCCAATATTATGCAACACCTACAGATATTTCTGCTGATTCACTATGTTTGACAATTAAGGAAAAAGGTCTATTAGAGTTTACTGTCAACGGAATCGAAAATCATTTTTGGCCGTATTTAAAAAGTTATTCAATACGAAACGCAAAATGGTCAAAAAAAAAATTTTTTTTTCATACAACTTTCAACGATTTGTATGGAAATATTTTTGTTTGTTATCCTATAACACATACATAGGTAGCGTTTTACTAAAACGGCCTTTAATACATAGGCATTGAGCGAGATATTATTTTAACTACACATACACATTTTCTTTTATTTAACGAATTTTTTAACCATGTTGTCATTTTATTAATTTTGGTTATATTGTTTCCATCAGTTGTTTTTTACGTGTGAATTAATTAGGTAAATTAAATTGTTAAATAATTTTAATTTTGAAAATGGGTAGTCCTGAAACAAAAAATTCTTCAGGAATAAATTGTACACCAAGTAAGTTTATTTAAGGTTTTTTGCTTCAATTTACGAAGTGGTAGTTTGTGAGTTTATGTCTATTTTGCGATCAAAATCTTTCGATTATTTTTTCTCAATAAGTTACGGTTTTTGTAATAAAAAAGTCAAATGTTTTACGTTTAGATTATTAAGAATTTGTCGACAAACGGTACTCCAAATTCACGAAATTGTCACGTTTTTACTCGACAATTTCTTAGATCAATTTGTCGACTTTTTCAAAATAATTTGTGAAATATTTTGTGAAAAATAATTTTTTTTTTTCAACTTTAAATCCACAATTTACTCACAAAAAGACAACATTTATACAACAAACCGGAAAGTTTAGTTGAAAAATTGTCGAATATTGAATAACATTTTTGTGAAAATTAAAAATGTATTGATATGTATTTATATTTGTTTGGTTTTAAACTTATTTTTTTATTTTTTAAATCTCCGACGTTTCGGTGGTATTTTCCACCATTCTCAAGGAGCAATCGAAACCAACAATAAAAATTCTTTTCAAAAATTTTGAAAACTATTTACAAAAAATTCCAGTGTAGCTTGATTTGAAAGCTATTTTTTCAAAAATTATGTATAGCTTGATTCAAAAATATTTTTTATATAAAATAAAGTGAAGAACTTTTTAATATGTAATTATATAAAATAAAATGAATTTAAAAAAAAAAGACTTATAATTGACTTTAATTAAATAATATATTCTCATAATAATTTAACAAACATTTGAAAACTTCCTGGACGTTTATTAAATTTTGCGAGTTTTGTTGAATTTGTTTGATGTGTATACTTTCCAAAATTAACCTTTTTGTAAGATTTGGTTCCCTATCTAGTATATCAATATCGTCAGACAATAAATGTCTACTTTCACGTAAGTGATTCGATATTGCACTGTGTGATAATTTAAAAGAACTTGTCGCATCGTAAACATGTTGGTAAACCCTCTTTTTTAAATTTTGTTTGGTTTGCCCAACATACATATTCCTTTCCACAAGAGCATTTCAATTTATAAACTAAATTGGATTGTAACACTTTTGGAATTTGGCCTTTTAATTTTGTAAACAAATAATTATCTAAACTTCGAAATGCTCTACCTACAACTTGTATATTGTAATTTTTTAACAGAAATTTAATTTTTTCGAAAAGAATTTTCACGTAAGATATGGTTAAAAAAATTTTACGAGTATTTTCAACAATTAAATTTTGAGGTTCACGGAAATTTTCTAAACAATATTGTTATTTTTGTCTATAGCCTTTTTTATGTTCTTCATAATAATATTTTTTGGATATTCCTTTTTTGCTAATATGTCTGTTAACTTCTTGAAATTAGCAGAATGATAACCATCATCTGATAATTTCAAAATTTTGTCCCCTAACAAGAATACCGTATTATTTTTGTACGAAGATAGAAGCCAAGAATCATAATTTAGATAACGACCTGACCATGAATTTTTATGATACCAATCTGTTTTTAAGGTTCCATCTTCACCTCGCATTACCATGACATCCAAAAAGGCTAAACGACCTTGGTTTTCAATTTCAAAAGTAAAATTTAATCGCAGAGTAAAACTATTAGAAATATTTAGAAAATTATCCACTTCTGAATTTGGAATAGCCGCAATAATATCATCTACATAACTATAAAAGAAAATAGGTTTAATGGAAGATGCTTTCAAAACCTCAGTTTCAACATACTCCATTAATAAATTGGCTACTGTTGGACTAACTGGTGAACCCATTGGGGAACCGAATACTTGTTTAAAACATCTCCCATTAAAACTAAATTTCGTATGATTTAGAACAAATTTTAACGCTTCCAAAAATTCGTTCAAACTCAAATTTGTGTTACTTTTTCTTTTAATTTCATTCCAAAATTGTCCAATTAAATTTAAAACCAAAGATGAATCCACATTTGTAAACAAAGACACTACATCCAACGATACCAATATATACAATTTGAAGGCAGAATAACATTTTTAATTTTGTTACTAAAATCTTCCGCATTTTGTACAGATGAAAAATTGTTCCCCACAAAACAATTTAAAATATTTGACAAAAATTTTGATAAGTTATATAACGGCGAACCTATACATAACTAATTATTGGTCTAACCGGACAACCAACCTTATGAACCTTTGGTAGACCATACATCCGCGGAGTCGTACCATTATAATTTCTAAGTTCTTTAGCTACCGTTCTATTAATTTTGCCTAAACGTTCCCAAGAAGTAATTATTAAATTAAGATTTGTTTGCATTGAAGAAATGCCAACTTTCCGTATTTCAATATACGTATTGTTATCTGATAAAAGTTCATTTAATTTTTCCAAATACTCTGTTTTCGGCATTAGTACCGTTGCATTGCCCTTATCAGCTTTCAAAACGTATACTTCCGGATTTTCGTTTAAAAACGTTTTCGCTGTGTAAGCTTCACGAATTCGTTGCATTTCTTCAATGCGTAAAAATTTTTTGTTTCCAAAATTATTTCCTGTTTTAAAATTTGTTATAATATTAACTAATCTATTCCGAATAATGTTATGGGTCGCTTCGTCTAAATTTGAAATACTACTCTCTAAATTTGCTATAATACTATTGTTGCTATAATATAATACTACTATCTTTTTTGAAAGGTAGACAAAATTTATTACCTAATTTTAGAATTTTCAAAGTATGGTACCTAGTTTGGCAAACCAAACAAAATTTAAAAAAGAGGGTTTACCAACATGTTTACGATTCAACAAGTTCTTTTAAATTATCACACAGTGCAATATCGAATCACTTACGTGAAAGTAGACATTTATTGTCTGACGATATTGATATACTAGATAGGGAACCAAATCTTACAAAAAGGTTAATTTTGGAAAGTATACACATCAAACAAATTCAACAAAACTCGCAAAATTTAATAAACGTCCAGGAAGTTTTCAAATGTTTGTTAAATTATTATGAGAATATATTATTTAATTAAAGTCAATTATAAGTCGTTTTTTTTTAAATTCATTTTATTTTATATAATTATTAAAAAGTTCTTCACTTTATTTTATATAAAAAATATTTTTGAATCAAGCTATACATTTTATATAATTATTAAAAAGTTCTTCACTTTATTTTATATAAAAAATATTTTTGAATCAAGCTATACATAATTTTTGAAAAAATAGCTTTCAAATCAAGCTACACTGGAATTTTTTGTAAATAGTTTTCAAAATTTTTGAAAAGAATTTTTATTGTTGGTTTCGATTGCTCCTTGAGAATGGTGGAAAATACCACCGAAACGTCGGAGATTTAAAAAATAAAAAAATAAGTTTAAAACCAAACAAATATAATTTGTATTAAATAATAAAACTTAAAAGTTAACAAAGTATTGATATTTATTTACTTGATATTAAATTTATGGAAAAAATATCTATTGAAAATGTGAAATATTTGTGGTGTTTGAGGAAATGTTTTTTAAAATATTTATTAAAAATCAGCAGCATTTAATTTTAGTAAATTATTTTTTAATTTAATTTTTATAAAATTAATTTAAAGGTAAGACATTTACAAGTTGCCTTAAATTGATTGATAATATAATTTAAGCTACAATTATTAACAATTTCATTTCATAAAAAAATTTAGATCGAAAACGGCGAGTAGATCAAAGGAAAAAACAGATAACTTGTATACTGCCAAGTTGCAAAATTACCTCAAGAAAATCAAATTTAAAATTCTTCAAATTTCCGAAAGATGAAATTAAATCCCAGAATTGGGTAACTGCGATAGGCCTTCTACAAAATGAAATTAAAAATAAACATAACTATATATGTCAGCGACACTTCTTAAAGGAAAATATTTCGTGTTCCAACAGATTAACAAAAAACGCAGTACCTTTTCTTAATATACATAATTAGTAAATCAAACGCCGAGAAAGATACACCTTGCTCCAGTAAATCAACCCATATTGTTAGTTTAGAGACTGAAATGGTTTTAAAATCATCACCAATAACACGAACCACTAGTACTCAAACGGAAAATGACAACAATGAAATTGAATTTTTGAAAATAATTGATAAAATTAACTGTCACAACTGCCAAACATCGGACAATCAAACATATACTTCTCAAAAACATCTAAAAAAGGATAGCATAATTCAACTCTACCGAAAAAAATTGCAGAACACCACCCGAAAATTTAAGTTGCTGCAGGTCAGGTACAATAACATAAGGCGCAGCTTGACCCGACTTCAGATTAAAACCGGTAGTTTGGTGAATATTGATCGTCATATTGAAAAACTAGACATAAACGAAACTACAAAAAGTGTATGTAAGCTGCTTGTAAAGAAAGATTTTTATTATAATGAGAGTGACAAACTATTTGCACAATCCTTATTTTATAAATCAGCTTCCACATATAAATATTTACGAGATCAATTAAAACTAAAACTACCATCAACATCTTCAATTTATAAATGGTCTCCAATAAAATTCATACCACCAGGAATAAATAGAACTTTAATAAGCCAGCTAGCAAAAGTTTTCCAGAATATGTCAACACAATCAAAAATATGTGTTTTATGCTTTGATGAAATAAGTATTAAAAAAGATTTAAGATTTAATATTTATTTAGATAGAGTTGAAGGTTTTAGTGATGATGGCCGAGAAAGAAATACAGAGTTAGCAACATCAGCATTATTTTTCATGCTTCGCGGATTGGTGGAAGACTGGAAGTATGTTTTAAACTATGTTTTAATCAATAATGCAACAAAAACTGAATATTTATCTCAGTTAATAAAGGATAATATAAGGGTTGCAAATGATGATTGTAACAACCGCTTGTGGTTGTTATGTTCTATTTAATCTAAATCTGTAATTACGGTTGGAAATCCCAACAAGGTTGCATGTTTATCCACTGCGCTGCATAAAATCTCTTCCACTACACGTCATTCTTTCTTTGGCTTAATTTGTAATAGGAAATATATTTTTTTTTTTTGGTAGAGTGTACCATTTAGCATTTTATACTTCTCCGTATTTTGGTCGGTTACTCGATTCGTTTTATCATTTTTTGTTTGATGGTATGTAATGACGTGTAGTGGTTGGTGTGTTGCTTCATCTGTTTTGTTTTGGTTAGCGCGTGGATTTTCCATGTAAATGGAATGTTCCAGTGATTAAATTAAATAGTATTGGTGTGTGCGAGTCGATTTTTGGGTGCGGTTGTATGTATATACGCCACCCGAAATTTATCGGTCGGGTTAATGTTTTCTTTAGTAAATAATTTTTGGGTGGGGGAATAAATTTTTATTTTTTGGTACGCGTCGGGAATTTTTATTTTTTAGTCTAGTTTTGGAGTTTGGAAAGTGACGAGTCAAGTGTAGAGAGTAGTTTTAAGTTTAGTTTAGAATTAAGCGAAAAGTTTTTTTAGAGTTCTGATTTATAATCTAAGAAATTTTTTTTTGTTTGAGATATTTATTGATATACCTATGGTGGGAAAAAAAAAATATAAAAACCCAAACCCAAGTTTTTTTATATAAATATTCAAGTGGGAATTTCTTTGGGTGTTTGAGAGACATTTTATTTGTGTTAAAAATAATAAAATTGAAAAGATAATAATTAAATAAAAGTTATTAATTATTAAGATTTGCTTAATTTTGTTGTTGGTTACGGAATGTTATAATAAGATGCTGTTTTTATATTAAATAAATCTAAAGATGTATTAATAAATAGCATAATGACATTGGTTGGAATTTTTTTCCGTTATAAATAAATAAATAATTACTTAAAAATCTGTGTAGTGATTCCTCGAATAAATATGTATTATTAAAACTTAAAACGATATTTGATGCTGTGTTTTTTTTGTATCCTGTGATTTGGATAATCTTATGAACGAGACAAGACGTTATATTGTTGAGCCATTTCAATATCTGGGTATCGACCAGTTGTGTACGATTATTATATACCCGTGTTTTGGTGATTCAGCATCTGAGTTTCCGTGGATTTCGGAAAATTAGTGAAAGAATTGGGTTTGTGGCAGCAACTCCGCCTAACGGAGTGGGGTTCGTGCGAGGGATCCTGCGTCGGCGCTGATTGGCGATAGGTCGGACGGGCCTAAACATTTTTTGTTGTTCAGGTAAGGTGACCATTCGGTAAAAATAAATAAGAAACCGGTGGCACCGCGTGTTTTTTTTTTTTATATTTTTTTTAAAAAAATTTGTAATCTCCACACTTGACGGGGATTTTTTTTTTGTTTTATTATTATATTTCTTATTATATATATATATTATTTTTGCGGTTTACAGGTTCCGGGTGGCGTACCGTATGACGCCCACCCTAATCGATTTGCACCACGTTTTTTTTATTTTCTTTGATAACGTTTTTGGTTCAATTTTGTTAATTTCATTTTTTCCATTTCATTTACCGTTTTGTTGGTTTTTCATTCGTAATTACAGATTTTTCTATGATTTTCTTGCCTCAATTTTTTTTTAGTGATGAGTGAATAAATAGTTCAGTGTGATCGCGTGAGGATGGGCGGCCTTATGCTGACCTAGGCCTTGAGCAGGGTCGCCGGAGTGGCACCGGCGTCCTTGCTGAACGCAAACCCATTTTATGATTATCTACCACTGTGGTCGTGGCACAGTAGAATAATTTTCTTGTCCCCTTCGTTTTATCTCTATGCGGTTTTCAAGCATAGTAATATGTCTGGTAACCCCCACGCCTAGCGGCGAGCTTCAGCCAGTGCAATACCGCAACCAGACCTCTATTGCTATGTTCTGTTTAACAAAATCCCTTTTGGGGGATTTTGTTACAGTGGCGCCCAAACTTCGGCTAATTTTGTTTTGATTTTCGTCTTTAATGTCACAATTTTTTTTTCAGCTTACTTGTTGTGAGTACCACGTGCAAAGTCCAACGCTTGCGTTGTTTGAGCTTGCACGGGTGCTCACATCAACGTTTTCTGCCCGATCAACATTCAAATCTGCATTGCAACCAGCGTAAGCTGTTTGATTGCATGCAGATGAGAATGTTGATCCCTATTCTCAGCTCGTCTGATGAATGGGCTTACCATTTCTGCCATGTGGCATTGATTGTGGTTAAGCTCATTCTTCTTTCGTTCTGAGTTTAGTCTTATTAAATTTTTAGAGTCTTCGTACCTTTTAATTAACGTAATTTTCTATTTCAGTCCGACTACCTACATGGGGAGGGATCCAAGCATGTTCTAACCTTTGGTTATTTGATCTTGCTGGATCGTTCGTCATGTTGGTTCCATGTGTCATGGGTGTTGGGATCGCGAACTTGTTGTTTCCACCAATGTGGTGTTGATTGGACAGTTCGTGATCGCAGTACTCATTGGCACATCTTTAGTCAACTTCTACTTTCAGGTAAAATTTTATTTTTCAAATTTTTTTTGTTCAATTCTAATTAAACTACTGGGACCACAGTGGTAATTTTTATTATTTTTATTATTATAGCGTTCGTGTCTGGCTCAGCATGGGGCGTGATCATCTCTCGCGTGATCACATTTTGTATTTTTTGTACAAGTAATACGCTTTACTTATTTTTCTTTTGCTTTTTCATTTTTTTTTTTTGGGAATTTTTTTTGATTATTGGTTGTTTTCAGTTTTGGTTAATGGAGCAGCTAAAATACTATTAATAATTTTGGTCAGTTCATTTTTTTTATAATTCTATTTCGGTATTTTGATTTTTTTGTTTTTGGTTATATTTTGCGTGCGAATGAATTCAGGCAATAATAATCTACCGTGGGATAGACCGGCAAGTGCGGTTGTTCATACAGTGTTTGAGTCGAGTGATAGTAGTGCTTTACCGCGGATAAGTCCTTGGGATAACCATAGTAATTTTCCAGCTCCTCAATCCTTCCGACTTGTTGATATCTACGTGATTATTATAGTTATAATTTAAAAAGTTCATTCTAATTTTCATTATTTTGTCAAATTATTTTCATTAATTTTTTTTTCGGTTTTGGGATATTGATAGTTAAATTAATTTTTTTCTTTCGGTAATTTTTTTGTGTATATACATATATATATATATATAAATATAATTCATTTTCTTTATTTTATTTTTTTTTGTCTCTCACATTCAGTTCAATAGTAAACTCAGTAAACATAAATTCTTTTTGTCCTTTAAATTATATTGAGGTATTAAGCAACACTTTAGATTCCAACACATTACCTTGGGATAGACTGGCGAGTACGGATGAGAAAAAGGTTTTGAGTTGAGCGCTAGTTCAGTATTGACGCGAGTGGTCCAGTGGATAGTAATTTGTGCTCGCAGCTCCTCAAACAGCCCGGCTTGTGGATATCTACTTGGTCATAGTGAGTCTAATTTGAGATTGGTGCTTCAATATATGTTTCAATAAATTTCTTTAAATAATTAATTAATAATTTAAAAAATTTTTTTTTCTGCTTTAAATTAAGTAATTCTATCTTGTTTTTTCATATATATATATATATATATTCAAATATTTTTATAGTTAATTTTTTTTTTTGATGGGTAAAATTTATTTTTTTTCAGTAATTGCTTCAATTAAATAATTTGTTTGATTTTTTTTGTGGAATTGCCAGTATCGCTGGTCTTCATTTGGTATTCAGTTGTAGCTTTAAATTTTACTAACTTTTGGTTTAGGTAACTTTAATTATAACTATAATTTATTCAGTTTTCTATAAAGTAAATATAAGTTAGAAATTTTTTTAAAATAATATTGTTAATTTACATTTGTCGAAAATTAACTCTCATTACGTTTAAAATCACGTTTAAATTCAATTTTGATTAAGTCATTTTTTCTTTCTCGTTAAATCCGTTGTTGCGTGTTAAAATGGATATTTCACATCTTAAGGCTGATGAGATTGAAGTAGAATTTTTGCTTCGATCTATCCAACCCAATACTGAGGAAGCGGTGAATGAATTAAGGAAGGCGTTGGCCGCAGAGCGGGATGGTACTCAGGACAAACCGATCGAGATGCACAATCGGGCTAAAAAGAAACCCAATGAAGAAATTCTCACTTGTCAAAGCAAGGTGCAGAGTCTCCAACAAACCTTTATTGGTATTGAAAATCTAGACGTAGAAGATCAGGTTCGAACAGCTCAGCGTCTGCGGTCGCGGTTACTTCATGTACATGATCGTTTGGAAAGAGCTACTCAGTCTCCTACATATGGACAGCAGGCTCAAATTATTTTAGATATTTGTATTAAATTGCACACGGCGTTAGATCAGTATTTAACTGACCCTACTTTACTGGATCAATCTGTTGAGTCCGCTAAAGGTATTGATGGAGGTCAAGCGTTGGTATTTCAGGAGGTATATCCGGTAGAATCAAAACTGACCATCCCAGAAGTAGTGAGTAAATCCCAACCTAGTCCTGCGGGTAAGATTAGCAATTCGGTACTGCATCCTTCAACCTCTAACACCATTACCACGGCAGATAATGCAGTTAACTCTAGTGACCCAGCCGAACTTTTAAAATCATTAATGCAACAAGTGCAATTTCTCACCAATCAGCTTTTAGTAAGACAGACTGCTCCAATTCCTTCGGGGGATAGCATTCCTGTAGTATCCGGGGTTAAAAGTTCTGCTGACGAATATCCTGTCGGTCGTTCTTTGCCAATGGACCCGGCTGTCGTAGCGGCGAATCAAAATATTCAAAAATCAGCCCAAGTTCATTTTCCACCAGCACATACCTCTCAGGGAGGACTCGAACAGTTAAATGATTTCCTTGGTTTAACGTCTTCGCATTTGGAACCTGTCTCTAAAGAGCGTTCATCTCCGGAGCAGGCCACCCAACGTTCCAATTTTCAGTCAGCACCAGATGTTAGAGATCTTCATAATAGTACTTTGAATCCCGTGCCTTCAGCAATTCATAATCCATCTACTCAATATAATCCTGATTTCAATAGACGTTCTTTATCTCGATGTGGGATTTCCTACACAGGTTCACCTTCTGGTATCACTGTGGACATGTTCCTTTTTCAGCTGGACTCTGTAGTGAAATCCAACAATCTATCACCTTCCTCTGTACTTCTGGATCTGCATCTTGTCCTGAAAGATGTGGCACTGCAGTGGTACTGGACCTACCGCAGGTATAATCCTTCAGCACCTTGGGATAGCCTCCGATTAGCCTTCCAAGAAAGATTTAAAGATAGGCGTACTCCCTACGAAATTCGTCGTATGGTTGAGTCTCGTAAACAGTTACCTAACGAATCATTCTTGGAGTTTTATCATCACATGTGGAATTTGGCCCTGCAGTGTCATACCCCTTACAGCGACGATGAATTCATACAACTACTGATGAACAATATGAAGCCTGTCCTTCAGTATCAACTTACTGATCGACACTTCTCACATATCAATGAGCTCATCAAAAGTTGTACTTCATGGGAAGATTCGCTAAAACGTTTTCGTTCTCCACCTGATTACTCGATGCACCCTCGTCGTAGTATCAATGAACTCGGTGTTGAGAGTATGTATGATTCAGAACCAGTCGTTCCAACTTCTAATCCGTCAGTTTTATCCGCAGATACGTCAGGAACCGCATATCGCGTGCCATCTGGTGTTTTTGTTCCGACGTCCGAATCTGTGCAACATATTTCTGCGATTAGCCCAAGTCACTCTTACCGTGTCCCAATGGGAACATCGGCTACAACTTCTACGTCATTTAAATTCCCTTCTACTTCAACTACACCTAATGTAAACAATACCTCCAGATCTGGCCGCAATTACATTTGCTATAATTGTTCTGATATAGGGCATGGTTTTCGAGACTGTCCTCGTCCTCACTTGGATGCCTTTTGCTATCGCTGTGGTCTCAAAGGCACCATCTCAACAAATTGTGTTCGTTGTGCGGGAAACCAGACCAGTGGTTCATGGAGATCGGGGAACCAGGAACCACAGACCATCTCAACCCCAACAATAATTACCAAAGTAGATGCAGTCAGCAATACCGACCCAGAGTTTCGGAAGAGACTGATGCCAGATGGAAAGAATCAGTCGAACCAGTGAAAGTTCGCGTTGAGTCCTTTGATTCCGCAATCTCTTCTGGATCTGGTTCAGCTGGTTCCGACCTAATGGTATCGGACTCTTGCTTGCCTGTTTCTCCACCTGAATGTCGAGTAAATTCCTTTTCCAAATTGGAACACTCCATTCCTTCAACTTCTTCATTTAACAATAGTGCTAATTTTTCTGATTCCGTTCCATCTATCCCCAACACTTTTAGGAAACTCATCTCAGCTCAGTTACTTCGCTCAAAAAAATACTGGGAGCAACGTCGGATTTTGCGATCCTTTGTTGTTTCTTCAGTACTCGGTTCTGAGACTAGCGATAAACGGCCTTATGCCGATATTCTTGTCAATGATGTTCCATACCGAGGTCTATTAGATAGTGGAGCGAGTGTAAGTGTGTTGGGTTGTGGTTCTGAAAAGTTGTTGGCGGACAACAACCTTCATATTCATAATTTTCCTACTTCTATTCAGACTGCGAGTGGTCAACCTCAGAACGTCATTGGTTATATAAATGTTCAGATTAGCTTTAACTCTCAATCTCATTACATGCGCTTCTTTTTAGTACCTTCTTTAAAGCAATCTCTCTATTTAGGGATTGACTTTTGGAATAAATTCGGCATTACTTTGCAACTACCTGCGTTGAGTGAATTATCGGACTCCGCAGAAATATCTTGTTCTCCTAAATTCCATTCTCTCTCTCCAGATGATAACTTAAAGCTCTCTACAATAGTTAAAAAATTTCCGTCAAGTGCTAAAATGGGTCTTGGACGAACTACATTAATCACTCATGAGATTGATGTTGGTGAATCCAAGCCTGTTAAGCAACGTTTTTACTCTGTTTCTCCTGCAAAGCAAAAACTAATGTATGATGAGCTAGATAGGATGTTATCACTGGATGTGATTGAAGAAAGCCACAGTTCATGGTGTTCTCCTGTCACCATGGTGCATAAGGCTAATGGCCAAGTACGCTTGTGTTTGGATGCCCGTGAGGTGAACAAGGTGACGGTCAGGGATGCGTATCCGCTTCCCCTTATTAACGGATTGTTGGGTCGTTTGGATCAAACTCGCTATATATCAACTATTGATCTAAAAGATGCCTTTTGGCAGATACCACTCGACCCGCAATCCCGAGATAAGACGGCGTTTACTGTCCCTGGTCGTCCCTTGTACCACTTCAAGGTCATGCCCTTTGGGTTGTGCAACGCTCCCCAAACCTTGTGTCGCCTTATGCATCGGGTGATTCCTTATCAACTGCACGACAAAGTATTCGTCTACCTTGATGATTTATTGGTTACTTCGTCCACTTTTGATGAACACTTGGAACTTTTGGAAGTTGTGGCTTCGTTGCTAGTAAAGGCTGGTTTAACCATAAATTTAGAAAAGAGTCAGTTTGTTTTGAAGGAGGTTAAATACCTGGGTTATTTAGTGGGTGATGGTTGCCTTCGCACCAACCCAGAAAAATGTAAGGCAATTAGAGAATTTCCTCGACCAAAAACAACTAAACAAATACGTAGTTTCTTGGGTTTATGTGGGTGGTATAGGCGTTTTATTAAAAACTTCGCGTCTTTAGCTGCTCCACTAACCGATCTGACAGGGAAAAAATCTAAGTCTAAATGGAATCTTCACGCTGAGGAATCCTTCCAATCTCTTAAAGTATCTTTATCGTCTGCTCCTGTTTTAGCTAATCCTGACTATGGGCGCCCTTTCTTCATCCAATGCGACGCAAGTGCTGTTGGCGTGGGTAGTGTACTTTTTCAGCTTGATCCTGATGGCGCTGAACACCCCATTGAATTCTTTTCGCACAAACTTAATGCCGCTCAGAGGAATTATTCTGTAACTGAGTTGGAGTGCTACGCAGCAGTACTTAGCGTCCAAAAATTTCGGCCCTATATCGAGGGATACCCGTTCACGATTTATACTGATCACGCTAGTCTCCGCTGGTTGATGTCCCAAAAAGATCTATCTGGTAGACTCGCCCGCTGGAGTTTAAAACTGCAAGCGTACAAATTTGATATCGGATATCGTAAAGGAACGGTGAATGTTGTACCTGATGCCCTCTCCAGAGCTTTTTATAGTGAGCCCACAGACGATGTAAGTAATGATCAACCTTTTCCTCCTGTTGAAACTACTTTGAATGATGATTCCTCCTTACCTTGTAATTCTCCTGTGATACAAGAAAATGTATCCAGTTTAAATTCTTCAAGTGACAATTCGGTTCTACATATTGATCTTAACTCTTCAGCTTTTCAGGACGATGAATATGTACAACAGATCAATCGAGTACGACTATTAAAAGATTGTGATCACAACTTCAAAATCCGTGATAATAAACTCTTGATCTTACCTTCCTACGCTTCTCGTTATACGTCCACTGATTTGTCTGAATGGAAGTTAGTAGTTCCGTTGTCCTTGACTGCAAACTTAATTGAACTGGTTCATTCTTCTCCTACTTCTGCTCATATGGGTATTAAAAAAACTGTAGAACGACTTCAACGGCAATTTTTCTGGTTTGGTATGACTAAACAAATCAAACTTTTCATCTCTAATTGTTTACAATGCAAGATGAATAAGCCTGTAAATTTTAGCACTCAACCTTTGATGGGTTCTCAAACTGAGTCTACCAGACCTTTTGAAAAATTGTTCGTTGATTTCCTTGGACCATATCCTCGCTCCAAACGAGGTAATACCTGTATCGCTATAGTGTTGGATCATTATTCAAAGTTTGTTCTAGTCAAACCATTGCGTGAAGCTTCCGCCTCTTCTCTGTGTAACTTTTTGGAAAATGATGTGTTTTTACTTTTCTCTGTACCTGCAGTGATTACTTCTGATAATGGCAAACAATTCATATCTAACTTATTTAAAGATCTCTTGAAAAAATATAATGTTGATCATATACGTACTCCTATTTACTCTCCTCAAAGCAACGCTTCTGAGAGAGTTAATCGGACGTTACTGTCTAGTATTCGTTCTTATCTTGATGATCATGCACATAATGAATGGGATTGCCATCTTTCTGAAATCACTGCGGCATTGCGAAATGTTAAACACGACGTCACGAATTTTTCTCCTCACTATTTGGTCTTTGGTCAACACACGTCATTAAACGGTTCAGATTATGCTTTACGTAAACTTTTATCTCCTCAGGATGATAACGAAATACATGTGTTGTCCAAGTCTAATAGATTAAATCTTATTCGTGATCAAATAACTCATTACCTGAAAGTTGCACATGAGAAATCAGCGGTTCGATATAATTTGCGTAGTAAAACTAGGAATTTCCTGCCTGATCAACCTGTGTTTGTCCGATCCTTCGCACAAAGTAGTGCTCCTGATAGATTTTCTGCAAAGTTAGCTGCTAAGTTTATTCCTGCTTTTATCACTGATAAAATCGGAACAGTCTCTTATAATATCAGAAATCTTGATGGAAAACCTTTGGGAGTTTATCATGCCAAGGATATACGATTGTGACAAATTATTAGTGAAATTTTTTTTTCTCCTTCCCTCTTACTTTCATGCCTGGCTTTGAGATCTTTTCTCGGGTGTGAGTCGTCCCCACGCTGTAACAACCGCTTGTGGTTGTTATGTTCTATTTAATCTAAATCTGTAATTACGGTTGGAAATCCCAACAAGGTTGCATGTTTATCCACTGCGCTGCATAAAATCTCTTCCACTACACGTCATTCTTTCTTTGGCTTAATTTGTAATAGGAAATATATTTTTTTTTTTTGGTAGAGTGTACCATTTAGCATTTTATACTTCTCCGTATTTTGGTCGGTTACTCGATTCGTTTTATCATTTTTTGTTTGATGGTATGTAATGACGTGTAGTGGTTGGTGTGTTGCTTCATCTGTTTTGTTTTGGTTAGCGCGTGGATTTTCCATGTAAATGGAATGTTCCAGTGATTAAATTAAATAGTATTGGTGTGTGCGAGTCGATTTTTGGGTGCGGTTGTATGTATATACGCCACCCGAAATTTATCGGTCGGGTTAATGTTTTCTTTAGTAAATAATTTTTGGGTGGGGGAATAAATTTTTATTTTTTGGTACGCGTCGGGAATTTTTATTTTTTAGTCTAGTTTTGGAGTTTGGAAAGTGACGAGTCAAGTGTAGAGAGTAGTTTTAAGTTTAGTTTAGAATTAAGCGAAAAGTTTTTTTAGAGTTCTGATTTATAATCTAAGAAATTTTTTTTTGTTTGAGATATTTATTGATATACCTATGGTGGGAAAAAAAAAATATAAAAACCCAAACCCAAGTTTTTTTATATAAATATTCAAGTGGGAATTTCTTTGGGTGTTTGAGAGACATTTTATTTGTGTTAAAAATAATAAAATTGAAAAGATAATAATTAAATAAAAGTTATTAATTATTAAGATTTGCTTAATTTTGTTGTTGGTTACGGAATGTTATAATAAGATGCTGTTTTTATATTAAATAAATCTAAAGATGTATTAATAAATAGCATAATGACATTGGTTGGAATTTTTTTCCGTTATAAATAAATAAATAATTACTTAAAAATCTGTGTAGTGATTCCTCGAATAAATATGTATTATTAAAACTTAAAACGATATTTGATGCTGTGTTTTTTTTGTATCCTGTGATTTGGATAATCTTATGAACGAGACAAGACGTTATATTGTTGAGCCATTTCAATATCTGGGTATCGACCAGTTGTGTACGATTATTATATACCCGTGTTTTGGTGATTCAGCATCTGAGTTTCCGTGGATTTCGGAAAATTAGTGAAAGAATTGGGTTTGTGGCAGCAACTCCGCCTAACGGAGTGGGGTTCGTGCGAGGGATCCTGCGTCGGCGCTGATTGGCGATAGGTCGGACGGGCCTAAACATTTTTTGTTGTTCAGGTAAGGTGACCATTCGGTAAAAATAAATAAGAAACCGGTGGCACCGCGTGTTTTTTTTTTTTATATTTTTTTTAAAAAAATTTGTAATCTCCACACTTGACGGGGATTTTTTTTTTGTTTTATTATTATATTTCTTATTATATATATATATTATTTTTGCGGTTTACAGGTTCCGGGTGGCGTACCGTATGACGCCCACCCTAATCGATTTGCACCACGTTTTTTTTATTTTCTTTGATAACGTTTTTGGTTCAATTTTGTTAATTTCATTTTTTCCATTTCATTTACCGTTTTGTTGGTTTTTCATTCGTAATTACAGATTTTTCTATGATTTTCTTGCCTCAATTTTTTTTTAGTGATGAGTGAATAAATAGTTCAGTGTGATCGCGTGAGGATGGGCGGCCTTATGCTGACCTAGGCCTTGAGCAGGGTCGCCGGAGTGGCACCGGCGTCCTTGCTGAACGCAAACCCATTTTATGATTATCTACCACTGTGGTCGTGGCACAGTAGAATAATTTTCTTGTCCCCTTCGTTTTATCTCTATGCGGTTTTCAAGCATAGTAATATGTCTGGTAACCCCCACGCCTAGCGGCGAGCTTCAGCCAGTGCAATACCGCAACCAGACCTCTATTGCTATGTTCTGTTTAACAAAATCCCTTTTGGGGGATTTTGTTACATGATCTAAAATTAAATGTGGTTATGGTAACATGCGATCAGGCGGCAACTAATATCTCTACCTTCAAAATACTTGGAGTGACACATGCCACGCCATATTTCTTCGTTGATGATCATAAAATATTGGCCCAATTTGATCCACCGCATTTAGTTAAATCGGCGAGAAACGCGTTTTTATCAAATCAAATTCAACATTCTGTTTTTGGAGTAAGCGATATCAATGTTGTTCGGAAGATTTTCGAATACGATTCTGTTCAAAAGATTAAGCTTATGCCAAAACTAAATATCACACATTTTGAACCTAACAGCTTCCAGAAAATGAATGTCAAAAGGGCGGCCCAAATGTTAAGTAACGCTGTTGCAAGTGCAATAAGAACAACGCTGCAAACTAAACCAGAGATATTTGGTGATTTTTTCGAAAATGCCATACCGACCATTCATTTCATCCAAAGATTTAATGATCTATTCGATTGCTTGAATTGTAGACATTTTGGTTCTTCTGCACCTTATGAAAAACCTCTAAAAATTGATAACAATGTGTACAAATATTTAGAAGGCAGTTTATTATTTTTAGATCAAATAGAAATAATTTCTAAAAATGCAAATTATTTTAAATTTATCACCGGTCTTAAAACTACCATAAACGCGCAGCTGCTACTAATTAATTATTTACAATCACAATTTAATATTGAGTATGTGCTAACAGGTCGTACCAATCAGGACTGTTTAGAAAAAAAAATTTCGCTTCTACGTGGCAAAGGTGGATATAATTTTATGCCGTCAAGTCATGAAATAGGGATGCATTTTGCGAATGTAGTTGTGAGAAAGATCACACTTGATTCCCCGTTTCGCAATTGTATTTCGGACGAAGCCACAAATATTGATTTGGATTGGAGCAGTTTTAAAACCGAGTATGAAAATAGTTTAAAACTAGAATACTCAACAATTGGAAATACCACACCTACCGAGTCCGATGAAATCATTGAAAACGCGGAATTACATATTCTAAAAGACAACGCAATAGTTTACTATGCCGGATATTGTATTTCTAAGAAAATTAGTTGCCAAGACTGTAAATTAAAATTACTTAAAGAAGGTGACATTTTTATTTCAGACACATTTTTATGTGAAAAATTTTTTAAAAGGAACGAGAGTAATTTTGGCTCACTCAAAGCCCCTTCAGAAGAGTTTTGTCAGATCGCAAGATCGTTGGTGATCGTTTTTGAAAAATATTATCATTTAAGATGCAATTCACCAAATTTGACAGTATTTTTCTTGGATAAATGCCTCCAAATGATAAAACAGGAGTATATAACCTTTTTACCAGATGACGGGACTGCATGCTTTGAACACATTCGAAGTTTAATTTCCTTTTTTATTCTAGTCTTAATAAGAAAAAACTGTAAGTGGTCTGTTTTAAATAACGAGTTTTCTAAGTCGAAATGTCGGTCAAAAACAAAACAAACATCAAGAAAAATAAAAATTTTGAAAAATTAAAAATAAATGTCTTTTAAATGAGAATTTTTTATGTATTTAATTTTTTTAGTTTAATCATATTAAACTAAGTTAACTGATACACAAACGATGAGAAAACAATTAAAAAAAACTTAGTTCGACTTAAAAGTTACCAGGACTTAATAAGGACCATTACAATATGTAAGTATTACTCATTCTCCTCAACTCGCTCTTAAAACACATTCAAACCGAAATTTTCTATTATTACTTTTATGTTTCTCCAAATAGCACAAACAATTTATTTAAATACATTCTTAGAAATGATAAGTATTTTATTAGTCAAATTATTATCAATCAAAATTGTCATCAAATTTATTGTCCTTTTAAAATTGTATTTGTTTCTTTCATATGGTACCAAGCATGAGACAAATTTAAAAAGCAAGGTAACTAACATGATAATAAAAAAGGTGAATGACCTCAGAAA
Organism: Tipula helvola; assembly: GCA_963556165.1. Lineage (NCBI taxonomy): Eukaryota > Metazoa > Arthropoda > Insecta > Diptera > Tipulidae > Tipula > Tipula helvola. The sequence goes on from OY744481.1 coordinate 43,071,921, forward strand.
ACAAAACATATTTCCGTAACATCTAATAATTATTTCAAAAAAACTTTTGGTGCAAAATAATTTTGTTTTCGTATTGTTTCAGGAGGTTTCAAAATGTATAAAATTTGTAATTTGTATTATGTATGGATGTGTATTTCAGATGCAAGCCTGCCCCTTTTTACAACAACAATAATGACCATGAAAAATATTATTTATTTTATTATTCATTCATAATTTTTTTTCCTTTTATTATGAATGTATAGAAATATACTGTATAGTGTATACATACTGTATTGTTCTTTTGTTTTATTTTTTAACAATATGTAATGTGAAAAAAGGAAAAAATATATTATTGTCTCTTTTAAGCGATAGACCCCACAAAATCAGTAGAAAATAAATCGTTTTGAAATTTCGTATGCCATTTGGTTGTACTGAAAATACTCCTCTTATATAATGCTCAATGATGTCGGCTAAAAATAAATGATATAGCAACTTCACACACTAAACACAAAAGCATTTTCTTTTCTTTTTTAATATTATTCTAAGAATTCCGTTTTCTTTTTCAATAAATTAAAAAAAAATTAACTCGCAGATACAAACACACAAGTTTTGATACTGGAATTTCAAACGAAAATAGTTTTTCGGTTTAGTAATGGGCAAGGCAAAACGAAAAAATGCTAAAAATTATTGTCAAATTTTTCGTTTTTTATGTTTTTCGTTTTCCTATGGGCAAAGCGCTTTACAGCAAAAACTCCTTTCTGAACTGATGTCATAACAATACTGCCATCAGTACATATTCCTATGCAATTCGAAGTAACATAAAGAAACATATACTATAAGAGAGATTAAGTAGAATCATTGTGTTTATATATATAGTGAAATCATGAGCTAAAAAATTAAAATTACAATATCACCTCACCAGGAGCGCGGCAAGCAAAATCAAATGCTTTCAATGTATTTGTCCTTCCATCATTACACTATTACAGGCACTGACTATTCATACCAAAACCTGCTAAAATTCTCTCTTGAGAAAGCCCAACGGAATGTATACTAATGCTATAAAAATATATATCATGGTGCATGTATTTGTGAAATAATATCGTAATATATATGGTTATGGTATTGATATTAAGTAGTGTGTGATATCCATTGGAATTAGTAGTGGTAATTTGTATTTTTTTTATATGGTTTTTCGTAGCGACCAATACACTAACCATGATATATTTTTAAAAATGTGTAAGAGAGCTATACAACGCAGTCAGGCTTTCTCAAGAGAGAATTGTAGAAGGTTTTGATTCATACACATAGTAAAATAAAACAAAATAAAACAAATTGAAAAATCCAAAACAAAATTTTTTTTAATATTTTATCTTTAGTTTTTACTTTTTTAATATTTGATAGTTGTTGTTGTTGTATTGTTGTTTTGTGTTTTATTTATTTTTTTAATGAAATTTATTTTGTAATTTTTTTTTATAAAGTAGAATCAGAATTGTGATGATTGATTCGAAATGAAAATCATATTATGGATAATGTATGAGAAACCTGGCAATGAAAACTGAATTTTGCATGAAAACTAGCCCCAAAGCTGCTGACAAACAACATAAATTGTTTTGAAATTATACAATTAATAATTTTAAGATATTGGATATTGTATTATGACCTGACTATCCGCTCGCGAAGAACTTTTGAAATTTTAAAATTCGTCGTTTAGATGTGAAAATTTGTTTCAGTAACTGGAGAGCAACACTATAAGCTCCACCCCAAACTTGACAGCAATAAGATGGGGAACAAATAGTAATTTTCGTGTAATTAGTTTTCAGATTTCATATTTCTGAATTAAGCTCTATTGCCACGTCAAGGCTTACACTTAACAGAGTAGGGTTACCCCAAACAAACTTAAAATATTTCAACAAATTAGTACTTAACAAAAATAAAATTAACTTCATTTTCAATGACAAGCTTAATTAAAAAACATCTTATAACAATTCAAAAAATTAAATTTTAATTCATAAATATTTTTTCAATCTTTCTTTCTGTTGTTGAAAATAATTGATAGTTCTTTTGGAATAATTCCCCGAATTCCTTTTTTTATTTAAAGGCCTGTTGTTTTGTCGAACTTTTAATATTTTATTTTTAATATTATTGTCTTTAAGAGAGTTATTAAAATGTTTAACAGTAAATCTAATTAAAACTTTCACAATAAAATTTAATATTTCGTCTTGATGAGATTGGCAATGACTGAAGAATTCTTTGTTTCTAGATATAACGGAAATCATATTACTTGACACATGTGGCTTTGATTTAGAATGTTTGAAAAATTTATCGAAAATTGAAGTAATTTCCTTTAAATCATTTTCAAACATATCTGATGGCGTAGTCAAACTTCCGCAAGGCAAGCGCTGCTCAGATGATTTTGATTTGTAAGCACGTAAATTAATGAGTTTTGCCGGTTTCTTCTCCAAATTATGAGATTCCTTAAAATAATTTTTACAAAATACACATTTATTTTTCGAAATAAATTTATGCGCAAACCATCCGGCGACGTATGCATTCGCACAGTTTTTTAAAGCAACACAGGTGCGCGACGTTTGTTCTAATAAATTAGTCGAATTGGTACATTCATATCCACTATAACTAGATGACTTTAAATTTTGAAAACAAATAATTTTAAGATTTCTACAAACACGAAAGGCTGAAGGATTTTTTTCATAGCTGCCTCTATTTGTGCGAATCATCGAAATATTATTTTCAATTGGATCTTGATTTAAATGTGATGTTATTAGAAAATGTTGTTCAGGATCCCTAGTGTGATGTTATTAGAAAATGTTGTTCAGGATCCCTAGAAACGTAATACCATAAACTTAATACACCATTAATGGTTTGTTGAAGGCCTGAAAAACAATACGGAATCGTAATTTTCCCTTCAGATTTCCAAGAAGATATTTGTTGTGAAGCATTTTTTAAATTCTCAAGAATATCAATTTGCTCTTTGGAAATTGCATTCTTATCTGGATTGGATGCAAACCTACTAACACTATTTAGATTATCAAACAGTTTATTGAGCCATCCAATAAACGTAGCTGTTGAAATAGCAGTACTTTTTTCAGTTTCAGTAAAAAAATCATTAGCGATCGCTGCAAAAATACCCATAGATACTCCTTTGCTGAATACTTGGGTAGCCAATTTTACTGATAATTTTTGAAAGGCATTTGGCCTTATATGCTCGCTCGTCAATTTATAAAAAACCTTAATTGTGCCATCATTAAAATCGAATATTTTTTCGAAAATTTTCCAGGAAACTGTACCGAATTGCGTTAGAATGTCTGCGTTCAATAATCTGTTTCTTACACTTTTGATTAAATGTGGCATATCGTATAAAAGAAATATCTTCTTCTCATTAAAGACAAAGTAAGGCTTTGAAATAGAAGCTCCTAAAATTTTATAAGCGCTTCTATTATTACTGCCTTGATCACAATTGACGGCACATACATCGAAACCCAAAAGTGTTATTTCTGAAATACAGAAACAAATAATTTTGTGCAGATCTTCTCCTTTGACGCTCCCAATATAAATGCCCAGAGATTGTTTCCAATTGCTATTTAAACCACGAAGCATAAGAATAAGAGCATGAGTTGCAATAACATCTTTTCGCCCTAGATGTCCGTGATCCATAAATCCATATATTATGTCTTCAGATGATATAAATTCTAATTCTGTCTTTATAGCCATTTCATCTAATAGTAAAACGCATTTTTTATTCATTTGGGAGAGTTGTGCACTCTTAATACGAAGCATATCGATTACACTCTTCATTAGTCCCGGTGAGAATGGAATATTTGAATGCCACCTGCGAATGGTTGATACTGAAGGCAATACAAATTCCAATTCCAGAAGGTATTTGTAAAGCGCAGGAGATTTATAATAAAATTTTAAAAAAAGATCTCGCTCGTCATTTTGCCATTGAGATTTAGGTTTATGGCGAAACTGAGACAAAATAAATGTTCTGACTGGATCACTTTTACTGCTGAATAGTTCATTTATTTTTCCTGTAACCAAATTATCTAACGGCTCTAATTTCTTTTTTTTTGGAGATCGAAATATAAACCGCGGAATTTTAGAACAAGAAGGTTCTATTAAGACCTTGTTTGCAACATAATTTACTTGAGGAAAATGTTCTTCTCTAATTTCTTGATCTTCATTACCACTATTATTACAAATATTCCGAAGCCGGTTTGAATAAACTCTTAAATTAGGGCCGGCCATAGGCAAATTTCCATCCAACGACAAATGATTTTCCCCAATGAATGGCGAAATTGATTGCACATTTTCGTTTTCCTCGTCTAGACTTTTTCGATGATCTTGTAAAGATTTTTCTTCTAAAGAACATTTTCGTCTAGTTATGGTGATGTCTTTTATATAAGGAACACTTTGCAGAACTTTACATTCATTATCCATATTCCTATGATCACACGAACAAATATTTTGATAGGGAATAGGATATACATTTGTATTTAACATTTTTTTTGTACCTAAAATACGAATATCTGTGTCGTAAAAGTAATTCTCGCAAAATTTTATCGGCGTTTTCGAAATTTCTGCAATATTTTTAAGATTTTTGTTGCCAGAATGTCTAATCCATACATTTCGTCTATTATCATTTGGCAAACTAAAAAATGACAAAAAACTACCACTTCTCGAAATATTTAAGCAACCTTCGTAAGCACAAGGATAGGAAGACATGATTATAATTTATATTACTCGTAAACAAGTACTGTAATATACGATCGACAATTATTTATTTTGCTTATTCAACATGAATGATAACGCATTTCTGAAATTTTTTGAAATAATTTTATTCTTATGATAAGATTTGACACACAATAATGATCTGTATTTAAATACTACACCACCTCGAATGCGTTTAAGTTAAAAACTGAAAAGCGTGTTATAAAGTAAAAATATAAAAACTCCTATTCACATATTTATATATATGAATAGCGATATTCATAATAATATTATGTATGTTTGTATGCGTATAGACTTGCGACAAAACCTGCTAAAATTCTCTCTTGAGAAAGCCCAACGGAATGTATACTAATGCTATAAAAATATATATCATGGTGAATGTATTTGTGAAATAATATCGTATATATATATATGGTTATGGTATTGATATTAAGTAGTGTGTGATATCCATTGGAATTAGTAGTGGTAATTTGTATTTTTTTTATATGGTTTTTCGTAGCGACCAATACACCAACCATGATATATTTTTAAATATGTGTAAGAGAGCTATACAACGCAGTCAGGCTTTCTCAAGAGAGAATTGTAGAAGGTTTTGACTTGCGATGCAAAATAAAGAAAAAATATTCGACTGAATTTACTAGCATCATTGTGTTTATATACCGGGTGTTTCTTTTAAACTGAGACGATCATATATCTCGAAAAATAGCCACTCTACGGAAAAAATGTCCATAATCAAAATTTAATCATACCGCGGGGGAAATACATTAGTGCAAAAAAATAGTCCCCCACCGCCCGCTTTGTAGGTGGGGCGGGGGTAACTTTTAAACTAAGATAGGAAGCCATATTTTTTATTGCAGATTCGGATTCTACGGCTAAAAATACGTAGGATTTGACTGAAACATTTTTTTCGATTCATGTTAGATGGCGCTGTAATTGACGATATTCAATTTTTATCTCGGATTAAATATCTCGGAAAATAAGCACTCTACGAAAAAAATGTTAGAGATCAAAATTGAATTATTCCGCGGGGGAAATACATTAGTGTTAAAATTAGTACCCTCACCCCCTCCTTGTAGGTGGGGGTACTAATTTTAACACTAATGTATTTCCAGCGCCATCTATCATGAATCGATAAAAATGTTTCAGTCAAATCCTACGTATTTTTAGCCGTAGAATCCGAATCTGCAATAAAAAATAGGGGTTCCTATCTTAGTTTCAAAGTTACCCCCGCCCCACCTACATGGAGGGGTGAGGGCTACTAATTTTAACACTAATGTATTTCCCCCGCGGAATAATTCAATTTTGATCTCTACCATTCTTTTCGTAGAGTGCTTATTTTCCGAGATATTTAATCCGAGATAAAAATTGAATATCGTCAATTACAACGCCATCTAACATGAATCGAAAAAAATGTTTCAGTCAAATCCTACGTATTTTTAGCCGTAGAATCCGAATCTGCAATAAAATATATGGCTTCCTATCTTAGTTTAAAAGTTACTCCCGCCCCACCTACAAAGCGGGGGGTGGGGGACTATTTTTTTGAACTAATGTATTTCCCCCGCGGTATGATTAAATTTTGATTATGGACATTTTTTCCGTAGAGTGGCTATTTTTCGAGATATTTGATCGTCTCAGTTTAAAAGAAACACCCGGTATATAAACAACTATATAAACACAATGCTAGCATGTAGAATGTAGATACACCGATACATATGCAATGCAAATAATAATATGTAGAAAAATTTAAAGAAATTTAAATCGTACATGGAGCGGTATCTATGGAGGTAATATTGTACTTTCGGATAATTTCACTATATATATAAACACAATGGTAGAATAAATTACAAAATGATGCGCTGCTTTACGACGAATTATCGAATTTCTGTTAACCTCGCAATTGGTTTGTGTCTTAGGTTTGTTTTTTGTTTGTATGCGATGAGACGAGATGACTTGACTATACCCTTACAATTATTATCGAAACACACGTTTTATTTATTGCTTTTGTTCATTTTATGTTCTCTTCTCTTTCAACATGATATTTTTTCGGTACTTGAACAAAGCAAGCGCTACTTTATACAAGCAGAGTTCTATATAAAATACAAATCTATCAACATCTGATTGTATTAGTTAGAATACATATGATTGGATACCGTTTTAAGTAGTGTGTAATATAAACTTTAATTGGGGGTAGTGAAAAACGAAATTTTTTTTTTTTTTTTGTATAGTTTTTCGTAATGACTAATGACCAATATACTTCACAGTTTATATTTTTAGACGAGTATGTATCTACATTCTGCATGCCAACAAAACAAGTTTTCTAAAGAGGGAATTCTTGCAGGTATTGGCGTACATACATACCTGCCTCGTATAATAAAGATTAAACGGACGCTAATATAAATTGTTTTTTTTTTTATTGTGGATCATCCATCAATAATAACAAAATTCAAAACTTTCATTTCAACATTACTTGTAAAATCAGCACATTCAAAATATGTACACCAATACCTCACTTTGCGACGGTAATTCGTTCCATAAAAATGCGTCTTGTAAATAAATTGCAACATAATTAAATAACCTTGACGTATTTCCAGAAAGAAAACATTTAAGTAACGATGCAACAAATAATTTAAGCGACGCAAAACTAAAATTTGGTAGTAACAAATGTACTGTCGCAATTCGAAACGTCGCAACTCGAAACGTCCCAAATCGAGGTATTGGTGTATTTGTGATTTCCAGCACAGTGAAAAGATTTCCAGTATGTGGAACATCTGGTTCCATCATGTGAAACATTTGGTGAAAAGAAAATAAACACAATTTGTTGCAGTTTTATTCGTTTAGTTGTTTTTAATTCTACTGTTGTCTTCGTTTTCCTAAGATTTTTATTAAATTAGGAAACACGGTACTTTACAGTGGAGAATCTCGAAAATTTTCATCGTTTAATTTCTGAAGTAGATTGATGGCCGGTGTGTATTAGGTGGCAATTGGGGAATGTTCAACGAATAAAACAAATAAAAAACTCATTTAAAAATTTAATTTTATTTATTGTTCTCGTTTAAAGGATACATTTTTATTTGGTTAAGGTATACATTTTAATCCAATGTTGTCCGCCACTGCCGGTTGTGAGATCTTGCATTTCTGAATTGTTTAATTTTGTGTAATTTTTGTTTTTCGAAATGCCACTTACAATATTTTCTTATCAATATAAGTGTCATAAAATTTAATAAAAAAACGCGATGCTCATAACAGGGATGGTCTTGCGTGTAGTATTCTTTATCTGCGGTTATTAAATTTTTAACAATTTGACATTTTAATCCTAAAATGTGAGATTGTTCTTCAAACAAATTGCTAAATATAATGATTTGCCGCAAACAGAGTTGAAAAAAAAATTCAGATGGTGCTTGCAGTTTTCCGAAATCTTATGTTGCGTAATTTTTATGTTTTATTAATAACTCCGAATTGTTTTCGACAAAACTATTTTCTTTTATTAATAATTGGGCACAATCTTTGCAGCTAAATTTTTTAGATACTTTATAAAATAAATAGCCAGCAAAATATCTAACTGATTTATCTGAGTTGGATTTAGAAACATTATCCCCAACAAATACTGAGAGAGAATCAATACTAAAATGTTCATCTGTATTGTCATTATCCAACGCATACAATTCATCATTGTTCGACATAATTTGTTGTTCAGCCATAATTACATCACTGCCTGGATCCTTATTTTGTTCCACTTGCGTTTCTTCACGAATTACATCGAGCAAATTTGTATCACAATCTTCTTCGCAGTTTGCAATTTCCGTAAAAGAAGTGAGATATTTAATTGATAGAAGTTTAGCAACTGTATAGCTAAACTCTTGAATTGATGGATTTACGTTGTTCCCATTTGCCGATCGAATCAATGCAAACGTATTTTCTAGAGCGTCTTGATTCAGTCGCGACGTTAACAAATACGTTACATCGGCATTGCCTGAGAATAATGTTTCCATAATGATAAAAATTCCATTAAGGGTTTGAATCATACCATCGAATGAATACACTTTTTTATTATTAATTAGTTTAAGTGATTTTAGAAAAATTAGCATTTCTTTGCAGAAAGATAATGCTTTATTATTTACATCATTTTGTAACGCCGACTTGAATAGATTTGAATTATACAGACTTTTTGAATTCAAACAATCAAATAGCTTGTCGAATTTTTCAAACAATTCCCATGTTGCTGGCACTTTTATTTTAAGGGCTTCCGGAAATTTATTTAGCTCGTAGGCTGTTTTTATAGCGGCAACGACGCTGCGGCTAAATATTTGGCTGGCAAATTTTACTTTCATCTTATCAAAATGACTTGGATTTATGTGCTTGTCGGTGAGTTTGGGGCACATTCGTGTCATAGAAGCGAGCTCCATTTTGTACAATTCACGCACCACTCCCCAACTGGCAATGCCGCTACTGGTTTTAACATCCGATGAAAGCAAACAGTTTCTAAAAGATTTAATGAGGTGCGGTGGATCAAATATTCCAACAATAACCTTTTGACTGCTGTAATTTAGTTTCGGATTATCAACGGTAGCCCCCATATTATTAAGAGCTTTCCGATTGTTAGAGCCTTGATCACAAATAACGGTAAGAACTTCTAAACCCAGAGAAAATGCCAACTCCAAATTATCTCTTACTAATTTTGTTAAGGAGTTTGATGAAATTGCATTTTCCGATACATAGTAACTGATTATGTTTTTCCAATTTTCAACTATGCCACGAACCATGAAAACACATATGTAGCTGCCCAATTTTCGTTCCCTATAGCCAATTCCTAAATCTACATAACCGTCGACACAATCTCTAATTGCATTATACTTTAGGTCCTTCCGAATTTTTATCTCATCGAAAATTAAAGAGCACTGTTTTCCTGCAATGGTTAATTTGGCAATTCTTTCCTTTAACTTTTCCAACATAAAACAGTTTTCTGTACCCGGGAAAAAATTCTTGATTGGCTGCCATCGGATTAGTGAAGGTTTTGACGGCATATCAAAACGTAATCTGTTCCTCATAAAATTATAAGCCTTCGGTGATCTATAGTAGATATTTTGAGCTAATGCTCGAAATTCTTCTGGCCATTTTTGCGATTTTGAACGAGGTAACATCAGAATTTTACAAAAATGCTTAGAATGTTCACTTTTATTTTGATTATCAATTACTTGATCTACACTTTTGGTTTGAGATTTCAAACTTTCGTTTTTTTTAGTAAGGAATCGATTTTTTTGCTCTAAATTTTTGATTTTTTTATGTAATAGTGTCTTTTCTGTTTTCAATTTATCGATCTTGAAACTGAACTTACGATTTAATGATCGATAAACTTCCACATTTTTTTCTCGAGTTTCACAGTTAACACATTTAGAAATATTGTCACTTTTATCGAAATACGGATCAGGCATTTCGACAAGGTCACTTAATGTAAGGATATCATTATTATTTGTTTTCAATGAATACGTCTTCATTGGTTTATTTAAAATATATGAAATATTTTCAGTTGATAATGAATCTTTATTACCATCTAGCAAATTACGGCCCATATTTTCAGATGATAACAATTCAATATTTTCATCTGATGTACCAGCAGGAAAAGTTACATCACTACAGCTTTTGCAAGATTCGTTCACCTGAAGGCTATCAATTTCTCCTGGTAAATAAAGCGTGGGAACTGCTGTCAATTTTAGTTTCCGTTTAAAAAAGAAATGCGGTTCAAAATGTTTTGCTCAGACAAAAATTCTCTTTTTGCTCATTGGTAAAATATGACAATTTTGTAGCCAAAGATTGTGGTTTAAATAATTGTCTGTATATTTAAATAATCGAGCTCCATTTTTTTGTAGGGAACCGCACTTCGGAACGGCGCAGTTTATACCAGAAAGCCTTTGCTTACTCATTTCAAAATTTAAAATTTGTATCACTAATTGAAACTAAAACTCTATTTTTATCACTATCCCTATTCACCTTTAAAATAGAGTTGTTTAACACTTTGTTAAATTAATTGTTTTGTTATCAAAATTTCCAATAAAATCGTCCACTAAATCGTCCACTAAAATATCCACTAAAATCGTCCACTAAAATCGTCCAATAAATCTAAACGAGTATCTATCAAAATTCAAAACTTTAGCAATCGTTTGTCAAATATTTAAAATTTTCACTGTTGGCTGTTGTAATAACTATACACCTCAAAAATCAAAATCACCTCAAAAAAACCAATGTACACTGATTTGTGTCGGTGTGTTGATGAGTTTTATATATTTGAATATGAAAGGGAAATATTTATTTTATGTCGCGTACTCGCGTTTGTAAATGGAATAAATAAAAAGAAGGGAACGAACAAATGAATTTAAACACTGCTGTTGATTCAAAGTAGATAGCAATAGCAATGCATATGTGTTGGTACATTATGCGAAGTGTGGAATAAGGATGGTGAATAATTGTCACACATACATACATACATATGTACAATAAATTTTAGACCTTTTTTTCATTTTTAATAAAAATATTTTGTTTATATTATTGTACCTAACAAGATATTAGTGCGAGGTTGACGAAGCTTCCAAAAAATAAAAATAATAATTGTCGCTAGTGAGGAAATGCCATTCAAGAAACAAACCACTTAATTCTTCTTATATGTATTTTTTCGATGGAAGTAATAAAAAAAATTTCTTTCAGAAAATTTCAGACTGTTTCCGCAGTTATCTTTCCAGTGAGAACTGGTTCTTCATCGGAAAATAAATGTCGTAATTTTCCCTATGAAAATATAAGAACGTAAGGAAATTCTTCAATTCTTTATGGTATTTCACCTGCTAGTGCTAAATCAAACGATTATTTTTTAACGTCGAGAAAATTAATTGTTCGTGTTTGGGGGGGGGGGGGGGGGGGGGACGATCGCCCCTATCGCCCCCTCCCCCCCTTTGTATCCGCGCCTGTCTCAGATAAGTAAAAATAACATCTATTTAATTGTGCCAATGATTCTTTGTGCTTTTCTCTTCTTATATAGTAGTTAACAATTTTGTTATTTTTTGGGGAGAATTTTTATTTTTGATAAATCTAGGAAAATTTTGAAACTCCGTACCAAACTAATATTTTTTCATATTTTATTTTAGAATATTAAAATGTCAAAATATTTATTCAACTTTTTCAATGGTATTGATTCAGGATTCCTTGAATCCAATTGATGTAGAAGTTTACATCCGTAAAAATAGCTCCATTTGCACAATCTTTAGGACCATATGATACGATTCCCACTTGTGTATGACGACGTCCTTCCTTTCGTTTTAATATTTTAAAAAGAGGACCGCCACTATCTCCGTAACAAGGACTTTTTCCCGGATTGAAAGTACATATTTTTCCGGAAGACCGCGCAAAATCTTTGCAGTCCTCCATTGGTCTTACTGTAATCTAAATTGATTATTCGTAAAAAATTAACTGTACTTAAAATTTAACCAATTTAAGCTTACGTTTACTTTTTGTAGAATTGTTGCGTCTATATCGGGGCTTTCGTTAAGAAGTCCAAACCCAATTACTGTAACGTCTTCCCCAATTAATGAATCCGTAGAAAATTTATAGGGTAAACAAATTGGTGCTATCCATCCTGTTGTGTAAAGAAAATATTTGTTTATAATGGATGTCTCATTATCAAATCTGTAACAGAATTACTACTAAATTCAACTTTCTGTGCTAATACTATAATAGCAAGGTCTGCAATTGGGCTTGTAATAAAATTGGATGCACTTATAATTTTTGATGCTTGATAATACACTGAATGCTTCGACACTTTATTACGTGCTACATTGAAGTCGCCTAGGCTTATGATACTGAGTGAAAAAATGATTGATCAGAAATATGATTATTTTAAAATTTCCATTTCAACATACATGGATCTGTCAACACTGTGGTAACAATGTGCAGCTGTTAATACATGAAGATCCGTGATTAAGGAGGCATCACACATAAATCTTGGTGGTTGACGATCATTATTTAAAATACGTGCGATAAACGGAAATTCTCCTGGGACTGTATCAGAACCTCCGATGATACGCTCGTCTAAATCTGGTTGACCACACAAATATTTAAATTGATCAATATAATTCGCTGGCGCTGACCAAATACCCTCGAATATTAAAAATACAATGATTTTTAAAATTATTAACTTCATTTTACAAACGAACGTGTTCTTATGTGGGACTATTATTGAATATAATAATTACATAAATGGCATTATGGTATTTTAACTTGTAAGCGTGAAATTCTAATTTAGTCTAGCACATTAGTCAACTATAGAAATAAACATTTTAAACACCGGTAGGTTGCTAATCAGCAATGCATAACGAATTTTACCATATAAAGTATAATCCAATGTCACAAAAATTTGCTTACTTATACCATAAGCTTTATAATTGAAAATCAAAATTTCATGGAAAACTAAAAAAATTAATATTTTATTGTACATGTTGGCTTCCGGAAAATCTCTCATCCTCGGAAGGACACAAATTCATTATAAAATCAGTAATTCACCTTTGTTTCCACTTGTATCTATTAATTATTTAACCAAATTGTCCAGTTGTGTTTGCATCTGATCTACATTCATTTATAAGATTTCTCCTACAGTTAAGCTCACGATTAACACCTTTTATTATATTAATATCAAAGATGATGAAAATTAAAAAGGTTAATCAGAATACATTTTTGAGGTTATATATTTTATACATTTTAATGGGTTAAACCAAAATTTTACATCACAAACAATAGTACTTTGTGTCATTGGGATTATTTATTTATTTATTTATTATCATGTATAGCCTACAGTGATTACAATCGGTTATACAAACATGTTAAAAAAAATTATAAAAATAATTTGTAAAAATGAAATACAACACAAAAGGAATAAAAGATAGATAGAAAACGCCGACTAATTAGTTATTATTAATAAAAATTTAAATAAAGCTTTCTTAAACGACTCTCTGGACACGTTGAAATCAAAAACATCATAAACTGAATTAAACTCTCGCGATGCTCTCAAAAGTGGTTCCGAAAGACCGTAATTAGTTGATGCCTGGTTAATGAGTAACAGTCCGTCGCGTGGGCGCCTTTGATGTACCGGAGCGTAAAGATTTAAGCGTGAAAGCAGCTCCGTATAATCGATTCGAGAACTGAAAATATCACAAATGAACAATGCCGATGCTACTACCCGTCGACAATCTAATCGGTGCAGATTCAATAGGTTACAGCGATTTTGGTAGGGAGGAAGAACATATTCCACAGACCGTGTAGACGGTAGACAACGAAGTGCATACAAAACAAACTGCTTCTGAACACTTTCTATTCTATCCGAATGACAGTGGTAAGATGGTGACCACACCGGCGATGCATATTCTAAAATAGAACGAACAAAAGAACGGTACAGTGATGTTAGAGTAATGGGGTCGATGAAGTCCTTACAGTTCCGCTTAATAAAACCCAACATAATGTATGCCTTATGTATAATGGTGTTAATATGTCTAGTAAAGGTGGCATCAGCTGAAAAAATTATACCCAGATCAGATATAAACTCCACTCTGACTACATCCTCACCATACAGACGATAACGATGGGACAGAGGTGACCGGGTACGATAAAATGAAAGACTCTTACACTTACTCACGTTGAATCCCAATCTATTGCGAATAGACCAACTGCAAAATTTGTCCAAATCATCTTGCAGCTTTACGCAATCGGACACGCTGTTGACCCGGGCGAAAATTTTCATATCATCGGCAAACAGGAGGCAGCTGGCAAACTCAAAGCAGTCAACAATATCGTTGATAAATAATATAAATAATAAAGGGCCAATATGACTTCCTTGAGGTACGCCAGATGTCACGCGAAATAGCTGTGAACTAGAATCCAAAATCCTAACGGATTGCCAACGGTCGGAAAGGTAAGACTGCAACCATTCAATTGGAATGCACTGACAATTTAAGTTCTTTAATTTAGAGATCAGGAGCGAGTGGTCAATCTTATCGAAAGCTTTCGCAAAATCAGTATAAATAACATCCAGTTGCTGCCTGGAGTTTAAACAGCTAAATAATTTGCCACAAAAAGAAACCAGATTAGTCACTGTGGATCTGCCTGGATAAAACCCGCGCTGAGCAGAAGAAATTAATGATTTGGTATGGAAAACCAAGACCTTGTGAACCATAGATTCAAATAGTTTGGGTATAACGGAAAGAATGGAAATCCCCCGATAATTACTTACTTCGTTTCTTCTACCCGCCTTGAAAATGGGATGGAGGCATGCAATTTTCCAAGGCTCAGGAAAAAATCCAATACGTAAACTTTCATTAAACATGAAGGTAATTGGGCGGGACAAACTCACGGCACAATGCTTAATAAGGATCGGCGGAATACCATCGTGACCAGCGCCCTTTTTAATATCAAGATTAGCAAGTAATCGCAAACTTCCTGCTCAGTAAATTTAAAATAATTAAATTTCACGAAACTGTTAGCGCATGAAGGAATGGTAGGGGACATCGTGGCTGGTTCGTATACTGAGGCAAAATAGCTAGCAAATAAATTACAGATCTCCGCGGGTTGACTAGCGACGGAGTTCTGGTAAGACATATAGGAGTAGGGAAACCAACCACTTTTCTCTTACTATTCATAAAATTCCAGAACTCCTTTGGATTTGATGTCAATTCCTCCTCGATTCTCACAACGTATTGGTTATATAAAAACCAATTTAAACTTTTAAACTCTTTGCAGGCATTATCAAATTTGGGATAAAATTGAACCCCGTACCGCCTGTATAATGAATGGAACTTATTGCGGCGATTCTCCAGATTTAACAATCTATTGTTATACCAGGGCTCCCGAAAGCCGGTTTTTTTTAACCAACGGAACGTGTCTTTCAATACCACTTTTGAGAATGTCGTTAAACATCAAAACGATGTCATTTAAATTACCGCCGCGTTGCAAAAAGTCCCAATCAGAATTGCTGAGGAACTCGTTTATGGAAGCGTAGTCGGCATTTCTGAAATTAAAATAAAACTTGTTAGAAAAGGAATCAATTGAACAATTTATATGAAAAATATTTATCGTAATTGGTGTGTGGTAGATGCTCTGGAAGCCGGTGAAATCCAAACATGATGAAACCTCCGAATGCATGACGTCATTGGCAAATAACAGGTCCAGGAGTTTCCCTTGACTGTTGCTAGTACGATTCAGCTGCTTGGTTGAGATGCTAGCAAAGTAGTCTATAATGTATAATGCCCTTTGGTCAATGGAAAGTGATGTAAAGACACCATCAACATCAAGCCAAGCTATGTCAGGCAGATTAAAGTCGCCCACAATTACAAGTTGATCATTAGGACGCACTGAAGGCATCACAACTGAGTCGATGAAATTGATTATCCTTTCAAAATATTCCAAATTCGAACCATTGAGATCATACACTGCGATGATGACGATAGATGAACTGGCCACCTTAACACGAACAGCAATGACGTCAAGACTAGGATGACAGACAACCAACTCATTCGGAATGGAAACTTTAACCGCAATCAATACCCCACCCCCTCTAAGCCTGGTCTCAAAATCATATCTGTCCTTCCTGTGAACGACATAGTCCGGAGGGAAATATTCACCAGAATACATATTGACAGTAAGCCAGGTCTCACAGATTATTATGATATCATAATCATTGTCCAGAACGCCTAAGCGAAAATTCTTGGCTTTACCTCGGATGCTAGAGGCGTTGTGGTAATAAATTGAGGTAAAGCTGGAACGATCGGAGCTTACTAGCCGGATTGGGGCACAGTTTGTTGCGTAATGACCGCTGGAGGATTCAGGGTCGATATTTGCTGGTTCTGAAATGCACCTTTCCCCATTGCTTGCATACGATGTGATTGGCGCTGCCGAAAATTTGTATTATGGAAGGGTCTAATACACATATCATTAGGCCAATTCACCGTGGACATAACTTTGGCTGTTAAATCGGCATCAACTCCCACTTTGAAACGGATATACTCCATGTTGGTAAGTTTACGCCCATTTGGTATTAGCTTAGCCACCACAGCATTAGAAATACCAAAGTTATTATTTACAAAATCGGCAATAGCAGCGTCTTCAAACAGCGGTATCGAACTGCGACATATTAAAGCAAAACTTCGGTTTAATCATCCGGATACTGTTAGGCAGAGAACATGGTTTAGTTCCACTTATTGAGGCGTACGATGGACGACGCATGGCAGCTGCTGCAGATGAAATGCCCGGGAGAGTTGGAGTCGACGTCTCGGAAGAAGTTATGCCAGTATGAGCGGTTTGGGCTGACACCTGGGCGAACAATCGCGAATTTGTTCAGCGATCTGGTCACCAATTTTGCTGCAGACAGATGACAGGCTGGAAGCACACGAATAAGCCAAAGACTCAGCGGCCTGACTAATTATCGTGTTAACGGTGGGCATAGTGGTCTCAGCAATAATTGATATCTTGGATTCCATATTGTCCAACGAGGATTTAATCGTATCCAACGACATACAATTACCCTCTTTAAATGTGCGCTGGCACTCATGGTACATAAAAATTGCATACGGACAGTCGTTAACAGCTTTGATCCAACTATCATTCGAAGGAGACTTCCAGTCCAGGCAGTCTACATGGTAGAATTTGCTGCACGGCCCAAAACAGTGTAAAAGCACACTGCCCCGTTTGGTGTTATTACACTTCACGCAAATCTTTGTCATAATTACAATATAATTAAAAACTGATCGTCAAACAATTTACAGGGTTAGTCACAACAAAAATTAATAAATTTAATAAATATGTATTTAAATTTAGGAGCGAAATTTTCTGTTTTGACCTCTATCGCTTAGCAAGGCTAAAAGTGATACTTTGTTTGATGACCAATTGTATTTGCGTGCTACACAGAAAAAAAACAATCTTTCATTTCATATAAAAAATGGTTTGATTTCAACTAAAGTTTTCTTTAATAGTTAGTCATAGAACAATATTTTCCAATATACCTTATTATGATTCTCTAATTCTGACCCGATGATATTGATTGAATCAAGGAATTTATTTGTCAATTTCAAACTAAAGATTGGCGAATACAGAGAAATGAAAATTTTCTGGTTTAAAGAATTTCTACTAATGTTTTGTTGGTTTATAGAATTAATTGTACGATAAGAATGGTTAATTCACAGATTTTATTAAACCAATTTCAAAGAATAGATTCGCAAGCTCAGAGAATCGAAAATTATATGATTTATAGAATTTATAATACAGTTTTGTTGGTTTATATAATTAATTGTATGATTTAGTGAAATTCGTTTTTCTGAAATCAAATAATTTAATTTTATTAATATAGACTTTTTTTCATGTTTGATAGAATAAAAATTGGCAATAATAAAGAATGATTTTTATAGTATTTTTAATATAAATTCTATGAAATAGTGATAATAATCTGTAATTTTTATACAAGGTTTCATATACATATACATATGTAGCTACTTACCGCGTTTCTTTTAATTTGATTTTTGGAAATTTTGGAAATTTATGGAATTCATAATTAAAAAACTAAAAACATAAAAAACTAAATCCTTATTATACTAAACATACATATAACTAAAATGGATATAACCTTAAGGAGTTTTATTATTAATTGAACAATATAAATTTTATATTAATAATAAGGTACCTTTAATTTTACAATGGTTCGACCATCAGGTAGCTTAATTAAATGCAAAGGAGGATATTAATGCTAGTACTATAATGTTGCCTAGAGTGTAAGGTGTACAGTTTAGGGTAATATCCGAAACAGAAAATATATTGGCAAAATCAGAATTTTTTTTTTCGTTGGTTGGAATATGTTTCCATATATCGGAAATCGTAAAATCAATAAACTTTCCATCACCATAATTTCCAATTTTATTCAATTCACAACTAAATTAATATGGTATGCAAACACGTAATTTGATTTAATAGCTAAACTTAATAATGTATTTTTTCTAGAAGTAGTTGTGTTTGCATAATTTTTACTTTCCTTGTGTTTTGCTTCAAATCTCATCGTCCAGAGACGTTTAATTGGTCCAAGTTTACAGATTAAAGTCACATAATGCAGTATAAAATGATGTTTTGGATAAAAATGCCCACCAAAAAGATTTAAATATGTTTCGTGATGTTCATTTATAATATCACAAAGCTATATTAAATGATGTTCAGTAATGCTAGGTAAAATAGCAGTATCTACTAATTTTATCAGTAGTTTCAGCAATCCCCAAATTTTATCATTGTGGGGTACAAAATCTCCAACCATTAAAGGTAAGAAATGTAAAAAACATTTAGTTTGAGAAGCTGACATTTTTAATTTCTTTTTATTTAAGTGCCGTATTTGAATATCGATGGATTTATTTTTGTTGTCGCCTGGGCCATAATCAAAGGAAGCTTTACGAGAATTTAGATCAGATAAAGAAAACATTTTTTTCTGAGAAATAAAATATTCTAGAATATTACAAATTTCGTAATGTGCTATTCCCTCAAAAATATCGTGCATAATATCGCATGTTACATTAAAAGATTTAATAAAATTAAAAATACAATTTTCTTTTATACCTGTCTCGAAAACGTTAACCATATCTACCGCGGCATTGTAATTCTGGTTGTTTCTAAATTTCGATGGATCCTCGACAAGTTGCGTTCGCATAGTAGCTTTATCTATGGTGCAAATTCTACAACAATGATTGGCCGAAAAAGATTTCACAAACCCCAAAATAGAATTCAAACCTAAATTATCTCCTGTTATTGCTGCTAATATTAAATAAACATGAACGCTTCCTTTGCTCGTTTAAACTAATATACCATCTTCCTCTAGCTCTTTTAGAATATGTACGAGAGGCATAAAATTAGAATCATTTCCATGAATTATATCAGTAGATTTAGTAAAACAACAAGTTATTATAATATTTTCTAACTTAGAAATTTTATAATCTTCTAATAATGGAAAGCTTAAATAAGCACCTGTGATTTTGTCAACTCCGGCTTTTGACCCGAGCGGGTTGTTAAGCTCAAAGTCATCCTGATATAAAATATAAGGAATGCAAACTTTATTTTTATGTTCTTTAATTTTGTCTTTCCATGCAGAACCTTGAATTATATTACAAACTGTTGAACACGATCCTATTTCTTGAATTTTATCCATCATACTTCTTAAGTTATTGTTGTTCTCTAAGAAGAGTTTAATATTATCTTTAATAGGTAGCAAAACCCCTTTAGACGACTTCGAATATACGTTTTCTAGTGTTTTGGTACTACTTATTAGGAATTCCGTTGGTTCAGAAAACAAACCTTTGTTCTCCAAAACTTTTTTAACTTTGTATTCCGAATTTATTTTGGAAAAACTTTCTTTAAATAGATTCAATTTACTTTTTATTTCAACTATATTTTCTGAAGCATCAATACAGCTTTGAAAGATTTCAATAGCATCTTTAACATCTTTTATTATTTCAAGTGCTAATTTACGATTTAGAGACGTATGTCCTAATAATTTTAAAGCAAATTGTAATGCTATATCACAAAAATCTATTGAAGCTTCATTAATATCAACAATTGTTGGATCCTTTTCCGTGTCACAAACAGGTAAGCTTTCGTGGTTTAACGACGGATTTGAAAGGATATTTGTTAATGAATCATTTTGATTTTGGATGTGATAATCATTTTTTAAATGCCTGTTCAAATGGCGACTAAATGCGTATAAATTTTGAAATGATTGCGGACAAATTGTACATTGAAAAAAAGAAGTGTGATATAAGGTTTCACTTCGGTAAATTGAGCACGACAAACAAAACAACCAGGCATTTTTAATTTTTAAGGTCTGATAACAATTGAAGTAATTGGTTGGATTGTTTTGTTTCACATGGAATTTCAAAAAAAAAGTTAGTGATAAATTCCAAAGCTTGTTTGCATGGATCGGGGAATTTTAAATTTAATACATAAAAAATTTGTATAATGACCGATACAGATTTTAAAAAGGTTCATTTAATTAAATTATCATTTAAATTAATAAAAAAATGTTTTAAGTCCTTTAGCTCACCAACAATAATAATCAGTGGCTGATTAGTTAACCCTCTTTCAATTATGCGTTCTCTATGCTGTTTCACTGTTGTTTCAATATTATTTTCAGCCTAAAAAAATATATAAATATTACTCAATATAACCAACCATCTTAGTATATAATTTCATACCTTGACATGAAGCACCATAAACTCCTGAGCTTGTACTATTGATGGCTTCCAAAAAAAATGTTTTCCGTCCTTTTTTGCATGAATACCAGTCGGTACCAATATAGCGTTAAGTAGAATGGTCAATAAATAATCTTCTGGATCTAAAAATATTAGTACATTGAAACAAAATTATTCGCTTGTATATCACATAATATTTAGTTTAATTATGTTATAATAATAATTATGATTTTTTACCAGCGCTAAGTTTACCACGTAATATTTCTAATTGCGTTTTCGAAGTTCGATCCTTTATAGTTTTAGTATAAATATCTTTAATTTTTAATTTGAATGAGTTCCACTTTGTAAACAACAGTTGGTTTTTATCTGGATAGATTCTTGCAAAGTCTAGTTCAATCTATGGTGAAACACAGAAATATTGCAATAACATTTATGTTAGGTATCTGAAATTTTGCTAACTTACTAATGCTAATCCAATTTGTTGTTTTAATTTTTTTTGTTGTTAAAATTTTTGCTATTGTGTTTTTTTCGCAAATTAAAGGTGGCTCGCCATTTTTCTAAAACCAGCGCTTCAGGTTGCTTATTAGCTTTGAGCCACTGCTGGTTTCCAATGACCGTTTCATCAATATCGTGATCCTGATATAGTTGATCATCAAACGTGCTTTCGTCTACTGCTTTTGGTCGTTTCAGGTTATATCGACTTTCGATCACACCTTTTTCACGGTATTTCCGGCAAAGGCAGTAATATTTCTGCGCTAATTTTCCTTTAATTCGTTTAGTACTCCTTCAAAAATAATAAAATAATGATTTTAATTGCATTTATAATTTTATGGAATTATTGTACATGTACATATTTGTATACGAGGTTTCCCAACGAAAACGAAATAGATACTGGTTATCTCCAAAAACATCGACCTACCTTAAAAAAGTAAAATCACGTCAATTTTAAATTCGAGGGGACACATATGTAATTATAGTAAATTCATCTGCTTAATTTTTTCCTTATAAGGGTCGGCTACTCTCATTTCATTTCATTTATTTTAACAAACAACATAAGATATCATTGAATAAAGGGAGTTTAAACCTCCTAAAATTATACGAATTTTTGTCACTAAAATGATGATATGGTATATAGAGTAGCCACCCCTGCCAAAGGGACCAAGTTATTTAATCTGTATCTTTTTCGTTTTCGTTGGATCCTGTAGTGCATTGTGTATAATATAAAATATACCTCAACTTCGTCGGGAAATAAATTAATGATTTCTCCAGCTATTTTTTTGTGATAAGGTGATGACAAAATTTGCCCAAATTCGTTTTTAATCCAATAGTTTGAAATTATTTCGCACAAATCACTGCGGTTCGATGAATTAAGACCACAATTCCTTTTCGATAAATCCAAAATCGACTTTCCGATAAATGAAGCACACAAAATTTGTTCCAACGTCTAAAATATATTATAATAAAATTAAACAAAAACAAATTTAATATAATTTGGATTGAAAAACTCACGCGGTGCTGATTTGGATATAACTGTTTTAATGAAGAGGTTGATACTTCGGATAGAATCGGAGATAACGGTGACGCGAAATTAGACGAAACAATTGAAGAATTTAATTCGAAATTTGAATTACTTAACCAACTATTTATACTGCTATTGACTGATATCGTTTAGCAATTGGTGATAAAGCAAAGCCCTTTATACATAAAACGAAAAAAAAAATTAATTTTACATTTGATTTCCGCCAATTTAAAAGACGTGTCCGAAATTTTATTCGCAATCCATATTTTTCTTTCGGTATCAAATTGTCTATATCCGCGATTGTCATTTCTTTAAAACTATCTATTTTTATATTTTTTTCGCAAAAATCCGCTATTAATTCCTCACACCCCCACTTTAATAAAAGGTCGTGTTCCTCATCCCATACAATCAAAATGTTAGCGTCTTGCCCATCTGTGTCTAAATTATTTTGTATTCCAGTTTGATTTTCACTACTTTCTGCACCTTCTGTGCCACTTGAATTCATTTGTACATCACTTAGATTTTCACTCATTTTGGTACACAAGATAACAATTTTATTTTACACAATAAATTTAATTTTTAATAATCGATGTTTCAATCGCTCGGAACTTACAATTAGAATGAAGTCAAACTGAAACAAAAGACAAACATCAAAAAAATAACGGTACCCAAAAATACGAATCTGTCATTTATACAAAGTATTTATAAATTCATATAAAGCCGTTCTATGATTCAACAAAGTGTTGTGTAAAAATGTAGAAAAATATTGTTGAATTTGAAACCAAGAAAATCATGTAATCAAACAATTAGGTTTGGAAAATTCATAGAATGTTAATCTCTGTTTCATTATGTAATGTTTCAGAAATATAGAAATGTTTATCTAAAATTGGAAATGGGACCAATCTATTTATCATACAATGTATGTTCACTAAATCATAAAACGTTAATGTAAGAATCATATAACAAATTACAAGAAATATATATTACTTTGTTTGGAACTCCTAAATTTTTATCAAAGAATTAGGAATCTTTGATTAACCCAATTTAATTTTTTCTGTGTAGGCGAACCGCAGCGAAGCCGAGGTAGTACAAATATTGCGAATCAAACAAAGCCACTTTTTATTCTTCCTGGGACGTAATCATGGAATCTGGATGGTAAATTTTAACGGTAGTAAACAATTCTATGGAAAACTTAGAATAAATTCCAAAAATGGTCAAAGTTTCCCCAAGTTATTTTGTGTCAAACCGCAATTACATGAAGTTTTGACGGCAAGTTTCTCATCGATGTAATGAAAAAGACAATTTTGAAATAGCTGTCGATCGATTATTAAAAATCGATCGATTATTTAAGAAAATTTCTGCCGGTGTCCTACCGGTGTATTTTTATTGCAGACGTATTGCAGAATCGTTTGCGTAGGTTCTCAGTAGGGGAAATCAAAAAAAATTAAATATCGTCAATTACAGCGCCATCTATCATGAATCGATAAAAATGTTTCAGTCAAATTCTACGTACTTTTAGCCGTAGAATCCGAATCTGCAATAAAAAATAATAGTTATATATATATATTTACCACCTACAGGAGCGGCGAGGGATACTAATTTTAACACTAATATATTTCCCTTGCGGAATAATTAAATTTTGATCTTTAACCTTTTTTTCGTAGAGTGCTTATTTTCCGAGATATTTGAGTGTATTAGGTTAAAAAAATCACCCGGTACCTATAAAATGTACGGAAATGTTTCAAAATAAAATACAAACAAACAAGTTTATAACTAAACTAACATTATTTTGAAAATCGATGCATTTTACAAATGAGCCAAAAAGGCATACCTTGGTTGGATCAGGGCTAAAAAATGATATTTCACATGACCAAAATGGGTATAGAGACATCTATTGGAATTTTAAAAACTAAAATCCTTCTGTCGTTAATTTTATGCATAACTATTTCTAGCAACTACACCCAGAAGTGGAATAACGCCTAGGCAAACTGAATTTTGGGAGCCAGTAACACAGGGACCATAAATTTGAAATGAAATTACGTATTCAACTACGAAGTTACTGATTACCTTTTCGTGTGAATTTCAAGAATTCAGTCCCTGGAATGCTTTTCCTGATACTTTGAATTCCTGGAATTTTTTTTTTATTCCTTTTTAACTTCTGCATATAAATTATCTCAATTGGGTTAAGGTAGGCACCTGACGTCCAAAGGTACAATTTTATGACCCATAAATAAACGCTGCACTAAGTTTGCAATATTTTTAAGATCGGTATGCTTTTGGAAAATGAAAGAAACCGGCATGTTTTCGAAGGAATAAGGCTCCATCACAATAACCGTCCAATAGAGTTTAACATTAGTTTGTTATTTTTTTAGATTTACGGACAGTATTAAATTGGCCTCTTATGATATTTATAAATTTATTGAATAGGTACCTTCACTGAGGGGCTGCCCGAACCAGAAAAAAAGATTTTCATTCACCTTTTTGATAAAACTATAGCGTCGTTTTGTTTCCATATTGTAGTTAAGCGTAGTTAACAAAACTTGACTTTGTGTTTTTTGCGATTTGGGGGAGAGGGGGCAATTTTTATTTTTGATAAATCGAGGGAGATTTTTGAGATTCCGCAAAACTATACTTTATTTTACAATATTAAAGTGTCAAAATGTATGGTTATTTAATTAGATTTTTTTCGATCCATTTAAGGTAGAAGTTTACATCAGTAAACATAGTTTCTTTTCCACAACCTTGACCTGAGCCATATGATACGATTCCCACTTGCACATAACGATGTCCGTCCTTTTGTTTCAATAATTTAATAAGAGGACCGCCACTATCTCCGTAACAAGAACCTTTACCTGAATTGCCAGCAGCACATATTTTTCCGGGGGTAGGCCGCGTAAAATATCTGCAGTCTTTTTTTGGTCTTACTGTAATCTAAATTAATTATTCGTAAACTGTACTCAAAATTGAACTAATTTGAACTTACTTGGACTTTTTGTAGAATTGTTGCGAATGTTTTGTTGTTTTCGTTATCCATGCCAAATCCAATTACTGTAACGTCTTCCCCAATTAATGAATCCGGGGAAACTTTGTAGGGTAAACAAATTGGTGCTATCCATCCTGTTGTGTAAAGAAAATTTTGTTTATAATGGATGTCTCATTATTAAATCTGTAGCAGGATTACTATTAAATTTCACTTGCTGTACTAATTTTATAATTGCAATATCTGTATCCAATGGGTGTGTAATGTTGCCTGCAAACATTATTGTTAATACACCAAAAAACGCAGAGTATTCCGACAGTTTATTAGGTTCTATATTGTGGTCCCCTAGGCTTACGATACTGAGTCAAAAAATGATTGATCAGAAATATGATTATTTTAAAATTTCCATATCAACTTACAAGGTTCTTTTGAGATGTTCCGTGAAACAATGTGAAGCTGTTAATATATGACGGTCCGTGATTAAGGAGCCATCACACACAAAATATGGTTTTGGGCGAACATTTAGTAAAATACGTGCGATAAACGGAAATTCTCCTTCGACTGCATCAGAACCTCTGATGATTCGGGGTTTTACATTTGGTTGACCGCAACGAAATTTAAATTTATCACTATATTGTGTTTTCGCTAACCAAATACTCTCGACTATTAAAAATATAATGATTTTAAAAATTATGAACTTCATTTTATAGACAAACATTAGTTGACTGTTATTCATTCTAATAATATATATAAATAAATTGCTTTGTGGTATTTAAACACGTAAGCGCGAAATTGTAATTTAGCATAGCACGTTAGTCAATTATAGAAATGTGTTTTTTGTTAACGAACCATTTATAATATTTTACCATGTATAATTATAAATGCGATACGCTGTTCGCTTGTTATTATATCATCACATTTTTCTAAAATCCAATGTCATAAAAATGAGCCAAAAAGGCACATCTATTGGAATTTTTAAAACTAAAATCCTTCTGTCGTTAATTTTGTGCATAACTATTTCTAGTAACTACACCTAGAAATGGATTACTACAAACTAGGCACGTGCCTAGGCCGTGAAGTTTGGGTGCCAGTAACACTTGGTCCATAAATTTGAAATGAAATTACGTATTCGACTAGGAAGTTACTGATTACTTTTTCGGGTGAATTTCAAGGCTACAGTCCCTGGAATGCTTTTCCTGATATTTTGAATTTCTGGAATATTTTTTTTATTCTTTTTTGATTTCTGCATATAAATTATCTCAATTGGGTTAAGGTCAGGCGCCTGACGTCCAAAGATACAATTTTATGATCCATAAATCAACGCTGCACTAAGTTTGCAGTGTTTTTAAGATTGTTGTGATGTTGAAAAATGAAAGAAACCGGCATGTTTTCGAAGGAATAAGGCTCCATCACAATAACCGCCCAATAGAGTTTAACCATAGACTAAATAAAATTTCACAAAGACTTCTCATGTCGAAGAAAAAAAAATTCAAATTATTTGGGTGTAGAAATTATATTCCGAACAATACAGTGAACCCCTACCCTAATTCTCTCTTTGAGTAAATTTACTCTCTAACTAATGCAAGTTTGCTGTGAGCAGACATTTAAATAAAAAATATTTATTCAGAAAATGTTTCGTGTGTTAAAGTATTATGCGGTGGAAGACCGGTGAGCATGGTTCAATTCAAATAATGTTAGTTTGATATTTTGAGTCAAGTGTTCGTGACGTCGTACAATTCCGCCACGAGAAAAAGCAATGAAACATTTTTGTTTCAAGTTATTGTTTTTTTTATTTTTCATTTTTTTTACTTGGTGTAAATTATACGACCTTTTAACACTAGAACTACCAACCCGTCAAAATGACGAGTTGTACATTTATTGAATTGAATTTTTTTTGATTATTATATTAATATTTTTTTGGAAGTTTATGGTGAATTTTAACATAATTACTTTGTTTACTTTGTTGTCATATTAAAAGTCATCACAGATTTCCACAAAAATATTAACATAATAATTAAAAAAATTGAATTCAATAAATGTATAACCGGTCATTTTGACCTGTCGGTAGTTCTAGTGTTAATACTAGAATTGTGTGTCGTCATAAAAAAAATTCTCATTTGTTTACATATTTAGAGCTAAGATGGTATTTAATGAATCATGACCGGTGAATAAAGGGATATATGTTGATTTATTATTTTGTTAACCTTTATCCAGCTGGATAAGTACAATCGCACCACCATGTTTATATGAAAATAAAGCGAATTTATGAAACTATCAATGGGTTTTCATTGCGTTATGGGTTATTTATTGTGAAACACTAGGAATATACATACATATTTGAATGTATACTGAATGGATACATTTGAATTGATTACTGTGTGTTTTGTCAGTATGATTAAATGTGCGATTCTAAACCGATTTTTAGATGCGATTCTAGAATTTGACCACTTAGGATGGAACTTGGTTGTTGCTTAACCGATCGTGATGAAATTCGACATGTAAAATAGAAGTGGGCGTTTTTAATGATTGCTAAATGAAGTTCTGTAATATGGCCAATTAGGAAGGAACTCAGTTATTTCTTAACCAATCCTGGTGAAATTTGACATGTGCGATAGAAATTGGATCCTAAAATGATATTTAGAAGAAGTTCAGGAATATCGCCAATTAGAAAGGAACTCGGTTATTTCTTAACCGATTATGATGAAATTCAACATGTACGATGGAAGTGGGATTCTAAAACGATTGTCAGATGAAGTTCTGGAATATGGCCAATTAGGAAGGAACTTGGTTATTTCTTAACCGATTATGATGAAATTCGCCATGTACGTTGGAAACGGAATTCTAAAATGATTTGGGACACGAAATGATTTGGGAAATTATAATATTCAAAAATAATATTCAGATGAAGTTATTCAATATGGCCAATTAGCCAGGAGTTTGGCAATTTCTTAAACGGTTTGATGAAATTTAGCATGTACGATGAGAATGGGATTCTTAAGGAAATTTTACATGCAATTCTGTGATTCACCGACCCCAAACGGCTCAGTGGTTAAAGCTGTGGCGTTTGGATCGGGAGGGAACGGGTTCGAATCCCGATAGTGGCGGGATGCAAAAGGGTTTTTTCATAATCTGATTACGATCGGTGATGACGATGATCTCAACTATGACCCTCTGTTGGGTGGGAGTGCAGAATCTATGGGCCGGTCACCTTGCATGTGAGCACTGAGCACTATAGGCTGGCATGAAGCAATGCAATGTGCAGGTGGTTTATACAAACACGGGTCTATAGCCGTAGGTCCTCGATTTGGCAAATACTGCGTAAAGTAGGACGGTAAAAGTTAACTACGATAGAGTAGGGGGGTGCCCTGAGCCCTAGAAAAGATTACATAAAATAAAACGAAAAAAAAAATTTGTGATTTAATCAATTAGGGAGGAACTTGGTAATTTTTCTACATATTATGATGAAGGTCAGCAAGTGCAATGGAAACGGGATTTTATATTAATTTTTAGAAGAAGTCCTTAAAGGCTTTAAAAAATTATTTTAGAATCTTATATGCTGAATTTCATCATAATTGGTTAAGATGTGGCCAAATCCCTTCCTTATTGGGTTTGTACATCATTATCGGCTGAGAAATAACCGAGCTCCTTTCGAATTAGCCGTATTTCAGAACTATTTCTAAAATAATTTTAGAATCCCATTTTCGTTGTACATGCTGAATTTCATCATACTCGGTTAATAAATTGCCAAGTTCCTTTCTAATTGGCCTTATTAGAAAGGAACTTGGCAATTTATTTATCTATAATCGGTATAATCGGCTGAGAAATTACGAAGTTCCTTCCGAATTGGTTATATTCCAGAATTCCTTCCAAAATTCATTTTAGAATCCCATTTCCATCAAACGTGTTCAATTTTATCAAATGTGTTTGGTGGTAAAGAAATCACCAAGTAAATTTCTAATTGAACATATTCCAGAAAATCAATCTGTTTATTAACAAAAGCCATATAAGGGATGTATCTTGACTGTCACGGATAGTCTGAAATATCATAAATAAAAAAAATAAAAAATTGTATCCCTTAAATACGAATTGAGTTCATTACCCCGATTTAATGCCCTTAAATCAAGTTTTTACTGCTAAATTTTTATACTTGCTTAATAATGAGCCACGTCGATCTATTTTACCATGTTCATAACCTAACAATTTTTATTGCAAATTCGGAGATGCTTGATAAATTTTGTTAGTTGGCCGATTATGCAGTGAATATACAGAAAATTGGAGATCCAATGGTCCAATGCAATAGTCTATAAACGACAAGGGGCTATATTCCAGGAGGGACTTTAATCCATTCAGGTTTTACTGATCTTACCAGAAACAATGCAGTTTTTTTTAAATTAGTAGATTTTCGTGTAATTTATACTCTATTATGAATGAGCTAATTGGAATAATTAAAAATTTTAGTAAATAAATAAAATAATATCCGTTTAATGGACTAATTTTCATCTAGTGAAATTTAATTATTTTTCTTGTATTTCGAAATCAAATCTTATTGAATATAGTTAAACTTATGAAGAATTTTATTGATAAAATATTGATTAAATATAAAAATGGCTAAACCACCTTGATTTTCAATTTCACATGTAACTAATAATACCTTCAACTTACCGATAAAAGAAGATATAGGTTTCACGTAAGATATTTTGAACACTTCGGTTTCTAGTTACGTTTGAAAAATATTTGTTATAAAAAGTTTATTTGAAATTATTGTATAAATCAGTCCTGTCAACTTCTTTTTCTGCCCAAATTAATTTTATTTAAAAATAGACCGAAAATGATGGAATATACCAGCGGATCGTCAGGTTTTTTATTAAAAAATTACAATTTAAAATACAATTTGCTAAGTAAAACATTTCCGTTCACCCAAACCTATAGCAAATTTTCAATAGGATTCATGCCGTGTACTCGAAAACTGTCGAATAATAATTCACGTCGAATCATTTTTGAAGTAAGGAACATAAATAAATTGCATAAATTGCAAAGAAAATTATCTTTAGCAAAAACCATGCAACATATCAAACAACTAATAAATAAAAGCACGTAAATAGCACGGTTGTTGTACTATTACTATTTTTATATTTCAATAGTTTACTTCAATAGGTATTTATGCGTTAACTAAATATGGTATACTTATGTATATGCGTTTTGCGAACTAATATTTTGGTTTTAATTAAATTTTTGTAAAAATATTCGTTTTAAATCTTTAGTTTTTTAATTTTATTAACAAAATATAACAGAAAATTTATAAAAACATCATAAAATCATAACTTTGCTATTTCTTAACCGATGATGATGAAATTCGATATGTACAATAGAAATGAGATTCTAAAATAATTTTTAGATGAAATTTTGGAATATGGTCAACTTTTGAACTTTGCTATTTTTAAACCGATTTTAGTGAAATTTAACATGTGCGATCAAAATTGGATTCTAAAATGATTTTTAGAAAATGTTCTGGAATATGGCCAAGTAAGATGGAACTTGGCTATTCCTTAACCGATTTTAGTTAAATTTGACATATTGCGTTGGAAATGCGATTCTTAGATGATTTTTAGGTGAAGTTCTGCAATGTGGCTAAGTAGATTTTAGTGGAATTTGGTATTTGCGATGGAAACAGGATCCTAAAATTATTTTTAGATAAAGTTCTGGAATATGCCTTACTAGGATAGAACTTGGCCTTCCCTTGAAATTCGTCATGCGCACTATCGTTAGAAGTTACAATGACACTGCACGTGCCGTCGCCCACATTTTCTTATTTTACTTTGATTGTGATTAAATCTTCCGGCAGATGTATAATAAATATGTCTGAAATATGCTGTTGGGATTATCTGATGTGATGCAGATCGAAAATCGGTTAAGAAATAGCCAAGTTTCATAACAATTAGCCATATTCCAGAACTTCATCGAGAAATTATTAAAGAATTACATTTGCAACGCACATGCCAGATTTCACTTAAATCGGTTAAGTAATAACCAAATTACATCTTACTTGGCCATATTCTAGAACTTTATTCAAAAAACATTTTAGAATCCCATTTCCATCGCGCATGACAAATTTCACTAAAATCGGTTAAGAAATCGCCAAATTCCATCCTACTTGGCTGTCATTTCCATCGCTCAAATCAAATTTCACTAAATCGGTTTACACTTTATTCGAGGAAATAAATTTTCGACTAATCGATTAATACTCCTCTACGAACTGAATTATTCCCAAGTATCACTACTTCAAATAAATGATTCATTTTTATGGAACTGAGTACAAGTTTGAGTTCCATTATATTATAAGATTTACTATAAAAAGTGAAACAAACCTACTAAACCGATGGAACTTGATATTGTATATGGGTTACCTAAGTTCCATCGATAATTTTGATAAATGGGAAAAACTTGGAACTTATGAGAATGGGAGTTCAATTTTTGTTATACTTTGGTTACTGTATTAAGATTTAAAAAATTCTACTCATGAATCATGGCTAAAAAATAACTCATGAATCGAGTAACAAAATTAGTATAATGTTTTAAGTTTTCTATTGATATATTTGGTGCAAACAAGTGCACATTTTGTTTGTATATACTACCCATATATACAAATTGTAAACACAAAAAATAAACACATAAAAAATATGAATTATGTAGGAATCATGATTCAATAAATACCAATTAGCTCTAAATATGTATGTAAACAAATGGAATTTTTTTTTTGTGACGACACACAATTCTAGTAACGTATAAATTACAACAAAAGTAAAAAAAAAAACAATAACTTGAATAAAAATATACAGTGGCGGTCAAGAGGCAAATCGTGACGAATTCGCTTAATAAAAAGTTCGTTACCATTTAATTTATTAGGAATAATCGAAATATCAACAATAAGATTAAATTTTATAAAAGAAAACAGCATTAAAATTTTTATTGTCCCATAAAATGAATATATTTCGTCAATTTTTCTCTCAAATCTTAGACCATATAATATAATGGACCGCCAGCAATGTCTTTTAACTGTCTCCAACATCTGAAGCGCAAAGTAGCCTTGTGACCGATAGGGTAACTATAGCAAGTATAATCAAACTAAGTACCCACAGATGTCGCTACCAAATTAAGTAGGCTTGTTTATACCAACAGATGTCACTGCAACTTCATACATCGTAAATCTTATAAATCTAAATAATAAATCTATGTTAGAACAAAGTTAAATAAAATTATACATTTTATTGACGATTGTAAAAGTAGAGAAAGCGCCTCTCGAGGACAATAGTTAAAATGGTGCACCTGATAAAATGACATTTGTCACAAATGCGACGAAAGAAAATTTAGCAATCCGGTAAGTAAAAATTGTGTTTACAGTTCAAAATTGGAATTGTTTACAATAATTTCGAACGTCAAATTATCAGGTACCTCAGTTTAAAAATTTTCCACTAGGTGGAATCCGTGATGCTCCAATCGTCAATAGGTCAATAAAATAATTTTTTGGATTATCGTTTTTTATTTAATTTATATGTGAATTTAAATTTGCAGTGACATCTGTTAGTACTAAATGTATCTACTGAATTTTGTAGTGACATCTGTGGGTACTAATTTTGATTATACTTGTTATAGTTACCCTATCAGTCACAAGGCTACTTTGCGCTGCAGATGTTGGAGACAGGCTACTTTACAATTTTATATGGAAACGTCACTTCGCTAGCGGTCCATTATATTATATGGTCTAAGTCTCAAATAGTTTTTATGTTCATTTAAAGTGAATTGTTTGCCTATATGGTATAAATTAACTTTGATATACATTTGAATAATTAATCTAATTAAAAAATACTTATGGTTTTCTAGAAAATCACAATCCATTACATGCTTATCAAAAGATCGAAAAATCAAATTCAAATTTAGGTGTTTAAAAAATCTTATTTTCTAATCTTAATCTACTAATAATTGTTTGCACCATTTCGCAAATTTGCACAGTGTCTTGTCTAGGGTAACGTAGATACCCTTTACTTTTTATTTTTATAAATGGCGAAGTATGCGGTTCGCATTTATTAAATAAACTGACACATGTTTCACAATTTAGTTTTCTTAAAACTTTGCGTTCTTCAAATCCTGCGACATAAATAACTGGCTCTTTTAAAGAAGAGTCTAATAGGCTTAAAGGTATAATATTTATATCTAAATTATCATCTAAATCAAAATTATCAGGTAATGTTATTCTCCTAGAGGAAACTGTTAATATATTGGTTTCATCTTGTGCTAAACAATTCGCTTCAGCTGAAGATTTCACCTCATTATGTATGAGTAATTTCTTGTAGGCTGAAGCGAATTATGTAGCATTAGGATTGCTATTATATCCTCCCATGGACCTTATGCAAGAGAAAAAAATTTCGAGATGGTCCTGGGAAAATTTATAAGTTAACAAATATTTCAATTTTTTTTTTTCTAGAACATATTCAACAAAAATATTTTTAAAATTTTGCATCGCTATTATCAATCCTAAAAACCCAGTCTTATTTCGAGAATGTATAACTAATTGACTATTTTCAAATTGTAATTTTTGTATATAATTAATTGAATCATCAAATAGCTTAAAAATGTTAACATAATTTTGGGTGGTTATTGCTTTTTTATAACCAGAAGCATATAAACTTCGAGAATTTAAGCAATCAAATATATTATTAATTTTCAAAATAAAATTAATCGTCGCCTGAGAATCTCGAAAGTCCTTATGATTTTGATTTAAAAGTTGCTGCAGTGAAACAGCTGTGCTTTCGCTCAAAGTTTGGGCAGCAATCCTAACATTCATTATGTTCTTACTCCACATAATATGTTTTTGTGTCAGCTTATTTGCGAGGTGCATGCCCACCTCCTCCTGATGTTTGACTAAGTGTTCAACAAATTTCCACTGGATTTTTTCATTATTATTGTCATATAATTATTGCTTACTTGCCAATGTATTTCTAATTAATTTAAGGCAGTGGGGCGTCGCAGGCGTCCAACAAAATATATATTTTATGTCCATCAATTGGGTGTTTAATGAACCTGGTTTCACCATAAATATCAGCTCCCAAGTGCACACACATTCTTAAATTTGCTGGATGGCCATCAAAAGTTAAGCCGACTATTAAAACTCCTGATGGATGCAAAAAGTTGAGCATTTCCTTAACAATATTTGCCCGCTCTGTCGAATTGAGGCCGTTTACCAAGAAGTATCCAACTGGAATTTTCCACCTTTCGTTAACACCAGTTAATAAAAAGACTAGGGCATCTTTTGCCACAGGTATTTCTTCTGTTTCTGGTAAATCGGCTCCAAAGTCAACCACTCCAACAAACTTTTGTTGTTGATGGTTCCATTCCACCTGTCTTCTTATTGCCATTTCATCTACCATAAGGCAAGCTATAAGGTCTTTTCCTTCTTGCTCCACCAGTTGTTTTTTATTTTCAGCACTTTTAACGTATCTGTGGTGAATCCGGGAGAACCAACTACGAATATACTGATACGCTCGAGGACTATAAAAATAGAGCGTTAAGACGAATGTTCGTAGCTCCGCTGGATATTGACCATGAACTTTGCCACGATTAATCGCTTCCAACAGATTATTTTCGTTGTGAGATATTGTCTATTTAATAAATTAAAAATATCTATAATTAGTATTTAAATAATAATTATAATAAATGAGATTTTTATTAAAATTTGTACGAGATGCAATTCCAGTTTCGATCTGATAAGGAATCCGAACAAAAAATCCGGTTTCTATTTATCTCAAGCGACTGGAATCCCTTCAAGGGAGAACTGGAATTGCTTCTCTTATAAAAAATAAAGAATTAATTTTGGCCTACGTGTAATATTTGCTCTGCACCTTTAGATATCAAATTTTTTTCTCTTAAATTCTTAATTACGTCCACCAGTTTCTTTATTCGACGTTTTTGGCGAGTGGCAGTATTTTGTAGTCGTTTAACCACTCTCGTTTTATTTTCCACATGTTTCTTCAAAACTCCGACATACTTAATTAGAGTTTTTGGTGACGCCTTTTGAAAATGGTCAGGTACATCACCGGGGTAGCGAAGATGACGTTTTGGTGTTGCTGTTAAGTTTTCTTTGGCCCTATGGATATAATTTTATTTGGATTTATTATACATATATACTAAGAAGATGTGTACCGGTAATACATACTTTGAAGAAGTGCTCGGCATTGGTTCGCTCGGATGTGTGTTACCTGGAATTACATTAACATCTAATGTGGTTAAAGGAAACCGTGATTCATCAATAATATAACTAATATCAGGCCTGAAATATAAATTTCCACATACATTTAGACATTTAGAAAAATAGATTTAACCAAAACGTTGTCAACACTTACATATCTTTATTTCCGGGGAAAATGGAAGGTATATCGTTTTTATTTAGCCTTCTGACGAATCCACCAGGTAAATACTGAAAGCAATCTGCTGCAAAATGCTTCGAGCATATCTTGGCGGTGACAGGATGATTAAAAATACTTGGTTGATTATTTAATATACTTATAGCCGTAATCCATTCCTGATATAAGAACTGTTCTCGATCGCTTACTTTTAAGTTGAAAATTAATTTTTAACCATAAAACATTAAATATTTGAAATTATAAGCAGTTGCAAGCACTGAATATTAAAATAAACATTTATTTTTGTACTCACAGATGCAAAAAAACAGTATTATCTTTCAATGGCAAACTGGTATCACAACCAACTACGATACACTTTCTCCCCATTTTCAGTCAAAATAAAAGAAACCGACGAAAAATTTTGTGCAAAAATCACAATTATAATATCCCAAATCAAATTAAATTGAATTTAAAACTATAAAAGGGTGGCAAAATAGAAAATTTCAAACACAAGTTAGTTAACTCACGAAAAGGCGCCAAAAAATTAAATAAAAATTTATTGATGTTGAAAACTTTGACAAATCTTTAGTTTTCGTATTTGCCGCAATTTGCCTCTTGACCGCTAGTTGTATGTTGGTATCATCATTTATTTGAAGAATATTTCGCTAAAATTTCAAGCTCTATAAATTCCTTAAAAAATTGGTAAAAAATAAATGAACCAAAGAATCAAGCAATCAATGCTGAATGGTATAATAAAATGGCTTTAAACATATTTGATAGCAGACTAAAAGAACCAATGGAATCACATGTTAGATCTATGAGACCAAAAGACTTGGTTGAAGCAAGACAGATATGTATTCAAGAACAATCTTTAGCAGGATTGAGGTACCAAAATAAACCTCAATATCCACCCGTACTTCCATTCAACCCAAAATTAACCTATCAAAATACACCTCAACGGTATCCCATG
The DNA here is from genome assembly GCA_963556165.1 of Tipula helvola. NCBI lineage: Eukaryota > Metazoa > Arthropoda > Insecta > Diptera > Tipulidae > Tipula > Tipula helvola. Next base: position 43,108,747 of record OY744481.1, read on the forward strand.
AACCATATAAACCCAATTAACATGAAACCAATGTTACCACTACCACAGAAACCTACATTCAATAATGCACAAAGACAAGGACCAAATATTTATAATAATCATAGACCCTTTGCATCCCCACCATACGACATCCAATTTGAACAAATACACACAACCAACTTACGATCAAATGTTACCCAGAAATAATGCATATCAACTCACTGAACCTCCCAGATGGCAAGCTAAAGAAATACATAACACTGAAATAAATGAAGACGAAATAGGAGAGTTTCAAGAACAATACAAAACCTATATGAAACCTATCAGGAATCAACTAATGAGGAAAATCCTATTGTCGAAATAGAAGAGGAACAGGATTTTTTGCCAAGTACCACACCCAAGTTAGGATTATATAATTGTGTTATAATATTCTTTTTCTATGCTTATACGGAAAACAGGTGAAAAAATGAAAGAAGGACTTAAAAGATTTTATAATGAAACTATAAAAATTGTCATGTCTATTGTAATTATTGTATATAATAATACAATACACAGTACCACTAAAATAACCCCATTCCAACTCCTAAACGGACATTATCTTAAAAACAAACCAGAATTCGGAACAGAGTTAGAATATGCCCAATATCATAAAGACGTGTATGAAAAAATATACGCAAATATACATGAGAAATGCTTATATTATGATAAAAGACAATTAATAAATAAAATAAATACTAAACGTAAACCTGTGAAAATCACAATACCAATCCCTACAACCATATTCAGAAAACATATTAGACGAGGAAAATTAAACCCTTTATTTAGAAAAGAAATTGTAACAGATAACACCCAATTCCCAGTAGTAATAACAGACAGATGTAAAGTACACTTGAATAAAATTAAGAATTTATTTCAGGTTCCACTTCATAATGAGCCAGGAACTAAACATAATACCAATTAAAGATAATAAAGGCATAATACCCGTAAACCTAGGACAAGTATTCATTCAAGAAAACAGTAACAAACTAATATACATTATCCCATTAAACCAATATCAAGATATAATAACCCATTCAGCCAACTTAACAAAAGGAAGCTCAGAACAAAATGGGCGACGAAGCAAAAAATCTATTTCAAAATAAAATAAAAATAATTCCAAGCAAAATTTTAGAAAATCAGATTAAATTCAATAACATCGTTCCCAAAAGAATAAAAAGGGGGGCACTGAACTTCTTAGGCTCAATAATATAAGACACAACAGGTAATTTAGATAACAATAATTTAGAAGACATTCAAAATTCTCTAGATAAAATAGCAACCAACAATAATAAACAGATCATTATTAATCAACAACTAGCAATCAGACTAGACGTAATCAAAGATAACCTAGAAGAAAACTTAGGACACATAAATAAAACAATGAAAATGATCAAAGATAAAATCGCAAGTCTTACAGGACAGTTGAACTAATATTCTTGATAGATAATCCTAAATTTAGGAACGAAAGTTTTAAACAATATTAAAGTGTCAAAATGTATGGTTATTTAATTAGATTTTTTTCGATCCATTCAAGGTAGAAGTTTACATCCGTATACATAGTTTCTTTTCCACAACCTAAATCTGAGCCATATGATACGATTCCCACTTGCACATAACGATGTCCGCTCTTTTTTTTCAATAATTTAAAAAGGGGACCGCCACTATCTCCGTAACAAGAACCTTTACCTGAATTGCCAGCAGCACATATTTGTCCGGGGGTGGGCCGCGCAAAATATCTGCAGTCTTTTTTTGGTCTTACTGTAATCTAAATTAATTATTCGTAAACTGTACTCAAAATTTAACTAATTTGAACTTACTTGGACTTTTTGTAGAATTGTTGCGGCTGTTCCGTTGATTTCATTAACCATGCCAAATCCAATTACTGTAACGTCTTCCCCAATTAATGAATCCGCGAAAATTTTGTAAGGTAAACAAATTGGTGCTATCCATCCTGTTGTGTAAAGAAAATTTTTGTTTATAATGGATGTCTCATTATCAAATCTGTAGCAGAATTACTATTAAATTTCACTTGCTGTACTAATTTTATAATTGCAATATCTGTATCCAATGGGTTTTTAATGTTGCCTGCAAACATTATTGTTAATACACCAAAAAACGCAGAGTATTCCGACAGTTTATTACGTGCTACATTGTAGTCGCCTAGGCTTACAACACTGAGTCAAAAAATGGTTGATAAGAAATATGATTATTTTAAAATTTCCATATCAACTTACAAGGTTTGTGTGAGCTGGTCCTTGAAACAATGTGAAGCTGTTAATATATGACGGTCCGTGATTAAGGAGCCATCACACACAAAAGTTTTTTTTGGGCGAACATTTAGTAAAATACGTGCGATAAACGGAAATTCTCCTTCGACTGTATCAGAACCTCCGACGATTCGGGGTTTTACATTTGGTTGACCGCAAAGATATTTAAATTTATCACTATATTTCGTTTTCGCTGACCAAATACTCTCGACTATTAAAAATATAATGATTTTAAAAATTATTAACTTCATTTTATAGACAAACATTAGTTGACTCAATCTAATAACATATATAAATAAATAGCTTTGTATTTAAACTTGTAAGCGCGAAATTTTAATTTAGCATAGCACGTTAGTCAATTATAGAAATGTGGTTTTTGTTAACGAACCATTTATAATATTTTACCATGTATAATTATAAAATGCGATACGCTGTTCGCTTGTTATCATATCATCACATTTTTCTAAAATCCAATGTCATAAAAATGAGCCAAAAAGGCACATCTATTGGAATTTTTAAAACTAAAATCCTTCTGTCGTTAATTTTATGCATAACTATTTCTAGCAACTACACCCAGAAGTGGATTAACGCCCCAGGCAAACTAGGCACGTGCGTAGGCCGTGAATTTTGGGAGCCAGTAACACTGGGTTCATATTTTTGAATTCAATCGGAAAAAATAAATTTCAATTATTAAAACACTAAGTTTTAAAGTTTTAACTTTATTTTAATGTGAATATATTTATTTATGCTCATTATCAGGTTATACCGATTTGACTCCGGCTTCCCAAAGCCCATCGAAATGTGGTGGAAAGGGTGGAATGAAATGGCATTGTATCCCTTGTGGTATAAGAACGGGCATAATTTCATTCTCGAATAGTTTCTTAGTAGCACTTTCATTTGCTTTCAGTTGATTGTGTGATCCGATGAATGTTGTGCCACAATCGCTGTACATATCTCGACAAAATCCACGACGAGCAAAGAATCGTTGTAATGCTGCTAAGAATGCTGACGTAGTGAAATCACTCACTGGCTCTAAATATGCAGCCTTAGTGCTGAGACATACAAAGACGGCGATATATCATTTATACGACTTGTTTCCACGGCCTTTTGAGACTCTAAAGGTGATCAGGCCGGCATAGTCAACACCAGTGAATTGGATTTGCCTTGAAACATTCAACACAATTTTTCAGTTGTAAACCGACGATCCGTCGTGCTTGTAATGTCCAATAAGTTTTGCGAATTTGATTCAGGGTAAGTTGTATACCTCCATGCAGACAGTCTCAGTGACAATGATCGATTAGTAGTTTCGTTAAGTGATGCGATGATGGAATGATCACCCACTCTCAGTATACCCTCATGATCGATGAATGGAATCAGACCATTTAATTTTCTTTTGGTTGGGGGAGTGGCTTTTTGTTATTAAGCGCTGCAATTTCTGTTGAGAATCCTTCCAACTGGACAATGGTATGTAACGGAATAACACTATGTCTCCATTTAGTAAGTGTTAAATAAATAACCCGCTGTGATACGATTGGTTTTTTCATGATAATTATGGATGAAATGTAAAATCCATGCTGTAGTTTTGCTCAAACGAATATACGAGGAATAGCGACGAGTAATAAATATATTCTTGAGAATCGGTAGTAATCGATGCCGAGATATAAAATTTCTTGATTTCTGAGTCGCTGTCCTTTTCTTTGGAGTCGTATGATAGAGTCAATGATTCTGAGATATCCGCAGGATTATCTGAAGTGGATACATGACGCCATTGATTGATATTGATAGTGTCGAGAATTTTATGAACTCGATTGCAGACATGTTTTCTGTCGATCCGGATCTCCTCGAATCCATGACAAAACAATAGTGTAGCCAGCCAAAAATGACTATAGTTATTGGCTGGGTCGAAATTTGGAGCACTGACTTGACGTATTGATGCAATTTCGTTGCCAGAACAGCTCCACACAATTCAATCCTTGGAATTGTAAGAACTTGTTCTGGGGTTACCTTACATTTTGCGACTAGTAAATCAACGAAAACTTCACGGTGAACTGTTTCGATTCGTAAATACGTTGCAGCAGAATAAGCGTGCCTTGATCCATCACAAAAAGTGTGTAGTTCAAAGGTTTGTTGGCTGTTGTCCGTATGTATCCAACGAGAAATTTTGATTTGATTAATCTTGTTCAAACTCTCAATGAATGATTATCAATCTTGAGTTAGATTGTGTGGAAGTTGATCGTCCCAATCAAGTCCTTCGCATCGCAATCGTTTAAGAAATGTTTTGGCGACTATAACAATTGGATTGATCCATTCCAACGGATCAAATAGGCGCACAATTGTAGACAGAACTGTAACTTGTTTTATTTTTTTATTTATTTTAATATTTTGGGGTGCTTGTTGACAGCCTCCTCGTGGCGCATCCTGGGCAATGTGCTGTAGATCGAACGGTTGTGGTATCCAATCCCTACGTAGTAGAGAAACAGTATAGCAGATAGTCAACAAAAAGATGAAATGTCGGGTGTAAACAATAATGTACTCCAGGTGGGTCAGAACTTAGATTCTAAATCCCGCCCCGGTTTACCGGGCTGCTCCACGGATTCTGGAGGGAGCAACACGACATTGCAAGGGAAATTGTCGGTAGGCAACCAGGCTGACCCTTTTCCTAGTACTACTGGAAGCACGGAACAAAAAATAAATGTATGGCCCTTTGGTGGAAGAAGTACGGCACTTCAGAGAACACCGCCGTCAACTCCACCATCAGGGAGCACCACACTGTTCAGTGAATCTAACAATGAGAAGGAAAATACCTCTCCTATGAAGCAATCAGTAGTCAATCAAACTTCTGAAGTCGTGCAAAGTGCACAAACTGATACAATAAACAACGCGGATTTAATAAGTAAATTTGAGCAAATGGAGAAGTTAATCGCGCAGCTAAACAATGAAGTTGTCGTGCTAAAGAAAGAAAACATTATGCTAAAGGAAACAGTAAATAGAAGTAACAACGCAGGAAGCTCAGTATTAATGAACAACCAATTTCAAGTACTCAGAGAACAAGAAGAATACCACACTGATGAAGATGAGCTTGAAAGAGAAACAAGCTGGATACTACAGAGAGCCAGGAGAGCAAATAAGAAACCAAGAAAAGAATCCAATCCAATTAAGAGGAAAGCTGAATCATCACCAGAAGTTGAACCAATTCAAACTCACTCTAAAACTACCAATGCAATTACTGCACCTAAAGTGCATGAGCCAGAAAAGAAGAAACATGTCCCACCCCCGATCAATATTCTAGGAATATCAAATTACGGTAGTATTCAGAAATTGATGAAAGAAGTAGTACGAAATGACTACAAAGTAATATCGCTCAATAATAATATATGGAAAATTAATACAACAGAGCCTGACGACTATAAAGCTCTAGCTAACAAATTAAATGCTGATGGTCTCCAGTGGTACACCTACGAGGATAAAAATGATCGATCAATTAAAGTAATGGCACGAGGTCTACACCCAACTTGCTCAAAAGATGAAATCATTAAGGACCTGCAAAGCAAAGGCCTGAAAATAGTTGATGCAGTCAACATCATTAGAAAAGAGAGAAGAGATAACAGGGAGGGAAATGTTGAAATCAACAGAAGAGGTCTCCCACTTTTTATGCTAACCTTCGACAACCAAGAAAAAATAGAAAGTATCTATAATATTAGGGCTATCCTTAACCTCAGAGTTAAAATAGAAACACCGAGAAAGGTCACTCGACTAATACCACAATGCAAAAACTGTCAAGATTATAATCATACACAGAAGTACTGCCATCGAGAAGCAAGATGTGTTAAATGTGCAGGAAAACACGCAGGAAATGATTGCATAGTTCCCCGAAATACAACACCGAAGTGTATAAACTGTAATGGCCAGCATCCGGCAAATTACAGAGGATGTGAAGTTGCAGTAGAACTACAAAAAATGAGAGATAAATCACGCAAACCAGTTGCATCAAGAAATGTACAATCTATAAAAAAAACCACGGAGCCAAAATGGTTGACTCCTAATCCTAACGCACAAAGAGAGCCAGTAAATGAAAATGTTACTTATGCACAAGTAGTTCAGCAAACAGAGCAGAAACAGCTCAAAGTGGATCTTGTTTTACAGGACATACTGAGAAATCTAGAGAACCTCAACAAAAGACTTTCTTCACAGGAAATGAGCCTGCAGAACGCGCTAGAAGAAATGAAATCACAAACTAGTTTCAATAAAAAAATTGAAGGAAACTTTGATCGAGTGTATCAAAATATAAATTATATAAAATCGAATTATAAAATAAAGAAATGAATAAAACATTACGAATTGTAACCTGGAATGCAAATGGGCTATTGCATCACATTCAAGAACTAGATATATTTTTAAACATGTATAATATAGATATATGTCTTATATCAGAAACACATTTCACTAAAACTTCATTCTGTAAAATAAAAGGATATTATTGCTATCATGCATTACATCCAGAGAACAAAGCTAGAGGTGGATCAGCTATTCTGATAAAAGATCATATACAGCATAACGAAGAACTTAAAATTGAGAAGCTTTCCATGCAAGTCACAACAATCAAAATACAATTGAACATTAATAAAACTTGTAGTATCTCAGCAATCTACTGCCCCCCAAGATACAATCTCAAACAAGGAGATTATACTAATCTTCTCAAAATACTAGGAAGTGTCTTTTTAATTGGAGGTGACTTTAATGCAAAAAATACCTATTGGGGATCACGGTTAACGACCACTAAAGGAAAAGAACTTTTCGCAGCAGGCAAACAACTAAAATGTGAATTTCACTCAGGCGGTACACCAACCTATTGGCCCTCGGATATCAGTAAGACTCCAGATCTTATAGACTTCTTTATTACAAGAGGAATTTCAGATAATTATACCCATATAGAGAACAGTGAAAGTCTATCATCAGATCATTCACCAGTTATTATGACACTTAGCCAAACAATTATTATGAAACAGAGCAACCCGAAATTAACGAGCTTCAAAACCAATTGGGATCTCTTCCAAACACGGTTAACAGAAAGAATTAATCTGCAGAACCCAATTCAGGGATCAGTCCAATTAGAAGAAGAACTAGATAATCTCATCTATAATATCCAAAGTGCTGCGTGGGAAAGCACTCCTAATAACAATCATGAATTGAAGCGCAATGCTAGATATCCGGAGGAAGTAAGGGAACTACTTAAAATCAAAAGAAAAGCACGGAAGAATTGGCAAAAACATCGAAACCCGGAAAATAAGAGGGTATTTAATCACTTGTGTAACAAATTAAAATATCTAATAAAAGATATTAAAAATCAATCAGTTAATAAATACCTCAGCACTCTAACTGGGCAAAAAGATACTGATTACTCATTATGGAAAGCAACTAAGAATCTTAAAAGACCCAAACTTCAGGTTCCTCCAATTAAAGATAAAGACAATTGGGCTCGAAATGCTAAACAAAAAGCTGATTTGTTTGCAAATCATCTTGAAGAAACATTTCAACCTTACCCAAAACAAACGGAAGAGGAAAATATTACCCCGATAAATAAACAGGATGAAATAAAAATTACACCAATAACATTGAAAGAACTAAAATGGGAAATCAAGAATAATCTGAATGCGTATAAGGCCCCAGGATATGATCTTATAACGGGTCAGATAATAAAAGTGTTACCGGAGAAAGCATTGAGGAAACTAATGCATATAATTAATGCAGCATTTCGACTAAGATATGTACCAAGACAATGGAAAGTTGCAGAAGTAATTATGATACTTAAGCCGAACAAACCTCCGAACGATAAAGCTTCATACAGGCCGATTTCTCTGCTACCAACATTATCGAAACTATTTGAAAAGGTTCTTCTTAAAAGACTAAAACCAATTATCGAAGAAAGGAATCTTATCCCCTCACATCAGTTTGGATTTAGGGAAAAACATTCTACTATAGAACAAGTACATCGAATTACTGATGTAATCGAGAAATCACTTGAAAGCAAACAAATATTTTCAACTATATTCCTTGATGTAGCGCAAGCATTTGACAAAGTATGGCACCAGGGGTTAGAATTCAAACTTCATCGAGATCTTCCAGAGCAATTTTTTCAAATTCTAAAATCCTACATATCAGAGAGGCACTTCCGAGTAAAGTATGAGAATGAATACTCCCAGCTAAAACGAATAACAGCAGGAGTTCCACAAGGGAGTGTTCTTGGACCAATCCTTTATCTCCTATATACTAGAGATATACCAATTATAGAAGCAACAATGGCGACTTTTGCAGATGACACGGCAATACTTGCAACAGCAAAAAACATCAATGAATCCACTAGTAAACTTCAGAAGGCTACTAACCTGATATGTAAATGGACAGAGAAATGGCGAATTAAATTAAATGAAGCAAAATCAGTCCAAGTGAACTTTACCAATCTAAAAGTTAATCATATACCAATAATGATAAACTCTATAGTAGTACCGCATGCGAACACTGCTAAGTATCTTGGCATGACTTTAGATGCTAAACTTAGATGGAAAGAACACATAAAAAAGAAGCGAGAAGAACTAAACATAAAATTTAGAAAGATGCATTGGCTCTTAGGGAGACAATCTGAACTAGCGATCCATAACAAACTGCTGTTATACAAACAAATCCTTAAACCTGTATGGACGTACGGTAGCCAACTCTGGGGTTGTGCCAAGAGGACAAATATTAAAATCATACAAACAGTTCAAAATAAAATCCTGCGATGTATTGTTAATGCACCGTGGTACATTCGAAACGACAACCTCCATCGAGATCTAAAGATCGAGCTTGTCGTGGATGAAATTAAGCATCATGCAACAAAACACCTACAACGTCTGCACCAGCATGAAAATCTGGACATACGCTGTATGCTGACTACCACACCTACCAGAAGACTGCAAAGAATAAAACCATTGGACTTATCGCGACCAGGAGGTCAGTAGACTTGCTGTGGCGAAAATCCAGGGGATGAGTTACACGAAATGGGGGATAATCTTGTGATTGTGCCGACTAATCAAATACTTTATAATGCAATGTAAATTACTAAATGGGTGTAAGACTCAGTCGTAATATAAATAAATAAAAAATAAAAAAAAAAAAAAAAAAAAAAAAAAATTTTAATATTTATTTAATTTATTTCACTGAGTTCTCACCAGCACTGAATTTTTAACAATAATAATAAAATGTTTTTGACAAGAATGGCTACGTTCTTAAATGTCATTATTTGAAGAAATTGGTGTTGTCACATTTGAGGAAATTGTACTATGATGGTCGTATTTTATGGTTCCGGGAATTCCAGCCAAAAACATTTCAGTCAAAACCAGAAAGGAATTTCAGTCAAAAATTAGAAGGCAATTCAATCATAATAGTTTTAGAATGAAACGCCTTTTCAAAAAACTAAGAAGGCATTCAAGTCAAAACTATTTTGACTTGAATTCCTTTCGCATTTATGACTGAAATACCTTTTGAGAAGGTGATTCTGTCAAATAATTAAAAAGGAACTTCAGTCCAAAAAAAAACGGTATTTCGGCCAGAAAACAGGTTGACTGAAATGCCCTTTATGTATTTGGACTGAACAACCTTCTTGAAAGGTGGTTTAGGCACAAATTTTTGGACTGGAATACCTTTTATTTGGTTTATTTTATTAGTCGCATCGTAAACAATTGATCGTGTTACAATTGAACGTGAACAATTGATCGTGGAAATAATTGATCGTATAGACAATTGATCGTATGGACAATTGATTGTGGATCCATGGTCAATTCCACGTATTTAATTGCAATTACAAAATCTTGCATAACAATTATTTATCTGTTTAATAGTTGTCATTAATAGATTCTATATAATCCGCCGCTCCTCCGTGCGGCACGCAGTGCGACATGTTTGCTGATCCCGGCTCCTACGTCCCTCGAAGTTGAAATCTAGAGCCCCTCGGATGGCTAAGCGGAAGGGAGCACAGCGACCTCCCGCGTGTCTGTGAGAGTTACCAAAGCCGTTAGCCTCTACAATGCTAAGTTAAATAAGTCGGAATAAGGTCGAAATGCCGAATGTCGGAAGGCCGAACGCCGAAAGTTCGAATTTCGAAAGACCGAATGTGTCGAAAACCGAATACGTCGAAAGGCCGAATGCCGAAGGGCCGATTGTGTCGTAAAGCCGGATGTTGAAAGGTTGTTTGTATCGAATTTGATTTTAATATTTCTTTACTCTCAAGGAAAAGTGACTTATTTCAAATTTGTTAATTTTTCAGGAGAGTTAGTTTAATATTCTTTTAACGATGTTTATCCCCAGTTACAAGAGATATCTCAATAATTTCGTCTAGTTTGCACATTTTTGTTGAAGATTGACACAAATCGGAGTCGGCGTAAAATTTAAATAATTGAAATATAGTGTCCATATAGTGTAATTGTGAACTAAAATCAGTTTTGACTTAAATCGATTTAGTCACTTCAACTTCAGAGTAAAGATTTCATCTTTTTATGAATGAAAATTTTCAAAATTTATATTTTTATGAAAACCAAAATTTATATTTTTATCAAAATTTTTATATAAAAATGTTTAATAGTAAATCACCTTAAATATTAAAATCTTCTTACGTTTTTTTTGTCATATAATTATAAATTAATTAGGGGTTGGCTACCTTATCTACAAAAAAAATACAGAAACTGAAAATCCCGAAAAAATACAAAAACAAAAAATCCAGACACAATAAAACTCAGAAGAACAAAAATCCAGAAACATAATTATCAAAGTGCGGACCAAATTATAATTAAAATTTATAAAATGTCTATCAAATTTAAGTTTTTCCGTAAAGTTTTTAATATTTATGATAATGGAAATTGCTTCGTCAACCTTTCAGACACAGATCAAAGTAATCATCAAAGTAATTTAACTTCGAATTGTAGAGGCTAACGGCTTCGGTAACTCTCAAGATCACGCGGGAGATCGCTGCGCTCCCCCCGTTTAGCCCTCCGAGGGACTTTAGATTTGAACTTCGGGGAACGTAGGAGCCGGGATCAGCAAACAGCTCGCACTGCGTGCCGCACATAGGAGCAGATTACATAGAATCTATTAATGACACCTACTAAAAAGAAAAATAATTGCTCTATTTTGTTATGTAAGATTTTGTAATTGCAAAATTTTATAGTTACAACATTTTGTAAGTGCAATACAATATTTTATATCGATCGCAGAAAAACCATTTAACTAAATATTCATTTATTTCACTATAAAATAATCAAAATAATTATTTCGGAAAACAATTTAGACGGTGAGAATTTTATACGGTAAGAATTCAGAAAACAAGATTGAACGGCAAAACAAGATTTAGTCTTGCAGGCAAATACCCCGATCCCTTAAAAATGGCAATAAAATTGATTTTTGTTGTTTATTTTAAGCAAAATATTTTTTCTGGATTGCTTTTCCGGTAATTTCTAGATTTTTTCCGGAATTTTTTTTCCTAGATTTTTCTTTTCAACTATTCTGGATTTTAAAATTCCTGGATTTTTTTTCAGGCAAATGCAATGATCCCATTAATTAATTACTTATAATAAAAAAAATTATAAATAAATTCAACAAAATTTGATCACATTAATATGATGCATGCACAGGATTTATTAGCACGTATTTTCAATTTATTTAAATTACTTTAAATTAAGAAATAAATTCAATGGTTTAAATATTCATTTCAATCAATTAAATAAAGGATTCGGCCATTCCACCCATTCGACTTTTTGACATTCGGCCTTTCGATATTCGGCATTCTGACCCATTCGGCCTTTTGGCGTTCAGCCTTTCGACATTCGGCCTTTCAACATCGAACGATCAATCACAAAACCAAAAGAAATTCCAGTACAAAAAATCTTTGGTTCAAGTCAAAGCCTTATTTAATAAATTTAATTTTTTAATAAAAAGCATAAATGCCTTAAACTATTTTGACTGAGTTGCCTTTTGATTTTTGACTGAAATGCTTTTGACTGGGGCCCGGGAGCCAACGTATAGATCTACGAAGGCATTTCAGTCAATAAAAAAAACAACCAAACAAAAGGTATTCTAGTCCAAAAATTTGTGACTAAAATACCTTTCAAGAAGGTTGTTCAGTCCAAAAATACAAAGGGCATTTCAGTCAATCTGTTTTCTGACCGAAATATCTGTTTTTTGGACTGAAGTTCCTTTTTAAGAGGAGTTTTAGTCATAATATTTGTTTGGGAAATTTTATGACGGAAATGCCTTTTGTTTTTTGACTGAAATGTTTTTGACTAGAATTCCCGGAGCCGTATTTTATTTGTTCAGTAAAATATTTATGTGGTATTCCAGTTGCAATAAAAAACGCATCCATCTGTCCAGTTTTGTTATCGAAATAACTCAGTTTGTGAACAAACCTTTTCAAATTTTTCATTTATTATCTAGCAATAATTTTCATAATTTTAATTTTAGATAAAATCTTCTGGAATTTGATCGAAAGTACCTAAATACTATTTTTATATTCGAAAAAGCCTGAAAATACTTTGAAAATGGGATTTTTTTTCCATACCATTTTTTTCGTGACAAAAAATTAAATTCAATATTCTAGGCTAAGTGAAAATTATTTTGGAATTTCTTAAATTATTAGTAGTATTGCGTGATAAATTCGATCAGGTTCCAGAAGATGTTAGCAATCAAAAATTTGGAAAATATTGAGACAAAATAACATAAATTTTTTCTTTTCGTTTCCTGTGGGTTTAACTAGTTCTTGAAAGAAGCTCCATTTTATTTAAAATACCTTGCTCCAATGGTTCTTTGTGTACTCGAAGGCGTTTTTCGCTAGAGAATATTCCTGAAGCTCGTAATTTTGCGGCCGAATTCCTGTAGGTGTTGAAAAACCGGACTGATGGATATTTTCCAAAGTTGGAATAGTATGTCTCCCAAAGAGGGGAAAATGAATGCACATATTGGTAAGGCACTCATGATATCTCTGAACGTAATATTGAACAAAAAGCCAATGCTATTTGTGTTAAATCTGTGCCGAAAAAAAAATCTTGTTTGTTATGTAAAATTCTTCGAAAATTAATTTTTAGGTGGGAATTAAATGGTATTAGTTCGATTTCGTTAATAATGGAGCAATCTGAAATAAATAAGCACATCATAATAAATAAGATCAACATTTTTAAAACACACTCTTAGTTAAAGAGAGTTAGGAAATGATCAATATGACAATGATCAGATATACAAGATTTATGGCATATTAAGATTGGCCGAACAAAAAATAGTTGTTTTTAAAGCTGTTTTCTGAATAACTATTAATCCTAGTAAACTGAAAAAAGTGCAAGCAGACTTCAGTCAATTCCCCTTCGTATGGTATGTGATTATAAGGCCATAACTGTCATAAGCCCGGCGCAATGGTCATTTAAAAATGTAAAAACCTCTAAAAAGTTGAACCAAGAGGAAAATTTTAACTGAAAAACGTTTATTTAACTAAACCATTTCTGTCGTTTAGTTTTGCCACTTTGAAATGAAGTTAATTAGGGATTTTTGCGGCTTTTCAGTTAGAGTAATTCGAATTTACTTTCACGTTTCGTATTGTTACGCCTTTGTATACATTCTCTTACAAGGCAGGCGACATAAAGTATTAATAAAGTTTAATAAATAGTAAAATTCACTCAAATAAAATTTTCTTCTTCATTCAACGATTTTCGGGCAGATATGATTACTTTTTTTAAACAGCCATGACCACGATGTTAAAGCACCTAAGGATAGTCACATAACATGTGGTAGATACTTCATTGACCTTCGGGTTACTATAGTATCATTATAAAAAAAAAAAAAACCTGATAAGACGGCGCAATTTTAATTGGCTCACCCGGTTCACTAATTAAAATTCAACTGTCGCCTGTACACTGCTTTGTATTTCAACCCTGGGTAGAAAGTTTTTATTAAATTTAAAATTCGCCAAGTTTTTTTCCTTTATTATTCGCACAAATACAATATTTAAACTTATGTTTTCAAATAATTAAATAATACTCCCAAGTGCCATGATTCCGAGGAGCTCTTTCATATACGTTTGAGCTGACGTGTTATCCAAATTCAAATAGTCCGTAATCGAAACCCAAACTAAAACTTTCCAACGAGCACTCTTCGTATTGTACGAAATTAAAATTACACACTTTACCTTTCAATTAATGTTTAAAGCACAGTTTAACACTATTGTTATACTAATTAAGAGTAAAATTTATTTAAATTAAAAAAAGATACACAATATTAAAAGCAATTTGCACAAAGTGAAACAATCTTGCTACAAAGGATAACACTTTGAAAATTATGCGAGTATGCCTGTCTTAACGGTAAAATTTCAGTGTTTAAATTCATTTTTCGTTCCATTCTTTAACCTCTCTCTTTGCGAAAGGAAACAAAAAAAATGTTTTTAATTTATTTCCCCGAGAACGAAATTCAAAAAAATAAAATATCTCTCTCTCCTCTTATAAAAACAAAGGGAAGGAAATGATTGCCGTCTTACTTTGGTAAAAGTTATTCCTATCCGGATAGGAATAAAATTTTGCCCAAAGTAAGAGCAATTCTTCTTCAGAATAATTTTTTTTTTTACTTTCAAAAGTTGGCACCAAGCTCTAAAATATAATTTATTATTTAGAATTTTAACAAATACAAAATAATGATATCAAATTATTGAATAAGGTATAATTATTCCAAATGATAATTAATAAAATTTAATTTTCTGATTTATCGAAAAATTGATAATTGTTATTTACTACCAACTCATAAAACTAAATATATCTAACATATGTACTCTAGTGGTAAACATTACAACTAGGAGAAGAAGAGAATTTTGCTATTCCTTCTTCTCAGCGGAATGAATCTCTTCATTCCGGAATGAAAATACACGGCATTGTTGTTGTAAAATTGCCAAAGTAAGACTACAATTACCTAAGTAACCCAACTCTTTTTTTACACGGTGGATACGTTCCAGAGAAATCCGTGTAAAATAAATCCGTGTAAAAAAAGACATGAATACATAGTAAAATTGAGGATGTGTTCCACAGTTTTAAAAAACCGTGTAAGACGAAAATAAAAATACTTTTTGTATGAAAAATCGTGCAAAAAAAACTTATGAAAACACATATATAATTATTTTACAACATATTCGTATATGTATATTTCATTCTCATTTTTATTATAAAAGATAACAAATAAATTTTAGTCCATAAGTATTTATAAAAAATTTGAATTACAAATCAAAAGCTTAATTAGTGCTATCATCACTACTTGATAATAACCGGACACGTTTATTACCAACAGGTGCAATATTGTTTTCATCGCTAGAGTCTAACACATCTAACGAACTTGAATCCATTGAAGGCACTCGTTCGTTAATAACGTCCTCTGATGTTGGCTTTCTTTTTATTAGGAAATCCGTTATCAGAGGCTGGATTTTTGGTTTCTCAAGTTGCTTGTATAGTTCTTGGTACCCAGCCGTACAAAGCTGCAGGTTACGCTGAAACTTTAATGCGCGTTCTACGTCGGGATCATGAGTGAGAAAATGATGTGTCATAATTGCAGAATATTTTAACCCCTCTCGAATTAAACTAGCTGTTAGTTCATGAATTTCACCTTAATCATCATCATCGTTCTCATTACTAACATCAACTGTTACAACTTCAAGCAGGTCCTCCTCATCTAAAGGTTTCTCAATCATTAGTTCATCGATGTCTGCAGCATCCAAGTTGTCAAACCCTTCACCACCAATGACGTGTGATAAAGTTATTATTTCTGAACACACAATTGATGTGTCTGTTACAGAATTTCCACTTTCGACGCATTCTGGCCAAATCTTTCTCCAGCAAGCATTTAGGGTAGATGTTCGAAGTTGTTTTACGGCATAAGAAGCATGTGTAATACAATGCATAATCGTGTAATTTTTCCATGCATCCATGACCGTCAAGTTTCTTTCCTCGATTGAATCTAAAATATATTTAAACGCTTGTTTTATATAATACATTTTGAAGGTTGCTATAATGCCCTGATCCAGTGGCTGAATCAAGGAAGTGGTATTAGGCGGCAAAAACAGCAATTGGATATTTGGATGATCTAGCACAGGATGGCTCGGCGCATTATCAATGAGTAAAAGAACTTTGAATTCAAGTCCCTTTTGTTCCATATATTTCTTGACTTCAGGAACGAAACACTCGTGGAACCATTTTTTAAATAAATCAGCCGTCATCCATGCCTTTTTATTGGCCATCCAATGAACGGGAAGCTGTTTTAAGTCTTTGCCCTTTAAAGCTCGTGGCTTTAATGAACGGTTGATTATTAAAGGCTTTAAAATCCTATCTCCAGATGCGTTACTACAAAATAAGAACGTTACTCGATCTTTAGCCGCTTTGAAGCCACCAGCAGACTTTTCTGATTTTGCTATGTAGGTTCTCGTTGGCATTTTCTTCCAGAACAATCCCGTTTCGTCGGCATTAAATATTTGGTCTGGAGTATAACCATTGTCTTCAATTATTTTAAGTAGTTTTTCCGGATAGCTCTTTGCAGCGTTTTCGTCTGCTGACGCTACTTCTCCCTTTATTTTAACATTATGAAATGCGTGCCTTTTTATAAATCCTGTCAGCCATCCCTCACTTGCATTAAATGTTAATTTTTTAGCCGTCTGAAGACTTGTTGATGGCTCCAATTCCTGCAGTCGTTCATATATCCTAAGAGCCTTCTCTTTTATAATTTTTCCATCTATAGGTATTTTTTTCTGAAGTAAATCCTCCATCCAAACCACTAAAAGCTTTTCCATTTTCTCTAATAGAGCATTTCGACTATATGATGATGTTTTATTACTAAGTTTTGATCCAGAAATTACTGATTGTCGAATGGAATCCTCATTTTTTTTAATAGTTCTAATAGTCGCTTCATTAAAACCAAAACTATTGCCTACAGATGTGGGACGTTCGCCTCTCTTAAGGCAGTCTAATATTTTTATTTTGGTTTCTAATGAAATTGCTTGTCTCTTCCTATTAGACATTTTATTAAATAGGTACTCCTACTAAAATTATAATAAAAATTTGATTTAAAAGACACTTATAGAAATTTTCTAAACTGGATGTTTACAATAATATTACCTTTATTAGTTGTAAGAAATTAAGAAATTATCAAAAACACGAATTTTACTGGTAAAAGTACCATGAACCTACACACTATAGTTTAATTTTAAACTGTCGAATTGCGGGCGAATATTGAAAATTTGTTGTGTAACTTGTTAGCTTTACGTAAGATAATTAATAGATAAGATAATTTATGCGTCGTACGAACTGAACACTTTGAACACAAAATACTCAATGATAAATTGCTTAACACAATCTATAAAATGCATCGAACAATAGAAAAGAGAATGCAAGAGAACATACATAATAAAATTCGGGTATTCCCCTAATTATATTTTATTTTTGTATCTACATGTGCATAGTGTATAAAATACACTATAAAACGTGGATTTTTTTTTTAAATTAAACTATTTTGAAATTCGTGTTAGATCGAATAAATCGTGCAAAAAAAGAGTAATTGTTCTTTTTTTTGGACCGTGTTATTTCGAAATCGTGTAAAAAAAAAGCGTGTAAAAAAAGAGTTGAGTGTAGTTTGTACCAAAAATGAAATGTTGTAACATTACTCTTTTTTTTCTTCTTCTTAGGGTCGTTTACGTTTTTGTTTTTTTCTTTTTAGTTCGTATACACAAAATTAGGTTTCATCGAATTTTGGTGCGTTCTATAGATGTATAAAATAAAAGTACACTATGATTTTTTTTTTTAATATTATTATTATTTTTAATATATTTTATTTTATTTTTTATTTTTTGTATCTCGTGGTTCGACAAGAGACATAACAGTAATAATTTTTTTGTTTTATTTTTTTTTTTCATTTATATAAAAGTTTTAGTGCCATCTATTAAATAGCACTCAAGAAAAAAAAAATATAATTAATTCATTACCCAGGTAGGTGGCGGGCATGGTAGCAAGGGTGTGTTTAAAATTGATTGTGTTACAATGTCAAATTTAGTGCATTTTAAATTTTCACTTGAAATTTACGAATTTTTACGTATTATCAATAAATTTTTAATATTCAATATTATTTAAAATGTAATCCAATAGAGTATTAAACCGACCCCTTATGATTGTTATAAATTTATTGAGTTCCTTAACTGGGGGGGGGGAGGGCTGCCCCAACCAGAGAAGAGATTCCCATTCGCCTTTTTGATAAGTCCTGTAGCTTATTGTAGTTAAGCATAGTTAACAAAAATTTACTTTATGTTTTTTGTGATTTTGGGGGGGGGGGGGGAGATTTATTGTTGATAAATCGAGGGAGATTTCTGAGATTCCGTGCCAAACTATACTTTTCATACTTTATTTTAGAATATTTAAGTGTCAAAATGTATGGTTATCTATTCAGATTTGTTTCGATCCATTCAAGGTAGAACATTACATCCGTATACATAGTTTCTTTTCCACAATTTGGTTCTGGGCCATATGATACGATTCCCACTTGCACATAACGATGTCCATCATTTTGTTTCAATAATTTAAAAAGGGGACCGCCACTATCTCCTAAACAAGCACCTTTTCCTGGATTGCCAGCAGCACATATTTGTCCGGGGGTGGGCACCGCAAAATATCTGCAGTCCTTTAACGGTCTTACTGTAATCTAAATTAATTATTCGTAAACTGTACTCAAAATTTAACTAATTTGAACTTACTTGGAGTTTTTGTAGAATTGTTGCGAGTATATCCGGTCTTTGGTTAACAAATCCAAACCCAATTACTGTAACTTCTTTCCCAATTAATGAATCCGGGAAAATTTTGTAGGGTAAACAAATTGGTGTTATCCATCCTGTTGTGTAAAGAAAATTTTTGTTTATAATGGATGTCTCATTATCAAATCTGTAACAGAATTACTATTAAATTTTACTTGCTGTACTAATTTTATAATTGCAATATCTGTATCCAATGGGTTTGTAATATTGCCTGGAAACATTATTGAAAATACACCAAATGACATAGAATATTTCGACACTTTATTAGGTGCTACATTGTGGTCGCCTAGGCTTACGATACTGAGTCAAAAAATGGTTAATCAGAAATATGATTATTTTAAAATTTCCATATCAACTTACAAGGTTTTGTCGAGATGTTTCGTGAAGCAATGTAAAGCTGTTAATACATGACGGTCCGTGATTAAGGAGCCATCACACAAAAATGTTGTTAGTAGACGCTCATTCTTTAAAATACGTGCGATAAACGGAAATTCTCCTTCGACTGAATCAGAACCGCCGATGATTCGGGGTTTTACATTTGGTTGACCGCAAATAGTTTTAAATTTATCACTATATTTCGTTTTCGCTGATCAAATACTCTCGACTATTAAAAATATAATCATTTTGTAAATTATTAACTTCATTTGTTATGTGGAACTAATATTAATTCTAATAATATACAGAAATGGCATTATGATATGTATTTAAACACGTAAGCGCGAAATTTTAGTTTAGTCTATAGCACGTTAGTCAACAATAGAAATAAGTCATTTAAATACTTGTACGTTGCTAATCAGCAGTGCATAACGAGCAATATGGTATAACTTTTACGAAATAGGTAAACCAGTTCATCTTTTTCAGATTTTCCATTCTTTTTCATCAAAAATTGTTGTTTGTTGCAGTAAATGCTATTGAATAATATACACACATTTTTAAATTTTTTTTAAAAACACTATTTAAATATTTTGCAAAATTACAAAAGGTTTAAAAAATCACTCGATCGATTTCGGCTTGTTAGGCCATCATCAGGAGTATCTACTAAACTGTAAAAATAAAAATGTAGTTATTTATAGTTGGAAAAAGCAAAAAATGAAACAAAAATATACAAATAAAATATGTGGGAGTGGTAAACAATAAAAGTGGTGAGAGCAATAAACATTAAAAATTAAAAGGGGGTGAGTTAAACACAGGTATATGATTATTGATTATTGATTTGTCAACGGCCGAATAACAAAATTCCAGATGTTGTTAAATTCTAATTTCAAAATTGCGCCCAGTCTGTCCGATATAAGAGGAACTACAATCATTGCAATTGATCTTACAAACAAACAAACCAAGAATTGATCGCCTTTCCAAGTCTACTGTCTTCCCTCATAAAAAACGACTAGACGTTGTATTCGAGGAGTACGCCCACTGGGTGGTTAATTCGAATAAAACGCCCGAGGCGTTATATTCGAATAAAATAACCAAATTACCATACTTTTTTACATAGTAAACAGAAAATTTGCTAAAATATTTATTTGACAATTTGTAAATATTGTTTTTTATTGTTTTACCCAATACGCCGCTTGAAAACACTCGTCTGTACATATTAGTAAATATGTAGTTAAAAACCAACAAATTTGAACAAAACCATATGGCAAAAGTTGATTTTACGTCTTTTTTGCGATTTACATTCTTATATCATAAAATGTAGGGCTAAACATCTTTTTTGGTACAGGAGGATTCTAACTATAATTACTTATTAAAGGTTCCGTAAGATAGTTTTCCCATTTATTGGATATTTTTTATCCAAATTTTCAATTTTTAATCATGAAGATTTTTATTTTCATTTTCGTGTGATTTGTTCGCTGTGTTTCGCGAGTTAATAATTCAATGCTAATCCAATTCGATAAAATGCATGGTAAATATCACGATATTTCAACTAGAAAAGGTATGATGGAAGCCAGGGTACTCTAACTATAAGAGGTATGATGAATAGCGATTTAAATTTCGTATTCACCCTACGCTGGTGACAACAGCAATGTTGCCATGATAATAAAATCAAAAGCATACACATACATTTGTAAATTTTTCGTATCAAGAAATAATATGTTTGATTTCGAGTTTGATTTAGTTGAATATAATTCACTAAGTCGATACACTCTAGTTTTACATATAATGTAAAAATTTAGAGTTGATTTACCAAATCGAAAATACAGTGACTGTCATTTACATTACAAGTAATATATTGTCTATAAAAAAGACGAAACATTTTCATAATATTCAGACAATTGGTTAAATTTCGTAATGATAAATAAAAGAACAAAAAAAAATACACGATGCATTAACCGTTTAAAGTTCGTCACAAAATTATCGATGAGTATAATAACCGCTAAATAACCGGTCGCTATGTAAGATGGCGCTAAACTTTTACCACGTTAATTGTGATAGTATTTAACCGACAAAAGACTGATAAACCACATATCGGTTTTTATTCAGTCAACAAGCACTGTCCAATGCCTAACTAATTCTGGTTACCGTGTACTATTTTGCGAACAAACAAATCAGATAATAAAATCGGTTTTTAGTAGTAGGTATAATTGAACCAGGATTTGACCAACCAAAAAACCGCTAAATGACCGATCGGTCTTCGTTCAGTTAATAAACACCGCCTAAGGTCTTACAAATCGTGGTTATCCTATAATACTTGAGGAAACGAGTGTCCAACCAAAAACTGCTTGGTCCCTCAGTCCCTCATCGGTTATTTTATATTACTTAAATCGTAAATTGTTTTTCGGGATAGAATGGCTGGAAAATATATGTTTTAATAAATCTAAATAGCTTAAAATTCATTTTTACAAGAGCCCAAAACACCGATTAAAAACATGTCCGTCCTTCAATCAGTCATAAATTTCCATACATTTCTACTTTTTTATTTTTCCTTTTATTCTACCAAATATTGGTAGTAGGTAGGTACTGTCCGAAATTTTGAACAAAGATGAATTTTAATAATAAGCAGGTTATATCAACTCTTTTGTCCATTTGTGTCTAAAACAACACGGCCTACAGACTATCTATAAACTGCAAAATTGAGTAATTTTAACAAGAGGGTGATTTTAACAAAAATTAGCAAACAAAATTTAGTTGAACTGTTTGTCGAGGTGTAATGCAACACTTTTCGAAGACATATTTTTCTACAGTTAATAACGTTCGCCAAGCAAATATCATCAATTATGTCATAGGTTAGTTTAAAACTAAATAAATAGGTTACCGCGTAATTTGCAATTGAAATTTCTAAATTTAATTGTATTGCTGTAGATATTGTCGGATAGGCCTAATTTTTTTAACATTTATCTTCATAATATAAGAACTATTTACTCGATTACTATTAATTCATTAACCTTAAAATGCTTAATTTATATACACAAAATATTCATAAAAAAATCAATTCTGTTGAGCACTTTTTTCTCGATTTCAGTTTATTTATCTATTCTTGAACGGTACCTCAGTTTGCTTATTTTGTGATTTACTAGAAACAAGAAAATCGTTTTCTTGTTTGTAGTAAAATATTTTTTTCCGTGTAACTATAGTAAAACAAATTAAATTTTAAATGAAATTACATATTCAACTAGAAAGTTACTAATCCGTAAAACGAAATTTTTACCTCTGTAAAAAAAGCTAGCTTGGGGCTCGGATTTTTTTTATTGTTTTGAGGAAGCCCGGAAATGAAACCTTGCCTATCACCCGGATTTTCCTTAATCCATCACTGACTACACCATCATTTCACATTTGAGCATGAGTAGTTGCGAGTATATACATACTACTGTGACCAAAAAGTAAAACCAGTTTTTATTTATTTCAAAAAATATTTATTTATTCTTCCAAATCTATTTCGTCGCCTTCAAAGTAATCCCCTCCCGACACAATACACTTATGCCAACGTATTTTCTAGTCTTCGAAACAAGAATTAAAGTTGGCTTCCACTTTTAGCGTCGCGTCGTACAAAACCAAACGTAATACAAAAACTAATGAATATTTTGACATAAAATTTGTCACTGTCTATCACAATGCTGCCAACTTAGAAAATAAAAATTTATGATGTGCGGTTTACCCGCGCGATTTCAATTAAAAACTGGATTTACTTTTTGGACACAGTAGTACAAGTACTTGTGAATAGTTTGCTGACGCCAATGGTATACGCTTATCAATTACATTTTTCTTTTTAATATTACCTAAGTAGTTTGTACCAAAAATGAAATGTCAAATTTTGTGCATTTTAAATTTCCACGTGAAATTTACGAATTTTTACGTATTATCAATAAATTTTTAATATTCAATATTATTTAAAATGTAATCCAATAGAGTATTAAACCGACCCCTTATGATTGTTATAAATTTATTGAGTTCCCTAACGGGAGGGGAGGGCTGCCCCAACCAGAGAAGAGATTCCCATTCGCCTTTTTGATAAGTCCTGTAGCTTATTGTAGTTAAGCATAGTTAACAAAAATTTACTTTATGTTTTTTGTGACTTTTTTTTTGGGGGAGGGGGGAAATTTTATTGTTGATAAATCGAGGGAGATTTCTGAGATTACATGCCAAACTATACTTTTCATAATTTATTTTAGAATATTAAAGTGTCAAAATGTATGCTTATCTATTCAGGTTTGTTTCGATCCATTCAAGGTAGAAGTTTACATCCGTATACATAGTTTCTTTTCCACAATTTGGATCTGGGCCATATGATACGATTCCCACTTGCACATAACGATGTCCATCATTTTGTTTCAATAATTTAAAAAGGGGACCGCCACTATCTCCTAAACAAGCACCTTTTCCTGGATTGCCAGCAGCACATATTTGTCCGGGGGTGGGCACCGCAAAATATCTGCAGTCCTTTAAAGGTCTTACTGTAATCTAAATTAATTATTCGTAAACTGTACTCAAAATTTAACCAATTTGAACTTACTTGGAGTTTTTGTAGAATTGTTGCGAGTATATCCGGTCTTTGGTTAACAAATCCAAACCCAATTACTGTAACTTCTTTCCCAATTAATGAATCCGGGAAAATTTTGTAGGGTAAACAAATTGGTGTTATCCATCCTGTTGTGTAAAGAAAATTTTTGTTTATAATGGATGTCTCATTATCAAATCTGTAACAGAATTACTATTAAATTTCACTTGCTGTACTAATTTTATAATTGCAATATCTGTATCCAATGGGTTTGTAATATTGCCAGCAAGCATTATTGCAAATACACCAAAAAACGCAGAGTATTTCGACATTTTATTAGGTGCTACATTGTGGTCGCCTAGGCTTACGATACTGAGCCAAAAAATGGTTAATCAGAAATATGATTATTTTAAAATTTCCATATCAACTTACAAGGTTCTTTTGAGATGTTCCGTGAAACAATGTGAAGCTGTTAATATATGACGGTCCGTGATTAAGGAGCCATCACACACAAAATATGGTTTTGGGCGAACATTTAGTAAAATACGTGCGATAAACGGAAATTCTCCTTCGACTGCATCAGAACCTCCGATGATTCGGGGTTTTACATTTGGTTGACCGCAAATAGTTTTAAATTTATCACTATATTTCGTTTTCGCTGACCAAATACTCTCGACTATTAAAAATATAATCATTTTGAAAAGTATTAACTTCATTTTATAGACCAACGTGTTGTTATGTGGAACTAATATTAATTCTAATAATATACATAAATGGCATTATGATATTTAAACACGTAAGCGCAAAATTTTAATTTAGCCTAGCACGTTAGTCAACAATAGAAATAAGTCATGTTGCTAACCAGCAATGCATAACGAGCAATATGGTATAACTTTTACGAAATAGGTAAACCAGTTCATCTTTTTCAGATTTTCCATTCTTTTTCATATAGATCGATTATTTGACAGGATAAATCCAAGCAAATTTAGTAAAACCGCCTATAATAGAGAAAATGTATTTATAATTTTTGTTAGTCAATGTCATTGGGCATAAATACTCTGTATGAAGTATTGTTAGTGGTTCTTCCTTAGCAAAGCTGTGTGGTAAACCATCTTGCTTCCATATCTCAGAAAGATTTCTGAAAACAGCGTTCTGGCACAGTTTTCCGCAATGGCAGACATTAACAGGAATATCTCGATGAAGCGCGAGTTACATCTTCGACAATAAGAATCCATTTATAATCATCTTTGGTTTCCGGCAATGGACCAAAAAGACCAACAGCTATTACCTACGTTGAAACGTTGTTGCAAAACGGGAATTTTTAGTAAACCTCCTGGTTTAGATTTGATGGCATTGCTCGCATGATTTGACATACTCGGTTATATGTTTTCTAATACCAGGCCAATAATATTTTGATACTATTCGACTAATGGTTCGGTCGATGCCATAATATTAAGCAGTCTGATCATTATGATAACGCTGTAGTATATATGGTCGATCCTTGGTTGGTACCACCAACTGTGCATGCTCCGTGTCTTGGTCAGGAACGAATCTATAGAGTACACCTTGTTCCATTATATATCCCTGCCTGCATGATTTGACATATCGGGATGATTAATAATCTCGAAACATGTTATGATTTTTAAAATTTCTTCATCTTAAATTTGTGACTTTCGAATATCAGCAGGACCTCTGGTTGGGAAGTCTATTTGAAAAGAGCTTATGTCACAAGTTGAAATAGGTATTTCTTCCATTGGAGGCCTTGACAACGTATCAGCCATGACATTCGCCTTACCTGTATAGAAAAAATCAATATTAAAATTTTGAATTAACATCATCCATCTGGCTAATCGGCCTGATGGAGATTTTAGTGACATCAGCCACTTGAGGGGATGGTGGTCGGGGCTGATTGAGACTTTTGCACCCTCAATATAGCCTCTAAATTTATTCAGAGCCCATATTACGGCCAGAGCTTCGCGCTCGGTTATATTGTAATTGCGTTCCACTGGTAATAGCAAGCGACTCGCAAACTCGATCGGGTATTCATGTTCACTGTGCTCCTGAAGTAAGACCGCCCCCAGAGCACACCCACTAGCATCCGTTCTTATTAGAAATGGTTTCTCTGCATCAGCTTGTTGCAAAACTGGTGCATTTGTCAGTAACATTTTCAATTTATTGAAGGCCACTTTTTGAATTTCGGTTCTATTAAGATTGTCTATGGTGATACTTTATCGATTTGAAGGAAACAAAAAATACGCAACAAAAAGAGATCACACTAGAAAAAGCGTAATCAAAAAGCGAATATTTTATTCTTGAAACAAGGGACATAAAATCTGTCGAATTCTAATCGAAAGTGATGTTACAACATCCCACCCCAAAGTAGTTGTTGTGTTTTCTTGTTGTTCTTCTTCGATGTTATCCGTGACCATCTCATTTACGAATTTGGTACGACAAATTGAGGTAAAATGATTCTTTAGTTGACATTTGGCGCAGGTTTTCCCTTCAGCTGGGCACTTGGTGTTTTTATGTTGATTAAATCCACATCACGTGTGTATTTTTTCAAAATTTGTACCTTGTTGTGGTTGGTATCTAGGTAAGATTGAAATTCGACGTGAAGTTTTTGTATTTTGATTGTAATTGCTTCCACTATAATTTCTGGATCCATCTTGACGGTAGGTTTGATTATTACCACATTCACTTTTTCAGCCTTGATAGGCTCATCAATATTTAATGTTTTGAGTTGTTCATTGACCACAATCAAATGTTTGCAAATTTTAATCGCTTTTCGTAATATATAAAATTGCAAATTTGGAATTAAAAATCTAAAATTTAAGATTTAAGATTTAAAATTTTGAATTTGGAACTTGAAATTTGAAACTTATAATTTGGAATTTGAAATTTGGAAATTGAAATTTAAAATTTGAAATATGTAATTTTGGATTTTGGAATTTGGGATTTGGATTTTGAAATTTAATATTTAAAATTTGTAAGATGAGATTTGGAATTTGAAAATTTAAATTTGAAATTTGAAATTTGGTATATGAAATTTTGGATTTTGGGATTTGGATTTTGAAATTTGAAATTTAAAATTTGAAATGTGAGATTAGAAATTTGGTATTTGGAATTCGAAATTTAGAATTAGAAATTTCGAATTTGAAGTTTGGGATTTTAAATTTGATACATATTTAAAATTAAAATTTAAAATTAGGAATTTAAAATTTAAGATTTAAGATTTAAAATTTTGAATTTGGAACTTGAAATTTGAAATTTATAATTTGGAATTTGGAATACGAAATTTAGGATTTTGGGTTTTGGAATTAGGGATTTGAATTTGAAATTTGGAATATGAAATTTTGGATTTTGGAATTTAAGATTTACATTTTGAAATTTGAGATTTAAAATTTGAAATTTGAAATGTGGGATTTGGAATTCGAAATTTGAAATTGTGAATTTGATGTTTGGAATTTAAAATTTAAAATCAAAAATTAACATTGAAAATTTGGAATTTGAAATTAAAGATTTAAGATTTAAAATTTTGAATTTTGAATTTGGAACTTGAAATTTGAAATTTATAGTTTGGAATTTGAAATTGGGAATTAAAGTTTGAAAATTAAATTTTATATTTAAAATTTTAAATTTGGAGTATGAAATTTTTGATTTTTAAAATTAAAATTAAAAATTTGAAATTTAAAATCTAAAATTTATGATTTAAGATTGAAAATTTTGCATTTGAAACTAGTTGTAACTTGAAATTTAAAATTTATAATTTGGATGTGAATTTGGAATTTGAAATTGGGAATTTGAAATTTGAAACGTGAAATTTAAATTTAAAATTTGAAATTTGGAATATGAAATGTTGGATTTTGGGATTTAAGATTTAGATTTTGAAATTTGAGATTTAAAATTTGAAATGTGGGATTTGGAATTTGAAATTCGAAATTTGAAATTGTGAATTTGATGTTTGGAATTTCAAATTTGAAATATGTAATTTTGGAATTTGGGATTTGGATTTTGAAATTTAAAATTTGAAATGTGGGATTAGAAATTTGGTATTTGGAATTCGAAATTTAGAATTAGAAATTTCGAATTTGAAGTTTGGAATTTTAAATTTGATATTTAAAATTAAAACTTAAAATTTGGAATTTAAAATCTAAAATTTAGGAATTAAGATTTAAAATAATAAAAGAATTTGGAACTTGAAATTTGAAATTTATAAATTGGAATTTGGAATTTGAAATTTAAAATTTGGAATATGTAATTTTGGATTTTGAAATTCGGATTTTGATATTTAAAATTTGTAAGGAGAAATTTGGAATTTGAAAATTGAAATTTGGAATTTGAAAATTGAAATTTGGAATTTGAAATTTGGAATTTGAAATCTGAAATTTAAAATTTGAAATTTGGAATATGTAATTTTGGAATTAGCGATTTGGATTTTGAAATTTGATATGTAAAATTTAAAATTTGGAAGGTGAAATTTGGAATTTGAAAATCGAAATTTGGAATTTGAAATTTTAAACTTTGGATTTTGGGATTTGGATTTTGAAATTTCAAATTTAAAAGGGATATGAAATTTGGTATTTGGAATTCGAAATTTAAAATTAGAAATTTCGAATTTGAAGTTTGGAATTTTAAATTTGAAATGTGGGATTAGAAATTTGGTATTTGGAATTTAGAATTATAAATTTCGAATTTAAAGTTTGGGATTTTAAATTTGATATTTAAAATTAAAATTTGAAATTTGGAATTTAAAATCTAAAATTTAAGATTTCAGATTTAAAATTTTGAATTTTGTATTTGGAACTTGAAATTTGAAATTTGAAATTTAAAATTTGAAATTTGTAAGGTGAAATTTGGAATTTGAAAATTGAAATTTGGAATTTAAAATTTGAAATTTGTAATATGAAATTTTGGATTTTGGGATTTAAGATTTAGATTTTGTAAAATGAGATTTGAAATTTGAAATGTGGGCTTTGAAATTGTGAATTTGATGTTTGGAATTTAATATTTAAAATCAAAAATTTACATTTAAAATTTGGAATTTGTAATTTAAGATTTAAGATTTTGAATTTGGAACTTGAAATTTATAATTTGGAATTTGAAATTGGGAATTTGAGGTTTGAAATTTAAATTTTAAACTTGGAATATGACATTTTTGATTTTGAAATTGAAAATTTAAAATTTGGAATGTGAGATTTGGAATTTAAAAGTTGAAATTTGGAATTTAAAATTTGAAATTTGGAATTTGGAATTCGAAATTTAAAATTAGAAATTTGGAATTTGAAATTTGGAATTTTAAATTTGAAATTTAAAATTACATACATAGTTGCTTTTCAGAGAGTAACTGCTTTTGCAAAGATGTATCTCTTACTCCTGTGGCCAATCTATCTCTAGTCATTCTCTCTGTTTATGATTTTACATAGTCACATTTCACATTGGTTGATTTTTTAATTCGATTATAAAATTATAGATGGACTAGAACGGTTTTTGTCTCATTTCGTAGAATTTGTATGCTTCAATAATCAGGTTCTTCTTGGGTGCAAATGGTCGTTAAATTTCTCTAATACCTGGATCAACATTAGACTCAGGTGCCGTTACTTTTTTCAGCGTCACTAAAAGCCAAGCCAGATGGCATAATTGAATTTGTGAAATTTTCCATTTTTGTTTTTACTTTATTTTACATCTGATACCATGTATGATTTATTAATTATATTTGGAATAACCCTCTAGTAGGCAGTCCCGCCTTTAGACGCGGTACATTAAAAGAACAAAAATAAATAGATACTTGTTATTTTCTCATTTACCTTCGACATAGAGTTACGCATGTAAAGTTCTCAATACTATAGTTTAGTTGTGTATATTGTAACGGTTATCTTTTGTGTTATTCCAACAGTAGAAGTTGAATTTTCATGTCAAAATTATAACAAAATTATTTTCTGTGCATTAGAATTTTAGAAAATATATAAAAAATATTTGAAATCGTTTGATTTTGTTCAAAATATTATTGGGAAGTTGGGAAATTTGTGTATTTTGTGATAGTGAAATTTATTTAGTGATTCAAAAATATTAGCATGCCTCTGTGCCTCATTATGTAAACATCGTCCAAAGGCGGACTTGCCGGTTAATGGAATTTTTTTTTATATACATATACATGTTTATTTATGTTTGAAAATATTTCAAGTGGATAGGGTCTATTTTTGGTTGTTCTGTAAACAAATTTTTGCCGACCATACAACTTTAGCTCTATGACTGATGAAGAAATTCAGGATATGTGGAATTCAGTAAGCAGTGCATCAAGCGACAGTGAAGCGGATGATGGTGACTTTGATGACGATAACTCGATTGCTGATCCTGATTTTAATTTATCAGTTGAAGATTATGCGACTGTGCGTGGATGAACAAATGTGTGGTACTAAAATGAAATCGCGATTTCGTCAGTATAATGCCAAACAAGCCACATAAGTTGGGCGTAAAATTATTGGTTTTATGTGACTCGTGCGGATTTTCATATAAGCTCGAAATATATACTGGACCAGGAGATAATGTTGTGTGTGCTTCCAAATACACCAGATTTAGGTCCTTGTGCTTACGTTGTTGTTCACTTGTCACAGTTAATTACTGATTTTAAATATTATATCCTTTATTTTGTTAATTTTATAGGTCTACCTATTTTCGTCCCTGGCACTCGTAGTTTTTATCTGAAATAATTTTTGACTTCGTTTTCGATGTTTTTACATTAAAATTACCCTAGCATAAACAAAAAATATTTGTTTTTAATCCTAATCCAACCAACATATTTTTGTTATGCCAGTAAATCAAATACTTTATTAAATTTTGTAAAGGTTGCCAAGTACCTACGTTGTATGAAATGTACGGAAATGTTTTAAAATAAAATAATCGTACAAATAAGTTTATAACTAAACTAACATTATTTTGAAAATCGATAATTTTACAAATGAGCCAAAAAGGCACACCTTGGTTGGATTAGAGTTAAAAAATGACATTTCACATGACCAAAATGGGTATAGAGACATCTATTGGAATTTTAAAAACTAAAATCCCGATGTCGTTAATTTTATGCATAACTATTTCTAGCAAATACACCCAGAAGTGGAATAACGCCTAGGCCGTGAATTTTGGGAGCTAGTAACACTGGGTCCATAAATTTGAAATGAAATTACCTATTCAACTAGGAAGTTACTGATTACTTTTTCGGGTGAATTTCAAGAATTCAACCTCTGGAATGCTTTTCCCGATATTTTAAATTCCTGGAACTTTTCTTTTTTATTCCTTTTTAACTTCTACATATAAGTTATCTCAATTGGATTAGGGTCAGGCGCCTGACGTCCAAAGGTACAATTTTATGATCCATAAATGAACGCTGCACTAAGTTTGCAGTGTTTTTAAGATCGTTATGCTTTTGGAAAATGAAAGAAACCGGTATGTTTTCGAAGGAATAAGGCTCCATCACAATAACCGTCCAATAGAGTTTAACATTAGTTTGTTATTTTTTAGATTTACGGACAGTATTAAACCGACCCCTTTTGATATTTATAAATTTATTGAGTTATTTGAGTTGAGTTGAGTTTATTGACCTTCACTAAGGGGCTGACCGAACCAGAAAAAAAGATGTTCATTGACCTTTTTGATAAAACTATAGCGTCGTTTTGTTTTCATATTGTAGTTAAGCTTAGTGAACAAAAATTGACTTTGTGTTTTTTGCAATTTGGGGGGAGCAATTTTTATTTTTGATAAATCGAGGGAGATTTGTGAGATTCCGTGCTAAACTATACTTATCATACTTTATTTTACAATATTAAAGTGTCAAAATGTACGGCTATCTATTCAGATTTTGTTCGATCCATTCAAGGTAGTAGTTTACATCCGTATACATAGTTTGTTTTCCACAATTTGGATCTGGGGAATATGATACGATTCCCACTTGCACAAAACGTGGTCGGTCCTTTTGTTTCAATAATTTAAAAAGAGGACCGCCACTATCTCCGAAACAAGCACCTTTTCCTGGATTGCCAGCAGCACATATTTGTCCGGGAGGCAGCGCAAAATCTTTGCAGTCCTTTAACGGTTTTACTGTAACCTAAATTAATTATTCGTAAACTGTACTCAACAGAGACTCAAAATTTAACTAATTTGAACTTACTTGGAGTTTTTGTAGAATTGTTGCGGATATATCCGGCATTTGGTTAACACGTCCAAACCCAATTACTGTAACTTCTTCCCCAATTAATGAATCCGACGAAAATTTGTAGGGTAAACAAATTGGTGCTATCCATCCTGTTGTGTAAAGAAAATTTTTGTTTATAATGGATGTCTCATTATCAAATGTGTAACAGAATTACTACTAAATTTCACTTGCTGTGCTAATTTTATAATTGCAATATCTGTATCCAATGGGTTTGTAATATTGCCTGCAAGCATTATTGCAAATACACCAAAAAACATAGAATATTTCGACACTTTATTAGGTGCTACATTGTGGTCGCCTAGGCTTACGATACTGAGCCAAAAAATGGTTAATCAGAAATATGATTATTTTAAAATTTCCATATCAACTTACAAGGTTTTGTCGAGATGTTTCGTGAAGCAATGTGAAGCTGTTAATACATGACGGTCCGTGATTAAAGAGCCATCACAAAAAGAATATGATTTTGGGTAAACATTCATTAAAATACGTGCGATAAACGGAAATTCTCCTTCGACTGCATCAGAACCGCCGATGATTCGTTTTTTTAAATTTGGTTGACCGCAAAGAGATTTAAATTTATCACTATATTTCGTTTTCGCTGGCCAAATACTCTCGACTATTAAAAATATAATCATTTTGAAAAGTATTAACTTCATTTTATAGACCATCGTGTTGTTATGTGAAGCTAATATTGATTCTAATAATATACATAAATTTCATTCTGGCATTTAAATACGTAAGCGCGAAATTTTAATTTAGCCTAGCACGTTAGTCAACAATTGCTAATCAGCAATGCACATGCTATCGCATGTTTTTTCAATTTTGTATGAAATATTCCCTTTTGATCAATTCCAAAATTTTCGCAATACCGATGAGTCCTTCTTTTTATTATTTCACCTTGCATACTCTTTGTCACACGTAGCAGCATTGTACTCTCTTCACCTTCTTTAGATAGTACATCTTGTTGTAAAATATAATCTTCGAATGTGCCGGCTTTCAACAGTTTTATAAACAAGTTTAATCGATCATCCTTAAATTGAACGTGTTTGATGTGGTTAGGCTATCAACATGCTGCATTATAGTACCAGTGGTTTATGTTCAATCTGGTAATCAAATTCCTCAAGTATCAATGCCCATCCGGCGATTCGTGCTGATATATCTTTCTTTGTCATAATCATTTTAAAGGCTGCGCAGTCCGTGCTAAAAAGTTAAATCTGAATTTCTTCAATGATTTTACGATCGCCAACACTTCAAGTTCATAACTTGAATGTGCAGACGTCGTCCTTCGGCTAAAGAAAGTAGTATACGGGATGAAATGCTAAGTTTCAGAATACTTTTGTAGCAAGATAGCTCCATATCCCATTTTAGACTCGTTCCTTAAACTACTTGCGATAAACGGAAATTCTCCTTCGACTGCATCAGAACCTCCGATGATTCGGTTTTTTAAATTTGGTTGACTGTTATTCATTCTAATAATATAAATACATAAATAGCTTTGTGGTATTTAAACACGTAAGCGCGAAATTTTAATTTAGCATAGCACGTTAGTCAATTATAGAAATATGCCTTTTGAATTCCTGTAGGTTGCTAATTAATCAGCAATGCTTAATGAACCATCGATAATATTTTACCATGTGTATAAGTATAAATGCGATACGCTGTTCGCTTGTTATTATATCATCACATTTTGGCTTCCGGAAAGTTTTTCATCCGCGGAAGGACCGAAATTCACTATATCGAATTTTCTTTTAAAACACTTATTCATTGATCTATTTTGTGCGAAACCTGTGCGAAAGATTCGTTGTGTACCAAGTGCACCAAGTAGTTCTTGCTGATGGAACAGCAGTGTTTACCCGAATAGCCTACAGGTTCTTATTTACTTTGCCCCTATTTAGATTCCAGCTTAGTCCGAAGAAATCAGTTTATGTCGTTTCTGTCATCGAGATATTTACCGATATGGTCTGAACACCCACTCCTTGAATTGAATCCAAAAGTCTTCCAAACATGGCGGTTGCGGTACCTGCTTCTTGCAAATTCAGCGCTCAACCGATAGATCCCCGACGCTCCAGCGCCAGCAGATCTATCGGGATGACTCCGGCGACAACTAAGGCTGCAGCTTCGGATACCGATATGGCATCTTCGAGCCTAGGATTTAATAGCTTTTCCAACAACTTCCCCATTGTGTCCAGCATACAGAGAGGTCTGTATGATGACGGGGAGTCGGGGTCACCACCTTTTCCTTTGTTTATCAGCACCAGACGGGCCATCTTCCACCGTGAAGGAAATACTCCTGCTGCTAAACATCCATTGTACAATTTGTGTAGTAATTGCGGATATCTACCAGCAACCACTTTCAACACCTCCGTTGGGATGCCGTCGTGCCCAGGTGTCTTATTATTTTTCAGGCTGGTCACCGAATATGACAACTCCCCCTCGGTAAATTTGGGAATTTTTCCGACTTCATTTTCACTATCGTCTTCTACTACTTCAACGAGTGTATTGGGAAGAGGCCATCAACAATGTTTGACATTGTTTCTGCATCCAACGTGACGTGCGTGCTCAATAGACCCAGCTTTCGAGTAGCAAGCTTATATCCTCTACCCGATGGATCGCTATCCACCTCGTTGCACATGTTTCTCCATCATTGCGTTTTGCTCGCACGGATAGCCATGCCTAGCTCTTTCTTTGCCGCTTTGTGCTGGGCTGACTTGGCAATGGCTTCTTCTCTACCTTGTGCTCGTTGCGCTCTTCACCTAAGATGCAGAGCTTTCCTTCTCAACTGTGCGATCTCGTTCGTCCACCAGTAATAAGCCTGCATCCTGCCGTTCCACTGTTTTCTTCGTGGCATAGAAGAATCGCAAGCTTGTTAAACTAGCCGTGTAATGCTGTCAACAGCCGCCTCAATCTCGACTCTATTCGTAATATCTTGCAAAGCCAGTGGATTGCTCGCAAGGCTAACCTCAACAAACGCAACGAGCTTTTTGCCGTCTAACTTGGTAGTGTTCCAGCTCAATGGGTTTCGATACATTGCTCGCTGTACTTCTCGCTCGTCGTCATGCAATTTGAAGCTGATGTAATTATGATCGCTAGCGGTATAATTATCCATCACTGCCGTGCGGATACCAACGTTATGTCCGGTATGGAATTGCCGAAACCTGGCATTTGGTATGTTGGCGTAGATCCCTCGTAGATTTGGGGTTAATTTGGTGATTGAGTTGGAGATTTACTTAAGAGGTTCAGCTAGGGATTGATTTGGGAGATGAATTATAAATTTTTTTTGTCATACAATTGTAGCAGGATTCTTAGAAACATTGTACCACCATTATAATTCCATATCGAATCGACCTTGAGTTGAATAAAATAAATATATCAATGAAAGGGTTAAGTGACAGAATGTTGCTTTTGGCTGAATCTGATCCAACTCTGCTTATGCATCTGATTTCCCCTTGGAATTCTTGATGTTGAATTATTCTGC
This sequence comes from Tipula helvola, assembly GCA_963556165.1. Taxonomy (NCBI): domain Eukaryota; kingdom Metazoa; phylum Arthropoda; class Insecta; order Diptera; family Tipulidae; genus Tipula; species Tipula helvola. The sequence continues at coordinate 43,144,480 of OY744481.1, forward strand.
ATAATACTTCTTGTGCCTTCTTTAGCTCCTTGCCTGATGGTATGGTACTTTGTAAAGGATCATCGTGTGTTCTCTTTAAATATCTTCTAATGAAACGTTCTAGTATAGCTGATTATCTTTAGAGCTTATGTGTTGCCACTGTGCTGGACTTGATTTTCCTTGGATTTTTGAAATTCTATTAGCGACGACGGTTTTGTATTTGTGCGGATGCCCTCGAATCCATGATAGAGCAATCATGGAGCCGGTCCCGAAGTTCACCTCTAATTTTGGTACTTGTAATGAATGCTTCACTGACTTTTCCATCAATTTTACGAATAACAAAGCCCCACATAGTTCAAATCGTTTGGTTTTAATTGGTGCTACCTGACAGTAATATCACCTGGATCTTTCCATCTGGACTCACATTTCTGGCATAGACGACTGCTGCATAGGCCTTCTCAGATGCATCGCAAAATCCATGTAGACTGATTGGTGATGTTTTATAAAAGTAGACCCACCTGGGTATAATTATCTCTTCTATGTAAAGAGGGTAAATCATTTTTGAAATTCTCCCATTGCATTGATATAGCCGGAGGTAGTGATTGATCCCAGGAGAGTATGGCTACCCAAATTGTCCATGGTCAGAAAGTATGCTCCGTTTGGTAGAGTTCTTGTTTTTTGAAATTTTTTGAAGCTGTCTGCCACTGGATTGCAATGTAGACCAAGAGTTTTGACTGTGGCATCAAGCTTGAATTCAAGATTCCAATTATTTCTCAATTCTTTTGGTACGGCTTTTATCACGGTATGGTGGTTGGCAGCCCATTTACGTAGGTTGAATCCGCCAGTTTTGAGTATAGTTTTATGAGCTGTTCTTGAGCAAATACGGCTTCCTCTAGTGTATTGTTTCCAGAAATGAGGTCATTTGCATAGAAATCATGCATTCTTCATAATATGCGTTGATATTCCTGGTTGTCTTCATGCACTGTGATTTGGCGAAACATTTTTCTATATCGGCTGTATACACGAATTAATTTTTTCGCCATCGAAGTATTATGCTTAGAAGTTCTTGTTGGAACGTGGGACTGAGTATTTCGTTGCTGCTACTGGTGCTGCTGGATATTCGAGCAAACCTATATATTTCAGTCAAACTATATATTTAGGTATATCATGAATAGAGAACACTTTAACACATTCTTTCATTACGTCTTTAGTACCTAGTTTTAGCCTGTGTTCGGTTTCACAATTTTTACACTTTGATGTATTGATTAAATTAACTGACTTAATCACGGATTCTTGTAATTCTCGAGCTTGATTTTTACTGGCCTCGTGTACTCTACATACTTTAAAAAAAAATTCTAAATCCAATTCCATATCTCTTAACAAATGTTCTTGAACTGTGATATACATACTTTACACCAATATACATATCCATCTTTAGACTCGTTCTTCGCTGCTTGTAGATTGTTAGCGCCACCACTGAATACGCGACCGGTGTGAGGCCTGGTGGCGAACACATCGAATCAACGAATTTCGTCAAACGTCAAACTACACGACGTGTTTTAGTCGGTCTTCTCTCTTCTCTCTTCGTCGTCAATCGTCATAAAGAACAACAACCTGCGCATCAAAACAGTGGCCATTTTAATCAAATAAAAATAAAAACATAATCGATAATAATCTCGTGTAATAATAATCGTTTTCGAAGAAATAATAATAATTATCAAGTGAAATAAAATTAATCTGCTTTTCGTTTTAATTAAAGTATTTTATTTATCCGTTTAAATCAAAGTGCCCCCTTTTTTCGTGAATACTATCGTCCATTCGACAAGACAATCGCAAATCTGCTAAGCCATCGTGGTTAACATAGATAAAGAAATCATCATTTCATCATTTTTTGGTGGTTTAAATTCCATTTCTTTACTATCACTTCTACACCAATTTTAGCACGCGGTTCACTCGCGTGGCACGAACTCCAGGATGCGAGATATCGTGAATTGTCTGAGTGAAATGGTCTCGGATTTTTTTTTTGTGACAAACGGACGAATGTTGCTTGTTAAGTTATCGCAAAAATCTCTCTTCGAACTGCCTGGAATGGTAAAAAGTTTTAATTTAATCGAAACGTTGATATTATCTTTATCGAGGAATAATTTTAATTCTTCATTATTTCGTTGATCGTTCGCCAATTTTTCGTAATCGATCTCTGCGGTTGAATGGATGCTTTACAAGAGAACTGCAGTCCCGTTTTCAGCTCCGTTTACGTGTCTGACATCGGTGATTATTTGTCCCATGTAATCAAGCTGCCTCGCTTGACGATCATAGGCTTTTTTCGAGCTTTTGTAAAATTTGTGAATTTGAAATGTTTGACGACTAAATACATTGCTGTGAGCTCCCGATCATACGTACTGCAGCAATGTTGTTGCCTTATTGAATTTTTCGAGAAAAACCAAGCCGTTGTAGCGTACGTATTGTTGACAATTTGATGTAGAACTGCACCAGCACCGATGTCGGCAGCATCGACATAAATTGAAAGTTCTGTCATTTTTGATGGGTGAGCAAGCAAAATAACGTTGGACAAATCAAGTTTCCACTTTTCAAATGCACTTTTTGCTTCGTTCGTCCATGTGAGCAACGTTCGATCGGTCTTCTTGTTTCCAGGAATCATCTCGAGTATCGCTTGCGTTTCAATGGCGTTTGGCAGGAACTTGCGGTAAAAATTTAGTATAGCCAAAAAAATGTTTTAATTGCTTTTTAGAAATGCTTTGATGGCCTCAATTTTTTCGGTCCACGGTAAAAGTCCTTGAGGTGGTACGCAATGTCTAAGGAATTGAATTTGCCGTTTAAGTCATTCAAACAGGATTCGCAGATGTTCGTAATTGTCTTCGGGCGTGGTTGAGGCGATGCACTGTACTGACTGTAGCGTGCACCATTTCCGGTTGTCGTGCGGCCCTTAGACCGATAAGTGTGGTATCAGTCAATTAATCGGAGGCTAGACCCTTTAACTTCTGATATAACTTGCTCGGTTTTGAGTCGCCGAGCGGCACTTCGTTTATAGCTTCGTGGAATCGTTTCTGCCGCGAATCGAAGTACAAAGCGATTATGATTGGCTTAATGTGATTGTATTTACCATCTACTGGAACTGTACCGATGTCTGTTTGTATTGCACATAAGTCGTTAAGTGGAATTTGTGCCATCACCGAGCAATATTTTTTGTTATCGACGTTGCGTCGAACAGAGTTACAAACTGATGACATAAATTTGGACGTTGCGCAAACAAACTGTCGATAAATATTGGCATCGGCATTCGCGGAATTTTAGTATTCGCATTTATGTTGTGTGGTTCGTCGTCGCCGTTTACGTTTTTGGTATCGTCAGGCATCTTGGTCGTAGAATCCACCGCGCCCCTCTGCCAATTGATTTCTATTTGTGCATTGATGGTAACATTAAAATGTCACCTAATTAAAATGACCTGACGACTAAAGTTGATTGATTTAAGGTTGCTTATTCGTCACTTCATGTGCTGGAGAGCACGACCAAGACCGTGAATACTTCCTGACCGATTAGGTAACAATTTCCATTGTTTATAAACTGTAAGCTGTATAACTATGTGGAAACATTGAGTGTGAATTGATATTCAGTGAAATTCGAAATGGGAGACTGAGAACACAGCACAGACAAATTTTGAATGTAAACCGAAAGCCGGAAGAGTTATTCTAACAAAAAAACGAAAACTAAACAACAGAATAGTTTTGCGCAATAATTTTAAAGCTGTCAATCCCCAAATTTCGAATTCCTTTTAAAACCATAAATTAAAATGTCGGCTGGACTTGACTGGAAAATTTTCAGTTTATAATTTCAGATCCAGTCCAAAATGTTTTTGTTAAATTCAATAATAAAACAGTGCAACAATAACATAGTGAATTTCTAATCAAACAATTTTTTGGTTTATTAATAAAATCGAATCAAATCTGTTTTACGTAGAAGAATATACAAATTTCTAGAGATTAGAAAAATTTCTTAAAAATTACAAAAACAATTTTATAAAATACAAATCTAGATAAATAAATTAGTTCAACACACTGTAAGTCCAATCAATCCCATTATGCATGTCCTGCCGCCTTTGTCTCTGCCCAAATTTTCAACAATTCCTGCGGTTCATCATACCCATGCGATGCAATCACATATTTATAGCTTTGAGGACCCGTGTACAGTGCTTTATGAAAATAAAACTCTTCAGAATGTAAAGGTTCGATTTGAGATTTTAATGCGACAATTCCGAGGTAGATATCATCAAAGCGAAAATGTTTTGTAAATTGACTAACGTAGTACATGTCAATTAGGGCCTCGCGTGATAACAAAAATGCCCCAGCTGTAACATAAGGTGGCCACATATGCCACGGATATTCATCAAGACCAATATGCCATTTACTTGATTTATGTCGATGCGGGGCCGATGTAAATACAAATCCAGAGAATAGGCGTACATCATGCGCCAGCTCACGATCGAATAGATCACGACGTTTTCGTCTTTTAATCTCCTTGTTACTCTTGAGGATGGCCAGATCATGCAGCCGCTTCGAATTCCGTATCAATTTCAAGTCATCTTTGGTCTCGATATTTGTGTTCACAATATTACCGGTTAGGATATCCTGAACTTCCTTCATTTTATACAACTCGTGCGTTTCATTTAACGTTAGATTGTTTTTGCTGAGGCGCCTCGATAATTTACGTATCGTTTCGTCTGCTTCCTCTAAATATTCCGGATAGTTAATTGGATCTTTCACAAAACGCAGCACATTTTTGGTGGACACATAGTAGTCATCGTCGACGAACATATAAAATTTGCTTTTGTAGCAAAATTTGACGGCCCACTGGAATCCCATCATTGTTTTAATGGTATTGTTGAAGTATGAATCGGTGAAATTTGTTTGCACAATATCATTGAATTGTTCCGCTTCCAATTTAATTTTCTTCTCGAGTTCTGTATTTCGTACAAGGCTCGGATAATTGGGCACACCTAGCAGAAACACAGTACGTATCTCAACATCAGAGAAACGTTTTTCATGACCCCAACTCTTACGAATTGCATACCTTCGATCAAAATTTTCCACCGCCGATTTTATCAGGAACACAACCTTTGGTGAGATTACCGTATGATCTACGCCGCGGCACTTATCAATCGGATTAATTAGGTACGAAAAATTATAAACGTTAATCGGCTGTACATCAGCCTTCCTATCGTAACGCATCTGTTTGGCATATTTGAGAATGTCCCCCGTCAACGGATAATTAAATTCCTTGTAATAATCTAGCTCGAATATGTGCGTAAACAATCCGAAATAATCGAACACTAGTAATGAGAATACGATAAGGACGATGTATCGGAATCTGGCCCGAATCAATGATTTTGTATAGGTGAATAACATGATTTTACACTTTATTTACATAATACAAACTAAGCTTGGTTTGGTATTTTGATTAATTGTCCGAGTATTTAATTTACATTTTATAAATGGGAATGCCTTAAAATTTCATACGATTGCGAATTTTTTGTGTTTACCGAAATGTCATTTTAATGTCAGATGACTGATTGTCTAGGGTTCGGCAAAATACATAATACGGGTTTTTTGTTGGAAATTGTCATAATGGTTTGGAACAAGGATGGATACTTTTTTATCTTTTTTTATTGTACATATTCATAATATTTACTTAATGTCTAGACTGATAACGATTTTTCTTTTCACAGATAATGACTTTACTTCAAGAAATGCTTGACAATAGTCGGTGGCCGGATTTAGGTAAGTCCAATATACGTATTTTATTTATAAAAACGTCCTGAAATCAAAACAAAAAAATTTCATCTGGAATAAAACCAAAATTCCGCAAACCTATCACTAGAGACATCTAACAAACATATGTCTCGAAATCATTGTACAAACGCCTGAAACAAACAAAACAAAAAATCGGTATGCGAAAGATATAGAAAATAAATCTTTAAAATTACCAAAGGAGAAAAGAGATAACCGGATTAAAAAAAACAACAACATGAAATGAAATACTTTTCGTTTTTTTTTTTTTTTTTTTTTTTTTAAACAATCCGAGTGTGTAGTTTCTCATTTTTTATTTTGTTGATTTTTTTAATTTTTATTTTTAATTTGTGTAACTAAAATTTATCTCCACGTAAATAGCGTAAACCGATCAATAGTTAAACTGTTAATTTATTTTATTCAAGTGTATAAAGTTTATATGATAATTTAATTAAGAAAATCGTTTTTTTTATGTTTGTGGATCAGATCAGAAGTAAAACGAAAAAAAAAAAAAGTTCATCGACCTTGCAAAGTCAGTGACAGTATTATTTATAATATTGTGGTAGTAAAAATGTTATAAAAAAAATACGCCATCTTTGTTTTTCTGTTGTTTCTGTTTCACACACCACAACACAAAAAGCAAAAAAAAAAAATTGTTGTGTGACCCAAAATGAAATTCGTGTAGTTTGTCCTAATTTATTGCAAAATAGTTTTAAGAAAATTTATGTGTGTATCATAAAAGAAAGTTAAAATCGTGAAAATCTATTTAATATAAGAAAAATAAAGTTATATAATTTAGAAGCAGAAAGCTATCAAAAATAAATATATAAAATATTATTTTGTGTAAAAGTGTGTGTGACAGAGAAGTGAATAGTTTTTATTCATCCGATTATTTATTTATTTTCTTTTTTTTTATGAGACTTTCGTAATGGAATCCACCGATAGAGGTTAGTTTTGTGTACTTTTTATTAAATAAATTCGAAATTGTGTAAATATTTGTACAATTAGCGAATAGTTAAATATTGCATCTATTGTAATTTTGTATCGTTTGAATAAAATTTGAAAAATTTCATTTAATTATTTGTATAATGTGGATACGTTTTCGATTTTTTTTTTTTATTAAGTTTTATTATGTTGGTACCAGTGACGTACACAACACAAACATGTTTCCAAAACAAGTGAAAAACTTTGTAATTTCGATAGTTTTTTTGTGTATTTATTGTTGTTGTTATTAACAATAGATATTTTTTAATTCATGCAGGTAGATGAATAATCATAATATAAATATAATAAAGTGCTGTAATAGTTTTTGATACGATTTATATACATATATTATGCATATTTAGTCGTGTGTTTGTGTAAAAGAGACGGGAATAGTCATAGTGTAGTTTTTATTGCTATGTGAATTTTAGATTTTAGAGGAATTTGGGGCTCATCGTAATATTTGTTGATGAAGGTTACAGTAGCGATTTTAATATGGAAATGATTGGGAAAGGCTGAGATTTATCGGCTCGGTGTGCGCAATCGGTGGTCGGTTAATCTATTTTGGTATCATTGATTTTTTTTAAATTTGGTATAAAGGGAAATGTAAAAATGAGTCAACCTTGTAGGTTCTTGAAGGTTACGAATTTTTCCTTTTAAAATAATATGTTTAACTAGATGAGGAGGAGCAGATAATCCATGTACTGACTTATAAATATTGAACTAGATTGCGAAATATACTTATTAGCCATTTGCTTTGCATAAGATTCTATCTGTTTAATGAGTAAAAGGAGTTTACGATTCCTGCCTTGGCATTCTTGTGCTTTATTGATCGAGTTATCATACTGGTTCTTAAAAGATTTCAAAGCGAATTAGAGGTTATGAGGAGGACTTACTGACCATTCAGAAAGTTAAATTAGCTTGGTGGGTACAAGTGCTTCATGGCCTAAAACCTTTTGGTTCAATTTATTATGGTTTCCCATTTGTTTTTGGTTCCTGTGAGGAAGTCTTTCTACGGGATGTTATTGTGTGTAAATATTAGATGGAGAGCTGTTAGACAATTTTGAGTAGGTATTTGAGGCAGCAGCAAAATTTGTGTGACGCTTCTTTGGCAATGTCTTAACACAAAATCAAAGACCTGACTGAAGGGTAGTGACTTAGTGAGGCATTGTCAACCCTTGATATTTTGAAGTTGAAAAAAATGCCTGAGGCATTTTGAAATTTTAATACCTTTTAGGTTAGTATTTAATCAAATATAAAATAAAAACGCCAGATCATTTAGTTGGGTCTAAAATGTTGCCAGGCGGTTTCAAAATTGAATTTTGTAGATACCTAAAAAATATATTTGAGGCAAGCTGAGACTAAGGCCCGTTGCACATTTCAGCTAAGCTAAGCGAGAAATGTAGTTTTCGTTAGTTTAGTTAGCTCGCCTAGCTCACCCGTTTGCACTTTTCAACTGATAACTAGCGTTATACACATACACATTGTTCAGTTTATATCTTCTCATTAAAATTTTTTATTTTCATCCGGGGGATAAGAATTTAGCTTACATCGCTTAGCTTAGCTTAGCTGAAATGTACAACGGGCCTTAAGGCGGATTCATAGTTGCCTTTGTTCGTTCATTCATTCGTTCTGAATTTTTTTTTTAAACAATCATATTCCTTTAAAATGACGTTATTTTTCGTTTGTGTCCGTTTGATTGGTCGAGAAAAATGTTTGAATGAATGAAAGAGCGAACAAATTGAAGTATGAACTCAGCTTTAGGCAGATAAATATATATACCTAAAAAAACATAACTTCAAAAATACAGGTCATTTTGGTGGGGCTCTCTACCTGCCAGGTGGTCGGGAATGTACATAATGTACTTAGTTCTTAAGAGCTTTTGACGTAATTCTACTTTGCAGTTTTCTGTTTTGCTTATTCTATTACATCTAAGGTAAATGTCCCAATTACCGGCAGGCTAAGGCGACAGCAAAGTTTACAGTAAGATCTTGTTCTTACTTTAACTAATTTTAATAAACTTGTTGCGTATCGTGGAGTTTTGACTATCGGTAGATGGTTTGTTCGCGCCAAATTTAGTAATTATTTTGTCGGTTGAAAGCTCAGGGAATTGTGGAAGAGTGGAGACTTTTTTTCAGACTCGGTGTGCCAGGGAAAATACAAGTTTTCCCTGGAGGTTTCTGTTTTTTTCAAAAAAACATTAGTATTATATAAATTGTAAATTCAGAGGAAGTTGAGAATTTTTTGATCAACAAATAAAAAATAAAAAGATTGTGAAAATAAAAAACGTTGTAGTTCAACTGTATTACACTCCCGAGCAACTGAATCGACTAAAACCTAAAGCGCTCACATAAGGGCGATTTTTGTTAGAACGGTCAAACCGATTTTCATAAGACATTATTTTTTTGAAAGCCTGATATTTTTGCTTTAAAATGACACTATTTTTATGAAAATTGGTTTAGTACTTTTTTTTGTAATGAATTTTGAATGAAAACGCAACCAAAATTGATGATTAAGCAAAAAATATTGGGGGTGTTTAAAATTAAATTACAACAAAAAACTCAAGCAAAACAAAAATAATTTTATTGGTTAATAATAAGTATGGCCCCCCCTTGCGTCTACAACGGTTCGCATGCGGTTCCCCATTGACCTTATTAAGGTTTAGACAAATACTTGGGGGATCGCACCCCACTCCCCTCTAACGCAATCTTCAGGTCACTGATGTTAGATGGTACCGGATTTCTAGCTCGGACTCTCCGTTTTAGTTCGTCCCATAAATGCTCAATTGGATTCATGTCTGGACTGAGTGCTGGCCACCTCATCGTCTCAAGTCCGACCTCATCCAAGAACTGTCGAGTGGTTTGAGCTGTGTGACACCGGGCATTGTCATGCATCAATATGAAATCTTCCCCTATATATCCTGCATAGGGCACTACATGATCCAAGAGAATGCCCTCGATATATCGTTCAGCGGTCAGACCCCCTTCACGGCCTCCACCAGGTACGAAAACAAGATCTGTTTTTCCCTCAAATGATATGACAGCCCACACCATACACGAACCGCCGTCGTATGAGACTGTTTCAGCAAAACAGCACTGCGAAAATCGCTCTCCTGGACGCCGGTAGACCCGATCTCTCATATCACTACCATGGAGACATATTCTGCACTCGTCAGTAAATAGAACGGACGTCCATTGCTCGATGTTCCAATTGATGTGTTCGCAAGCAAATTCGAGTCGCTATTTGCGGTGGCGTGTTGTCAACTTTGGGCCTATAGCGGGCCGTCTTGGAGGAGGTTGGCTTCCTTTAAGCGTCTTCTTACTGTCCATTGACTAACAGCTACATCTCGAACTTGTCTTAGCTCCTGCTGCACATCGACGCCCGTGAGATGGCGATTTCGCAGTGAAGTTAGGACGATAAATCGATCGTCCCTCTCTGATGTACACCGAAACCGGCTGGTTTGTCCGTTTGTGGTCTTCGATTGAAGGTACCAGTTTCCTGAAATCTTCTGAAGACTCTTGAGACAGCAGATTGGCTCATGTTAAGCTGACGAGCGACTTCTTGTTGATTGCGTCCTTCTTGCAATAAAGCAACAACTTGTGCGGATTTTTCTGGAGTGGTATCCATGATTTTAAGGAAACAATGAATTAAACTAGAGAGATTTGTTCAGGTCAACGTCTGACTCATAAGTGACGACAAATATAGGTCAACGTGGCATTATACAGGAGATTGCATCACGCCAATTGTTTTCACCGAAACATCGCATTTTGCTAAGACTGCTTTAATTTGAAAAGAACTGTATGGATTTTAATGATAAAGGTATCCTTGAAAAGATAAAATACTAGGCTGTCAAAAGAAGGTTGTTTTTCGAAAATCGATCCAGCCATTTTAAAAAAATATGCGTTTTGATGGTCTAGTCGATTCAGTTGCTCGAGAGTGTAGTATATTTGGAACCAGAATAAAAAATATTCAATTAAATATAATTTGCAACAGCGTTTGCTTTCATTTGTGCTTTCCATTTAAAACGGAAAATATAAAATTGATATTCGAATCCAAGATCAATGGAATTAAGTCTATTCGACGTGCTCCCGCTCATCCATTAAGGAGCTCCCAACGTACAGCAATTACGTTGCAAGCCTACCGGCGCAACCATAAAGGTGTGCCGCAGCTGAAACCAGGCGCTACAGAAATATTCGGTTTCCTCACAGAGAAGTTTGGGAAGACGTGAATTACCTGAGAAGAAAATAAAAATAAATTTGGGAGTATGTAAGCCAACCACAGCCAATACCTACCTCCACAAACTTTCTGTTTCTAAAGAAAACTAGAAATCTAAAGAATAATAAAATGGAGCAATTTCATTAATATTTTTAATAATTATTTAAAATTATACAAGTTTATTATTAAAGGTTATGTTCCTATTATCGGCACAAAAAATTAATTTGTGATCCAATTACCGGCAGATGATGTTCCTATTATCGTCAAACTCAGTTGTATATAGAAAATATCTAAAAATTTCAAAAGTTAAACATAAAAAAAAAAACAATAAACAAATAAAAACAATTGTACAGTAAGTCCTCGACTTACGCGAATTCGACTTACGTGAATTCGTACAGTCCTCGACTTACGCGACTTTGACTTTCGTGAATGCCTACTTACGTGATTTAAAAAAAATGAGTTTTGAGGTTTGTTCGACTTACGCGATTTTTCGACTTACGCGAAAACCTTCGGAACGAATTAATCATGTAAGTCGAGGACTTACTGTATTCAACAAAAGGTACTCAAGTATATCAAATTCAGTACATAAGTAATTTATAATTTAAACTCAATAAAATTCACGCCTTTCGAAGGCCTTCAATTTCGGGTACTGCGTAAATGCCCCGAATATTTAATAAAGACGGGGGGTTAATGAAAGTACAAATTTCTTCATCCTTGTACCAAATTACATCCTCTTTTTCAGGCCATTTCCAATTTTGGCCGCTCATTTGCATAGTTTTTACGTATGCTTCGCCATCTCTTGCTTGAATCACCGTCGCAGGAAAATATTCTACTTAATTAACAATTACAAAATCGCCAGGAACAGATTTTCTTTTCATTTCTTGGACGACATCCCTATCTCCATTAATCTGAAGAGTTAAAGTTTGTTGTGGTCGCTTTCCTTTGGCCTGGTTCTCACCTGTTTCTTTCAGGTTTCTCTTCTCCTCCCTTTTTTTCGCTCGTGCCAATTTTTCCGCTAACGTTTTTTCTTTCTCAACTTCTAATTTCTGCAAATGCTCAAAATATTTGTTACAAGTAAATGCATCAGGGGTTAATTTTTTTCTTGTGACTTTTTTTTTTTTTGTTTTCTGCAACTTCGGGATAATAAAACGAATTTTTAAAGGGAGTGGGGAATTCTTCTTGAAATGACAAATACGAACAACTAGGCTGTTCATCAGTTTTGGCAATAATAGTTTCATTTCGTCTTTTTGGTGAATTCTGCTCGATTATATGAGATGGAATATTTACAGTTCCCTGCGTAACAGATTGAGTCCCATCTGGTATCTTAGATCGAGTCACTAGCTCTCTCGGTAAAATAACAATGCCATCATCTCCAATAGTACAATTCAATAAATTCTCGTTACCGGACCAAAATTCATCATCCAATGTGATCTCTAGCGACGCAGTGGTCGCATCGACGTTTGCTAAAACATTGACACTTTCGTTTTTTATATCATCCCAAAAATAATACAGATTTTCATCTTTAACATCACCCATCCATAGTTTTCCAGATTTTTTAAACTCCTGTAGTTTTTCCTTTGGGATTCGTTTCTCGAAACCTTCTAAAAATGTTTTCGGTTGCTCGGTGCCCCTGTGCTGTTGTGGTTGATCGAAAGACGTTGGTCTTGGAATTTCTATGAGCTTCGAATAATCAATCGCCTTTGCATCGAACGGGTATAGTCCGGATGTGATGAATCCACTTGCGATTGTTTCTTTTGTTGAGAGCCTGATCTAAGCAAATTTTAAGAAGAGGTGCAAAATCTACTCTGCTCAACTTGACATTTTTATTTTTAATTTTCCAATTTCGTAGAACACTTCTCCATTCATTTTTAACTGGATGAAAGCATGCAACATCTAATGGTTGGAGCAAATGGGTCGCATTCGTAAGTAAGGCAATTAAAATGATTTGATGATCTCTACAAAATTCGGCCAGAGGGAGAGACAGGTGAGAGCTATGTCCATCCATAAATAAGCAGACGGGAAATTGTTTTTTAGATTTAATGAGCCAAGGATAAAATACGTTAGCTATGTACTCAAAGAACGTTTGGCACGTCATCCATCCACTCTCAGACTTGCCGATACACCAATCTAATGGATAGTTTTTTATAACGTTAATGGGAATTCTCTGATAAGAGTAAATAACCATTGGTGGAGCCAATTCACCATTAGCGGCTACGGTAACCAACACTGTTAGGCACCCCTTTTCGTCGTTCGCGATCCTATTATAAACTTTCTTGGATCCTTTCCGTACTAAAATCGTTTCTCCTGCGGGCATAAAAAAAATGCCGTTTCATCTGCATTAAAAATTCGCGATGGATCTTTTAAGACATCTTGAAAATGCTCTTCTTCGATAAATGATGATATCCTTCCAAACCATGCGCGGATGTCATTTTCTGTAATCGACGTTCGGCTGGCTGATAAGCTTTGAGATACCCTTTCTGATATGATTGGATGTCGTTTTAAAAATAATTCACACCAATGCCTGCCCGGAATGGCATTGGTAAAGCAATTTGGGCGTTTTAATTCCTTTACTAACAGCGCTACACTGTCAATCAATTGATTTTTGTGACTGGAAATCCAATCTTTCCCATGTGCAGTATCCATTTAACCACTAAATCTTCCTCTTTCTCACTCAAAATTGTTGGCGGTCCGCTTTTCTTGTTCCAGGGAGTTTTGCCTTTCACCTTATCGTGGATCCTAGATCTATGAACTTTAAATAGTTTGCTTGCCGCACTGGTTTTCATTCCTAGTTGTTCAGCCTCAACAGCTTCACGGAGCGATTGTTCACTATAAGCCTTTCTTGTTGTTTTCATCATTATTCCAAAAAGGGAAATTTCCAATTATCGGCATACTTTTCGCGTATTATCGGCATAAATAATAATCGTATTTTAGACATATAAAGAAACTAGTAAACATTCTGCGGACTCATCCAAAAAATTAAAGAAACACAAATTTTTTTCAATTTTTTTAATGTTTTTTGAAGAGCTGTATCTTTGTAAAATACGATCGTACAGAGAACACGATCACACCAAATACTTTCGAGACTTTTTATTTTTATTGATTATTATCACGTTTATTAATTTTTAATCTTACAAATTCGCTTGTTCTTTTTGTACTCAATTTTTATTCAGTCCTAGTTGACATTTATATCTAATTTTCCCTGGCGACAATACCGGTACATTAAATTAGAATCAACTATATTGACGATTGTAAAAAAGCGCCTCTTACGGAAGATAGAAAAAGTGGAGCGGATATACAAATTGCGACGCAACCATAGTAAATATGTTATGATAACAATTCGGCCATCCGATAACAGATAACGTCCTCGCTCATCTCAACTTAACTTATTTACAATAGGATTGTTAATGAATTGTAGATTATACGAATTTTACACTATCGATGGCTACGATAGCTTTATATATCCTTTGTGATTGCTGCTCGCCCTCTATATCTCCGATCAAATAACAGTCGTTACCTATAGGCTTAATGACTTCATAAAGCCCCTTCTACTTCCCTAACAGCTTCCTAGAATCTCCATAAGCTGGTGGGTCACTCCGCAACATCACGATATCGTCAGGTTCCAAAATCTTCGGTTTGATCCTATGTTTGT